>OU015608.1:3126607-3748928 GCA_907165245.1 Habrosyne pyritoides
AAATATTTTTATTCAAGTAAGCATTTAAAAGCTTAACATATGTGCATCTAAGCAGCATTGAAGGGCCAGTTGGCTTGATGGTTAGATACCCTGACTGCCAACTCACAGGTTATGGGTTAAATTCCCACTCAGGTATATTTGCGTGCATGAACATGTCTAGTTTGTTCTGTGCCTGGGTGTTAATATCTGTATAAGTATATATTTACTAAAAAAGAAGCAAGTCTGCTTAGTTTGGGATGGGATGTGTAAAGAATGCCCCAGGATATTTATCTATTTATTAATATTGCAATTATATTATATCTGTATTCTATTGTCATAATTTAAATTTTATATAAACTTTGCCTTAAAGGAAAATGCAATAAACACAATCAATATTCAAAACCATTTATTCAGGTTAGGATCTCGGAGGGCACTTATGAGTCTCAAAGTTACTGAAGCTACTGGTTCGGAAGTCAGCCGGAAAGGCAAGGTTACATTTTTTATATTAATTTAATCAAATATGACATTTTGCCTTTTTATTATTTCAAATTTATATACTTAGGTATTTTACAATTACTAAATACTGAATATAACTTAATAAACATATATAAATAACAAGATGAATAATAATAACCTAAACAAGCATGTGAATGGTGCCCCTGGGGAGCAGCAATTTCCAGACATAGGACAGAATAGGATACAACTATGAAAATAGTAGCTAAAATATAACAATAAAAAAATATAGGTTCTACAATAAAAAAAAATATTTTGATATGACGGCCTCTCCATAACTGATTCATTAAATCTCTCCTACTTATCTGCCCACTAACTAAATCATCATGTTGTGTAGCCTGCTGTGTCAGCGTCCCAAGTAGCCTAGCCTCTTCATCTATTTTACTTTGATTTAACATGAGCCCTGCTCAATTACATATATTGTGTAAAACACAACAGGCCCAACACAACATTACTATTTTGCCCACCATTATGTGATCATAGTGCAATACCCTGTGGACTAATAGGCATCAGAAGCGGCCTTTTAATATTCCTATTGTTCTTTCCACACTGTTCCGAGCACTGCAGTGTATTTTATTGTAATGGCTCTCTGGCGTACCAGCCTCTGGATTGTTGAAAGGAGTCATTAAAAATGGCCTTTGAGCATATCCTGAGTCACCTGAAATTATTTATGTGCTTATCAATCAGGTTATTACTGGAATTTAATTTACATAAGTACCTACTTATTATAGTGTATAATAATTTACCAAGTAAGTATATTTTTTCTCCATTATTAGAAAATACAAAACTGTCATGTGTTGCAACTCCAAATGTAACATCCACATGTATATAATGTTTAGATCAGCATCATTAATCTGAAATAATATATTTTCTTTTATAATAAATGAATAAAATCTTGATATCTGTATAAAGATAGTAAAGTAAGACCTCATACCTACTTACAATGAGGACATTTCAGGCATGATACCCTTTTCCACAATAATATCTTTCCTCATTCTGTTTTGGATGTGTCATAGATACCAGAGTGCCTTCGATGCAACCCAATACACCAGGAATTTTGAATTTTTGATAAAATCTGAAACCAGGACACAAACTATGTAATGATTCATAACTACACTATCTAGTACAACATGGAATTATAAGTTCTTAACATTACCTTGCCTTAAGAATGTGCCATTCATCATTATTTTGAGGAAATCTCTTATATTTGTTAACAATATTAATATTATTTAATGCATTAACAACCTGGTGGATGGCTCTAGATGCAGATGGCTGAGACACATACGTGTCTACATTTTTGCCAATGATTTTTTGGTAACTTCCATTAGCAAGAAATGATAGAGTGCATAATACCTGAAACATCATGAAGTCCATACAATAATTTGAAAGTATCATATATTATGTAAACACATTGACCCAAGACACTAAGCTATAAACAAACCTTCAGCCTTGTAGTTAAACCGCCGGCACGAATTTGTGGTGGCATGTATGGAGCTAAATCACTTTCCAATACATTTATTAAATCCTCAGAAAGCCTGTACATATTAATAAACTCTACGTCCCGGGACATAGTTTTCAACTTTCTTAATTGTTTTGCCTGTCGAGATTTCTTAATATCGTCACGTTTCTTAGCCTCTTCCAATAAATAGAGCCTTATAATCATTGGAGCTGCCATATTTTTATATATCGCACAATAAAACACTTTTGATTAAAGTTAAATAACACAATCAATGTTTGCATTCAGCGCAATAATTGTAGCTTTTAGATTTGACAGATAAATGGCGTGGCTGTGGGCGAGGCTGTGGCTGTGCTCGACGCTGTTTTTTCTAAAGGAATACCAAAATGTATGAAGAAGTGTCAATTTGCTCGCCATCAAGTAGTTCCAACTCACGCCCGTCACAGCCTTGAGCGCTAGTGTCGTTTTTTAGTTTAATGAATACCAAACCCATATTTTGACGCTGTGACAGCGCTGCGCGCATGGCTGTATCCTTAGGGAATAGCACTCCTGATACTAACCCGCCGTGCTATTCACAAACCAAACTCGCTTAGTGATCACTCAGGTCAACACGCGGGTAATGGACCTCTCGTCTAATTGCGGAGTCGAGAGAGAGACAGGGAATAGTCACTGCGTGAATTCATCGTCGAGTTTGATTGCAGAATATCATAACTGAACTAAATAATGGACTACTGGATTTTTATTGGTAAGTAGGTACCTAATGTGACGTAGAGTATCTATATCCTTTACAGACTAAACGAATACCCTTTAACCAAATAGGTTCTAACAAGAAGTATCATTAAACAAATAAGTAGGTATATTTTTAACACTTTAATCACAACAGTCATTTCCCCCACCAGTATCCCCACAGTCTCCACTTCCCCAATCAGTACAATTGTTGTCATAACCACAATTTCCACTGTTATCTTCAATAACATTCATAGCGAAACATTCCTTTCCGTCTTCGTAATCGCCATTGTCATTTGTATGGTAATTTTTGTGCCTCTTATGAAATAAACCGAGGCCTAGACCGATTCCGACCCCTGTTTGGACACGTGGTGTCCTTACTTCGGTCTTTGGAGCAAAATTTTCACCGACACACAAAAAGCTATAGAAACAGCAGAAACAATCAAAACAGCAATTACTTTTTTCTTTTTTTTCGGTTTCAGTGTTTACTGCATCTGCCACTGGTTCTGGAGACGTGTCGTTTTGATTTGTTGCTGAGTTTGATACAGTCTGAGATACAATCACTGTTTCAGTTATTTGAGAATTATCTTCCATTTTTTCACGATAAAGTGAAACACACCGTTAGTTTAATAGGAGTGGCCGCGATAGGTCTTTGTTAACTATAAAAATGTAATAAAAACAGCTCTGTTTAACGCTGATTGGCTGATGTCAAGTCCCTGTACGTAGTTAAGCAGAGTTTTCCCTATTGTAATAACGTCATTTATGATTCCTATGTCTCACTTCAGTAGGTATTGTTTAACAATAGGGCAGGTACTTCAGTTTGAAAATTCATAATATTGTTTTAGAAGAATTCGGTGAACTGTTTTCCTTGTTTGTACATACCGACAGGTATCACATCTCATAATTACCCCCCAGTCAGCTATCCATGTGCAAACCATGTCAATAAGCAAACTCACTTTGAATTAATAATAGTTTGATCATGGTCATCAAATTAAATGCAAATTCTGTTTACAAATATATTACTAGCTGCCCCCCGCGGTTTAATTCGCGTTCCCGAGGGATGGTGTAAATTTTCCAAAAGTCATACATCCGTATTGTATGATGTAAAGTTTTAACTCCTTACATTACTTTAATTAAGGATGATTTGCAAAAAGGTGAAACACGTATCTATTTCTTAGTTTCGTACCTGAAGCATAAATATGAATTTTCAGGTCATCTTGAACTAGTAGCGTAGCTTGCCTTAGACGGGTCAAAATAAATATTTAAAGGATTATGGCTACTTCTTTTGTGATTATGGATAATGATTTACAACTTTTTGCTTACGTTCGGGGCCCCTGTGTCCCGAGGGCCCCGTATAATTGATACGGTAGATACGGCGGTAGCTACGCCCCTGTCTTAAGGAAAGATGCCCCATACAAACTTGCAACCCCTATTTCACCCTCTATCAAGATTATTTTTGAGACATACGCATAGATCCTTCCCCAGGAATCTATCTCCTTGCCAAAGAATTGAGAGATTGCCAAATACGTGAGAAGGTAACAAACAAATTAACAAACTGACAAAGAAATTACTTTCGCAATGATAATATTAGTCGGTATGGGTAGGTACCTCGATTTCTAATCATTTTAAAAATCAAAAAATCACTTAGATAGTTGTCTACTTCCATATTGAATAAAGCGAATATGGAAGAAGGACCTTCTAAAAATCATCAGCTTGACCCTACAGTAGCCAAGCTCCTTTTTTGGAAAGGACTAAAGTGTTAGCCTTTTATGGCTCTTACACCCTTATGCAGACTGGGTAGTCAGTTTAGTTATAAAGCTTATATTTGTAAAATACTTTACCATTAAGAAAACTCTGCTTGCTGTAGGTACTCTTACAGATATGAGCCCCTGCTTTATGATGCGTTTCCACTGACGCGAAGCTGGGCGGAGTGGAAGTGAGAAGAGCAGTAGAAAATGGCAAATGTTTGTTGAGTAGAGATTTTGCACTGTGCTTGGTCGATTCACGGTCCATTCCACCCAGCTCCACGGCAGTGGAAACGCACCCTAAGTATATTAATGCTATGTGGCGACATCTATACAATGTTACTTGTTTGTACTTATTGCTCATAGATGTCACTACTCCACTACATATATCATATTGTTTCCCGAGCAATAAAAAATTCTAGCAGCTGTCACTTTGTCAGTCAAGGTATTTGAAAATGGTCAATCTTCAATTTCGGAAAAAGAAAACCTTAAAATAGAATTTATTCTCCATCATTTATCTTCTATCATCCTGACACTGGGGGAATTATTCTCGCAGAGTGAGATCACTCAGGTGAACACGCGGAAAGCGGACTTCTCGTATAATTGGGAAGATGCGAGAGAGACAGGGAATAGTCACTGCGTGAATTCATCTTCCAGTTATTATAAAAGAAGTGAAGTGAAAATTTTGCTTTTGTTTCAAAATAGTCATGTGGGTCTGCCCCACCGGTAAGGAAGCAATAATTAATGATTACGCTTAATTATTCTAGTATTCTGTTCAATTTAGAACTTTATTACTATTGATTACTTTGATTGATTTCGATTATACGATTTATTACGAGAAATTTGGTACTTATCCAGCGAGCCGAACTGGATATGTGAGTAATCTCTCGTTACTAGGTAGGTTATTAAATCTTAACACTGACTTATTTTCATTTATTATCATTAGATAACTAAAGTAAGTACCTAATGATAAGACTCATAGTTTTTTTTTATACCACATGGGCCGACAAACAAGCGGACGGTCCACCTGATGGTAAGTGGTCACCGCAGCGTATAGACATTTGCAACACTAAGGGCATCGCCAATGCGTTGTAGACCCTGAGACGTGAAGTTGTTAAGTCTCATGTGCCTGTAATTTCACCGGGCCCCTTACCTATCTTTTACCTTTCTAACCGAAACACAGTAACACAAGTGCACTACTGCGTCACGGCAGAAATGGGTAAGGTGGTAGTACATCCTCGGGCGAACTCTGCACTAAGAGGTCTACTACTCGAATAGTTTAGTTATCTCGTTCACCACTTTCTTAAATCTGTTCCTATAGCGTTTTTGACACATTGGACTTGTCCAACACAATCGCTTTCGTTGGTATGTAGGCGATGGCGTAGGACAACCTATTAATTTATAGAGAACTGGCTGTCCCCTATATAACCATATGTTATTCCAGCATATGCTCTATCTATATGCCAAATTTCATCCTTATCCATTTGGTAGTTTTTGTGTGAAAGAGTAACAAACAACAATTTATACAAACTTTAGCATTTATAATATTAGTGGGATAATGGTCGCCTAGTGATCGATATTCAAACGTATTTTTTTTTTTAAGTTTGAAGGTTGTTTACGTTTTTTTGTCAGAGTACCTCTATAAACATAACATAGAACTTGTTTGAATTTTGTTCTATTACGTCAGCTACAAAATAAGCCGTTATGTGTTTGACATTGGCTGTATGAACGTAAACATTTATTTTGGTTATTTTAATGTACTTATCGTTGGTACTTAATACCTATATCTAGGACCTTTATACAAGCAATTCTTGTATATATATATATAATCTGAATCTCGGGAACGGTTCCAACGATTTTCATGAAATTTTGTGTACAGGGAGCTTCGGGGGCGATAAATCGATCTAGCTAGGTTTCATTTTTTCGAAAATTGACGATTTATCCGTGTTTTCAGGAAAAACTGCTACCATATCATTACAATACGAAGGTAATAGGTTTTCAAATTCCTTCTTTGTAAAAAAAAACTATTAATTAATAAAAATTTTATTAACGCATCAATTTTTTTTTGTTGGTATACATGACAGACTTTTGAAGAATAGAATACGGTAGTAGTTACATTCATAAATAAACCCTGAGCAAAGCTCGATCATCTATTTAAGCTCTCAGCATTCCTTCTCCATATTAACTGTAACTATGCCAAATCTCATACTCCCATGCCACTTCGGATTTTCCGTAAAGTTTCTATCTGTTTAAATCCGATATTTTCCTTAAAGATAAGTACTAACAGTTATCCAAGTAGGTACCTATAAGGAAAATATCGACTATGTAATTATTCAAAGAATAGGGGGGATTTCTTCCTGCGTAGGTAACACTCATTAATAAAAAATGCTATCTATAATATTGATATAAATAGTGTAGAGTATGTCCAATTTATGAACACCTTTGACAATGAATGTCTAAATAATATTTCTTATTAAGGTTAAATATTGTATGATGATGTAAACCTGTGATAATATTATACAAAAAATATTAGTATTTAAATAAACCTGTGATGTGGTCTTTATTTATGACATATCGACCAACTTCGCATAAAAAAAATATAAACATTTATACCTACCTACTCGAATTGAGACCCTCGCCCCCCTTTTTTTTAGTCGAGTAATAAAAAAATAAATACAAGGCTTTCGGTTTAAAGAATAGTTTTTTATATTCACTCTTAACTCTTCATAATAAAGTGGCTTGTTAAGGTTAATTACCAACATACAGGAATTAATTAGTCAGTATTTTGACTTCAGTTGCACTCATCGCGTCATTAGGTCTAATTGTGGGACGCGGGAAGTACCTACGATTTATCCCGCCAGAGAAATATGTAGGTACCTATACCCCGTAGGTACCTACGTATGTAATAATAATAATTATAAATATCCTGGGACATTCTTTACACACGGCCATCTGATCCCAAACTAAGCAGAGCTTGTACTATGGAAACCAGGTAACTGATATACTACATTTTTTTTTCTAAATTATAGATATTTTCACCCAGACACAGAACAAACAGACATGCTCATGCACACTAATGTTTGTCCTAGGTGGGAATCGAACCCGCGACCTTTGGCTTGGCAGTCAGAGTCACTAACCACCAAGCCAATTGGCCTGTCAAATTCTTTATGCACAGCAATTCACTGTGAATATGAAATCATTTATATTTCAGCTAAAGGATACACGGGTTAGCTTTGGCCCGGTATGCTCGTACACCCGAGTGATTAAGGAAAATCCTGGGGTATATACCTAATATATAGGTACTATTCATATATGCTATAGATAATCGAAGTTTTTTTTTCTGATGCCATAGTGTCAAATTAATTTACGGCCTGATATTATCTCTTTAATCTATTATCAAGGCACTAGATTCTAAAGCATCTTACTTTGTCATTTCTTATTTCTATTTGGGTCGATACATGAACATGGTTATAAAAGAGGCTACATTATCATCATATCAGCTCAGGGATGTCCACTGCTCACTAAAGGCCTCCTCCATGAATATCCACAGCGAAGTGCTTGGCTCCTTGCATTTGACTTCTTCCATCTACCTGGTGGATGGTCATCCCGCTTAGAGCTTTCCGGTACAATATCAGAAATTCCATACAATAAATTGTTCTACCGGTTGTTTCTCTAGTATCTATTTATCGGAATGGCAATCAAGAAAGTGGTATTCCACTTTAGGAAGGAATTAAGAGGGGAAATTAAAAAAATGCGGGTGGAAAACATAAAAAAATTATAATATCAAGTCTGATAGATAATAACTAAACTTTTCCGCGATCCAAACGGCCGCTGACAGCTGAGAAATTCAAAGAAAAATCATATTTGTTGATTTTGCGATAAGATTATGTATCAGGTTAATTTTATAATTATGCTTATGAACCTTATCACACCGTCATGGAGCAGATATTTCAACAACACTGTTAGCTATCAAATACGGCCTTTAAGAACAATATTTACTTCAGGGACTTTTACAATCCTACTAATATTATAAATGGGAAAGTTTGTATGTATGGATGTTTGTTACTCTTTCACGCAAAAACTACCAAACGGATTTAGATTCAACTTGGCAAAGAGATAGAGCATATCCTGGAATAACATATAGGATACTTTTTATCTCGGGAAAATGTGACATACCTACGTTGGAATCGCGGGTGAAACCGCGGGCGACAGCTAGTATGTGAGGATGTATGTTTCTTACTCTTTCACGCAAAACTGCCAAACGGATTTAAACTACTGATCGGATTTGGATGTAAATTGACACATAGATAGAGCATATCCTGGAATAGCATATAGGATACTTTTTATCACGGAAAATTACACGTCTTTTTACTACCTAAATCAATAGTTAAGCAAAGGTTTTATGATCAAATCAGTATGGATTTCATGGGTAAATAAAATTGTATGATTCAACAGAGTATAATCTTTTTATTGAGCGGAATACTTGATTATTACATAGTAGGTATATGTATGTATCTAATGTTTAACAGTTGGACGTTAACAAAAGCATTTATGATTACTTTTTAAATATATTTTTTAATTGTCAGATTTATAAAGACACTGGCAAGTACTATACAAGCTAAAAGGCTCATGTTTAGTTATAATGCATGTTGGCCTATAGGCAATTGAGTATTGCACCCATCAATATAAAAAAAAAATAGTCTGTCTACTAAAAGAAGTCCCATTTGTTGTTTTAGAACATCATTGAAAAATCAACTTCATTAGTAAAGAAATAAGGTTGATAACATTGTTAAAGTCAAAGGGACTTCTAATATTGGACAGATTATACATGAAATTAAGTAACAATTATTTTACAGATACTTTTATTATTATATAAATATTATTCTTAAAATTAAAAATATTCATTTCATTTTTACATTTCATTTATATCAAACATTTATTAAACAAATTGATACAATTTAAAATAAATGTTATATTGAACAGCATAATGTGCATTCTTGTTCAACAGCATTAAAATTTATATTTGAGTTTGGCACATGTTTTGTACTGATGCCTATTGGGTGGGTAAAGTTCTTAATATAACTTATTTGAGACTCTAATGAACATCGTAAAATTGATATTTTATAATTATCAGTAATATAAATAAACTATATGATAAAATATATCATTGTAATAACAGTAATAAACAGTTCAAAAATATTTGTATATTTTTTAATCATTTGTTATTAAATTAATTTATTGTAAATTTGAGCTTTTAACAGCTGAGTTACTCATATTGTCATAGTTACTTTTCAACAATATTTTTCATCACATTATTTTATAATTAAGCAGTATTTCTAATTCAAATTATTATATATAATAATAACAGATTTAAGTAGACATTTTGGTTATTTTAAATAGCAATAGTATTTTATTTTGTGAAATTTATTAGCAATTACCATCAGTTTCTAGTTGATCTGTATTAGTTTTAACATTAAAAAAGCCACAAATACAGCTTAAATTAAGTAATAAACACCAGTTGAGACAATTTTCTATCAATATTTTATAAAAATAACACATTTATTATAAAAGTTTTATTTGAGTTTAAAAATAATTTACTAAAGTTTTATGTTTGGCAGTCCATTCATTACATCCAGGCCATGTTTTTATAAACATTAGAAATTTAAAGCACCATTTTTCTTCAATCATCACAGCAGCCCCCACAGCCCCCATCATCACCACCACCACCACACCAATCCCCACCAGTATCACCACAGCAGTCCCCACCATTACTTGTATCATTGTTTCCCCAATTGCTATCATTGTTTCCCCAATCGGTATCATTGTTTTCCCCATTTGTGTCATTCCCATCGCAACAACCATAGCAGCAAACTGCATCACTTTGACCAATGTCATTGGTAGCCCGATTGTCCGTTTCACAACAATCATGACAACAGCTTGCACAATTATCACAACACTGCTCTGTACAATCCCCAAGTCCTCGAAAGAACCATGTTATACATCTAAACAATGACACACAACAGAAATCTGCATCATCATCAATATAGCAACAACAATCCTGTTGTCTCCGTCTTCTTTTTTTTTCTTCCTCTTCTGATAAAGCTTCTGGGTCTGTGTTATTGATATCAACTCCATTTAATTCTGTGTTTGCTTCATTATCAATTTTTTTAAATGTTTCCAATGGAACAGGTTGACTGGTTATTGGTTGAGCCATTTTTATTTTTTCTGAGTTGATACAGGCAGTTACGTCGTTCTTTTTATTTTTAATATTTTACATGGAAGCATGCAAGCAGTAGAAATAAACTTTTATTTAATTTATTCAAGTAAGGCACGTTTGTTTCATTTTAAGGTTTTATGGCACTATATAACATATTTATTTTATATTACACTTTGTATATTATAAAATTACTGCTGGAAGTTGATTTTGTAAACAAGTGCGTTGCCTACACAAGTTACTTGAGAAGTATTTTACTATAAGTGTATGAAACGAATTGTGAGCGAAGCCGAGGCGAACTAACTGAACAGATTATGGTAGAATATAAATCTGAACACAAAATTAATAGAGTAGTACCTAACAAACTGTGGAAAAACCCATATCAAAGATTTTATGTGGGTGAATAAAAGTGACTAATTAACTTTTATGAATGACAGAATTGACAGCCAGACATAGATAGGTCTAGGGATGTAAAATATTGATGTATCCATACATCGATATTTATTGATGTTCGTTATAATTTATATGGAAATAAAATATAAAGTATCAAAAACAATTAATTTTTTCAACTGTAGCATCTTATCAATATTGTCGCCATTGCTTAAACATCGCTGGAATGCAGAACCGTAAAATAGGTGAGTATAATAATATGTCTATGACTTTGTATGGAGAACATAACCCCACTTCAACGTTTTTCTTTTATCCCTGTTGGATTAATAAGACTTGGTTTCCATAAGTAATTCCAATATAGATAGTAGATATAAATCTATTGCGTTAAATAAAAATATCTATTTTTTCTGTTCTGTTAATTTATTGAAATCGATATTCTAAATTTTTATTATATTTATCGATACTTTTTGGTACTACTGCACCTACACTTGTCACTGAAGACTCGGCCCTTTGGTGTTGCCTTTTTAGAAAAACATTAATATTTGGGAATATTATATAAATGTATATTAAAAATAGAATCACGAGTTATTTATTAATTTCAGGCAAATCGTGGACTATTTATTCCATTCCATTGCTATCCTATCCCGACCATAAGATAAATTCAGGATTTTAATGTTTTTTCTCCGAAACGTATGATGTCCATTAACTAAAATATTCTACAGAATTTTACTATGAGGATAATTTTTTATTTTACACAGGTATACGTACTTTTTTTTATATTGAAAGAAAGCAAGGACATAGTGAAACTATAGATACAAACGACCTGTAAAATATTGTAACAAAAAAAAACAACACTTGTAAATGGAAGTTTAATCTACACTCAATTGGACATCAACAAACTAGGTTTTGTAATGTTATTTAAACTTTTTGGTTTTGACGAGAATTGATTAACAAGGATTGAAAGGGTTAATGGTCTTATGTTATTTCCTTAATTATAACTACAACTTTATATATTGATGGATTTTTTACCCATAGAGTGCCAACGGGACCTTATTTCTAAGGTTCGATGTCTGTCCGTCCGTCTATCACAGCTCACAGGGTTGTATTTTTTTAACAGTTGTAGTCAGAAACTTGAAATCTTCATTGAGGTACACACTCAGTGGCTCACAGTGGCCGCTATAACAACAAATAATATTCGAAATTAAAGTGGTCCCTTTAAAGGAACGTGTTTTTCTCAGCGTTTTGTTAATTATTGTACGGTGAAACCCTTTGTGTGCGAGTCCATCTGCCACTTGGCAACTTTAAGGAAGACTGCATTTCTTTTTCATCTAAACTAATTAATACACAATATATGTTTGAGTAAAAATTGGATATCCATAATATTAATACAAGAAAAAGGGAGAAGTTAGTTGTTCCATACTTTAGACTAACTAAAGTACACAAGTCATTTCTTGGTAATTGTGTTCGATTTTATAATAAGATACCGCTTTCAGTAACAAAAATGCCTATATCATATCTATATCATATATCATAAATTTAAAAATTATATTAGGAAAGTTTTGTGAGGAAAAGCGTATTACAAGGTAGTTCATTATATTGAAGATAAAAATGTACCTATGGAAATAGCTACTCTCTGCACAATGCACCTCAAATTTTCCAATTTTCTTGTTTTAGTTGTAAGTAATTATTGTTATTTCTTTTTTGTTTTTGTTTTTGAATGTTACCTATATTAAGTATTTTGTAATTGTTAAATATAAAATTGATATTATAAAATAGCCAAAAAGTCAGAATAGATAAAATTTATATAAAATATAATTTAATAAAAATAAAAAAGAATGTAACCTGCTGAGTTTCTTGCCGGTTCTTCTGAGTTGAAGGCTGACTTCCGAACCGTTAGTAGATTCAGTAACTTTAAATTTGACCTTCATATGTGCGTTCCGAGGGCCTAAACTGAATATTTAAATGGTTTTGAATTAAGATTTTTTTTGAATTATGTAGATAATACAATTGTTTTTTATTTTCGAGTCGTTTTCATAATAAAAGAATAAGATAAGAAAAAAAATTGGCCTTATTATTTAACAAAATTACCTAAAAATAAGTGTTATTTATAAATATTCAGTATTTTTTATTCGTGAAAATTTTATATGTCTGTTTTTCTAACTACTATATGAGTTTTCCTGAGATTTTCACAGCTAATAGGAATGTAACCTGCGGCAACATATCTTTACATCATTAAAACCGGTGAAGGAAAATAATACACCATAATTTAAAGTTATCACGCGTACGAAGTCGCGGCACACAGCTACACCACATTACTACGCCACACAGCTTTACCAATATGATCTCAAAACAGGATTGTAACTCATTATTACTCACACAGCTTTACATAATTGAGAGTCCAAAAAAATACGTCGGAACTAATTACAAACTGTATATTTATGATTAACATTAACGGAGGGCTTTGAAATTCTAATCCGCAACCTTTTTGGTGTGATGAAAAACAAATTAATTTATTTAATTATTGGCTTACCAACTAAATACACACTTAACATTATCTTATAATACTATTACAGTTACTTTTCTCGCATGCATCTAAATTATAGGAAAGCACAGCATTGATTTTTTGTTAAAGTACGAACTTATTCATTAAACGAATGATAAACACAATCTATGCTCCTCAAAAACATCGATGAATAATTAAAAAGTTTCCCTGTAATACAAATGTTTCACTAATATCGTGTCTTTGCGATACACCTTGTTTTTAAACATTGTTTATAAAGTCTATGAGATTCAATAGGTAGGTTTGTTGGTATGATTATTCAACTCCCTCCTTCCACGTGACGGCACTGCGCACACAAATTACACGTTACAATCATTTTTAAACAATTCGTAAACCTTTTGAGACATTCGACATATAATAAAAAAAAGTGAACTAATATCCAGAAACCATGTTCCAATCGCTCCACATTAATCTCCTTCCTGCTTGCTGCGGTTATAGCAATATCTTCAGTCTCATCTATGCAGTTCATAATTGGCATTTCAAGATGAGATCATAGGCTTCTTTCATTCGTAAGCAGTTTTAAAAAACGGTGTAAGTTTCAACGTATTTTCACAAAACAACTATTTAAAATCAATGTTCTATTTAGCAGAATGCTCCTTTGTTATATGCCAGTGCTTACTATTGACGAATACAATATCTTCATTTTTTATTATATCTATTTTTTATTGCCTTCCGTTAATAAGTGTATTTTTCAATGGCTTAGAAAAAATAGTATTCGGCGATATCTATCAGACCACCAGCTTAGGGGTCATTGTTATCAAATTATATCATTAATGAGCCAACAGATAAAATAATTTAATGTTAAATTATAATTGACTAGCTTCCATCTAGCGGTGTCACCCGCGGTCCTGAAGGAACTTATGTATCCCGCGGTTATATCATTTCCCGGGATAAAATGTAACCGATGTCCTTCCATAACATTAGTTATATACTATGGGCGTGCCAAATGTTAACAGAATCAGTTCAGTGTTATATCCATGAAAGCGTAACAAACAAACTCACTGTCGAATTTATAGATAATATTACTAGCTGTCCCCCGCGGTTTCACCCGCGTTCCCGAGTGATGTAACATTTTCCCGGCACAAATAGTATCCTATGTTACTTCTAATACCTCCAAGATAGATTTCTCGTGAAACCGTAACAAACAAACTTAAATTCACATTTATAATATTAGTAGGGATTCATATATTATTCATTATTATGGACTAAAACCATCGATGAAGTTTTAGTTCATATGCAGTAGTTGTGCAAAATCGAAAAGGTTAAGGGCATTTCTTTCCTCACAATTTTATTTATGCACAGGTTTTATATTCCTTTTATTTTTAAACGTTCTTCAATACTTTTTACTTACATTTTGTATTTAGGTTAAGTTTCGTTAAATTAATGTTTTTTTTTTCAATCGCTATCTTCGCTATCGCTACGAGTATGTATTTAAAAAATAAAAGTCTGTGTAATATTAATGTTTATTTTGTCACAGTGTATACCGACATATAAAATAAGTGTATATATGTTGTTACATGGCTATAAACACAAAATTGAAGGCTTTTTATCACATTATCATAAAAAAATATATCTCTCGCTAATCAGCCGCCCGATTATCTAGGAACTACAATCCGCCGTTTTTCAACTTTAAACTATGCTCTCCAATTCGGCAAATGGGTCACTGGAAATGGACTTTTTTAATTATTTAAATAGCCGGACCAACTAAGTATATTCAGGCAAAATACCTGTATAATTTTTATAGCATTCATACCTGTTGACTTTCTTATAAATAAACATTCATAAAAGTTATCTTGTTTTGTTCAATAAGGTTGTCCCTATACACTTTAGTTAGTAGCATCGATTCCAGTAATCCTCTTTTTTCTTTTTTTTTTTTGGATGGGACGAAGGTGTTATACTCTGTTGGCTCCTAAACCCTTATGCGGACAATTATTTAATTCCAGTAATCCATAGAAGATTTAAATTTACGGTGGCGGACTAGCGAGAGAGTGTCCTTACTTAATATTAATATACGAGTTATAATTATATAAAATGAACACAACCGTTAATATCAACAAGTTAATATAAGTATATCTATTTAAGTAAAAGTGTAAAAGTAATATATTTATGAGTACCTAAATAAAAAAGACACATTGTTAGGCACCTCTTATCTTGTTAAAACTATGCTAATGATACCGGCACGCTATGATGGCCGTTATGACGTTTAACAATGACAAAGAAAAATAACCTTTATTCCTTTATACATATGGTGCATCAATTGATCCAACAGCTAATTATATGATGATGGAAATCAACCTTATCCCAAAGCAATACAGTGTCTTTTCCTATGACAATCTGAAACGTCAAAACGGCCATCATAACGTGCCAGTAGAGATCTTAGATATAATTAAAAATTAAGATAAAACCTTATAACATAAAAAACAGTATTAAATTAGTAAATGCTAAGGAACTAGCAACCATCGCACGGATACAACCGGATTCCCGGTGGATCTAGTGGATCCCGGCATTATGACAGTTAAATAATGTTTTAAATCAAATAAGTTGTTTTGCAGATTACCTCCTCCATACAAAGTAACAAACTTTACAGTACACGGTAAACAAGTTGAACTATATTTTTTTTTTTAAAGGACGAAGGTGTTAGCCTCAGATGGCTCTGACACCCTTACGCGGACAATAACGGTGAGCGCTTAGGGCTCTCAACCGAAATACAATTTTTAAGCAACAGCACACTGAGGGTGCCCCCTGTGGGGCTCGGACCTCGGGCTCAGGGCGTGCCCCACGCAGGGGGGCCTTTTTTATATCAAAGACTTTACATTATCTGATTATAAGTTGAACAATGCTCAGTAGGCGATTTTGTGGACTCTTTGGCGGATCCGAGGATACGCGGGAAAGTTTAAAATGCATTTTATTGGCCTGTCAATCCATGTGCTTGCTCGGACTTTCCCCTCACTACTTCTTGAGGAAAAATATTTATTAAGTATCAAGGTTGGCATCGTGAGTAGTGATCGAATACAAATTGACTGTTCACATAAACTAATACATACATTAGATATCATAAATTATTATTATGCTTCGGAAATATTCAAGTCTAGTTTTGAATCTATTCAGCTAATAGTGTTGCTGACTGTGTATACAGTATGGTCATCAACATTACGGCTCTTTAAAAACAGTGCAAATACAAGCGAGATAGTCGCGCGAAGAAAGGAAAAGAAAATAAATGCCACCTTACGGCGTATCTGTTGCTAGAGAGAGATGAATATACATTGTAAGTTAGTCAAGTAGAATATAAATTGAGTGATGCATGCGCCGCGCGTACTAATAGAATTAAGTCTATTACCATCATTTTAAGTAGCCGTTTCTGAGGCATCTATAGATTATATATCATTAAAAGTAATAGAATAAATAATAAACTGCCCCGTTATTCAGCTAATACAAACTTCGTCGGCGAGCCGCTTCACGGAGGTCTTATCTCTCACGTGATTAGTAGTATTAGCGTAACTACCTCGAGCTGGTGTCATTTTTCTTACAGAATAGATAGAGCCCTTGATATATACCATTTTGCAATTTAAATATTTCTTTCATATTTTAAGTTGGTTTTAATATGCAGATAGCCGCTAGAAGTCACAGATTATGAATTTGTACATAATGCGCAACAACTGCATATCAGTTGGAAGCAATCCATAATACATTGGCCTACGACGCATATTTGTAGACATTGTAAACAATTGAGACAACAGGAGTTGTCATCTTCTTCCATGCTTTCGATTTCCCGAACAGTTTGACCGTCAACACGTGCATTTGAATCATTCGCGAAATAATATTTTTCTTGATTATCAATATTATTCACCGCATCAACATTGTTAGAATGAACGATAGTTGCTGGACACTGTATTCCACCCAAGCTATATTCCACATTTAAACCAGTTTCCGTAGTAGTGGTGTCACTATATGTGGTTGTTTGCTTAGACATTTTGCTGAATATTAACTTTTTAAGTTTCGTGACTTTTTAAAAGTGTTTGTTGTAATTTTCAATAAGTTAGCGGCAACACCGGAACTTGTCATACACTGACACACACACTGTCGTCACGGTCAGTTCACACATGTAGCAGTAGTTTGATTTATTTCTTCTTTTGTAGGTACGTAGGTACTCACTTGCTTTAGAACTATTTGGTATCACGTTTAGAACTGAGTTTAAGTTGTCAATTAAAAAGTATGTATCACTCGACGTGGGTGTCCTTCAACCACAGTGTAGGTACGAATTTCTTCAATTCTAACACGGCATTTGCTTAAATAATTAGTCGAATCAAAGTGTATTTTTAACAACTTTGTCGAACAACCCAAATAGTAGGTACCACTATTCTTTTCACAGATAATTTCACTGTAGTGGCAAATGTTGCCAGATTAGAAAGTACTAATATGTACTTTGTACTGTGTCTTTCTATTTTGTTTACTTGCCCAGTACTAAACACTGTTCGCCTGAAGTAAACACTCCCCGAAGCACTGGCAAATTGAAACACAGCATAATATAGTCATATCACTGAAATAATTATAACAATTTACTACAACGCTGGGTTCTTTCGTTAATGGAAATGGTTTTCCTTTAAAACAATGATCAGGAACTTCTTTCTCTGTTGCTTCGTTCGTATTGTCAATCAATTTAGCGTCAGGTTGGTTTGTTATGGCTTCAGTCATTATATTAATAATTAATAGTGGAATAAGTATTCCATAGCAAAAATTAAACTTTCACAATAAATACTGTATTAGTAAATTGTCTGTGGCGTCCGCTCATAGCGCAGAACAGAGACAACTGGTGACAGTGTTAATATAAGCATTGTACTCATTCCCTGTTGAATTGATGAATCATCTTTTGTTTTTCCATCATAACAACAATAAGGATATTACGTTTTTGGTTAAAGAACTTTCCTATACCTACCTAATGATGCATTAATTTTGTACTAGCATGCATTATGTATATTTTATAAGGGTGTTGGTTTAATGTTCATATAATGATTGTTAAACTTTAATAAATAAATATCTTGGGATATTAATAGGCCCGGTCTACTAATAAGTAATTAACAAAGCTTGTATGGAAACTAGATAACCAATATACCTACTCATATATTACTTTCATTTTCAACATACTTATACAACGTGTTCCAAAATACCCCGTAAAACTATAAATAATTATGAAAGCCAACAACCCTAGTAAGCTGTCATGTCAGGGAACCAGATTATTTAACAGAAAGACCTACGTACCTATTTTACCTAATAATTGTCTACTTTAATAGTTTTTCTATTTTTCATTGAATATACGATCTGTGGCGTGGCAGCCAGGGTCTCTAAGCATCAAGTTAACTGGTCCGTCGATAGAATTAGGCATGTGTAACTCAGCTCTGAACCGGTTCACCAGATCAGATCACACCTACTTGAACTGTCGAGATGCGGCTCAAGTGTAAACTAAACAGCTCACGGTTCACTTATTATTTTACAGTCTGTATACAATCTGTGATCTATTCTGTCATATTGAGTCGTTGTCGAACTGCGGCGCGGCAGAGGCGTAGGGACTCTGTGATTGGTCGGCCATATTTGAGCTGATCTGTGAACCGGTTCGCAGCTCCAGCTCACAAATGTGAGCTAAACTGCAGCTCACGCATTTTGGTTGAGTTACCCATGTCTAGATAGAATACAGGCCATAATATACCTTGTTTTGTTCTAGTATTTACGTAAAGAAGATTGTTCGTTGTTTTATAAATCTCATCTCTAATTCTGTTAGTTTTGGATGTCATCAATGTTTTTTTTTTTTTACATAAAAACGTTGTAATGTGTTAAAGGTTTTTATAAATAAATTCTCAAAACAAGGGAAAATTTTACTGTTTGCAACACTACCAATGTCTGTTTGACCGAATAAGTAGGTAGACATAGGTACCTTGGTTAGATCTGCTAGTTGTAGGTATTGTAGGAATGTGGGTAAGTGGGGATGTCATTCTATTTTGAGGTACAGCTACAGCTAGTGACGAAGTTGGAAATCCCTAAACGCTTCAAAGGTAGCTTATTTAATTCTTTATCCTGCACTTATCAGCACGTTATGTAGGCCTATGCGACTGGACTGCTTGGATAATTCCGTCGATGAGGAAAAATAACGTAGGCAGGTACATACATAACCAATAGAGAAAACAACATTTTACCTATTTGCGGTATTTATGCAAAGAAGTATGGATCTCGGTACCCAATCCAAAAAAAAATTCCACAAGGCCTCGAGTCGATTATATTAATAACATTCTCCGGGCCTTTCTTCACCCATGACGGTCAAATTTTAATGATGCGGTATAGTAACCAGATACTTTGCATCTAGACAGAGAAAATATCTCATTCACACAAATGTTTATCCTGGGTAGGAATCGAACTTACAACCCAGTAGCTTTCAGAGTAACCAACCACTCGACGTCCTTTACCTATATGTTGATCAATACTGATATAATACCAACACGCCTTAGGGTCGACAACGCATTGCAATACCTGCAGTGTTGCAAAATATAGGCGGCGGTGACCACTTAAAATCTGGTGGACCGTCTGCATGTTTGGCCTACAAAAATAACAATGCGGAAGAAGCTTCGTCTGTCTATTACGTTTTTTCGACCAATTAGCTAAACGGATTTTGCTGTAATTTGGCACACGCGTGGTTTATGGTATGGAGAGGTACATAGTAATTTTATAAAAAAAATTACGCATATGTAACCGGGGTGAATGCTAGAAAATTAGTTATTCCTATTTATATTTAAAATGCTTTATTTTGATAAATTAAAAATAACTATTAATCTACTTATATATACTGACCATTATTTTAATTATGTACAATGGGCACTTGAACATAGCCGAAGACATCGTTTCATTATTATATGGACTACTTGACTACCTCAGGGATTAGCTATAAACAATATAAAAATACAAATATAATGTGCTAAATTGACACCCATTACATTGTTTATAGAAGATCCCTAGTGTATTAATTAAAATAAGATATCTATTTCACCATTTTCAATGAAAAATAAATTTTAAAAAGAAAAAGGTTTGGTTTATTACCATTTTCAGTTTTTAATGTCTAGTAGGTACATAGTATTAAAACCATAGATAGGTCCTATTAGAAACCAAAAGCAAATAATCTCAAATTACTTTACAAAAACCAAAATAAAAGAAATGAAAATTAAACGATAGATTTTGAAAATGAATATTGTTTAAAATTTAAAATGTGGTGAAATAGACTTGGAATATTTTTTTCTTCACAAATAATTATGATCATTATGACATTTATTGTTTGATATAATATAAAGCTCCATAATAATTAGTTTGGACACATGACTTGATGTTCAGTATCTTAGGAAATTTATGCATAACATGCTTTAAAATATAGCAAAGCTATTATCAATTTAAGGGTCACAACAATAAAATTGAATGTACTGAAACATAATTTAACTATCCCCTAAGTAACTGAAGATCTTGAGGGGGCGTAAGCTAAATCCTTACTAATATTAAAAATGCTAAAGTGACTTGGTTTCTTATGGTTTTACGGCTACGACTGTACGATCTTGCTGAAATTTGGCACATGGCTGTGTAGACAACTAAATATATTTAGTTAGAAGTTTAGATAAAAGTAAGTTTTAAGTTAAATTGTGATATACTCTGTTTATAGGCAATAAAAAGTCAGGAAATACTCGATCAATTCACTTTAGTTCACTGGATAGTTTTTTTAACGTCATATTGGAAGTTCCCGCCAAAACGTCCAGTGACAGGTTGTTTCTTTTGGTGGCGCTAGTTTATGGTGCTAGTGTTCCATTTTTATAAAAAATTATGTGTCCAAAACTACTAAACTATAAGTACATAGTTATATTCCTTGTAAAATGCTACTATATTACTATGAAAAATAAATACAATGCATTAAATGCGTCATTAGTTTACGAGCATGCCTGTATAGTGTCATGAATTTAATTTCATCAGCCTTTGTGATACATGGGGTTGCCAACATATATTGCACTCAAATCTATGTATTGTCTGTAGAAAACTTGGAACTAAGACTTTGAGATACATAATTAATTTCCGTAAAGAAATACTGCTGGCAACCCTAAACAACCCTCGTTGTGACATTCGAATTTAGTACTTATTCCGTACGCATTAAAAATGGTTATTTTTTTGTTCTGTAATATAAAACTAAATATTATTTTCGATAACATTGCAGACATTATTAAATTTGACACATTTAATTGTTCAGTAATTATTTTTAAATGTGTCTTTAATACAAAATTATAAGGATGCTTTTCCATTGAAATTTATAATTATTATTGGTTTCTAAAATGTTTAACTAGTAAAACATAATCCTGTTGCGATGCAACGAATGCAATAAAAAAAAAACAAATATAATTCTGCTTTAGATTTAGGTAATTTAGATAAAAATTTACAGTTCTAATTCTGAGGAAGGTAAAATGATACTTTTTGACATAGTAATACGGTGCAGTTATCAGTTTCGTATGATCAATGGAATCGCACCCTAAAGCGTTAATTGCCTCACGTTCAATTGCCTCAATCAACATGTCGTTTAGTCTTAACTTCGCAGTCTTAAGCGATTTAAGGCGTTTTAAGTCCGATTAATGATTTACACTATGAATACACAGTGTAGTTCATCTCACAGTAGTACAAGCATGTTTGGATCTATCGGTAAAATACTCCTTTTCATTGAAAACAAATAAAATTTAACAATTTATCACGCTTATTAAAATTGGCTTTAGCATAATCGTATTGTTCACAGTTGCACTACTGTTAGATGTTGCTATACTGTTATAAAAGGTTAATACAAATAAGGTTTCTCCCTAAAGTATGCATAACTCAGTCACAGTGGAGTATGAAGTAATTTATATAAAACCTCATTTGTACCATCCTTCTTTGATCAAAAATCGGCCTTAAATAATTACTTCACCGTCATTATTTAGGCGCAGTAGACGCGCTATCTTCCGCTTTTCTCTTACTCCCAGCCTGTTGTGTTCTGTTCTTATCCGGCTTGTATTTCTCCCATTTTTTATGGTTTAACGAGTCGAAATCTTCACAGTACTGTGCTATATCACGCAGGTAAGTTGAGAGGTGAAGTAATTCTCTATCTCTGTCTCTGTTTAGGTGTGCTTGCCTAAAAGGTCGGATTTTTAGACCACTTTTAGGATTCATAATGAAGTTTCTTCTAATATCGTCGAACATTATTGTATTTTTAGAGGTGTATTGCGGGTATTTGCCCCATATTACGCCTAGAGGTTTAACCTGTAATTTAAAATAGACTTTATAGTTAGAATAAGATTGATTGTCCAACACTCATATTAAAAGGAGTAGCTAAGTTTAGAATATATAGATGTTTATCTTTCTCTGGATGGCTTGGTAGTAAGATACTAGAAGTCTGACAGCCACGCCACAGATTGTGGGATCAATTCAATGTATAAGTTTGTACTTTAACAAAAAAAACAATGCTGTGCTTTCCTTTTATTTAGATGCATGCGAGAAAATTAACTGTAATAGTATTATAACATATTGTTAAGTGTGTATTTAGTTGGTAAGCCAAAAATTAAATAAATAAATTAATTCACACCCAGAACTAACATTTTATGTGTACAATTCTGTTTGTTCTGGGTGTAATTAGTTATATATTGTTGATATATTATAATTTATTTAACAGGCAGACAGGTGATTCAACTGATAAGTCCCTATATCCTGTTGCTCTATACTAGTTCTTCGCTTTAAAAGTACATATATATCTTTCAATGATGTGGTAAATATATTCCAAGCTCTGCTTAGTTTAGGATCAGAAGGCCATTTAAAGTTTAGAGTAAAGAATGTCCCACCATATTAATAATTATTATTTAATAACTTACATCAATAGTACCATATTTGGCAGTATGTACTGTAATCATGGCCAAGTAATCCAAATAGAACATGATTTTATACTCCTGATGAGAAGAGACTCCGAGCAGCCTCATCTTCTCCTCGATCCACTTCATCCCTGTCGCTGACCAGATTACTATGTCATAGTCTTCATAAGCGGACATTAAGAATTCGTGTAGAAATGGACGCATCAGTTCGTAGCCTGGAATTAAATAAATTTCGTATATAGGGAGTGTTCCGAGTCGTTGAATGCAGTCGGCTCAAGACTGTTCAAGGTGGAAATCCAAGGAGATAGGCCTCTCCCTTGTTCAACAGAGGACATCCCTGGGCTGATATGATGATGATAGAAAATGGTAGGTAAAAGGCAAAGGAAATGTGGGAAGACATAAGAAAAGATGGGCAAATGACAAAAAAAATGCAGCTGGTAAAAGCTGGATGCATACAGCCAAAGACAGGGAATGATGGAAAAGAATGGAGGAGGCTTTTACCCAACAAACAAAGAAACAAAAAAAAAATTGAATATTTATTTGTAAGAATGACTAAGTAGAAAATATAGTGGTAAATATTTATAAATTCTTAAATAAAAAATCAAGGTGTTTTTCTATAAAATAGAATTTTTATTTTATATGATATGCAAGCAGACAGTCCACCTGATGGTAAGTGGTCACCGCCGCCAATGGGCTTTTGCAACACTAGGGGGATCGCCAATGCGTTGTCGACCCTGAGACGTGAAGTTGTTAATTCTCATGTGCCTGTAATTTCATCTGCCCCCTTACCTTCCTAATCGGCACTTGGAAGTCAGTTCACTTCTAGGCACAAAAGGCAAGGTTTTACTAATATCTAAAGGCGTTAGTACCTACATACCAACAAGTAGACTGCCAGTCAGAATGTTTAACATAAAGAGACCCTTTTGAGATTAATTTTTGAAATGAAATGAAATTATTTTTTATTTGTTTTTCTTTAGGTTATAAATTCATGCCAAGATCCAATTAGTGATTAGCCATTGATATTACAAGAACCTCCAAAAGGTGGCTAGTTACTTGGACCTGGTACCTCTCTTCTCATGTACATTTTTATATCTAGAAAATATAATTAGCTAACTTACCAGTTTCAGCAACAGATCTATGGTCGAATAGTGTATAATCTATGTCTAAAACGAGTAGCTTCTTGCCCGGACGAGGCTCGTTTAGCATGTTTATTTTGTAGTCCCTAACTCTTTTATTGATTTTTGCTAAATATATCTGAAATTATCAAATGTTAACTCTATTAAAATGCCATAAAGGTATGTGGATCATTTTGATTTTCCTGTAAATTATGAAATTAAAGCCATTTATTAGGTCAAGGTCTCAGAATGGGCCCCAGTGGTACCCAAGGGTACACATACATAAGTGAGAAAGCAGTCCAGGAAGTCAAATATTCATATCCAATAATGAGTTCAGAACAACATATTGCGAAGCATCGCAAGTGCCCTGGTATACTCATGTAATAGAATGATACAATTATCTGGCTATCTCTAGTCAGTGATAAAAATTAGTGCTTTAAAAAGATACAGAAAGAACTCCTAATAAATGAGCGAGAGAATGAGGGGTATGCAGTCTTATGGGTGCATTTCCACTGATGCAGAGGGGAGCAAAGAGCGATGAAAAATGGTAGGTGGTTATTGAATTGAGATTTCGAGCATTGTGATTGGCCAATTCACGGTCCACTCTTCTCCACTCCACCCAGCTCCACATCAGTGGAAACACACTCTATGGAATATATAAAAGGCCATAAGTTTGAGATCTCTTGCTACAACAATCATCCTGATATAGTATCATAATCATCATCAATTACCTCTTGATTCTCAACATCAACCTCTTCTTCCTCAATATCCAGATCATTAACAACTTCATCGCCCACATCAGGTTTCGTTCTAGCACCTTCTATCGCCTCCTCGAGGGAGCCCATCATCATAATCTTCAAGTTAGGTTTGAGATTCAGTTCTGCTAGAGTGTAGTTGTCTGTTGCTACTTTACCTATAATTTAAATAATTAGTTTATCAGTTTAATGAAATAAGTAGTAAAACAGAAATCTGTAGTTTATTCTGATGATTGATGTAAACAACATCCATGATTTCATGATCAATTTGACTTTTCATGGTACTTTAAAAGTGTATGCTATTTTGATCGCTGATGTGTAGTTTGCCTACAACACTATTATTACTTTAAATTATAAAAAAATGTGAAGGGAATAGTGTAGTGAAGCCATAGTTCAATAAGAGATCACCAAGTATCAATTTATTTGCTCACTTGCCTTGTTTATCCCATTTCAAAGAGCCTCCAAAAAAAATCCCAGGTACAGTGTACCTATTATTGTACCAAGGGATTGTTAACTTCTATTTATGTTAGAAGTGAGAATAAGCATTAACTTATAATTTATCTCTAAGCTGTTAAATTTTCTTATTTTAAATCAGAGGTTGCCTTAAATGTTTAAATATAGGTGAGAAGTAAATTGATATCATTGCAGTGTACAGATCAAGTTTATGATTCCGCGAATGCAATGTTGCGAAAGTTTTTACGAACCGCTGAGTTCGATTACATAAAACAACCTATTTTCGAGTAAATGTGTAAAAGAAAGTATCACCCGCCATAATTTTAAAATGCATTAAAACATACTAAACATTCGCAGCATACTGCTACACGTTATAGGATGTGGTTAATTTGAATAAACTCCGTATAATTACCCTGAAATTTAACATTGAGCAACTTTTGCCTCTCCGGTCGCACGCCAGTAGCATTTTCGATAGCCATTTTCAGCATCGCCACCGAGTCGGATGGTGAAAATTCAGGTATTACAAACTCTTTCCCGTTCCATTTAACACTTAATTTTAGTGGATTATCGTTAAAATCACACATTATTGCAGAAATGTTAATAAAATGTTACGGCGACAAACATGACACATAAACAAAACAAAATTGACTGACACGTCATAGAGATGCCCCGTTATTATACAGAATACGCAAACTTCATTCGATAAATTAATATCGACTATAAATGTAGATTAGTTTTTCTATGAACTTGTACTAAAATATAACTAATGTTAATCTATATATATAAAAATGTTATGTTGGTTTGTGTACGCTTCAAAAACTCAAAAAGATGGTGCAGAACGCACCGATCGAGCTGAAATTTTAGCATGATATATAATCCGCATCAAGGATTGTTTTTATCTATTTTTTGCATATGTCACATATCCGCGACTGTCTTTGTTTTGGTTCTCATTTCTCAACCATTCAATCACAATGTGCCACAGCGAAGCGTGGCAGGGTACAGCTAGTAACTTTATAGTTTGTTAAACTCAGAAATTCAAGATTCCTACCGAAAACTACTAGAAGAATTTGGATGTTTCAGAATTAGTGTACTGTCTTCGTAACGTGTTATTTTATTCAAGCTCAAAGCTATGTCAGATATATCTCTATGGTTTGAGAATTAACAGTTTTAAAGCAATTAAAATGTACTAATCGTTTAAAGTTAGGGATATGCATTTAGTATGATAAACCGAAGTAGGTACCTAACTATTGCATTATGCAAGCTGCAAGCAAGCATTACCGTGATAGCTATTTTTAATTTATTTTTAAGCTATTTTAAGGCAAAAACAAGCCTACGGGCCTCCTGATGTTAAACAGTAGCTGCGTATTGCACTATGGAAAAATTTGGTCAATGAAAAAAGCAACCCATGTCTTTTTTTTTCACTGTTGCAAGTACCGAGTTAAGATTCGAAAATAAATAAAACGTAAATGCTCGGTCGTTAGATACAATTTATGTGTTTTAATCAGTTTATCGATGTTCGCCACTTTAATAACCGTCGTTTATTTCGCTTTCTTCCCTCCGTTTATCCTTCTTTTGATTTTTTTGTAAGTCCATTATATAGTTTTCAGGTTCATAATTAGGGTCCAAAGTTTTAGTTCTAATAATTTCCTTGTATATAAAAGCCGATTTTCTTGGAGTTCGCGTTCGATCCGGGCTTTGGAAGTCCACTTCGTATAAACCAAACTTCTCTCTAAAAAGTAAGCAATCAATATATATTGAAAATTGTATGAAAAGTTAGTCGATTTACAATTGATATAAGTTATTAAAAAAAATATCAAAATACTAACGTATATCCCTGCATCCATTCAAAATTGTCCATGAGGGACCATGCAGTATAGCCTTGAATATCAGATCCTTCTTCCAAAGCATCTAGTAAAGCGTTTAGATAGCTCCTGTAGTATTGTATTCTGTCGTCGTCAAGTAGGCCTCCATTGGATGACCAGCCGTTCTCTGTGACGTATACTGGTGGATTATCGTAGAGGTTCTTTACCTCCTTAAGGAGTTTATAGAAACCCCAGGGTACTTCCTGTAATATTTTTTTTTATAAAAAATGCTTATCTGCTTTGATTTACCTGATTCTTGTACAGTTGCTTTAACAGGATTCGAGTGATGGTGATCATTCATAATTCAAGGATTATTGGCACAATTGATTGAGATAAAGAGAGACACATAATACTTTTTATCTTGACAAAACATTAGATCTCTCGTAAAGGCTAGTAAAGCCACAAGGCTGAGAAACCTTCCTGAACTTTATAACTCTGTAATTGAACCTTTGTTCATAGGATATCTACGCACCTGTAGCCACGTAGATTGGGCCTGAGGCCAAGATGGATCTTTCACAAGGACAGCTCCCATATCATCCATATACGAAGGCACCGCATACATTCCGTCTAAAGACGCATCCCTATATGCCATCTTACTCGTATAAGTGTTGATTCCGAAAAAATCAGATGATCCTCGGATGTAAGCAACTTCAGATGCCGTAAGAAATGGTAATCGGGATCTGGGGTAGCCCTGATCGGCGCTCTTTAATCCTATATTCCGTTTTACTTCTTGAGGAAAGTCGCCAGCTTTTGAGAATATTGGGTGAGCGTACTGGCCCCACTGAAATGCAAATGTTTTAAGAATTTAGAATTATATTGAGATCAATGGTATTGATATACTAAGGCCTTACTATGAACTACTTTTGCGAGCCAATTCATGAATAAACGAATGTTTGTGCCAAAAGACAGAAGGTAAGGTCATGTTGCCTCACAATAAAAGGTGGTGGTAAGTTCTGTACCAGGTTGGTTTGCTATTAGGTAGGTACATGCTCTAGTTTCTTTAGAGAGCAATACGTCAAGATAAATCCAAAACGATCTCTAAGTTAACTTCTAAAGAACTATAGGTACTTACATCAAATTGCCTTGCATCATTAGCTGCTTGATGGTCATCAATTGTATCCGACGCTGGCTCAAACCACGTACAACTAATCGAAATACCAATCGTGCCATTCTGAAGCTTCCTATAATGCTCATCATATAAATGGAAAGATTTAGCGTGGGCGAGAAGTACATTCTTTGCGCAGAGATACTCGGCAATCCCGGTCATATTCAACATGGGCGCTTTTGATTCCGATCCGTAGCCCTCAAAACATATTTGTTTCGGCTCGTTAATTGTCATCCAATATTTCACTCTGTCTCCAAATTTATCAAACAGAACTTTCGAGTAGTCTGTAAACCACTCGGGCATTAAAGGATTGGCCCAACCTCCTAATTTCTGAAGACTGTCTGGCAAATCCCAGTGGTATATTGTTGCAAAGGGCACTATACCATTAGCTATCATTTCGTCAATAAGGTTGTTGTAATAATTAACGCCAGCTTGATTCACCCTATCGGAGAAGCCGTTGGGAAGGATTCTAGTCCAGGATATGGAGAATCTGTAGAAATCAAGGCCGAGTTCTTTCATCATTTCGACGTCTCGCTTATACAGGTGGTAGGAGTCAGCTGCGACGTCACCTGTGCTGCCATCTTTAATTGGCGATGGGTCCGTGTGAGTTAAGGTATCCCATATTGACATACCCTTTCCTGAAGTAAAATTTGTGTTAGTTAATCTACCAGGGCAGTTGGCTTGATGGTTAGAGACCATGAAAAAAATATTTTAGAATTTTTTTATATAAATATATCAGGTTACTGGTTTCCATAGCACAACCTCTGCTTTGGATCAGATGGCCTTTTCTAAAGAATATGATTTTTTATTAATTTATCTATTATAGAAACTACGCACTATTAGGCAGTGTGGGTGACTCCTTGCTTGGTGGCTTTCCGGATAAAGCAAAGTGGGATGCATAGATGCGGGTAGAGGACTACATTTAATCAGGATTATTCGATGCTGCTTGGCAAGCTCGGATCCACCGTTGTGGGGACGATGGGCATGACAACCTTAATAGACTTGTAACTTCACATTTCCACGGTCTATTCAGGTCGAAAGGCTGATGATAAGGAATAATAGGAATGTACTGTATCGATCATGAGCGACTTGATACTCCGAATCACACTTGGGCGATTTTCGGATGGCTGTGACTACAACCTTTTTTGTAGGCTGGAACCGCGCCTGCTGCTCGGGTGACACACCGATTGGGATCTTTACGAAACTAAATAGGTGTCATATTGGAACGAATTTGAATGAACGGAAATGTGCTGACTTTTTTTCTAATAATCTTTTTAGGCTTACTTAGATAATTATTATTAATTTTAGATAACCACTAAGGTAAATACAATAGAAAATAGCTTACCATCAGCATACCAACCCCCCTCGATCTGATATGCAGCTGTTGATGCACTGAATTGGAAATTGTTTGGAAATTGTCGTACTTTACCTTTACAGATAACTGTATTCGACGAAACAATAAAAACTAAGCTGGAATTAGAAATAAAATAATAAAAAATTCAATATGTTTTTTTTTAATAGGCTTTATAAGCACTTATGAATATTCTGACTTTAATACAGCTCGGAAAGTTGTTTTTTACTGAGATGAGCCGCCAATAAGCTCAGCAATATAGTTAAGTTAGTACTAAAAAGGTTAAGACAATTTAGGGGTTATGAAGCAATATATTTCTACGCATTTTAATTAATAAAATGTCACAAACCTGATAAATACTGGCAAAATTTTCACGTGCATCGTTGATATGTCTTTCTAGCACTAAAACTGGTTTAAAAAGATTTCCTAATAAGTTATTAAATCTAATTCAAGTTTGTTTAAACACAAGTCAAAACACGTACTACAGAGTCTTTATTTTAAACGACTATCGATTTGTATTCAAGGATTTGTTACGTTGATACCAAGATGAGTTATTCTACAAGTTTACTGGTTGTAATGTCCAGTATTTTATAAAATATTGTTGTTTTCGTAATATTGGACAACCTGTTTGGATCAATGTTAAATATTAAATGATTGCATTTTTATAGCAGTTACTTTGTTACTATATTTTTTTATAACATGACCGGTAAGAAGACATATGAATGATAAAATACATTTTATAAGTATCACAAGGAAGTGAAAAGTGTATTAATAATTAATAAATATTTTTTTTAATTCGTAATTATTATTTTTTTATTTAAGTAGTTTATATTAGCCGTATAAGGGATAGAAGTGGAGTATACCACATAACATTTAAATTTACTAGATACGTGTACGCAGGTACACAAGAAGCCACGAATCAAAAGAATATCTTCACTTTTATACCATAAATTATCTTCTAACTTATATCTATTAGACAGGGCAGTTGGCTTGATGGTTAGAGATCCTGTCTCTCACCACGCATGTCGCTTGTTCGATTCCCAGCCAGGACAAACATTTGGGTGCATGAACATGTTTGTTTGTTCTATCGTAAATATCTATATAAGTATGTATTTAAAAAATGAGTTTATGTAGTATATCAGTTATCTGGTTCCATAGTACAAGCTCTGCTTAGTTTGGGATCAGAGTGTGTAAAGAATGTCCCAGGATATATATTTTTTTATATTTTACCAGTATGTTACAGAATAACACTTTACAATGAGTTATCCAACAATGTCGATTTTAAGACCAAAACATCATCGTAGCAAAAAGATACATCTTGCATGAAGTACAGTCACTAGGATAAGTGCTTTACTTTATATTATATTATGTCTGATAGTTCGGTAAATTCTACGTAGCATGTTAATTAAGGACGTAGAATATCACCTGCGTCCTGCAGCATTATTCTGCTAATTTGCTTTGCTTTTCTGCAAACTTCGTCGGCGGGACGCTTCACGGAGGCCTCGGTTTTACTCTTATAATGCAATTAAATCTAAACAAATTTATTTTGAGTAGTAGAGCTCGTTGTGCATATTTCTTCCGGGGAAGTACTTCCCCTTTACCCATTTCCGCCGTGAAGCAGTACTGTGTTTCGGTTAGAAAGGTAAGGGGGCCGGTGAAATTACAGGCACATGAGACTTAACAAATTCACGTCTCTGGGTCGACAACGCATTGGCGATGTGTTGGAAATGTCCATAGGCGGTGACCACTTACCATCAGGTGGACCGTCTGCTTGTCGGCCAAGGTCATACAAAAAAAAATCCGTGATATTTTATCCAATATTCTAGTCTTTTTAAAAAAAAAACTGTGATGTTAACTCTACATAAATAAATAAATAAAATAAAAACTCTAGTCTCCGCTGCTCTAGAACCAGAAACATTTTTATCACCACCTGTACATTGTTTATCAAATATTCGCTAGATAATCACAACAATTTAAAGTGGTTGTCCATTATCCAGTATGATATGATAACATATCATTCTGCCGAATAAAGATGAAAACTAAGATGGCGTAGTCATGAATTCTCATAAATAATCATAATTTTATGTACCTAACTACTTATTATATAGTTTATAATAATAATAATAAGTTTATTTTCTCCCAACACACACAAATTTACTAGCTGTCCCCCGCGGTTTTACCCGCGTTCCCGAGAGATATCACAGGGTCATATCCCCTCTGACCCTCCCCTTCGCACCGCGTCTGATTCTCCGACGATCTTACTATTATAGACTACAATATCTCTGTGCCATATTACCAGGTCAACTTCAACAGTAAGCACGCCACACCTTTTGTAATAAAAAAAAATACTTCAAGTAATTTTATTTATTTTAACATCGAATAAAACTATTATAAATATGTAAATTAACAACAAAAATATATCGTAGACAAATTAATAACAAGTAAAATAAACTCTACGGCGCTATATATAAGGTAGTATCAAAAACTAAATGTAGAGTCACATTGGCCTTCTGAACACACATCTGAAACATATGTCTAGAATAAGTATCTAGGGTAGGCAGGGGTAATAGCGCTCACTGGGTAATGGCGCTCACCTCTGTAATTCTGTCAAAATGGAACGTAGCAACACGCCACGTCGCGTGAAGCATGAGGGGAGGGGGCCTCTAACAGACAGCAATGCAAACGGTCAATTAGCTCGCATCATGTGACCGTGAAGTGCGTTTCTTCGTTTGCGGCCGCGCTGCTCTAATTTTTGGTTAGGTGTTTTTTGTCGGTAAGTACAAAATTTTAATGCTTATTTAATTATTAATTTTACTTTTCTGACACTAAAACTATTCTATTTTGTGATAATGCAATAAATTTTCAACAATTGTGTATGATTTTTTTTTTATTTCAAATTAATTACAAAACGACCGTTTGGGGTTATACCGCTCATCTGAGCGCCATTACCCCTTAGTAACTTATTTTATTATTGTTGTAGATATGCCAAGAAATCGTCAAAGGACTACCGTTAAAGCGGCTTGGACCAAAGAAGTCCTTCAATCTGCTAAAACTGCGATTGAAGGAGAGCCCAAAAGAAAAGCCGCAAAACAATATAACATACCATTTACAACTTTGAGAGATCGACAAAAAAATGAAAACATGAGCAACCCAAGACTAGGTCGCAAGCCCGTTTTCACCCGACAGTAAGAAACTGAAATAGTTGAACAAGTTAAGTTGCTGGCTTCGCTATACTATGGACTCAATACCGCAGATTTGCGTAAGCTTGTTTATAAATATGCTGAGTCTCTCTGAGACTCAATAAGACTGGAAAAGAAACAAGACCTAAAAAAGTTGTCAAAGGAAAGAAGAACGAACATATGAAACAACAATTTTACAAGAGATATTTTTTACAAGAAAGTTCTTCATAGAGTGAAAATAAGGAGCACCTTTGCGACGATGACAGTGATGACGAAATGAATGTAGATGATAAAAATAAAAACAAATATTATTATTTGCGAAGAATTTGGAAAAAATAACGAGTTGTGGTATCGCTGCACCATCTGCGGACTGTGGGCCCATGCTATATGTTCAGGATGGGATTCGCCAGATGGATACATATGTGATTTATGTGTCCACAAATAAAATATTACTATTTCTAATTTGGCTTACCTCCAATAATAAAAATTATTTTATATTATATTATAATAATTGAAGTTGATTTGACATCGAAGACTAGTAGAATAATCTTACGTACAAATGGGGATAAATGATGCTAATTTGTTATTGTAGACTTGACTTTTATTGTATAAGATTGATCTCATTCATATTTTTTAATAAAAAATGTATGTTACTTACTTTATTCCAAAAAACATATTTGAGCGATATTACCCCGTACCCTGAGCGGCATTACCCATAGTCAGGGGCAATGCCGCTCAAACATGTTTTTTTTTTAAACTATTCCTACTACTAGTAGGTCAAAGATATATGATTTTGTTGTAAAATTATTGATTACTCGATAATTAACGACTTTGTTATTTTTCTTAATTTTGATTTATAACAAATAATTTTAAAAATATAACATGTTTTCCTTAAGTGAACGCCATTCCCCCTCCTTACCCTACTTACAACAATTTTAACATCACTACAAGGTTCCTTGGGAAAGAAAAAAATGCCCAAAAGAACGCTGAGCGAAAACGAAATAAGTTAAGGGGGGCAATTCCACTAACATATTATGCACTGAACCATTACCATATCACAACCAAACGTCAAATTTGACGTTTAATCGTATTGTACTAAACACAACAACGATCGAACTGCGGTTGTGTTTCGGTAATGGTTCACATTCGTTCGAAAGATTACGTCAAAATGTATGTTTGTTTCGTTTGTAGTGCGTAGGAATACCATATTTATGAAATGTCAAACTTAAATTTGACATAAATCGTAACCATACTCTCAAATACAACTCGAACGTTGCATTTAGTGGAATTGGGCCCCTGGTCTGGGATGCGACGCGATAAGTCAATCAAGGGGCATTCCTATTTAAATATAAAAGAGGAAAATAACTGACTGTGTATCAAATCCAGGAGTCTGAGCGAGCGAAACCGCTGGCAAAGCTAGTATGGCTAAAAAACAAGACCCTCATTGCGCCGAAAATATTTTACCAATCTGGGGTACAGATACCTAATCTTTTCCAAAAATTTAACGTCTAGTGTACACCTTGCCCGATCTGGGAACTGAACTCAAGGTATGCATTTATTTCAACCCAGTGAAGTAAAATTTATGCTAGTGATCAAAATTTTTCATGTTGTCCAAGAAGCTGGTGAACAATTTTATTGGAAAGCCCACTATGGTTTGATTATAATAAATCTAAGTACAATATAAAACATTAAAAAAAAACCACCTATGGTAGTAATAGATTTTGAAACCATCCAACCAATGTGCCCCAAACCCGTTACATCAAGATGGTTTTAGAAAAAAAAAATATATTGCCTAATTTGATAGACGTTCGTTCGAAAATTGAATTTCCACTAAACTTGCGGCACGCTATGATGGCCGTTTTGACGTTTCACAATGACAAAGAAAAATAACCTTTATTCCTTGAGACATAAGGTGCATCTAATGATCCAACAGCTAATTGTATGATGATGGAAAGCAACCTTATACAGTTTCTTTTCTTATGACAATCTGAAACGTCAAAACGGCCATCATAGCGTGCCGGTAGTATAACTGTAGTATCGTTTGGAAAGCCGAAAAATCTTTTTGTTTACTCATCTACCGAAAAACCTCCGATGTATGCCCCTCTTAGAGTAGTAGCACACGTCAGTCTATAATATTCGAAATTGCCAAAGAAACATCCTGGCAAAGGAAGGACTTCATAGTTCAAAACTTAGAATAATTTAAACTTGGGTAATGGACGATGGTAACATACCCTCGTTAGACGGGTAGCGACGTGATAGTGCAGGACTACTGGTTATCTGAAATTAAATTGATATACTAGTTACCTGGGCTCTCGAGGAATCTATTATTTATACCTTAGCATACAACGCTTATGATTGCACTATTGCTCTCAGCAGCGGCGCCCTTACCCATTGCGAGGCTCCGGGCGACAGGTAATTGCGAGGCCCTTTGTCCTTCGTGAAAAGTATGTGATGCGAAAGTAAGTCTGGTTTGTTTGGTTTAGGAATTAATGACGTTATACAAATAAATAAAATTTGAAATCCATATTCTTTTTTATTTGCATGGGTTGCGCGAAGCCCCTTCAAGGGCGATTGCCCCATTCGCCACTCCCTAAGGCCGCCTCTGGCTCTCAGTTGCAGCTGCCGGGAGGACCAGTAGATGCATAACGACAAATCATTACTCTATCTTCGTCCTTATTAGAATATTAGGTCTATTACTACCATGGTTACACTGCGTCTTTTTCATCTATAAGATCAACTAAAAATTACCTGCACTTGTGTGACTGGAAACATGTGTGGTGAATAAAACTTCGATGAGAACAACTCGTTGTAATATTTCTGGGACTGCCAAAAAAATTGTGCGTATTAAGAAATAATAATTTGAGAAATATAAATATTTTATACTTGTTATAGTCACCTCTAGAAGGTACCGTGATGGTGACAAGATGTCTACAGTATCTGAAATAAAAGTTCAAGGTTCTGTATGTCATTATTATGAAAGGCTACATTGCACTGGTATTAATGTTTAGAGTAAGTAGAGATCTTAGTGCAGAGTTCGTCCGGGAAAGTACTACCACCTTACCCATTGCCGCCATGAAGCAGTAGTGCACTTGTATTACTGTGTTTCAGTTTGAGAGGTAAGCGGGCCGGAGAAATTACAGGCAGATGAGACTTAACAACTTCAAGTCTCAGGATCGAGAATGCATTGGCGATGCCTCTGGTGTTGTCGAATGTCCATAGGCAGCGGTGACCACTAACCATTAGGTGGACTGTCTGCTTGTATTTTGGGCAAAGTGGTATAAACCTACTTACCCCTGGGAATAATCTGAGCCCGGCTCTTAAACGTGACTATTCTCCCATCAGTCGATACCCCAATATTCCTTTTATGCTTCGGATCATAATTCGTTTGATTCTGCACCGTGTGTCCCTTCTTCTTCTCCAAAGCTATTTCCCTATCTCTTCTCTCCATCATAGGACTCCACCAATCTTCTGTGCACGTGCTTACATCGCAGACTCTCCTCCGCTCCGTCAATGTTGATTGGTTTGCTTTAGTTATGACTTTTACTTTGAACTTTTTGGCTTTACACTTATTATTGTCTTGGTAGTCGATAGTGGCGAGACTACATACAGTTGTATCTGTTTTCGTTTCATCACTTCTGATTGTGGAACTTTGTAATGTAATTGTAGAAGAAGATCTTTGTTTCGTTTGCAGATTTAGTTTATAATCCTTACGATTGTCATGCGAGCTTTTACCAGGTGTATCTGAAACAAGAACATTTTTTATGGTTTTGGTATAAAGCTCTTGATTAGCCGAAGTGTCAAATTGTTTCTTACACGTGACGCCTTGTAAAAAATCTTCAATGTGTTGCGAAGAGTAAATTGTATCCTCACCTGTAAGTATAAAATATATATTGAATATTATTAAGATTCTTTTGATTTTTACCTCTCTATAAACACAATAAACAGTTGAATCTTACTTTTGGATCTTTTATAAGATAAATGTTTATTGTTATGATGTTGATAAACCTTGTGATCTGAAAATAAGTTGCTTAATAGATTAATCTTTTAGCTCTGAACACTGCTCAAAAATCGTTACGTTCTTCAAAATCCTTACTTTCACCGGTGGATAACCATTTTGGTTTGTGACCACCTTGTTTCCTTGAGTCCATATATTGTGTGGCACAAGTACATGTTTCATTTACAGCGTTCACATTTGCATCTAAGTCATAAATAGTAATAAAATTTGAAGCAAACTAAAACATAAGAGAAAAAAAAACAGCAAGAGCGAGAGTACGGCTTGGAAAGCTATATTAATACATAGCATAAAACAAAGCATCGCTTTCTTTGTCCCTACATCCCTATGTATGCTTAAATCTTTAAAACTACGCAACGGATTTTGATGCGGTTTTTTTAATCGATAGTGATTGAAGATGAAGGTTTTTATGTATAATACATGTGACATCCCACGGGAACCCGGGTAAACCCACGGGGGACAGCTAGTATAATATAAAATAGGGTTCCTTTAACGTACCATCACCTTAAAACTACTGAAGATATCGAGATGGGACTGCTACCATTCGACGCGGAATTTTTCCTAGATAGTTATAGGTATACTAGCTGCCCGGACAGACGTCGTTCTGTCGAAATAATTCCATACAAAACTGCAGGAATTCGCTCGCAGCGCCACCTACTGGGTCCAATTGTGAATCTAAACCATTCTCGAATCTCCACGAACACACACAAAAAATTTCATCAAAATCGGTCCAGTCGTTTAGGAGGAGTTCAGTCACATACACACGCACACAAGAAATATATATATTAAGATGATATCGACCAACATGGGTGAAACGGCGGGGGAAAGCTAGTGTATATATATTGGGAGAAGATAAATTGGGTCGTGTACTAGGTTAGTGCTAGGAATTGAGTTTCTATTACTTACCACACGTACATTTGTTGCCTTGTTTCTTCCTGGCCTTTTTCTGAATGCTTTGATTTTTTTCAACCTTCCCACCATCTTTATCATCAATACACTGACAACCACTAAGTGAAATATGAAATTGTTTTACATTGTACAACTGAATATTAAAATAAAAAAATATATATTACCAAGAAAATGTTGATGGCAGCGCATTGATGCTTTTATCTAAGCAACCTGAAAAGTAACTCACGTGGTCAGTCATATTTAATAGTTTTGTATTATTTTGTTAAATATAATAAGATTTTAGATTTTAATAATTAAGGGTTAAAGACCAATCTATAAATATAAAAATGAATGTTTGTTTGTATGTCCTTTATAGAATCGTAAACTATGCAACGGATTTTAATGCAGTTTTCAGCAATAGATAGAGTAAGGTTTATAACCAGGATTGAAAGCGGACAAAGCCGCAGGGCGCAGCTATTTTGTGATATTCATGTTACAATTACGATCTAGTTTCGATATGATCAAATACACATGTCATTCTCATAAACTAAATTGGTGAGAATGTTTGTAATTTAGAATATGGAATGCAAACGGAAATGAAGTTTAAACAAGATTATACCGAGAGAATAACATTAAGAAGAATTCTGATATTAAAGATAATGATAAAGATATTTATTTGCACAATGTATGGTACAGATATTTAAACTATTTATCACCAATACATTTGTCAAATGAGTGGAAACTGACTTCCAAACCGGTGGTAGCATCAGTAACTTCAACTGAATTTCCAAAAAACACATTTTTTTATGGAGCTTCAAGACCACGAATATAATGAATTCTAAACATAATTGTCAGATGATCAGAGTCAGAATATCTGCTGTTATTCAGCTCTATAAACTTCGTCGGCGAGCTGGTGCAACAAGACCTCGGAGAGCTTATCTGTCACGTACTTGCCGAGTTAGCGAAAGAGACAGAGCAAAGAGGTTGCGACGAAACATCGTCGAGCTAGTCTCATTTTCTAACAGAAGCGAAGCCCAAAAGTCTAAAGAAGTTTCTTCACAACGATTAACATCATCAAGTCGCAGATTTAAAGAACTAGTAAATAATGTTTATTATTTTTGAGACTAGTCTCTGAATGTGTTTTTTGTAATTTAAATGTATTAAATGGATACTAAGAGATAAATTTGTAAGACATTACTCATTGGTTCAACTTCCTCTTTATTTTCCTTAGCTGGTGATCCCTTGTCTGCACTCATCCCAAAAAGTGAAGAATATAACTCTCTTAACACTGACATAGGTCTCTTGAATCTGTGTGTAATTATTATTTACCGATCAACTTTGGTCCAAATAAGGACAGTTTATTACAGAATCTGGTTTAATTAGGTCGCTTACCCAAGGGTTAAATCATAAAAGTTTCCTGATATAGTCCTGAAACAACAATTGAGGTGCATTGCGCCTTTTCCAAAGTAATTCCTAAGAGTTCCGCAAGGAATACTACTGGGACCAATACTTCTTATAGTGGTTAACATTGAACTACATGTATTCAAACAAAGTTTGTATTTACTGTTTCAAGCGTGATCCCCCCAATGCCTCTGCAATTCGTTCTTCGCTACTTTTGTTCACTTGCCCATGCTTTAATTTATTTTCCTGATCTTTAACATTTCGCTTGCAAAACTCTTTACTACAAACACCTAAAAAAGAAATGTTTATGAACAAGGCTAATTATTAGATCATTATTTCATTGCAGAATCAATACCCGTGTTTTCGCGACGTAGGGAGTCATCAGGACAATGAAGTAAGCCATTGTTTGCTCTTTTATCTTCCTGGAATAGAAGTAAGTAATGAAGACAGTTACTAAAGAGAAGTATGCTAGTCAAACAAATGATTTATCATACTTTGAATATTTCTTGGTAATATTTATTATATTTAGGCTTCTTATTATTCCCGCTGAAATATGAGAAAGAAAATTTTAATAATAAGTATGCATAACGTACGTAACATGTTTATGTTTTATTTATTTACCTTTCATCGTTTTTATTACCAAGAGACTGGTAAAAGTTTTGATAACTAGACACATAATAGTCAGCAATACCTGCAAATATATTTTTAATTATTCTTGAGCTTCTATATTATTGATAATATGATGTAAAGATGAGCTTACGTACGCAACTGTGTTGGAGGCACATCTTGAGTTATACTAGTATTGACAGCACTAACAAGTGTTTGCATGTAAGGCACCAAAGGAGATCTTTTTACTGTCTGAGTTGATTTTAGATTTATTTTCTTGCGGAATCGTGCTAATACCTCTTTAGCTCGAGCATGCCCTGTACATTTACAAGAGGTAGTTATATAAAAGCCCACCATTATTGAGAATGTAACATTTAGACCCATTATTATGTGACTTTAGGTACTTCGTCTTACGTATTTACTTCAATTGCAATCTTATGAAAATACCTCACAGATTGGTGCCTCTTAAAATATCACATTAAATATAAAATAGCTACCTTCAAGCTACCTAATAGTTAGTATTTGACTTTTAGACATTGATAGTTGCAATATCTTTGTGGACTATGATACAATAAAATTACCCCTGATGAAATGATATTTGCAGTAGAAGTTCCTGTCATTGATGTTCATCTTACAATAGTTTTTGGATTCATATAGTAGGTAACTCACTCTTAGATGTATTATTTTCCTCTTTCATATACGACATCTCATAGCCACTTGTAGCAATGCACTTATCAATGGTAGGTTTGCAACCTCTTTCTATATCATCCTTGTCTGATTTATTATTAATTGGATAAGTTTTTAAATGTATCTGAAAAATATTAATAGCTTATGTCTATGTATATCTATAATATGTCTCAGATTATAAAACAAGAGTACTCTACTTACACCACCTATGGATTTAGCTTCTTTTGTCTTAATTGACAGAGCTTTATTTTTTATTTTCAATAAAGCTTTATTAACAGCAACATCATCCTTTTTTCTATCGCCATGTCCATTTTCTTGTGTAAATACATAATTAATCCATTGTTGATTTGCTAAAAATGATTCTATTCTGTAATTTCTTGCATCTTCTACATCTTTCCTGTTTTTATTTTTAGATTCAATATCCATAGGTGTTGGTATATTCTTTTCTTTCTTTCTATGTTTAAAATTCTTATTTTCTTTTGAAAGGGAGAGAGTCCTTCTTTCATTACTCAAAGAATGGGCTAAAGGTGCAATACTTAGTTTAAAATTCTTCCAGTATTTAGAACATACAATAAAGAGGATTTCTGAGCAAGAGTGAGAGTTATCAGTAGCATCTTCATCTTTGCCATCATTGTCTTGTTTGGCTTTATCATTAGAGTTTTCGGTTTTGCCTGCTTTCTTATTTTCTCCAGCCTTATCATTGTTTCTTTTAGTTGGTTTATTTTTACGGGAACACTCTCCCCTCTTATCTTCAAGATTATTGGGTTTAGATTCCTTATTAACATTGTCTCCATTTGTAGATAATTGTTTGAATTTTCTTGATTTGTTATTTAATGTTTGTTTAAAATGTCTGTTATACTTTCTACGTGTAATTTTCTTGCATCCAAAGTTCGTCTGTTTATTTTTACGCATCAATTTGTAAGCGTTTAGTACTCCTTTGTTAAATAAATTAAGCTGAAAGATAAGCTTGTGGACTCCTCTAGATTCACATCTGCTATTTGAAGTTAATTCTTGTTTCGATGGTAGATTGTTCTTAGATCTGTCTTTCTTAGATAAATACCACGCGATAGAAGATTTTTGTCTTATGTAAGTATTAAATATCTTAAATTGGCGAATCAGCCACCTTGGCAAAAGGAGTCCACATTTATTTTCAAAGTTTATCTCATAGGATTTAAAATTGTGTTTATTCTTTAAACCCTCATAAACCTTTTTAAACACTTCTAGTTTATTATTACGTTCACCATTAGCTTTACCGATGATATTTTTATTTTCGTAATTTATATCTATTTTATTCTGCGAATTTTCGTGTGCAAGTTTTTTATGTTTAGTTTGTATTGTATTATAGTTATCTGAGTTCTGTGGCAAATTATGTGTATGTTTTAATAAAGGTATATTTTCTTGAATATTGCCAGGTTTCTTTGTAAAGAAGCGAAATTTACTTTTTCCAGTTGTTTCGCCGTCCTGTTGAGTTGCTCGAGAACTATACTGTTTAAACGGAAATCGTTATAAATTTCACATTATTATTTTAGTGACTAGAGACCCGGTGGCCCTAAGTTTAATTCCTTTCTAGACTAAGGTAATAATGATGATTCTGTATTTAAAAATTATTACAAGAGCTACTTATTATTAGAGTCAGACAGTAAGTGCTTGTAAAGGCCTATTTGAATAAAAATATTTTCATTTCATTTCATTGCCTGCTTAGGTTTGAGAAAGTGCCCCAGAGGCGTCGATAATGTCACCAAATGTCGAGTGGGTAATATATGTATTGGTGGAATCAGTGGCGTAGCTAGATAACCAAAGGCCTGGGGCAAAAAATGTATTAGGGCCCCAACTAAACTATTTAAAATGGTTCGTTCCGCCCCTCCTCCAGAGCTAGGGGGCCTGGGGCACTGCCCCGTCTAGCCCCCCGGTAACTACGCCACTGTTTGTAAGTCTTGATTCCGAGGGGCCCCTGAACTTGGGGGCCCCGGGGCACTGCCCTGTCTAGCCCTCCGGTAGCTACGCCACTGGGTGGAGTGTTGATCTTATAATGAAGACCTCCGCCTAGCTCTAAGGCTTCTTAATACTAGCTATAACCCATTTGATTTATACATACTTGATTTCGAGTATTAAATTTGTCTGCAGTCCCTGAATCACTAGAATCGTCATCACTATCATTATCATCCGATGATCCTCTATAAATATAGCATGCATTAATAATTAATTAATGAATATAAGTTACGACAAGCATATCAAAAATCTGCTAACTTCTCCAAACTCCCATCACTCTGATCTCCATAATCAGCTGGAGATAAACATATTGTACATAACTTCCCGATGTCCGTGAAACAGCTGGAGCAAAATATTCCTGGACAGTTTGGATATTCGCATCTATAAAAAAATTACTCAAATTAAAATTAAAAAAGAAATCCATGGAATCCAAAACACAATACAACCTTATTAACTGAGTGTCAAGGTCCTTTATTTTTTCAATTGCTCCACACAAAAGACAGTGTTGATCTTCAACACTGATTCCCAATAAAGATTGTAACCACCGACAGCTGTAATTAACTTGAAGTAAAAAGTGCATAACGTTATAAACTTGAAAATAGTACAAAGTCTACGTATACATACGATATTAGATCTTGTAACCATCTTCTGAAGGTGAACTTTGCTTCTGTACAGTATTTATACTCTCTGTGTAACTTTCTCCTTGCAAATTTCATAAAGCTTCCTGTACATAATAATTCATTGGTAAAAATAAAAATAAAACACGCGCCTCGTGCATCCAAATCACAGCGGTAGATGTGAAACCTTAAGAAAACTATCTATCTCTTTCTCTCGCAGGCTAAATCCTAAAGATGTATATGTTTGTCTCTTTTGCATTACACTCTTTGTTTTATAAAACCCAATTCACACAGAAGAAGTTTCATTTCAAAAGAAAGGAAGTGGAAGATTAGGATAAACTATAAGCAACGTCATGTCGTATAAAGAGGGGGAAGTACGATAGAGATGAGAGAAGATGCTACTCCGACAAGAGGCTAGCTTTTAAATTTAGAAGAAACATTAGAAGCCTAGCTGTTTCCGGCATGGGTTGCAATGAGTCTTCGAATCGCTGGCCTTAAGTTAATTTTCCAGTTCAGTCCCATATAAAATAGAACTTTTAAAATATTTCTGAATTGGTTAATTTTTCGGGTAACGTTACCAGTTTTAGACTCTCCAAAAACCTTATTTGGACTATATTGAAAATCAAAAAAGAAAATCGGTCCAGCCGTTCTCAAATATGCAGTTCACATATAAACAGCATTTCATTTAATTTCATGAAATAGAAATAATATTTTATAACATTAATAATTATAATATCTACCCCTAGTACGTAGAATATGGTTGAAGAGCCAAATAGCACGCGTTTTCGCCCTCTCCGGTCTATAGTGTCCCATGATCATATGTCGAAGCCGAAGACCGTATGGCTCGAAAAGAGCCAAGAACCAAAGCAATATGATAAGAACACCTAAAAATATGTATGTGTAATGTTACTTGTAACGCAATACAAAAAATGAGATGTACGTAAATATGCTTCAGAAAATTCAAAAATGACCTTCATAAGTGCCTTCCAAGGACCTAAACTGAAAAATAGGCTTTGAATTTTGAAAAAAAAAACAAGAAAGTTAGAAATACAAAAAAATTGGTCTAAATGATTGAATCCCGATATATTAGTAGATTGTTTTGCAAGCTTTTATAGTTATTTACCAATTTGTGAATATCTTGTAAAATCAGGTGGATACGGGTCTGGGAGACAGGTCATTGGATATGACGATGGAGACATCAAGGGTATATTGAGACTTCCAATAAGTGAACGCAACATTCCTGCTGCAAATCCAGAGCCTGATATTTTCACTCCAGCGTCCTGGATACCAGCTTGTGATAAAAAAGTAATTTAATCGCTAATATATAAGCTGCATGAAGCAGATTAATTATAAAAATAATGATATAGGAGCCGATGCGGTGCCTGGAGCTGCAAGAGCTCGCCAAGCGGCTGTGCATGAACCGTCTCGTTGAGGTGAGGGTCATCGACCAGCTCAGCCATCAGGACAGGTGAGCTGTTGGTTGCCGTCGACAAACAGACAGACGGTCCACGAGATAGTAAGTGATCACCGCCGCCTATGGACTTTGGCAATAGTCTCATGTGCCTATATTTTCCCCCGCTCCCTTACCTTTCTACCCGAAATACAATAATACAAGTTAACTACTGCTTTGCGGCGAAAATTAAGGTGGTACGTCACCGGACGAATTCTGCACAAAAAGCTCTAATACTTCTAAATACTTAAACGAACGCACTAAAAAGACTAGTCGTAGTAAAATGGACATTAAAACTTACCTGATAAAGCTGATTGAAATCTTCCATGATATCGAATTGTCGTCAATACCCAATATAAACTATAATCCGCGATCATGTGTATTAACAACTTGAATGTTGTGATCACCATAAAAACTGCAGATCGATTCAGATGCACTTTTTCTGTAGATACTAGACGAAATGATGTTGTCTGTAAAAAGATAAAATGACTTGTATCATCAAGGTAAGTTGAAATCTGTACCTTAATCACGCTTAATACAGATTTATTTTCGATAATTTTTTATATCACTAAAAAGCAGATGGTCCACCTGATGGTAAGTGGTCACCGCCGCCTATGGACATTTGCAACACCAGGGGCATAATGCGTTGTCGACTCTGAGATGTGAAATTGTTAAGTCTCATGTGCCTGTAATTTCCCTGGTCCCCTTACATTTCTAACCGAAACACAGTAATGCAAGTGCACCGCTGCATCACGGCGGAAATGGGTAAGGTAGTTCTTCCCCAGACGAACTCTGCACAAATAGCTATTCTACTCTAAACTTAATGGAATATTATTCCAAAAATTTTTAGTTAAATGTCTATAATGTGAAAAAAAGTTTCACTTTTACCGTGGTTTCATAAAACCACACAATCTATTTTTTTAATAAATGGGACAATTTTGCCTTACTACGGATATTGGATAATTTCCATACCGTGATGTATTTTGCCCGCTCTCTCCTATTCAATGGAAGAACTGTTCCCCTTCCCTGCCTTTGGCGATTCAAATCTAACTCGCGGAGTTCCTTCGTCACATAACGATTGTCAAAACGAGATCTCGTCTCGTACATATGTTGATAGTATTTTGCTCTGGAATTGTCAATTTCTTATGATTTTGTATGTGTATTAAGAAGCCATGTTATATTTATTATGGTTTCTTATTAATAAATGATACATTCATTTTTAATCAGTCAAAATATTTTATAGTTCCTTTTTTAGTGCCCTAAAATATTTTATTTCTTGTTTTTATGTTTTTCTTATTTATTGACTAAATATGTAAAAATCATACTATTATTGGTGCAAAAGTTTGTTTACATGAATGCATGTTTGTTTCTCTTTCACGCAAAAACTATCAAACGGATTTAGATAAAACTTAACACATAGATAGAACACACCCTGGAATAATATATAGGCAACTATGAATCTCGGGAAAACACATAACATCCCTCGGAAACGCGGGTGCAGGGGACAGGTAGTAAAATCATAATTGAGGATGTAAATTGATTACTTACAGTGTAAGATTCAAATATATCTACCTGAATATAATCAGAAGTAAGAATAGACTAGTAACACATGAGCTCCAAGAAAGCCAAGTGAGGAGAGGATCAGCTCTATTTCTGATTTCTGTCACGATACCAGCAGCCACTTGACTGGCGGATCGACTTGCATTGCTGCTGAATGTGTATGAGTGGTGAATGTGAACATCCACAAAAAGCATGGCTCTTACTCGATCATTGAAGTTCGATAATTCTGTACGTGAAGTGAAATGACAATATTTTTATTTAAGTAAACCTTCACAAACCGTTTGTGCCGTGTCTTTGAACCTGTGTCCAGAAGGTGGAATTTACTGAGAAGAGCCGGCAAAACTTAGCAATTATATAAGGAAAGTTTTGAAAGAAAAAGCGTATTACAAGGTAGTTCATTATATTGATGATAAAAATGTATGGATATAGCTCTCTGCACAGTGTAATTATTGTTATTTTCTATTTTGTAGTCTTATTTCTTTTTTTTTTGTTTTTGAATGTTACTTATATTAAGTATTTTGTAATTGTTAAATATAAAATTGATATTATAAAACAGCCAAAAAGTCAGCATAGATAAAATTTATATAAAAAATTATTTAATAAAAAATAATGTAACCTTGCTGAGTTTCTTGCCGGTTCTCAGTTGAAGACTGACTTCCGAACCGGTTGTAGCTTCAGTAACTTTAAATTTGTCCTTCATAAGTGCCTTCCGAGGGCCTAAACTGAATAAATGGTTTTGAATTTTGAATTACTTTTTATAATATCTTCTATCAGTTTATATAGCTGCTCTGAATGATATAAACAGCTGCTTACTGTGACTAAAAATCCATTATTACTTACATTATTTTGAGATAAGTTAAATATACGTTGTTGCTATGATAACTCTAAAGAGATTTCGGAATTTCTTACTCCTTTTAATAGTAGCTGCAATAGCTCCATCGGCATAGTCAACACATTCACTAAACGAATTGTAAGGTTTAACAATAACGCAAGCGACATATGCAACATAGGCCACGCTGCAGAACCTAGAAAATTCCGGTTTAAGTGAATTCTTGCAGTTTGCCACTCCATCCTTCAATACATTTGTGCAATGTTCGTATGGAGTTCCAAGATTGCTGTTAAAGACTTTAGCTGTAGAATCAAGCCAGGCGAAAGATGATTGGATGACGTGAACTGGAAAGAAAGAAATATTTTATTTTGGTTTAGAAGTATGCAACATAAAATCAAAGCTAGTTAAGCATAGTTAAATATCCTGGGATAAATATCCTGGGACATTAAATAAATAATAATATCCTGGGACATTCTTTTACACACGGCCATCTGATCCCAAACTAAGCAGAGCTTGTACTATGGAAACCAGATAACTGATATACTACATATACTACTTTTTTTTTTTTCTAAATACATACTTATATAGATATTTACACCCAGACACAGAACAAACAGACATGTTCATGCACACAAATGTCTGTCCTGGGTGGGAATCGAACCCGCGGCCTTGGGTTTGGCAGTCAGAGCGTTAACCACCAAGCCAACTGGCCTGTCAAATCAGCGAAAAGTAATCTGAGACACGTTGTTATAACAATGGATGAATGATTCGATATGAAACTACAACCTAAGGTGCGCCACCCGGTTAGAATAGGTATAGACGAAGTCTCAACAAAGACTGTATTCCTTGTGTATTGACACTTAGTCTGTTGGAAGACCTAAGGGAGCAAAATCACGTATTCAGTCGAGATATTGATTGTCTTGTCCTTGAACCGTGAGAATAAAACAAATGTAAAATCTCAACGATTATAAGATCGATACCATATGTCTAAATTGCTATGAATAGACCTTTGCCGAAAGGGATCGATAATTCTTGACGCGACACATTAATAAATGCTAGACTGATACTATTACTTCAACTTAATTTAAGACTAGCTGTTCCACGCGATTTCACCCGCGTTCCGGAAGACTGTAATCCGCGAATTGTTAAACGCGCGCAAACCTCTCAAAAGGATTATTTTTGACCCCGTTTTTGCCATATTTTTAATTTATGCTCGCTCCTATTGGTCGCAGCGTATATTATATAGCCTATATATAGCCTTCCTCGATAAATGCACTATCCAAGACTGCAAGAATTTTTCAAATCGAACCAGTAGTTGCTGAGATTAGCACGTTCAAGCAAACAAACAAACTCTTCAGCTTTATAGTTACTATATTAGTAGGTATTTTTTATTTTATTTATTATTATATTTAGTACATATTAACAAACCTTACATCGCCAAACTGCTCAGCAGTTTGTAGGCGCTTCAGCAGTTTGTAGGTGTATCAATATGTATATGTTCTATTTATTATGGTTTTTAGTTCATAATCGTTAATTACTTACCAATGCTCATCACCAGTCGGTTGAGACTTATCAACATCTTCTTCACTCTCATCGCTACCAAGTTCATCTTCTCTGTAATCGACTTTAAGGAATCCTTCACAGCGTTAAGTGGTTTATGCATTGAGTTCCGAATCTGATGAACACTCGATTTTATTTGTTCCTGAATCAAGAAGCAATCTCATAAGATGGTAGCTTATCGATAGATTTTCAACTTGCTATGGTTTTCTCAAGATTTATTCCTTCACTAAATGCTCGAAGGTCATTGTAGGATATAGCGAACCCTAGTTGGCATACTATACCTATATAGTAATACTAGCTGGTCCCCGCGTTCCCGTGGGATGTCACATGTATTATACATTAAAACCTTCCTCTTCAATCACTCTATCTATTAAAATATCCGCATCAAAATCCGTTGCGTAGTTTTAAATATATAGGGACAGAGAAAGCGACTTTGTTTTATGCTACGTAGTGAAGTTAACTTTAACAAAGAGGTTTCATACCTTTCGTTTGTCATAAGCCATCTTTTGAGACCCCTCGAATAGCCAGCATAAAGGTGTAAAAGCCATCAGAGACATTGACAAATATCAGACTCTCGCCAAAAACCATGTCGTAATATATGGAGACTAGACTATCGTAAATTCTAGTTTACGATGAGATTTAAATTATCTCTCGCGTTTAAAGGTTTTTCGCAATAAAAGCCTATCCAAGCGTTTCAGACAGTTATAAATCATAAGGGTAGCTTAATACTTACTATTCCATTTAATTTCGGCAATATATTTTTAGTTATGGCTGCAAGAGTCCAAAGACCCCGTATAAAATGGGTTTGGTAATTCAGAAAAATTATATTAAAAAATCTGTAATTTAAGAAAAGGTAGGCAGCGATATCAGTACAGGTCATTCATATTTTTCCGAAGCTATTTGAAGTCGTAAGGTGACTCGGCTAGAGGACACAGGTACCTACCTCACAGGGACCCATTGTCTTGTACTTTTTGAATTAGCGTTAATCTCCGCTATTAATTTATTTACATCTGTCGTGGATTAAAAGTATCCTCAGTGAAATTAGGGTATGTTGACCTTTGCCTATCTCGAACAATGTGCGTGCATTAATTTTTAATATTTACCTGACTACAAGCCATAGATTCAGTGAGGACTTCCGAATTCTTGAGTGTATTAGTTGCAGGTCCAGTCAGAATAAGTACAAGAGCATAACAGGTTAACGAATATCTTCCAACTCGGGAGAAGAATTGAGGGATCAGAAGGAAGACCAGACATCTGTTGCATAGGAAAGTGATTCCTGTTATAATTGTGCAAGAGTATATTTTCATTTATTTATTTTAGGGAAATTATCGACTACAATACATGTTACAATAGTTAACAGAGTTAATAGCAAAAGAATCAATTACAAATTTCCACTATCACTACTACACAATATCCTTGTATAACACATTATTGTAGAGTCATCTCATTATTAAATTCTTAGGTAAGAATTTAAAACTCCACCATAAACTGTACATTACTTGATGAAGATTAGAAATAGTAGAGCTCATAGTGCTGAGATCGTCCGGAGAAGTTCTACCACTATACTTTTTATGACGTGAAGCAAGTAGTGCACTTGTATTAATATGGTTCGGTTAAAATGGTAAGGGAGGGCGGTGAAATTACATGCACATGAGAGTTAAGTTTCAGGGTTAACATCACATTAGCGATGCCCCTGTTGTTGCAAATGTTCATAGGCGGCGGTGACCACCAGGTGGACCGTCAGTCTGATTGGTCGTGTGTAGTTTCATCATTCATCTCTTATAAATAACTAAACAGTGATTGGATTAGAAGATGTGTAATGGCATAATAAGCTGAGGTTGCTTGGGAGAGTAATATTCCTAAAAACGCGGGATCGAGGCCAGTAATTATCAAATGTTGACACAAACCTGATCCTATAGCTAAACGCTAATCCCAGGGTAAGTAGAACACCAATTATTGAGCTCATAATAGTAGCATGTATAAGCGATATGGATAGCTGAAAAACAAAAAACATGAAGCAAAGGTATGTCAGTATGATTCCTCCAACGAAACCTAAGACGCTCTTTAGTACGAAATTCGGGAACGTTTGGTCTGTTTTTAAATATATCATGAAATTGGATATTCCGGAACCCTTTGGGTATAACTTTTTAAATGATGTCGATACACGTTGCTGCACATCGTAGCGATACACCTTCCATTTTTGTAATAAGTTATCTTTAGGTATATCTGTGTTTCCCTTCATTATTGAATTGATTTTTTCTTTTTCATATTTCAATCTGTATTTTTCTATGGTCCTCGCCTTCCAAAGGAGAGCGAAGTATGTCATTTGTTATAGTTTTAGTCTTAGTAGTCATAAAACTATATTGAGAAAATAGTGTTTTAAATTACGATATTTGTAATTCACTTCCAAGTTAAAGTCGCATATTAATCCTTTGACAGAAGACTACAGAAAGATTGAAAGAAGACAATAATTGGATGACAATAAAGTGGCCAGTATTTTTCTATTACACTAAAAAGTGATTATTAAAAGTTATATTTTCAGTCCTAGGTATCTAAGTGTAAAAATAATTTGTAGGGCTGAATTACAGGGAGTCGATTTTACTGCGTTTTCAAAGGTTTGTACCCTTAATTAACTCTCTCGGATTCAATGTTTCCCTATTTCATAAAAGCTTGACGGTTCGGCGCGCGAGCAGTATGGGACAGCACTGATAGTGCCGTCGATGTAAAAAAAAATGATTTGCTGGTCTCTATCAAATTCTGTTTCGCTCTGAAATCCCTCTCAATAGTATACTAGTATTGTCCTTTTCTTTAGTATGAGTCGAAGCATCCGCACTCTTACGGCTGACTCGCGCGCATATATTGTACTGCATCCTTTTCCATCGCATTAAATAATACGCGCAATGCATCTGTGTCACACATCTTTGATTGCTCCAATTTTTATATAACACCCTGGCAGCCGTAATTTATGAACAGTCATTCGCAAGCAACCCTGTAGTATGGTGATCGCAATATAATTGCCAAAATTTTGACATATTTTTGAGTATTAAGCCAGATGAGTGCAATTATTACTGGCAACTTATGTTCTCGTTCATGGCAAACAGAAGAGATCAAAGTAAGACCAAAGAAAAAGGTAAGCAACCAAACTGTTATAATTCATGTATGGAGTATGCTATTCATTGCAGTTTCGTTCCCTTGGTCAGAAACTCAGTAAAATAAAATAAAAAAATGATAATATTCTTTATTAATTATAGCCACGAACTGATTTTTTACAACTATTATAATATGATTAGATACATTTTATTTGATAAAATATAATTTTCATCCGCTAAGCAGCTTGAAGGTTGATCTTACTTTGGATCTTAGACATTAGGTACGTATTCAATAAGGAGCTCTAAAAAGGAAGTAATCTTTTACTACAAGAGCGGTTCACAAGATTTGTTGTTTAATGACAGGACAAAAACAACAACACTTAACTCTTGAGACGAAAATAATCAAAACTCAGACAGTACCCCACAAGGTTCATTGACATTAGCAAAATTGTCAATAATAAAAGTTAAATGATCATGCCATGTTACGTTTTGCTTGCGGGTCTGCGCAAGGCGTTCACATGCGCAGAACACTGCATTGCTACACAATCAACTTCACTCTATAGATACGTTTAAAGTGAAAAAGAAATCATTTTCCATCATTCCTAGACGACATAATGCAGATTTTTACTAGTGCTTAAATGTGATCGTTAGTAACTGTAGTTCTTAAACGTGAAAATGGTCAGGTGATTTTAGTGAGTACCAGAGCACAAAGGAGCTTGGCAATCAATTAGTTATTCATTGAAGAAAAGGGTAAGTGAATATAATGTCCCACTGTACTTGAATCAGATGGTGATTTTCATATTTCTCAGAGCGTAATATTTTGTTTAAACACAGATATAAAAATAAATGAGCACCAGATTCACTCCCTACGTTAAAAATAACATAATATTTAGTAGTTTTGCCTGTAGTAGGAGTATTCATATAATTATTATTCGATATTTATTTATTTCGATAACATTTTATGAATAATGGATATGTTGATATTGGAGATAAAAGTACCATTAGCCATAAAAAAAAGATATATTTCTTTAATCCAGTTACTTATTGTCTATATGTTTATTTACACCTACATGGACTTACCACCTAGTTTTAAGTTCATGCAAATAAACATATTGTTATTAAAATACTGTTACATTTTGATGTGATCGATTTTGATAACCTATAGGTCCATTTATATAAATGTTTTAAACCTTCTTACTGGAATGGTAACATTTTTCTATTTTAATGTTTAAAGCTTGAAATATTCTATTTACATGGTCAGAGGTCACTGAACAATATCATTATCGATATTAGCAGGTATAGGTAAATAATAAATAAATATCCTGAGACATTCTTCTATTTGATCTGGTTCCCAATCAAGTAGAGCTTATACTATAGTAACGTGATAAGTATAATTTTTTAAACAACTTTTTAATAAAATTTACAAATTCAATACATTAGTAAGTTTAAATAAGACAATAGGGATGTGTCCTGACATGTCAAATCAGTAACTCTTTATGAAATGTCAAAACGATCGAATGTATGGAGTTTTGTATGAAATAGCACGTTGTGACGTCATAATTGTAAAGCATCAAATAACATACTCTTTATGATTAGATCGGTACTGAAAAATCACATTAATGATTTAATTTTGATCAAATTTATGTTTTCCTTTTTTTTTTGGGATGTTCAATACAGTGGTTAGTGTTTGATCATTTATCTTTAATACAGGACACATCCCAATTGATTTATTTTGAATGATGCCAATTACTAGCTGTCAAATAGATTGTCAAAAATCCTGTAACAGATGTCAAAATTTCGAAACTAGAATGGCGAAAACAGCCGAGCCTAAAAGTTGCATATGAATGTTACTGTTTTTGAAATAAATAAATGATGAAGGCATTACAAAGTGAAGATAACCAAGTTATAAAGAACCTACCTAACTTAAACATTCAAATGGATTTTTTTATTTTTAAGGAATATTCAAGAAAGACATATAATTTGGCGGCGTAAGTTATACCTATTTAAAAATGATTTTATTACAATCTTTTATTGTAAATATTTTTGACAAAAAAAAAACAATTTTAAGAAATAATTATATAGTTTCAGTTTTAAAATTAAAATACAACCTCATTCTCAAATAGTTTTATTAGATCATTTAATATATCTTTACGCCATTATCCCTTATGGAGTAGGCAGATGTATCAGTAATGAAACCCACATTACACCAAAGATCTTTTAAATCCCAATGTGCCATGTGGTGAGCAGTGTTTATTTATTGTTGCCATCTCTGGGACACTACCGGGTACAGGTAAACATTTATAAATAAACAAAAAATCATATTATCTTGCCCAACATGGGAATTGGGCGCAGTACCTTAGATTTCTAGCTCAGCTTTATAGACTATCTGGTATAATATACCAGATATATAATTATATTTTTCAAATAGCATAACTTGGGTGGCACATGGTGTTTTATAAGATTTCTCAATGGTTTATGTTTATTTCAACATAATAAGGGATTACTGTAACAGAGCAAGGTCTCATGAAGCATTTAGTGTACTATCAGAGTAATGAAAGAAAGAAACAAATTTATTTGTGACAAAGGGAAGTGCTATTTTACAATATACTACCTAGCTGTCCCCTGTGGTTTTACCCGGGATAAAAAGTAGCCTATATGTTATTCCAAGATATGCTCTATGCATGTGCCAAGTTTCATCCATATCCATTTAGTAGTTTTTGCATGAAAGAGTAATAAACATACATACAAATCTTTCCTCTTTATAATATTAGTAAAGATATAGGATGGATAAAAAACCTTCAATTGTTACAATTCATCCTATGTTAAAAAGGTTGCAGTATCTCACAGAAATATGGGTGAGGCCTAAGTCAGCAGTGGACATGGATGATGATGTAGAATAAATACTTTCATTATTTAGGTTGCCCTTTATTTGACTATAATCAGCAGCCACACTGTGATTTGTGATAATGTAAATCTATGTAAGACGGGAACTTGTTGTGTACTTGCTGAAATAACACAGTGTAGGTTTAGAGCTTGCCAGACAGGTACTAACGGGTATAGATATTTTGCCAACAGATTGAATATTAGTTCCTTGTTGATTCCTAATGATGGAACATGTATATACACTTATTTTGTATACCTATCTATTTTATCATCTTTTTCTGTCTGTGAAACATAGCAATAAAAAACAAGTAGGATTTATAATGGCTTCTTGTCGCAGTAAAAGCTTGTCAACTTTACCTCTAAAAGTTGATAGCGGCAACATGCTAGTATCTATCACACAATAGTCATGAGAAGCAGAAAGCCTGAGTGAAAGGGCTGAGTTCCATACCCATTGGGTGCTAATTGGAACCCTATTAATAAGGGCTGTATCTTTTGAACCATAAAAGGTATAAACTTGAAATTTTCGCAGAGTGTTTACTACTATGCCAGCCAAAAATAAAATAAAGCTGAATATAAAAGGGGATCTGCATACATAATATATTATTTTTGTTGTTTTGTTGAATATTGTTTGGTGGCTTGGAGCCCTTTGAGTGTGAGTCTTGGCTGCTTTTGTACTTCATCATAAATTACTATAAACTAGCTTAACAGTTGTTCATAAGGTCCTTTTCAGGAACTGCCTTTGACATGTTATTATTAATAAACTTTTTTAAATTTCTAGACCATGGACAACGAGCAGCCCCACCAGGAGCTGGTGAAATGCGTCGTGGTCGGTGACACGGCTGTCGGAAAGACTCGGCTGATATGCGCCCGAGCATGCAACAAGCATGTCTCGCTGTCTCAACTCATGACAACTCATGTACCTACGGTGTGGGCCATTGATCAGTACAGGATTTATAAGGATGTAAGTCTCATCATTGTTTTACAGTAGATGTAAAAGTTTACACCTGCCCCGTTTTTGTAATGCATCGGGCATGTTTGCGGAAGGGCTAACCGATTGTTTTTATGCCACTATTGGAAAAAAGTGCACATCTTTGGTGCGCAGAGGACGGGCAGCAACTTCTCTCAATGATCGCGGCGAGGCTGGACGGTCGGTACATGAACCAGGTGGCACGTGGCAGGGTTCATGTTACATATTGTACGTAGGAACAAATATTAGATTTATATATAACTATTTCAATGTTTATACTAAGATAGTCTTAAGGTTTTGTACTAATAACAAAATGGAGAAATCTGAATTAAAGAATTATTATTATTATTAGTAGCTTCAGTAACTTTAAATTTGACTTTCATAAGTGCCTTCCGATGGCCTAAACTGAATAAATGGTTTTGAAATTTTGTTAATCTTTCAGGTTTGTTGACGTACTTTCACAAACCATTAAGCAATGCTAATGTCTGTTATGATGTAAAAAAATATATACTTGTCGAATTATCTACTTTTCACGCCTGGTAAATATATTCTTGGTCATTCTTTACACACGGCCATCTGATTCTTAATGACGCTGATCTTGTTCTATGGAAACCAGATTTATATATACTACATAAATGTTTTTTTCATTGAATTTTTTCAACACACATAGTACTTATTACACCTAAACAGAACAAACAGACACTTTCATTATCACTTTCTTATTGTTCAAATGTTGGCCTGGTTGGTAATGAAATTCATGACCTTTGACGTTGAAATCAGGGTCTATAACCATCAAGCCAATTGACTCGTCAAATTACCAGCACAATATTGCTAGATCATTTATCTACCTTACTTGTTCCCCATAAACATCACTTCGTTCCACTTTATATATATTTTCCTATAACTCTCTTAAACTTTAATTAGGCGCGCCAATAAACTAACATTGTTAGTCGCGCGAGGTCTGCAGTTACCGAATTGATAAGTATGAAATTAGAAACTAGACCTAGAACTAGGGGACTAGAGAGTTAGGAAGCTAGCAAGACTTTCTGGTTGACAGCGTTAATAGGTATAAAAATAACTTAACTTGAAGATCTCATGGGGTCGCGGCGACCCCGCGCGCCTAATTAAAGGTTAACCGTCAAAGCGGGGTTATTAGATATTGATAAATGTCGAAACTATAATTTACGGTCGCAAACCTACATAATTTTGACATGGAATAGGAATATGTTTGTACATGTGGAGTCGCGTGATTTGATCTATTTAGCTCTGGGTGGAATCTATTTATATTTGATGGCCAATTATTAATTTAACCTTGATGCGAATCGAACCCATAAACAGTGGTGTGACGCCTTCCAATCCATCAAATAAGATACTGATTAATACACACGGTCTGTCTCAGTAAGTATCAAAAATAAGCATTTTGCGTTTTTTATGAGTTTTAATTATTAGTAGTAGAGTTCTTAGTGCAGAATTTCCTGGACAAATTCTTTGTTTTGGTTTGGTTTTCGCTTTGTTTTAGTTTTAATTTTGAACCTAAAGAGATAAGTTGACTGCACTGTTTTTGTATAGAGTAGTAGATCTCTTAGTGCAGAGTTCATCCGGGGAAGTACTATCTTACCCGTTTCTGCCCAGAAGCTGTATTTCACTTGTATTAAACAACTTCATGTCTCAGGGTCGAGAAAGCTTTGGCGATGCACCCCGTGTTCCAAATGTCGATTGGTGGTGGTGACCACTTACCATCAAGTGGTCCGTCTGCCTTATTGGCATAAAAAAAAAACAGGGTATGTTCTAAAGACACGATAGAAGATAATTTTGTATCACAGGGAAACATTTAAATATTCATCAATCACTTTTGAATAGCATAGATTGTGTTTATCATTCATTTTATCGTTTATTTTCGTCACACAAAAAGGTTGCGAGTCAGTATTTCAAAGCGTTTCACGATGATTCACTTCAAAAACCTTGTTGGTACATACAAAGGTACATACATACTATAAGTAGGTATGTCAAGATGCAGACAACTTTTTGCAAATCAGTCTGTACCTACAGTAATAAAGCATATCAATTGAGAATTTATTGCTCAATTTACTGCCAATTCAACAAGATACCTACTAATTTATTCATTTGAACTTTTATATGACGCAGCAATTTCAACGTTGACATTTTATGTATGCAGCTGCATAAACAAAACAATCTTAACCTCTATTAGCGCGTAGTTAAGATTCAATATTACTTCTGAACCCTTACATTGATTTTTTTAATTACTACACCTACAAGAATTATTGATGTGAAACTTCTTATGGGAGGTTTTTAAAATTCTGGGGCTCGAATCTGTAAGAAAAGTGACATTAACTCGAGGATGTTTCGTCGCGACCTCCGTGCTCTGTCTCATTTGCTAACTACGCTAATACTACTAATCACGTGAGAGGTAAGCTCTCCGAGGCCTCCGTGAAGCGGCTCGCCGACGAAGTTTGTATTAGCCGAATAAGGGGGCTGATCCGTAATCTTTTGTTGTGACGAAAAATAAATGAATGATAAACACAATCTATGCTATTCAAAAGTGACTGATGATTAATTACAATGTTTCCCTGTGATATGGAATGATATAAAAGTTTCACTTCTATCGTGTCTTTACGACACACCCTGTTTTTATTTGGCGAAAACAAATAGAAAAATAAAACAAAAAATGTTTAAATGTTAATGTCCGCTGAAAAAACATCAGCTCAGCATAATGCTCTTGATTATTACATCAATTCGCATTTACTTCACGTGTTGACAGCCAGACTCTTATAGACACTTTGGCCTTACAAAAAGGGACTAAACGTCTAGCTTAACATCTCTTGGGTTAGATTAACTATGATTTATATTTTATTTGATGGTGAGATCACCGGTCACACTCCGTGTTTTCGATTCTCACCTGGTACAAAAATTTTTGGCACTGAATATAGCTATTTGTTCTGTGTCTGGATGTAAATATCTATATAAGTATGTATTTAAAAAGGATTATATGCGTATCAGTTATCTAGCCATAGTACAAGCAGTACAAGCCCTGCTTAATTTAGGATCAGATAACCGTGTGTAAAAACATCACAGGAAATTTATTTTCATCCTACAGATTTCCACCTCAAAACTATGAAAGGTCTATTTCCATGTATTGCCAAAATAAATAGGGAACTTAAGTGTCACGTTTTTGAATTGACAGGTGCTAGAAAGATCCTGGGAAGTGGTAGATGGTGTCAATGTGTCATTGCGATTGTGGGACACGTTTGGCGACCATGAGAAGGACAGGAGATTCGCTTATGGAAGGTAAGTTTAGGGTAGAACAAAGTCTCCCAAGTCAGGTAGTATATGATAAGTACTTTTGTTTACTTAAAAGTAGTTTTGTCAATTGCATCTTGTCGGTCCCGGAAATCGAACATTCTGGGTTCTGGTCTCAATTTGAACCAGTGCCTTTACCATGAGTATTTAACGAACGTACTCGTTAGCGACGGCGTAAAACATTTCTATGGCAAATGTGTACAGCGCCACTAGCGGTCACCTAAAGAACTAAAATCGATAGTACGAGTTTTTTAGCCTTTGCTATAGAAATTCGGTACCATGAGTCACAAATTTGACAGTTGCTATCAAGAAATACTGTATCGATAGTAGTTTACTCGCTAGTGACTAAAGTAAGTTTCGATAGCAACTCATGGTAGAGGTACAGAACGGTTTAACGTAGCGAATTTAGATTGAAGTTTATACTTGTTATCAGGTCTGATGTAGTTCTCCTATGCTTCTCCATAACGAATCCTATTTCTCTGAGGAACTGTGGTGCAATGTGGTATCCAGAAATAAGAAGATTCTGTCCAAACACACCAATATTGCTAGTGGGATGTAAGAACGATCTCAGATATATGTACAGAGATGAAACCTATCTGAACTACTGTAAAGATCGCAGCCCTTTTATAAGGTAAGGCCAAAATTGTTACTTATTCTCTCAAGAATTTATAGTTCAATTTGCCAGAGTGTAATGATAGCATGATTTTCCTTAGCGTGCTACATCCTCGGTCTCGTCATAACTCCTTCTGGGGTCAGTCGAAGGCCAAACGCAAGCCCATTCTTAATAAAAAAATAAAAAAAAGTTTATGGACATTTTCGATTCGATTATTATGATTATGTTTATTTAGGCGTTTATCACAGTTGGAAATCGTTCCCTTCGAGCTTATCATCACTTACTACGGTAATATGTAGATCAAATGCATTTAGTTTATCCAAAGAATAACTGCGCGTCTTCACCAATTTCGACTTCACGTTTTTAGGATTAAATAAAACAGTTAATATTTTGGTTACAAGCCTGCTACAGGGAAATATTCTGCTTCTTTTTTCAATGCTTATTATTTTGAGATTTCGCGTCTAAACAGAAAAAGGTTTTGCTTTACGTATCCATAATATTGGAAGCATATAGGTTTCCCAAAATCTTAATTGATATAAGGATCAAAGTCATGATAAAAGTTCCGAATGCTACCATCTCAATATCCCGCGACATAACATGTCCTTCTCGAACAGGGCACCAAGGAAAAGCGACCTCGTAATGCCGGATCAGGGTCGCGCTTTGGCACACGAATTTGGCATTTATTACTATGAAACATCTGTGTTCACTTATTACGGTGTGAACGAAGTCTTTGAAAATGCAATCAGAGCGGCTTTGATTGCCAGACGTCAGCAGAGATTTTGGATGACCAATTTGAAGAGAGTCCAGAGGCCTTTGTTGCAGGTAACTAACTATATATACTTCTAGTTACCCTGCGGTTTCCAGTTAAAAAAAATTACCTATATCCCAGGGCATGCTCTATCTATGTGCCAAGTTTCATCCAAATCCGTTCCGTATTTTTTGCGTGAAAAAGTAACAAACCTCTGTGGTTTTCTGTGAATGATTTTATGTTTTATTTTCCATGTATTTATGTTAGTTCAATAATAAATAAAAAAAATGCAGCCATCCTCACAAACTCAACATTTATTGGATGCTTTGTAATGGAAAATTGTGACATTAATTGATGAATGGGGGTGATTTATTTCCAGGCCCCATTCCGGCCCCCAAGGCCTATGGAGCCGGAAGTGGCAGTCGTCAATAGCGTGTACTTGGACAACATGACTACACTTCTCCGTCAACAGGTTAGCATACTATAGGAATATATATATAGCCAGGAATAAAGCTATCAGTGTTTTGGAGGACTAGACAATACTCGGCAATTTGGTAAAAGTATGTATTGTGAAACCTACATTTTTAATAATTTTATCGTTTGAAGTGTCTGAACCTTGAAATCTTCAGTTAATTTTTTACAGTACGGAAAACAATCAATTTAAAAATAATTAGGAAAAATAGTGATTGCTTTTTATCTTTCCATTATTATTTTTTTATTTTATATTTATTCCTGTCTATTATTTACTTTTCCTTAGACTGAAATTCTTTAGTTCTGTAGTTTTCTCCATAAACTGGATTTATTTGTTTATTTATATTTATTATTTCCCATTCCTGCCTAGAGACTGAAAAACGGTGATTGTTCTTTATTGCGCTATTTAATTTTCAGTTTATTCCTATTTATTACTTACTATTCCTACCTAGAAACATATAGTTTCATAAATAATTGTATTTCCCCATTAGTACTTCTCGGACATGGTGATAATCAGCGGGTCCAAGGGGTTCCCGGTGCACCGCTTCATGCTGGCGGCCGCGAGCGAGGCCTTCCAGCGGCTGCTCACCACCGACTGCGCCAGCCTCTCCGCCGAGCTGGCCCGCAGCTCCAGCGAGAGCAGCATGGTTACTATTTACAACTTTTATTCAGTTTCACCAGGCCCATTGCTCTTCAGTCGCAAATTTTGCACACACATTTTTTTTAATTATTACAGATACTGAATAGTATTTGAAAACTAAAAATATTAACAGGTTAGCAGCATGGGAGAGGCAACGACGGGGGAGTTTAACGAAGACACAGAATACCTGATAAGACAGGACCAAGCCAAGCAGATGAGGTAGGGAAATCATTATGACACGCTTTATTAACTTCACTTGCAATTATGTAAGTAAAAAAATCTAGGAATTCTTTTTTATTTTTGTGTTAAAAATGTTTTGTACAGTAGCTATTGACGATCTATAAATAATAATAAAATAATTGTGAAATAGTTAGTTTCTTTAATATGCATAATCTATGTTTATATGTTTACGTCATCATAATTATTGAAAGATGATAATGGTCGAGTTCAGTTATTATAAACAAGTCCACTCCTAAATTTATGTTACTAGCTCTCCCCCGCGGTTTCACCCGCGTTCCCGAGGGATGCTATATTTTCCCGGGATTAAAAGTAGCCTCTATGTTATTCTAGAACATGTTTTACCCATGTGCCAAGTTTCACCCAAATCCGTCTAGTAGATTTTGCGTGAAAGAGTAACAAAGATACATACAAACATTCACATTTATAATATTAGCACGATGTGTTTCAATAATTTTAGAGCATATTTTATTATTAATTATAATAATAATTAGCATTATTAATAAAAAATCTAATTTCCAGAGTATGGGACCAAATAAAACGCAGGTCATCGTGCCAAATCCTACCTTTGAGCGACAGCTGTAAGAAACCACCGGAATTATACAGAGAGGTCAATCATCCCGCCATCAACTCTATCAGAGTCGTCAAGGTAGGGTCCTTCTTGATTGTTGAATAGATTATGTTTGTGTATGTTACAGTTAATGAAAAACCCATACAATATGTGTTCCGTCTTCACCTAACCTTTTGGACGCCAATGTCGGCTATACTCGACATGCGCAAGCGTGTGCACATTTGTCGTCTATACTCGACAATAAACAGGCTACAGAATAATAATCAATTAACATATTAAATCTATGTGTTTTATTGACACAGGTATGATTTTCGGGCTTAGCGTACAGGACATGAAGATGCCATTATGGCATGGCGTTGAAAAGGCTAAATGTTTGTTATAATTCGCTCGGTTTATGTACACGGGACTATGATTTTTATTACTATGGTGATAGAGTACCGTTTTATTACAGCGTTCCTACGTTACGTTGTCTAATACTATTATATATATCAGCAAAAAAGTCTTTAAAACATCCCAATAAAGCGCATCTATATCTTCATTAAGTTAGCAAATGAATTAATATATTTGAGCTTTATAACAAAGCCATAAGAGTTATTTTTCACATAACCTTAATAAACCTTTTTTATTCCAGTGTGACAAGATTCAACATGCCACATCCCAAACGCAAACTATTGTGACAATGAGCAAACTCATATCGCAAAATGTCATGCAAGAGATCATCAATTTTATATACACTGGAGCTTTGGACAGTACAGCTTTTAAACAACAGGTACCGAACTATAATATACTTTATGTCCTTGTGTTAAAATTGATTATCGCTTAGCTTTATATTTCACTTATAAGAAAGATTTTCTATTGATTTTTTGTGAGTATTCTGTGCAGTATTGATTGGTCTTTTGGTAGAAATGAATGTTTTGATGTGACTAAATAATTTGATTAAAGATCACAAAAAAATTAAGTTATTTATATGGTAATCTTACCGAGTTCATGGCATGTTCTTTTCATTCAAAGCCATTCTTTCGAGACTGTGGTCGCTTCTAAGCTTTGACCTTCAAGTGGCCTTCTAGAGACTAAACTGAAGAAATAACGATACCAATGATTTTAAGAAATAATTTGTGTTCCTAGTGAAACCGTTCTAAATAATTGTGAAAATTTAATGCAAAAAATATCCCATACTAAGTTTCGTTTGTTAATAGATCACGTTCATTTCTTCCAATAGATGCAGCTTTTACAGACTCTTAACTTCCTTAAATAAATAACGAATTTTCTTATATTTTCTCTTCACTAAGATTCTCTATATATATTTTTATGTACCCACTATGATTAAAATATATTAATAAAAATATTTAAAAATAATATTATTTTTATAATAAAATTTGACTGCATTCTCCAGTCGGCCGCAATCGGATTACTGCTGGTAAAACTTATTGTAATCATAAAATTACAATCATAAAAATCATAATTTTTACTCATTATTATTAATATGGCACCGTTTTATTGAATTCTTGGTGTTTTTTTTTTATTAAATTGGCTTAAATTATTTTATACGCTTTCTCACGTTACTATTTATTCACACATTTCTGCTTCCATCATACTATTTATAAAAAGCTATTATATTGAAACAAATATTAATTAATGCTAGAATTTATCAAACGGGTATAACCTATTTATTTTACTTAAAATATATTTAATTGGTATGAAATGCAAATGAAAGTGCTTCGATATAGAATTTTTAAATAATTATGTAAATATTGCTTATATCATAAATCTTACTTTATACATCTTCATGCATACATATTTTACTGTAACTGTACAAGCAGAAGAAGGAAGATTTGCCAATAAATACTGATAATAAATAATCGGTGATACAGTCGGTGCCAGTTTCGGTTGTCGGACCTCTCACATTTTTTCATAGTTAATTAAAGAAACAGAGTATAGGATCCGTAACGTAACATCGTCGAACTAACTTGCGGCACGCTATGTTGGCCGTTTAGACGTTTAACAGTGACAAAGAAAAATAACCTTTATTCTTTCATAGATAAGGTGCATCTATTGATCCAAAAGCTAATAGTATGATGATAGAAATCAACCTTATTCCAAAGCAATACAGTTTATTTTCCTATGACAATCTGAAACGTCAAAACGGCCATCATAGCGTACCTGTAGTATAGTGTCATTTTCTTTATAAAATCACAGCACTAGGTGTACTTAAACTGACGCGAACGCGTACGTAGTCTAGTTTGGTTTGATTGACTTTACTCTGGGATTGAGTCTTCCTTTTTCTGTTTTATCTATGACGATGTGACATTAGTGTCTAAAAATACATTAATGTAGTTATCCAAGTTAAACCTAAGTTGTAGTTTAAGCCAAGTAACAATTCGGGTAGCCCAAAAACCTAGCGTTATTAATGGAATGTCGGATGAGAGATATGATCAAATTTTTCATCTGTAAGATGAAAAGTTCTCCGAAATTATCGATTATTTCTTTCTATCCTGAAGTTTCATTATTAATAATTATTTGGGAAGATCTTATTAGACCGGGCAAGGTTGCCCACAGAAATTAATTGGGATGAGGTTTACGTGAATATTGGAATAAAAGAGCGTTCCTAAACCAATATATCAATCTTGGCTTCACGTAGCCCATTAAACAATTTGAATCCCTTTTTCCTTTTGATTTTTTATGTTTATGAGCGCTCTGTATCAAATAAGCTACTTAAAATCATAATATCAGATTATATTACTTTTTGCCACCTAATGTCTAAAATATTGGCCGACGTATTAGACACCTCCAGATTCTTATCCCAATCTGTATAAACCGCACACAAAAAAATGGCAACTACGTCAACTAAAGAAGAGTGGAAAGGTCCGCCATTTTTATGTGTGTTGTATCATGATGCAGATTCTGTTCTGCATAGCTTAACTTATTTAAATCTATGGACATCTCTTTTTACTATAATATGATTATGAGAGAAAGAGTCTTAAGGTGCAGTGTTAAGGTCGCTTTTGCCATTTAGTTTAATTGTTGTGCACTAGAGCAGGTAAAAATTTATTGTTTTGATGACTGACAGAAGTGAAAATCTCTTCTCTCTTTTAAACCTTAGGAAATAAAAGACAGGTTCATTGGTTTAAGTTAAGTTTAGTTTTGCATAGCAGAATCTCAGTGCTTCTAAATACGTTCAGAGTCAACCTTGTATTTCAAACTCATATGTATTTCGGTATGAGGAAATATGACTCCAAGCTCGAGTATGAATCCAACGTCTCTGAATACCAGCCTGTATTGTTATATCCAGGAGATTCGTCAAGCTGCAGAACTTCTCGGTTTCCACGAACTGACTAAGTTGAGTCAGTTTATTCTGGACCAACACCTGCTTTTCGACAAGGGATTTATGCTTCAGTTTCATGCGGTAAGGATTTGCTTATTATTATGTGTGTTATTAGACGATGTATAATGTTATTACAGATTAGTTTTTGACACGTTTGACATCTGCGAGATTGAGATTGCGTTTGAGATAGGACCGTAGATTAATGACGCTATTACTGTACTTGTTGTAGCTTCAGTAACTTTAAATTTGACCTTCATAAGTGCCCTCCGAGGGCCTAAACTGAATAAATGGTTATGAATTTTGAATTTTTTGAACTGTATTGCAAGGCTGTATGAATTATGAGATGCGTGTAGGATATAGAATGTGAAGTAGGATTTGGCAGGACATTGGATGAAATGGTAGAACAAGATTTACTATACAGATCTTTTTCAAGTGTTTACAGCCACTTTTAAATTGTCAGACTCAGACGTTCTGAATGTTGCGAGCTAGTTGAGAAGTGCGGGTATTTCACGCATAATAACTTTTTAAAATAAGATTTACTATATTAAAATGAGTCGTTATTACACTCAAGCATTGTAGTCATTGAAATAAACGTTGAAATTGAAGGAAGCCTGGTGTAAAAGTAGGCAATTTTCGAAGGAAGTTTGTTATAGAAACATGTCTATCCTAAGAATGAACCTTGGTCATTTTGGAGTCTATAAGCAAATGTAGAGTTTGTGGTTTATAGATGATGTTTTCTTCCAGCCTCTCCCACAAAGACTTTGCGACATGTACGTAGAGAGGAACTTATTCGCTGACGTTACCTTCGACCTTGACGACGGCATACATCTGGCTCACAGGGCCATTCTGATGGCAAGGTGTGACCCTATGAAGGCGATGTTCCAGGGCCACTTCCGCGAGAGCATCTCTAGAGTGGTGAGTTAGATATTTCTGTTCAATATTTTCCATAAATTTTTTTTTTATATTTACTTTTATAATACATACTTGTTCTTTAGGGGTAGAAATTAGTCTGTATTCTCTGGGCCATAAAATATGCGTCGATTCGTTGGTCTGGAGCTGCGTGAAGAAAGTATACATAATATTATTTAAAGATACACTAATTATTACTACCCCATTTATTTATATTAATTAATTTTAAGAAATAGATTAAGTTCTGGAATCTTAATTCCGGGGTAACACCATATGACACACGAACTCGGCAAAATCAGTGGGGCGGAAGCTAATCTAAAGAAATAAATTAACAAATTCTGTCCGTTGTTAAGCGCATCACCTGAGAACGGGAAAAAAGGGAATGTCTGGTAAATTCCAAATTTCGGGATAAATTGAAAGCACTTATGTCTTTAGTAGTATTATGTCTCACGATGCGTAGACACAATAATATAAAATCAATTTACTAACGTCTATTATCTTTATTCCCATCTTCAGATATCCTTCCCCGGAGTAAAAATGTACGCGTTCCACATACTCCTAAGCTACATATACAGCGACAAGATCCCGACGGTGGAGCCGACGCGGTGCCTGGAGCTGCTAGAGCTCGCCAACCGGCTGTGCATGAACCGCCTCGTGAACCTCGTCGAGGCGAGGGTCATTGACCAGCTCAGCCATCAGGACAGGTGAGCTGTTGGTTGCCGTCGACAAACAGACAGACGGTCCACCTGATGGTTCGTGATCACCGCCGCTTATGGACATTTGCAATACCAGGGGCATCGCCGCCAATGCCTTGTCGACCCTGAGACATGATGTTGTTAGGTCTCATGTGCCTGTAATTAAAGGCCCCCTTGTTTGTACCACTTAGTTCCGTATTGGAATTAAATTTAGCACAGTTCATGTTCTTAATCAACACATAGAATTAATTAACACCTTTTATTTGCGGGGAAACATCCTTCGCGCAGGTGAAACCGCGGTACGGAAGATAGTGATACTAGTATTCCATTTTGTTCGCAGACTGTGCGGTGACGATGATCAAGTTGTCGAGATCGCGTTGTCTTTGTTAGAACCAGTTAAGGTAAGAATATGTATATATCGCAAATGGGAAGAATCGGTTATTTAAAAAAATATGCAGAACCGCTGACCCTCGTTAGGTCATCGGCTCTGCTACGGGTCGCAACAAGGTATAGCGTAAATCTTAATGCAATTATAAGGGGGTAGGTTAATTTAATGCACTTCATAAAATTAAGCAAAGGAATTTTGAGAATGAAAAACAAGTTGACCACAAAATTTTACGATTTAATAATTTTTACCAAAAACAGATATAGGGTTTACTCACAATGATTCTTGTTCGAAAATCGGCAACGAAAGAGGGTTCTTATCACAAGACACCCGCTTTTATAAGATAGTCGTACTGACATACCGAACGTGACGTCACACAACATGATTTTCACACAAGTAAATAGAAGGCGTTACAATAGCCTAGTATTTTCATTAGTTTATGAAGTTACTATTTATAAAACAATATTCCGGAATTACTTCAGATTTAAAATCTGTTTTATAAAAACCAGAACTTAAACGGTGTTCACAACAACATTACAAGTTACTTATTTTCATAAAACTTCTCTAAAGCTTTCAACTATGTAATTAGTAATTAAGTTAGATAGTAAATTGAATTAAGACAATAGTTTTATAGTAAACGGAACTGTAAATTCAATTATCAAATTATATTTTCATGGCATAGCTGAAATCGAACTTTTATTCTTTTGGAATGATTATTTACACACGTAGAACATTCAAATGTTGATATTGATTAGTAAAATTACGTATTAGAATTTACATAATCATTTCTAAACCAAACTACTTCTTAATTAATAAATTAAATATTCATTGCGCCGACATATACAATTAGTTGATTTATCTGAAAAATAAGTTACAGACATGAGGCTAAGTATGTCTTGCTATCGAAGGTTCTAGAACTGGGAAACAAAGAATAATTAAACATAGTTTATATAGAAAAGGTAATAATTTTGGATAGGCATGGTTAATTAAAATGTTTATACTGTTTTGAAGACCAGGACTTTATAATTAACCTTTTTTACTCACAAATAAAAATAAATGGTCTCTATTTAACATAATAATAAGTTATCAAATTCTATACCATCATTATTCACTAAACGAATATGCATTTTATTCCTCACAAACATTCTAAAGAGTAATGGCCACGTGTATAGCGGGCAATTGAAATTAAAATTGTCCGATATGTTCCATGCCAAAAAGCTACACTTTTACTTCGATTACACAGAAGGTATTTATGTACCTTCCCTTTAAAAATAATAAGATATGCACACACAGAGACTTCATTTGAACTAAAATATAAAACAAAAAAATGTCATTGTACGTAATCTCTCGTGTCGCCTGTGGAGCACCTGTCGGTAACGTAGTGCGGGTGGTCGGTTGCAGCTGCACAACGCGCACAACCTGGCGGAGTGGTGCACGTGGCGCCTGTGCGGCGCCTTCGACCGCGTGTGCCGCGCGCGCCACCTCAGCGCCGCCTCGCGCGACTACCTCGCCGACAACCGCTGGCCGCCCGTCTGGTACCTACTCCCCCCCCACCCCCACCCTACTCCCACACTATGTACCTTCATGACACATTGTATGACATTACTCATACTATCTACACTTCATACACAACACTTTTTACGTGACACTACTCACACTACATGAGATTACCCACGTTACATAATCTACATGACACTCCCTACACCACACTACACTATATACATGACACTCCCCAAATTACACTATTTACATGATAGTACCCACACTACACTATCTACATGAGACTCTCCACACTAGACTATCTATATGATACTACCCATTCTGCACTATCTACATGACACTACCCACACTACACTACCCATACTACACTACCCACTGTCGGCGCATCACTATGCTCCGTATGGCGACACCGGGGACGGCGCGGGGTACGGGGCATCGAACCCGGCCGCGCGCGCGCCGCTGCGTCTCCTTCCTCACTCAGCTCACAGACGCGCTCGACTACGGGCATTTCTTTCCTCCATTTTATAATTTCATTTTTTGTTAATGGTATTAAACCTATTTTATACAGTCCACTGCTCTTTATTTCAATTCCGACTGAGCCCAAACACCCACACTACATTATCTACATGACACTATGTACATGACACTACCCACACTACACTATCTACATGACACTCCCCACACTACGCTATCTACATGACACTACCCATACGAAGTGCTGGCATACTACAAGGCATTCCTAGACGATATAACTTATGACACTACCCTCGATACTATCTGCATTATATTATACATTAACCACACAATACTTCCTATGTCATTACCCATTCAACACTACCGCTTGTCACTTTAAACATGACGCTAACTACATGCTATGTTCGCAAGGCACGACACTATTTTTTTATAAAAATCTATAACTTTCAGGTACGTAAAAGAGTACGACTACTATCAAAAATGTGTAAATAACCAAACTAAGGAGCAGAAGGAGCTGAGGCCAAGCTCGTCGCTGCAGGCGAACCAACAGACAGGATGTCTTTGTTTTACTAGTAAGTAAATAATATTTATTTTGGTCTTAAAATATTATGTGATTTTTTTTCAATTATTTAAGATATTTTTCTGTACATACGTAACCAATTGAATGGTGTATAGGTAAGGTGCGTCGGTCGAGCGAGCCCAGCACGGGCCCGGATGCGACGACCGCGCTGTGCCGCAGCGTGGTGGCCGTGCCGCACCCGCACCCCCCGCAGCCGCAGCCGCACCCTCCGCAGCCGCTCCTGCCGCAGCAGCCGCCGCTCTGACATCTGCCTTATTGGAGGTACGCACCTACTTTGTTTTTACAGCAGGTGACTGCTTTATCATTACCTCTAAGAATATGGTCCCATGACCGCATCGCGGAATTGGCCGTAGTCCATTAGGTTCCAGTGAGATATGAATGACTTGAATTTGATTTGACGGCAAAGATTTGTTCAATAATTTATGTCACTGACAATCATTTAGTAAATATGAACAAGGAAAATTTGGAGGCGATAATAAATCAATATCTCTTAAAATCTTGGATATGATATAACTGTGTCTGGGTTTAAATAAAAGTTATACTTATTAAGTAAATTAAAAGTAGTGTATGTATGAATATATCAGTTTTCTTGTTACTTAGTATTTTGTGATCAAATGACCGTGTGAAGAATGTCCTAGGATATTATTTTATACTTTAATATTCTACCACTACATCAGGTCATAATTATGTTTTTGGTACACAGATCTCTCCGTTTCGCGGTGCTCCTGCCAGTATCCATGTGCTTTATGAGCACCATACTGACTATACTCGTACTTTTCCACGTTTACACTTAAATTGTACACGCATTAACTTTAATTAAACTATATATAATTAATAAACCTACTAACCAGCTGTCGGCAATAGGTGACAATCAGAATAATCAATTTAAGAAACTGGAACCTTCTGAAATCTGTCGATAAGCACCAGTAGTCTTCCAGTTTAAAATGTTGTCAAAGCGAAGAGCACTATATCATTATATATTATTTTTTATTTATTGTAGATACATGTTGTCATCATTTGCCGACAGAAACGGTAAGGTAACATAGTTATCATCGCACTATTAACTTTAAAGTGAACACTTGACTGCTGTATTTTAAAATAGTTGACATCAGGTGATGTGACCTTTATTGTGATTTTTATTAGAGTACATTTTCCCTTGATTGATTTGCCATTTGATAACTCTAAAGCTGAGCTCAATTACGTAAGAATTAAGGCATAATATTGCATGTGATTGAAATAAAGGATGGTTGGTTAAAGAATGGAGTTGTTAAACTAAAGTGATCTTTATAGTGTTGTTTGAAGGTAGAAAGGAGCTTGGTGCTTTATTGAAAATGAAAGAAAGTAATAAAAATAAATGAGCTTGGTGAAATCACAATCATTGAAACTTAAATGTTTTAGTTTAATAATAATTTTAGATTTTGCACTCGTAGACAGTTTTACTGTTAACATAGACAAGAATGGGAGTAGATTAAATATTAAACAATGTTAAGAATGAGAAAGATGAAAAATACAGCTGGTTTTCGTCAAAATTTGTTCATTTATTTTATTAAATGATTTACAGTTTTAACTTTACTGTCGACTATAGCTGACAAATTACTTATAAATTTTTATGTCTAACAATATATTACTTGTGTAACATTATTTACGTATATTATTGATATAGGTACCGTTATATTTGAGTATCCTAATATTTTGTAGATCATTTTATTTGAATTTTAAATGTTTTTATAACTTATATTTATAGTCAGTCAGAAAGTGACTTATTTATATTATATTTTTGTACACCATTGACATAGTAATTTCATAGTAAAACACACAATAGTGTTTAAGTATATTAATGTAAGGCGCTGAATTGCTTGCCATATATTCTTATTATTTGCGTTCTATTATATTGATTGAATGTGATCTTTCAATTAAGTTTATTGGAAATGAATCCATTTATATTTCAAGCTTTAATTTGTGTGAGTAAAGTCTAAAATTGCTTGATCGAGCTCGTATGTAGGTAAGTTGTAGACTGTGATAGGTTAACAAATCAGAACTGTGATCAGTATGGTCGAACCATGTAATGATACCAAAGTAAAATGGGCAGTTGGCAAGGCAAAAGGTAATTAGCCGCCAGATTCTGAAAGTCAATGCTAATTTACTTATCGAACGATTGACATATTTGTCATTTTGTAAGTTAATGTGAGGGGCAGATATACTTTTAATAGGATGCAGTGACTATTTACCATCAGACGGACGTAATTTTGTTTGTGGCTGTAGTGGCATAAAATAATAAAATTTTTATTAAATATTTTTGCATTATACTGATTTGTCGGAAGTTGCTGACAGTTCAATAATTATTTAGGAAGGTGACGACATTAATACATTCTTTCTATCTTTAAAATATCTTACATGTTTTCTTTTGCAATTAACTTAGATGCAGGAGTAAGATAGTCTTTATTAATTCCCAAACAAAAGCAATATAGTTCATAGTTTTACATTTAACTGTTACATACAAATTTACTTTTTTAATTCACGTGAACACATTTAAAATCAATTTATTAAAAATATGTTTTTTTTGGTAGCCTGGTAAAATTTATGGTCGAACCTGCATTATTTTTTTTTTACTTGAGTTCTTTTGCTTTGCCAACGGCCTTTTATAAATGTTTGAAAGTTATATTTGATTGTTGAGAGTGTAGTGGGTACGTAATTATAGTTTGCGTGTTGCAAGGTGCGAATTTAGCTATTTGAGATTGCGTATTACTATTTTATAAGCTGTATTATATAGGAATTAGGATTAGTATTGAAATTGTAACAAATTTGTGTATATTAATTTACTATTGCAAAATTTTAATGAAGTTTCTATGGTATTTTGTTTTTCAGTTTAAAGTTTTCGAGATCACAGATCCGTTTTAACAGCTAAGTGTTATAGAAAAGTCAACCCTATTGCGTTATGATCATCAGAAGGTTCATCATACAATTAACCATTCAATAAAGACCTTATCTGTAAAGCAATAAAGTTGATTTTTCAATGACATTTTCTAGCTTTGAGAACTGCCTTTTAGATCTCTTTGACTTTATTTATGATTTAAAAATTAAGTGTTTGTACTCATTTCTGTACTTCCTCATGGAGCAATAAATGAACCTCAGTGTATTAAGGTATATTAAAGACTCCTTCTTACTTATCTTTTTCTATTGAATGACTAAAACAAAGAGGATGTTGTACAAAAGCGCTTCGAATAAAAAAGAAAACAAATTGCCGCTATTATTTGTTTAAATTGAGTGACAGTTGCTGTCAGTTGATTTTTTTTTATTTTAACACTGAGCTCTTGCGCCTGTTTCATAATTAAAACTTATACTTAGTGCTTTTGAAACATCTTTCTTATATTTCTTTTTTAATAATCCCTTATTGTCAGAACTCACAAGTCGAAGATATAAGTAGAATCCAGAAGATATAAGTTAAATCCTTTCAATATAAAATATCTGTATTTCTTCTCACACGCAAGACGTGAATAACATTTTAAGTGTTTTAATGCCTGGCAGCCTTCAAAAAGTGCTTGTAAATTAATTGCGCTTGCGAATTAAATCGTAATTCAATGATGTTACGGCGTACAATCGAATGTCTCAGCGTTGATTGTGATATCAGAGGTTTTGTATACTAATTTGTAGTGTTCCCCTTTTTTAATAATATGAAAATGATGTCAGTTCTATACTTGAATTTATCTTAGGGTCTAAAAAGAGTAATTTTTTATTATATTATAATTTTTTAATTCAACAGATTTTACATGACATTGATACCTATTATAATAAAAATGGTCATACGAAACTAAATAATTTCATTTTTCAATCAATTATGCTCCCTAAGATAATTTCAACATAAAAAGGTAACCTAGCATAAAGATTTCTAAGAATTTAAAGTACAAAATGTCATCATCACTATCCTCCCAATTTACAGGCATTTTAAAAATACATTGAACTGTTTGATTTACATAGATTCTAAATGTGCTTATTTTATGTAACATCTACGCTATATAAATCTGTATTTTCTTATGTACTTGCTTGCAAAATTACTCACATTTTTATAATAGCCAAGAGAGATGATTAATCAAGTTTTATTGCAAGCAAGTCAACTTTTTTTAATATACAATTGTAGTATTATATTTTGACGATGATCTCATCTTTTAAGCACTTGTTCAAAAGCAGGGTTACTCACTATGAAATTAAATAAATATTGCTTCAATTACTAGTAATTACTTGAGGGAAGATTTCAGTAGATTTAATTTCCACATCAACACTCCTAAATTAGTTGAGTAAGAGTGATTATGAAATTGGTTTTAGAAGCTTCTGTAACTTATGATTACACTTTTTACCTTTTGTACGCCATGCCATAACGGCATCGCCATGTCCTGTACGCCAAGCCCGAAAATCGATATAAATATTTGTATCAATAAAACACATGAAAGCAATGACTTAATGTTTGTTGTGTATTTTTCTGTGATCTGTTTTATTGCCGAGTATAGACGACAATGGCGCACAGGGCACGCTTGCGCATGTCGAGTATAGCACACATTGGCGTTTAAAAGGTTATTGATTGAATTTACTGAAATCTATTCCGCAAAAGTGTAGACTTCTAGCTTAGGCATTTTAGTGGTCTTAGCGCATAATTTTACGTAAATGTACTTTGCCAATCTTCACTGTCAATAAATTGACAATCTGCCATTTTTTTACGTACCCATAGATTTTAATAAGTGTAATAGATATATGTGTAATTCACTGATTTGTTTAATTTTATTGTATCTCCTAACCCAATTTATGATAAGGTCTGTATGGCACCATTTTTCAGTAAAAAATATGCTTTTATTGGAAGTATTGTAGAAGGAATAATGAAGTTATACTTTAACAGCTGTCCCCCGCGGTTTTACCCGCGTTCCCGAGGGATGTCACATGTATTATACATAAAAACCTTCCTCTTCAATCACTCTATCTATTAAAAAAAACCGCATCGAAATCCGTTGCGTAGTTTTAAAGATTTAAGCATACATAGGGATATAGGGACAGAGAACGACTCTGTTTTATACTATGTAGTGATGACTAAAGTAACACTATATCAGATTTATTTTTCAGTTTCCGATCACACAACTCTTTCTCTTAACTAGCTAACAACTACTCTACTTTCCCAATAGAACCAATCCAAAGACTAGGCAATAAGAAAAAAATACTATAAAAGAACAGCCCTTAAATCAGATAAAACTCAAATAAAACCACAGAATAGGAATGACTTATTTATTTTAATAAAACTTTGTATTTACCAGTTTCATGTATCAATTTACGTGTATAAAGTAATTGTTTCTTAAACTATTCTTAAAGATAATGTTGTCTTACTAAATTTAGTCCTTTAATTTCAATTACCCCACATAAAAGTCTAATTAATATTTATAGATCCAATCAAATTGCAATAAACTTTTCTTACAATACAGCCTATAGTTGAATAAAAATAGACTATAATTCAAGGTATCTAGATTCAAAATATGCATTCTTTTAAATGGCCTTGTTTGTGGTTCAAGTAAGAATTTGTGCAGCTGTTCTATTTTGTTGTAACACATCAACTGTCCAGGCTATTCTGCTTACAGAATTCAGAGAACAGAATTCTGCTTACTCCCTGGTATGACCGTGGGTATTATAGGATACTGTTCTATTTGAGGTCCTTATGAAAGTTTTTTAAGTTGAAATTGGTGAATGCATTACATTATTACAGAATGGTATTAGAGTTTGACTATTCATAAGTGCTTGTAAAGGCCTATTTGAATAAAAATATTTGAATTTGAACATGTAGTGTATGGACTTCACAGCTAGATCAGAGATGCAGTTAACATGTTATTCGGAAGCTATTTGTTTGGTGACAAATTATGTGAGATTATTCAAATTTAAAGGTTTATTGGTATAAAATCACAGAGGATGTCCCAAAAGTTTTATTTCTCCTTTAATTTCGTCAAACAGGTCTTTGTACTCATCATGCTCTTTAACTAGAACCATTATGCAACCTCTCATGGTGCCCATGGCTGACCCGATGTCCTTACGGCTTGGTGTGTAGCAGTATGGTACATCTTTCTCTTCACAGACAGCAGGTAGGTGGCACATTATTTCTATTGGTGATATGTCACCGGCGAATACAACAATTCTGTAAATAAAAAAGGTGGTATATTAGTGCCATTTATTCTTCGCTCTTCACTCTTTGACAGGCCAGTTGGCTTGGTGGTTAGCGACCCTTAGTACCAAGTTGCAGGTCTTAGGTAGTATATCAGTTAACTGATTTCCATAGTACAAGCTCTGCTGAGTTTGGGATCAGATGGCCGCGTGTAAAAGAAGGTCCCAGGATATTTATATATTTTTTTCTCAGCAGCAACCTTCTACCCAGATTTATTCTGATCATTTATAAGTGCCTAAGAAGGGCTATCTGAATCAATTTATTTCATCTTAATCTGTCAAAGTCCATTGTTCTAAATTCTCGGTACAGGAAATTAACAATATTGTTATTTGTAACCACTAATAATACCATGGTATAATATGGTGGAAAAGCTTGGATACAAGGAGGCTCCTTGGAATCTTTGGAACCTTAAGTGCCATGCAAATAGTGACTGCATACATATGGGGTTAGGTTACAAAATGTATACATACTTAACCTCAAAATTACAAAAACATAATTACCCTTTTTCTCCTAAACGTAGCTGCTTCTGTACAATTTTAAGTCCATTTCGAATGTAATTTTTATGGCTAGTTGATTTTTTTATCAGTTTGTATATCTTTTTGCTGAGTTTCTTATTCGCCATCGGCTTCGCTATGATACTACAATGTGCTACTTTATCTTCATATCCTTGAGTCTCTGTTTTCATACTTACATCACCTTGAGACTCATCTTCTACGGGTTCCTTTTTTACTTTACCCATACTTATGTTTTAATATTAAAATAATATTTTTGTAAACACGTGTATCGAACAAACACAAGCGTGAGTGAAGATGCCTTGTCAAAAGTTGACATCGTTCAGAATTTTGGTTAGAGATGTCAAATTATTTGCTTGAAACGTTCCGCTCTACGCGTGTCTCGTCTTATTTAATCTTTATGACATTTTAATATAATTATATATCAATAATACATTTATAATATTTAAATTGATTATCTTTTAGGTTTTCGCTATAATGCGTGAGTTAAGTATATTTTTTTATTTCCAATATTTAAAATCTCGATTGATTTTATTATTCAAATAAATTTAAGCTAAATGAAATAATTGTAATTTATACAGGACAAACTGACTGAGTCAACTTGAGTTATGATTATTGAACCGTTACCATGGAAACGTAAACATGTCAACAATACCCATTGCACTGCAAGTTGCGAAATAATTAAATTACGATTTTTATGATACAATGAAAACCTGTTAATTGGTATATATTGAACGCTTAACATATCTAGTCAGACTTTCAGGGATTTTAAATGATGGTAAGCCAAACTTCTTACGGTATACCTGCTTTCTTAGTTTAAAAGCTCAACTTGTGATATTTATTATTTCAAAGGGCCTACTAAATATTTTGAAGAAACTACGTTCTAACTCTGAAAAAGAACTTCGTCTTTTACTCCTCGGCTTGGATAATGCTGGTAAAACGACGTTGCTGAAGCAATTGGCTTCCGAAGATGTATCCCACGTTACTCCTACTGCTGGTTTCAATATAAAATCCGTTTTATCTAATGGGTTTAAGCTGAATGTGTGGGATATTGGTGGACAGAGAAAAATCAGACCATACTGGAGAAATTATTTTGAGAATACTGACATTTTGGTAAGTAATATACCAACTTATTTTTATTTATTTTGTATAAAAGTATGTGGCATTTTATTTTTATTTTGTTTCCATTTATTCAGTTTAGGCCCTCGGAAGGCACTTATGAAGGTCAAATTTAAAGTTACTGAAACTACTACCGGTTCGGAAGTCAGCCTTCAACTGATAATGAATGTCTATAAACTACAAAATATTACCTATAGTAATATAATATTTTATTTCTATTTACCACTACAAATTACCTTTCGTAAAATATATAGTTGACAGGAAGATGGGGAAAAATGTTCAATTTGTGGGAGATCTGGAGTCCAAACTAAGCCTAAGTATTTTGGAGCTCCAGCCCCATGATGATACTATAATAATCATATAACCACAGAAATATGATTAGATAAAACCATTTTAATATTCCAGATCTACGTAGTAGACTGCTGTGATCACCAAAGGCTGGAGGAGACCAGCTTTGAGTTGGCAGAGTTACTACAGGATGAGAAACTCCGAGGAGTACCATTATTGGTCTATGCCAATAAACAGGATTTGGCTGCAGGTAATAATTTTCTATGATTTGTTACCAGTAATCTTACTTCACAGTTGTAATATGCCCAGTATGGTAGTATTTTATAATAAGGCTACAGGAATCTACAGGAATGATACAACATATAAAAGATTTACAATAATTATATTTCAAAGTGGCTGCCTCTGGGATTCATAATTTAAGCTGATTTTATAATAATGTTTATGGTTTGGACCAGGCGCAAAGAGAGAGACTATTAGAGCCACAGATTTTTCTTTATGACAGTTCCATCTTCAATTCCTAATTGCCTTGGTGATCCAAATAACTATGAAAGGTACGATAGTTACCTTGCTACTTGAATTAAAATAAGTACCAGACAATTTTCATGTCCCTGAAATAGTCTGCACTCAGCAGTATATTTGCAAGTCTGTTTTATTCAAAAATACGACAATAAGAATATAAACCAATTGCAATATAGCAGCTATAATATATCCTTTATAATATTTTCCAGCTCTTCCTGCAAGTGAGGTAGCCCAACACCTGGGCCTGCATGTCATCAGAGATCGCACCTGGCAGATACAGGCGTGCGTCGCCACTGATGGAACTGGTGTTAAGGTAAATATTTAATAAAATTAAAATTAGTGCATAAAACAAAATATATTTAGTAAATAGCAAACTAGGTAGAAATAGCATCTCATTTATTGATAAGTTTCAGTTAAAATTTTAAAATTGTAAAAAGGCTTTTTATTTTATCCCCCTAGAAGGAATAATAGTTCCTATACATAGGTATTTCAGGTAGCTAAGACTTTATTTGACAGTTTCTGTCATCATGCAGCCAATGAAACTCCACCGTTCTTAATGACTCGGAATACCAGCAGTTCATTTGACGCCGTGAATTAGGTGGGTATTAATAAGAGGAAGTAAATTTGTAATCATGCCCCTGTTCTCAGTCTCATGATGTCTAACCGTCCGATATTCACTCCTTTTCTACACATATTATGCAAAACAAAACCCTATGTTATCAATTACTTCTTCATATATCATTTTGGCAATGTTTTCATGATACAAGTAGTAGTAGAGCTCTTAGTGCAGAGTTCGTCCGGGGAAGTACTACCACCTTACCCATTTCCGCCGTGAAGCAGTAATGCAATTGTATTACTGTGTTTCGGTTAGAAAGGTAAGGGGGCCGGTGAAATTACAGGCACATGAGACTTAACAACTTCACGTCTCAGGGTCGACAACGCATTGGCGATGCTCCTAGTGTTGCAAATGTTCATAGGCGGCGGTGACCACTTACCATGAGGTGGACCGTCTGCTTGTTTGTCGGCCTAAGTGGCATAAAAAAAAAAAAATACAAATATATATTGGGTTTATTTTGTTGTATTTAAAGTGTTTTCTTTCCCCAGGAAGGCATGGAATGGGTATGCAAGAATATGCCGGTTAAGAAATAGATTGGTGGAATTTTTAGTTTTATTTATTAACTTCCAAGTCACATTTTAACTACTATTTCCAAGCAATATTTGGGTATAGTGTAGGTAGAGGCATATGTCTTATTTATTATATTATTATGTTTTACTTATGTACCTGGATTATTTTAGTCTTATAATATATTTAATTAATTTGTGAAAAGTATTTGTAGTCATTATTGAATTTTTGACACGGAGAATTGATATGTATTTTACCGCTAGATGTCTCTGTAAACAACTAAGAAATTAGTGCACTAGAGAGACCTATGTACGAACGTCTATCGTAAGCGTAGCGTAATCGTATCGTGTGTGTACCGATAAGACAGTTTGTATGAATAATTTTGTAAGTATTGGAGCACCTTACCCATATCTGCCGTGAAGTAGTAGTGCACTTGTATTACTGTGTTTCGGTTAGAGAGGTAAGGGGGTCGGTGAAATTACAGGCACATAAGACTTAACAACTTCACGTCTCAGGGTCGACAACGCATTGGCGATGCCCCTAGTGTTGCAAATGTCCATAGGCGGCGGTGACCACTTACCAACAGGCGGACTGTCTGGTTGTTTGTCGGCCTATATGGCATAAAAAAAAAATTTGAACCCCGCGCATGTCGTGACGTGGGGCGATGTACAATTTATCATTGCATTGGTTTTTGGCGCACTCGATACGATGACGATACGGCGCAAGTAACATATATTTATTTATCGCTTATTATACGTACAAAATGATATTATTCTATAAATAAATAACATTCCGTCCAATTAAAGTGTACTTATAATTAATTTATAATTGTAACTATGTAAGTATATAATAAAATGATGTGACCGTATTATAACAGTAGCCTAAACTCTTTTGATTAAATATTAAAAGTGATGGATTGGAATGTTGTTTGAGAAAGAAAATTGACAATGGCAATATTCTGTTTTTTTATGACATATGGACCGACAAATAACCAGACGGTCTTCTAGGAAAAGATGGCAACATTGTTTATACAATGCGTACCACATGTTACGTTGTGTCTTACAATATCTGCGGTGGAATGTGGTTGATTTTACTGAGATCTCTGTCTACTTCTTCGGGGATAATGTTATATAATATTTCATTATACTATAGTATGTTTTTTATAAATATTAAATGTATATAATATTATTATCACTTCTATGATATAGGTAGAGGCTATGATTTTCATGTTCAATCTAATATTAATATATATGTCTTTTTGTTTTGCACCTGGTAGTGTGTCAATGAATGTATTTAACAAGTAGAAGCTGTAATCTGATTAACATAGTACAAGCTCTGCATAGTTTGGGATCAGATAAACGTGGTATGAAGAATGTCAGAAATATCTGCTGACTTTGGGTTATCCCTTACTTATATGTCGTCATTAATATGTCTAAAGATATCTGAGGCTGTATGTCTCCTTTCTCTTCTTTAAATAAGATTATTATAATCTATAGTTACTATAGAGTCCTAAGCACGAATCTATAGTCAGCGTATTTTATTAGTATCGAGTGCGCTAAAAACCAATGTAATGGGAAATTGAACAACGTGCAACGTTACGGTGTTCAATTTTACAGTTTATTGACGCATTCGGTATAATGGCGCAGGTCTTCTACAGGGGCCTGAGCATGAAGATCTATCACAAGCGTAGGGCAGCCTTGGATCTACGATTTTGTCGAACCGCGGCAGAAACTTGATAGCAGCGCCCCCTCAACTTCATTACCTATTAGGTCATAACTTTCGCTTAAGCTTTAAGCCTTCCGATGATTATTGCGAGGTCGGCTTTTTTTTTTTGCTGATCCTCAGTCGAGATATTTAAGAACGCGTTGCAACTAAGGAAGTCATTCATAAGGAGTTATTGATAGAATAAAAGTGCGCTGGACGCTAGGCACTTTTGAAGCAAGTTTATTTTTCAAACATTATATTACGATTTCGGCGTGCATGGTATTGAATGCGCCAAAAAAGCTGGTTTGTATAGAAAAGGGAACATCGACCGTGACCTTGCGCGATGTTCAATTTCCCATTGCATTTGTTTTTGGCGCACTCGATACGATGGCGATACGCTTACGATAGATGTTCGTGCTCAGGGCACAGTTCGATTTAGTATACGATTTCATAATCTATTTCAAATTATGCACTTAAATCTATGAAGTAATAATGCAGTTAATTTGTTAGAAGTATTATATAACTTACCACTTCCAGCATCATTACATACGAGGTGTGTTCAAAAAATAAGGTGACTTTGTATTTTTAAGAAAAAATATTTATTACTTTATCAATATTTATGTTGTCCCCTTCAAAGTAATACCCCTCAGATACAATACACTTATGCCAACGGTTTTTCCAATCCTCAAAGCACTTCTCATAAGCACTTTTCGGTATAGCCTTGAGCTCTTCCAGCGATGCAGTCTTTATCTTTTCAATCGTTGCAAATCTCCGTCCTTTCATTGGTCTTTTTAGTTTTGGGAACAAGAAAAAGTCACATGGGGCCAAATGACTCCTTTGAGTAAATCTGGGTCGTCGTTGACGTCATTCAACAGATCTTGAGCGATGCTCATGCGACGATTCTTTTGGTCAAAATTTTGCAATTTCGGAACAAACTTCGCTGACACACGTCTCATGCCCAAAACGTTAGAAAAAATTTCATGGCACGAGCCAAGCGAACCAACATCCTCAGCAACTTCTCTGATAGTGATTCGACGATTTTCCAAAAAAAATTTTCTTCACTGCTTGAACGTTTTCATCAGTTGTTGAGCGTCCGGAGCGAGGCTCGTCATTGGCATCTTCCCGGCCATCTTGGAAGAGTTTGTACCACTTGTAAACATTTTTTTTACTCAGAACAGTTTCACCGTATGCCACTGTCAACATTTCAAGTGTTTCGGAGCACTTTATTTTATTTTTTACACAAAATTTGATGCAAATCCTTTATTCCAATCCATATTTTTCGATAGCAAGAAATCGCTGAGCACACAAAACACTTATAACCTTTACGCCTCTCACAACCAAACAAAAAAATGCTATACACTTGAAACTTGGTACAGATGTTCGGGAAGAGTGTACCAACATAACAAAATAAAAAAAAAACGATAATCGAAAGTACGTTTCCCGCGAAATTTGAAAAGTCACCTTACTTTTTGAACACACCTCGTACAGTGAGAAGATTGTCAGATACAAGCATTTTCATTGTATGTAAAGATTTTTGTTTTGATGTTGTCGCAAATAATGATGTAATTAAATCATGTTTTATTAAATAATAGGATATAGTAATTGTGTAATTTAAAAGTTACTTCCAGTACTACTATAAATAAAAAACACATTGAATTTCATGTCTTTTATTCAATTTAATATACTTAAAAAAATATAGGACGGAAAATTTCTCTTATAGTATTTACACATTATTTTGAATGTATACATAGAATTTATTATTAAAGATGGAGATTCAAGAGATTTTGCACGTAAACAAATGCAAAATTATTATAGCACCAAAATGTCCAGCAAAATACTAAAATAAATTTAATTTTACGGAGATTTCCGCACATTTAAGTTAACTTACGGTGTACTTATCTCAGACATATGTCTATAACTAACTACACACTTTCGTTTCGACCATCTAAGTTGAGGAATATACCTAGACATATAATTTTAGGGTCTGTTCAGATATAAGCGATATCTGCTTACGTGGGTAGCAAAAAATATCGAGTGTTATTTCACCGGGTATTTGTATCAAGGTCCGCAATTTGAGTACTACTGGAAAGCCTAGATATACGGTTCAAGTAGGCGGTATCATTTTCCTTGAATTGCTAAACAAAAACGTACTAGTAACGATATCTAATTAAGTGATATCTGTACGATTACCGTAAATTCAGTCGATTTTCGCTACCCCCAGCGGTAGAAAATATCGCGTATCTAAACTAGCCTTTATATTTTATTAAAGTGTTAAAAATATTAAACGATTTAATTGTAAAAAAGAGATATGTAATTATAATCAAACCGTTAGAATTTTAATGATTAAGAAACAAGAGTACCTACATCCTGCAAATAACACTTTAATACAAAATATTGAAGTCACAAAATCATAATTATCTATGAAAATATTTTTTTTATTTGAGATAAGACTTTAAGGTTGGAACAAAAGACGATTATGACGTTTACAATAAAAAGAATGATAATTTTGTGACTCACAAAAACTTAAGTTATAAAATTATGCTCAAGTCAAGTATCACGTTAGGTTAAAATTATAAATTAATTAAGTAACATAAATATTGCATTATAACACACTACAATAAGCACAAGAAACCTATATTGATAATAATGTTAAGGAAGCACAATGATATTAAATAATAAACAATATTAAACGCTTTTCAAATAAATGCTTAAATATTTCAAAAACATAGTAATACCCAATGGTTTTGGTACACTTGCATTTCTTTATGTAACTTTTGAATTATTAATAATGTGAAGAAATAAGTCAAACTATCTTTGCAAATATGCAAAAGAGACAGTAATAGCCGAATATCTCATCGCCTTACAACATCATTTTAATTATTATATTATTAATCCCCTAAATATAATAACATCACAAAATAAATCTTTAAAAGCATCGAAACAGAAGCATTTCTTAACGTTTTTTTGCATTCGAAATGTGAAATATTTATTGAAATTAAGTACCTAAAAATTTTAAAAATTAAAAAAGTTTAAAGTTTATAATTCGCTATGGTAAACCTCTGTGGTCACCTTTAGTTCGTGTTCGTGGAATGAAGAGCAATCTGCCGGATACGCCGCCTGGAAATAATCAAAATAAAATAATTATTTTTTGTAGTGAAAAATTTCTTATGGCTTTGAAATTCTGATGTTCTTGTGAGAGTCTTTTTGTGTGACGAAAAATAAGAGAAAATGATAAACACAATCTATACTACTCGAAAGTGATTGACGAATACCCCCCCTTACCTTTCAAACCGAAACAGTAATACAAATAATTGGTTAATTTAACAACCATGGTGAGTCATGCTACTACATGCAACTAATATTATAAATAGATTTCTTTCTAGACAAAGTATTAGATCTTTCTGGAATACAGGTGAAGGTGCGAGGCCCTATAGTCATTTTCACATAGAATGAGTTGTGACAGTTCAAGGTATTAACCCATATCTTGTGAAATAGCACGTGATTACTCTGAGATACTACACTAAATGAGACCTCGCTCTGTTGCGGTATCCCCTTATTATGTCGAAATAAACATAAACCATTGGTACATAATTGTCATAAAAGGTATGGGATATTGATGTCTATAGAACAGCTGTTTTGTGCAACTAGTTTAGACATCAATGGTCAAAATGCGCTACTATCTTATGTATACCGAATAAGAGCAAACATGTATAATTTTACTTCTATTTTGAGTCAAAATAAACGATTATTATTATTTTATTATAAGGAGTAAACTACTCTGTTGCATAAGGCTTGCCTGTAAAGATAGACGTTAGTTTTATGGTTAATAAATAAATCGAATCATAAATCATTGAGAAATCTTATAAAACACTATAGTATGCTAGAAGACTCACCTCGCAATTAACATCATTCTGTACGGCGTTGTACAAGTCCCAGAAGCCCTTTCCATTCTGGAAGCTCAGAGCTGCTGATGCAGCCAGACTGCTCAACTTGGTCAGTCCTGCTTTGAAGCCTGGTAAACCTGGAATGGGATGGTAAGATCAATAACAACTAATTACGTACAATCTAGTGAATTCCTTCTAGTAATTCATAGTTGTGTGTCATCTTATACTTAGGTCCGGTACAGCTAAGAAGGTTAATGAAAAATGAACTTAATTAGTCTTTAAATAAGGTTCACGGTTGATCTATTTAATGGTTTAGAAATCAAAATCAACTGCATTATTTTAAGAAGGGATAAACGGATGTTACGTTTCCTCCAAAATGTGGCCTATGTGTTATTCTAGGTTATAACTATGTGCTAAATTTTATCCCAATCCGTTTTTCATGAAAAAATAACACACATCCATACATTTATCCTTAAAAACTATCGCATTTTACTAATATTGTAAATCCGAAAGTTCTTGAGTATGGAAGTTTGTTTCTCTAACACGCAAAAACTGCTTATCGGGTATGGATGAAACTTGCCAAATACATAGTTTATAACCTGCATTAGCACATACTTTGTATTCCGTTAAATTGTTCCCTGTAATCCCTTGGTTATGCGGGTGAAACCGCGGGGTCCAGTCTATACTAATATTATAAAGAGGAAAGATTTGTATGTAAGTATGTTTGTTACTCTTTCACGCAAAAACGACTAAACGGATATGGATGACACTTGACACATAGATAGAGCATATCCTGGAATAACATATAGGCTACTTTTTATCCCGGGAAAATGAGATATACCTCGGGAACGCGGGTAAAACCGCGGGGGACAGCTAATATAAGTTAGATTGTTTATCATAACATTCATATTATTACATGACATTAGATATCAACATAACATGTTTCTGATTTACTGATAATATCCTAAGTCCGTTATATTTATTTTCTATGTAACGGAAAACTATTATTTGTTTGTTACCTCACGGAATAATGCAATCAAATGGTTGTAAAGACATTATTATATTTAACACGCAATCGCACATTAAATGCAATGTTGTTACGTATATAATTATCTTTGTGTGTCATTAACTAGCTTCCTATCCTGGCTTCGCCTGAGAGGGTTAATATATTTATTATACACAGTGCCGGATTAACCGCGTAGCAAGAGTAGCAATTGCTACGGGCCCCGCGCAGAAGCGGGCCCGCGCAAGAGGCGGCCCCGCACAAAAGGGGGCCCCGCGTGTCTAAGGCCACCCAGCACCGATTTATTTTTTTACCGCTTTATACTTAAGAACCCATAGCAGACCAAAGGCCCCACGACAGAATATGCCACGGGCCCCGCGCTTGCTTAATCCGGCACTGATTATACACATAAACCTTCCAGATGAAAGTCTCTATTGGTGGTGATAGCTCAGGAACTTTGACATTAATTTGTGCTCTACGCAAACAAAGCAATAAATGGTTTTGAATTTTGAGTCTAAAGGTGTAGGTTATTTAGCATTAAAATCTATTACGCAGCTTAAAAAATATAAGTCACACAGAAAGAAATAGAGACTTTGTTTTATTTTATTTAGAGATTTAATTCTGTGACATTTTTTAAACATGTTTTTTTTATCCCAAGCTATGCCCTACTAAACAAAAAGCCAGGTCAGGCCTATCAAAGATTAATAGAAAAGCCGAACAGAAGTAAAAAATAATTTTCAATGAATTTAAATGAAGAGTAGTGATTAACAAAAAATAATATTTCATTGTAAAAAAATGGGTGGGTGAAAAAAATGGAGTGCTTCATGTCAATTGTTATAAATATGCATACATACTAGTAAAAGCAGGCATTAAAAAATATCTTTAAAATCACCCCACGCTTTCTGACAATAAAATATTTTGTTTTGTCAATCAAACTATTCTTTTTAAATTATTGAAAATTATTTTCTACTTTTTAGTTTTTTTTTACTATAATTTATTTTGAGTTTATGAAAGCGTGTTAAAAGAGAAAATAATAAATAGAAAATCAATTCACAAACCTCGCTTATCCTTGTCATGGTGTCGGTTGACCAGGCACATGAGATGCTCCTGGCAATGAGGAGCTTGCACCGAGTGCTTGTATGCTCTGTAGACCCTCAGAACTGGTTCGATTACCTCCAAGTTGAGGGTGTCCGTCAGACGGTCCCCTATCGCGTTGTAGTCACCACGTTTGGACATGGATTGGGTGGCGGCTTCTGCCATTTTGAGGGTTTGCTGGTGAAAAAAAAAGGATTGTGGCATTAGAATTTTAAATTGATATTTAGTAATGGCTATCTGGGGTTCGATTCTGTATCGAAAATTACACTAGGCCTCTATGCTCTGTCTCCTTCGCTAACTAAGCAAACACGTGAGAGGTAAACTGATAAACTTTCCGAGGAGTCGTTGCGCTGGCTAGCCGAAGAAGTTTGTATTAGCTGAATAGGGGGGCTGATGCCAAACTAAGCTTGTGTTAAGGAAACCAGATAGATACCTATACGAATATATTTTTGACTAATAAACTAATACCTGAATACACATCCAGACAGTACAAGCAGATACGCTAATTAATCCTGGGTGCGAATTGGAACCTCTACGACGAAAAATCATTTGGAATTTGGTAGATATTTTGAATATTTTTCCTATATTTTACAAGCTACGATGCAACCAGTTCTGGTATTCTCCTATTATCATATAGCAACAAAAGAAATTGATAATAACTAGAGGATTTTGCTTCTACCTAATCGATATCCGCTTTTATAATTATCTAAGAAATATAGTCCTTTTATGTGTTTGGACGGCCCTAAAATATTGAGGGTAGACTACTGCCTAGTCCCTTCTTAATTTTAATTGCCTAACTGGAAATCATTTTAATGCATTGGGAAAAATATTGTCGCTTTTCATATTGAAACAGCCTTTGCCTACTCCTATAGATATACCTGTCATACAACCAAGCAAAATGGTAACAGCTAATACAAATGAATAATTAATAAATACCTTCAAATATTCAACAGCAGGTTTGATATACTCCGATACATCTGTGTCAATATCCATATAACGTTTGAGTACGTGGTTGATAAGTGTGGTGATCGACTTCTCTGGTGTTTTTATGTTGAAGTGGGTACTTTGTGGCAGACCCTGGGTGTCGAGGAAGCTGTTGATGATGTACTGGGCTGAGGAGAGGTATCTGTCGAAGAAAATTGAGACGTTTGAGAAATGGAAGATCAGGGGCTCGATTCTGTAAGGAAAATGACATGACTCTGTCTCTTTCGCTAACTACGCTAATACTACTAATCACGTGAGAGATAAGCTCTCCGAGGCCTTCGTGAAGCGGTTCGCCGAAGAAGTTTGTTTTAGCAGAATAAGGGGGCAGACTAGAAACGTAAATTGGAACGTCTTTAAAGAATCATTAAATTCAAAATTCAAAATTGAAAACCATTTATTCAGTTTAGGCCCTCAGAAGGCACTTATGAAGGTCAAATTTAAAGTTACTGAAGCTACTACCGGTTCGGAAGTCAGCCTTCAACTGAGAAGAGCCGGCAAGAAACTCAGCAAGGTTACATACTTTTTTATTTTATTAAATTCTTTTTCTTTTTTCTTAAAATTTTTTTTTTAATATCTATTCTGACTTTTTGGCTATTTTATAATATCAATTTTACATATTTTTATATTTAACAATTACAAAATACTTAATAAAGCTAACATTCAAAAACAAAAAAAAAAAAAAATTAAAAATAGCTCACATTCTGAATGAAAGATCTTTGATGTGGTAACAACTTAAGTATATAATATCACTACAGACTAGATAAAATGGGGTATCAAAAGGTCCCTGCCTCGGCATAAAGCTGAACTGCAAATAAAAACGGTACAATTCAACCGTAACGACCACTAAAATAAAAAGTTATGGCTATAAAGCTTTTTAAAAGTTTCAACATCAAAAATATATGTATCGAATGTAGTTTAACAAACCTCTGATAGACTTCAGGTTTTGCCATCTGGACTACCATATCAGTCAAATATTTAGCTGCAGCCTTGATCCAGTGTCTTCTAAACGAATGGTTCTCAAAGTTCTTGAACATCGTGTCGAAACTGAGTCTGCCATCAGGTCCGGTGAAGGCTTTCAGCCCCTTCTTCAAACCAGATTTCTCCCATATCGTCTTTCCAAGCTCAGAGTTAATGAATATATCCCAATATAAATGAGCCTTTTCCAAGAACGGTGGGAGGAAGTCAGCGTGGTCTTTGTGATCATCAGTATGTTTTTCTGTAGTCGATAATGAGCTTAAGGTATTCATTATTAAGGGTAAAGCTCCCGCAGCATCTTTGTTACCCAAAAACCCTGATGCAAGACTCAAAATGCTGTCTAAATTGAAGTCGTTTTTGTTTTCTCTTTTTTGTCTGTTGGTTTGCTTAGGTTGGTCGTTCGAGCCCATTTGTTGGGCGAACATAGACACCATGGATCCAATGAGTGCTGGATCGATTTTGCCATCTTGACCTCCGAGAAGACTACCAAGACCTGGAATGTTAGAGTTGGTGTGTTACAAATGTTCGGCTTAAATGTGATCAGAATATTGCTACCATTTTATATCTTGGGCCAATATTGGTGGTATGTAATCACAAACATTTTGTTCTCTTGCATGTGAACTTTTTGGTCTTTTTATGAGTACATTTACACCGAATGAAGTGTTATGTAAATTTAATATGTCTTTTTACCACTTGCCGTCAGATATAAAGGGTAAATATTATTCCTAACCTGATAAAACGTCTCCAGCATTACCACCCCCGCTTCCACCTTGGCCCAATAATGAGCCCAAATTCTTCGCATTATCGCCCTGCATCAATGAGCCAACAATATTCCCGATCGCTGCCAATCCATTTATATTGTTGCCCCCTTCTCCCATATTCTGAAGAAATGAAGATGCCATGTCGAACAGAGGATTGTCATCGTCGCTCCGGCCTCCCAGAATCGGCAGTGTTACTATCTGACATAGTAACACGAGTAAAAGGCTGAGTTTGGCCATTTTTGCTGACGCCCAAATCTGCAATAATAGATATATTTTCGTAATGAATTCAAAAGTGTTCTGACTAGGCAAATTACTATATACGATAATTATTAAGTACAGATTAGTTATTATGGAATAAGTAATATCTAATCACTTGGAATTAATCAGATTTAGGTTAATGCTGATTAGATATATTATACCTATCCAATAAATAATGAATGATTTTTATGAGACTTTTGTTTTTTTCTGAAGACCGATTATGATGTGGAAATGATGGATCTTTTTGTTTGTGTGGAAAGGGAGATTAACACCCTAACTAATCTTAAAGGTATCGTGAGATGCCATTAAAGAGTATACCGATGACCATGTGCCCTGCACTTTCCTATTTGTACCAAGTGGTCTCCAAAAGCATTTCAAAAGAGTACAGGTGTCAGGCAGGAAGTCAGATGTAAAAACTTAGCAAAGCCTCGTGTAATTATATGCTATGCACTCAAAAACAAAAGACCAAACAGTAATATTGTAACAACAACATGGGCCGACAAACGGCCCACCTGATGGTAAGTGGTCACCGCCACCTATAGATATTTGCAACACTAGACATCGCCAATGCGTTGTCGACCCTGAGACGTAATGTTGTTACGTCTCATATATCTGTAATTAGATTTATTAGATATGTCACAGGCAGATGGTGGATTAGAAATGTCTGGTCTCAGTCCCATTTAATCCTTAAATACACCTAGAGTTAGCACTTATTTTCCCATGTACTATGAAAGTAAAGTATTATTTTATGTACACTAACCCGCAGAAAGTCAATGCAATATTGTTGTACTCTTAAAGATAGTATAAAGTTTTATGGTTATTGCCACCATGTTGGTTTATATCGGCTATATAGCGGTGGTGTAACGTGAAATGGTGCTAGCGGTCAAACTGTGAAATCCTAGGATTGTTCTGAAATTTCAGTGTGTTTATGATTTACTGTTATTTTACTATTCAGTCATATAATGTTATGAATAGGTTGATAATAAACAATATTACGCTTCAAAAATAAATGATCTTAAGTTAGTATAGAAAGAGTGTGTATGTGAGGGGAATTTACGAATAGGAGCAGTGTACTTATTTTCAAAATTCTTGCACTGAGACACAAAAGCCACAATAATGTAGGGTGTCCGGCCTCAAATGTCCGCCTAAACTGACTGGTCTGTCTGGCTATTAAGCATGGCGACCTGGCAACTCTAAACTCAGACATGAGGTTATTAGAAGCAACTACTACATTTAATATTATGGTTTTAATTTATATTATTTCTCTCTTCTTACAGGTTTTGAGTCGAATAATCTAGCAATTAATAAATAGGAAACTAAACATGTAAAATTAGACTATAACATACAGTTTAAACTCGAAATCACTGCACAAACGTTGGTAAAATATTCTGGAATTTTGTAACCGCGTGCTAAATGTTTGCTTGGTGTTATCCTGCGAGACCCATATTTCACAGTTGTTCAGCAATTTGCCTCCAGTGTTCATAGATTTACGGTGGGTGGTCGTATTATTTGTTGTTTATTTATTTTTGTTACTGTTGTGGGTGACATAAATATCCAGGGACGTTCTTTACACGGCCATACGTTCCCAAACTAAATACAGTTTGCTTTATGGAAACCATATAAGCATTAAACAGGACTTTAACTTGACAGGCCCGTTGGCTTGGCGACTCTGACTGCCAAACCGAAGGTCGCGGGTTCCATTCCCACCTAGGACAAACATTAATGTGCATTAACATGTCTGTTTGTCCTGTGTCTGGGTGTAAATATCTATATAAGTATGTATTTAGAAAAAAAAAAGTAGTATATGTAGTATATCAGTTATCTGGTTTCCATAGTACAAGCTCTGCTTAGTTTGGGATCAGGTCGCCATGTGAAAAAGAATGTCTCATATACCTGTAATTAGATTTATTAGATATGTCACAGGCAGATGGTGGATTAGAAATGTCTGGTCTCAGTCCCATTTAATCCTTAAATACACCTAGAGTTAGCACTTATTTTCCCATGTACTATGAAAGTAAAGTATTATTTTATGTACACTAACCCGCAGAAAGTCAATGCAATATTGTTGTACTCTTAAAGATAGTATAAAGTTTTATGGTTATTGCCACCATGTTGGTTTATATCGGCTATATAGCGGTGGTGTAACGTGAAATGGTGCTAGCGGTCAAACTGTGAAATCCTAGGATTGTTCTGAAATTTCAGTGTGTTTATGATTTACTGTTATTTTACTATTCAGTCATATAATGTTATGAATAGGTTGATAATAAACAATATTACGCTTCAAAAATAAATGATCTTAAGTTAGTATAGAAAGAGTGTGTATGTGAGGGGAATTTACGAATAGGAGCAGTGTACTTATTTTCAAAATTCTTGCACTGAGACACAAAAGCCACAATAATGTAGGGTGTCCGGCCTCAAATGTCCGCCTAAACTGACTGGTCTGTCTGGCTATTAAGCATGGCGACCTGGCAACTCTAAACTCAGACATGAGGTTATTAGAAGCAACTACTACATTTAATATTATGGTTTTAATTTATATTATTTCTCTCTTCTTACAGGTTTTGAGTCGAATAATCTAGCAATTAATAAATAGGAAACTAAACATGTAAAATTAGACTATAACATACAGTTTAAACTCGAAATCACTGCACAAACGTTGGTAAAATATTCTGGAATTTTGTAACCGCGTGCTAAATGTTTGCTTGGTGTTATCCTGCGAGACCCATATTTCACAGTTGTTCAGCAATTTGCCTCCAGTGTTCATAGATTTACGGTGGGTGGTCGTATTATTTGTTGTTTATTTATTTTTGTTACTGTTGTGGGTGACATAAATATCCAGGGACGTTCTTTACACGGCCATACGTTCCCAAACTAAATACAGTTTGCTTTATGGAAACCATATAAGCATTAAACAGGACTTTAACTTGACAGGCCCGTTGGCTTGGCGACTCTGACTGCCAAACCGAAGGTCGCGGGTTCCATTCCCACCTAGGACAAACATTAATGTGCATTAACATGTCTGTTTGTCCTGTGTCTGGGTGTAAATATCTATATAAGTATGTATTTAGAAAAAAAAAAGTAGTATATGTAGTATATCAGTTATCTGGTTTCCATAGTACAAGCTCTGCTTAGTTTGGGATCAGGTCGCCATGTGAAAAAGAATGTCTCAGGATATTTATTATTATTATTATTAAACTAATAAATTACCTTTAGTCTTTTAAATACATTTTATATACTTATGTACAAAATAGCTGGCCCCGCGGTTTCACCCGCGTTTATCGATATCATAACCATCTACGAAAAATTACCCGTCGAATGGTAGCAGTCCCATCCCGATATTTTGTTCAGTAGTTTTGAGGTGATGGTGCGTCAAAGAAACCCTATTTTCCTTATCTTTATATATATAATTCTTCTGTACGTGTGTTGACAGTAAACTCCTCCTAAATGGCTGGATCGATTTGAATGAATTTTTTTGTGTGTGTACAAGTGGATTCGAGGATGGTTTAGATTCACAATTGGACATCATCATACAATTAGCTGTTGGATCAATAGGTGCACCTTATATCTCAAGGAATAATGGTTATTTTTCTTAGTCACTGTTAAACGTCAAAACGGCCATCATAGCGTGCCGCAAGTTTAAATAGAATCTATGTCTATACTAATATTATAAAGAGGAATAATTTGTATGTAAGAATGTTTGTTACTCTTTCACGCAAAAACTACTAAACGGATATGGATGAAACTTGGCACATAGATAGAGGATATCCTGGAATAACATAAGGCTACTTTTTATCCCGGTGAAATGTGATATCCCTTGGGAACGCGGGTAAAACCCCGGGGGACATATAAGATAAAATATCTGGGGTGGAATGTAGGCCTCAATTTCAAAGCGGCACAGGATCGCTTACTGTGGAAAACCATATGGGAGGCCAGTATTCAGCAGTGGACATCATGAAACATGGCACATTAGAGACCCTGACTGCCACGCCGCAGGTTGTGGGTACTCCACCCAGGACAAACATTTGTATGCATGAACATGTCTGTTTGTTCTGTGTCTGGGTGCAAATATCTATTTAAGTAAGTATTTAAAAAAGTTGTAGGTATATGTAATATATCGGTACATAAAAGGGTTGGGATATTGATGCCTATAGAACAGCTTTGTGGAACTAGTTTAGGCAATTATCAATGGTCAAAATGTGCAAAAAAATCTTATGTTCACTGAATAAGAGCAAACATGTATAATTTGGCTAATATATTGATTCAAATAAATGATTATTATTATTATCGGTGGTCTAGTTTCCATTGTACAAGCTCTGCTTAGTTTGGGATCAGATGGCCGTGTGTAAAGAATGTTCTGGATTTTTTTTTATTTAAATAGGGCTTTACAGGCTCTTTTGGTCAGATTCTAATGCCGGTTCAGAAGGTTGCTTTAAAGAGTGCCGTCAATAAACTCAGTAGTGATGATGAGTGGAGGTATTGACACTGACAACCCTGCTTCTACGACATTCTTTAACGACTATATTGGGATTCTTAAATCACGTATTTCTTAATACAAGTCGTACTACAATACTTAAATTTGTTTGTAATTTTATTGCATAATAACATCGCCCCAAAGTAAATGACTCAGGTGTGACCTGGTGGAAATCAATTATAAGGTTTTTATAAACAAATCTAGTAACTAATTCGGCTACATCTCCTTCTCTATCAAGTCCCAAACAAGGAAACTCAACAGGAAATCGACACGTATTTCGCTTGTACACGAAGCATCTTCAGGACGTATTAGACCCGCTGTCCTAAGGATCATCATGTCTTGATGCTTCGTGTAGAAGCGAAACACGTGTCATTTACCGTGAGTTTCCTTGTTTGGGACTTCACAGAGGAGGAGATCCAACTGAATTAGTTACTAGATATTTGTTTTTGTATAATCTTATCGCCCCTAAAGTCATTAGCAAAGTTTCTATTAGGATTATCAAATTTCGAATATTCGAATCTATTTGTCGCTAAGGGATCCGTAATCTGCCACGCCAATGTAGTTCTTATCTAGTCATAGACAATTAGACATAAATTGCAGTGGTGCTGCTTACTGACTGTGCACTTTACTTTCTTTTGTATAAAGATACCACAAACTATTGTGGAATGGTACAATCTAGTTGGAACATAAGTTATCAGTCATGCGTCAGTCATCAGTTTGGCATTTGTACATTCTTGCGTTTCAATAGAAATTGTCTTTTTGCTTGCGATTCGCCATAATCTTTGTTTTTATTTATTTATGTATGGATCTCCAACAAAAGTGAGCGCATACAAGTTGGAATTTTAAAATAGCAACAAAAATTTATATTATAATTAAAGTTATTAATCCCTACTAATATTATAAATGTGAACGTAAGTTTGTTTGTTACGCTTTCACGCGATAACCACTTAACCGATCTTCATGAAACTTTGTACGCATATTCTTGGAGGTATTGGAAGTATCATAGGATACTTTTATATCCCTCGAGAACGCGGGTGAAACCGCGGGGACAGCTAGGTTAGTCTATATAATGACTTGCTATCACATAAAATTTTAAGAAGTTGTGGCGAGCCAGCACCACCCGGGAGTTGCGGAAGCGGATCATACGTGCTCGCGACCCCCGGCATAATAGATATGAGAAGGAACACCGGGGTGGTTTTTAGTCAGTAGAGTCTGACAGACCCCTCCGCCGTATTTTCTTATTTAAATTTTATATATTTTATGAAACATATCTATATCTATACTAATATTATATAGAGGAAAGATTTGTATGCAAGTATGTTTGTTACTCTTTCACGCAAAAACTACTAAACGGACATGCATGAAATTTGGCACATGGATAGAACATATCCAGGAATAACATATAGGCTATTTTTTATCCCGGGATGTGATATCCCTCGGTAACGCGGATTAACCGCGGGGGACAGCTATATTTAATATTTTAGGTAACATTAAAAACAAAGAAGAAATAACAAGGCTACAAAATAGAAAATAACAATAATTACCTAAACAAGCAAATTGGAGGTGCACTGTGCAGAAAGTAGCTATTTCCATACAATTTTATCTTCAATATAATGAACTTCCTTGTAATACGCTCTTTATTTCTATTTATTAATATAATTTTTGATAACCTTATCACAACCCCATAAAGTACATTTTTCTATATCACTTTGAACTGTCAAAAGGGGGCCTATTAGTTCTCAACAACTTTAGCGGAATCAGGTCCAAGGTGGTATAGGGTTGAACAATAGGAAAACCACACACCGTCTTGTTGCGTTACATCTGAAAAGGCCTTTACACGGAAATTTCGTAAAAAAAGGAAGTGTCACTTAAACACTTCTCTAAAGTGCGAACGTGTTGGCAACCCTAAATTCTCTTCAAGTTGATGAAAACCAGGAATGTGTCATGAATAATACATTGTTTACCTTACACGCTTCGTCTCATCGATTCTGTAGATATAGTCATTCGTTATAAAAGTGAAATCGTATCGAATGGAATAAATACAATTATTCGATTTATCGAAGTTACTATTATTCTAGTATCTACTACTAGTTGCTAGTATTCATTCGCGGCGAATATTAATATGCAATCCCGATCGAAGATCCATGGATTAATGAACCTTTTGACAGTTATTTTAATACACGTAATGTCAAAATTCTACCTCAATCTTGCGATTTTAGATCGGGATCGTATATTAATTTTGGCCGCCAGAGAATAAGGAGCCATACAAAGGGGTAACGTACTGGCGCGGTCGCAGGCTGAAATTTTGGAGGGGTCACTAATAATAATACTATATGCTTTTTTATTTTTAAAATTGTAAAGTACTTGCTGTCACCAGCGGTTTCACCCGCGTTCCCGAGGGATGTTGAATTTTCCCGGGATAAAAAGTGTCCTATGTGCTTTTCCAGAGCATGCTCTTCATATGTAGCAAGTTTTATCGAAATCCGTTCCGTAGTTTTTACGGGAATGAGTAGCAAATATCATTACATCCATTCTCACAACCTTTTGCTAAGTTAGTTATAAAACAGAAGTAGTGCTTCTACAATCCATGTAAATTTTTAAATAGAGTTTTTTCTTTTTATACGACTTGGGCCGACAAACAAGCTGACGGTCCACCTGATGGTAAGTGGTCACCGCCCCCTATGGGCATTTGCAACACTAGGAGCATCGCCAATGCGTTATCGACCCTGAGACGTGAAGTTGTTAATTCTCATGTGCCTGTAATTTCACCGGCCCCCTTACCTTTCTAACCGAAACACAGTAATACAAGTGCACTACTGCTTCACGGCAGAAATGGGTAAGGTGGTAGTACTTCCCCTGACGAACTCTGTAGTAGTAATATTCTCTTGACAGTTATTGGAAAAAGTAGTCATTATGAAAATATCTTTAAAAGCATCCCACGCTTTCTTCCAATAAATATATTTTCTATAACGATCACACTAAGTATTTAATTATATTGTAAGATGTTTTGAGTGGTTATAAATAAAAAAAAAAATCATTTAAATTGATTGAAAATTGTTTTCTACTTTTTAGTTTGTTTTCTTAGTAGTTATTTTTTTTTTAGATTTTTTAATAAGAAATATTAGAGCTCTTTGTGCAGAGAACATTATCCATTTCCGCCGTGAAACACGTAGTACACTTGTATTACTGTGTTTCGGTTAGAAAGGTAAGGGGGCTGGATGGAATTACATGCACATGAGACTTAAAAACACTTCTATGTTGCTGATTTGACTATTTGATTGTTATGAACAAATGGATTCATAGTATACAAATTGCGCCAACTCCAAAGGCAACAGGGACTCGATTCTGTAAGGAAAATGACACTAACTCCCATGACGAGGCCTCTATCCTCTGTCTCTGTCGCTTACTACACTAATACTACAAATCACATGAAAGGTAAGCTCTCCGAGGCCTCCGTGAAGCGGCTCGCCGACGAAGTTTGTATTAGCGGGGCAGGTATGACAGATGATATTCTCTGTTGCATAATTCAATTGTTCAAACTATTTTTTTTTTATGAATCACTTATCATCACATTCCTTCTTTAAATAGTTTCTTATCGAGAATAAATTACAGCAAAAAAAGCATGCTCATAGGAATTCCATTTGCCAACAAGCAGTTTTAAGTTTTCATGTTATTGTAATAACGCAGAGAATACGATGATAACTGTAACTCTTTTGAATGGTTAAGCTAGGTACATACTAGAGCGATTGGTTCACTGACAACTGACGTGGTATTTGTTAGTCTCGTTTTTAGGTATGCGTCACTAGGTATTGGAATGTATCGAATGCTTTAATGTTGTGTGAATATTTTTTTACTGATGAAGATTATGTGGAAATTCAAATACATTGTTTTAATTATTCACCATAGCTAGTTATTTTATTTCTGATTAGGTATTAGCTGATTCTGTAATTTAAAAAGTAAGGAATATGTGATTTTGCAGAAATGGTGTGGCAAACTCTTTGTTACGTGGCATATACTCGTATATTTTATGAATCCTTGTTTCATATAAAAATGTCAGTTGCAGTTTCTTTTTATTTGTTTGTTTCTTTCAATCTCACACCTTTTGTTGATACATACTCTTACTCCAGGAATAATAAATCCACCAGTCTACATCTCTCTTACACGTCGATTTTCGAAACGACAGCTCAATTAAATCTAACATTCGATATTTGAATAATTCTATTGGCAAGTTTGAATCCAACGGGAATCTTATCAAGTGTGGTCCTACCTTAACTATAGCGGTACAACCTCCGCGTGACGTCATTATAGCTCGTAGGTCTTTGACCTGCCACCTGTTCTACCATAGAGTATAGAGCCTATGCCCGTGATTTTTTTATTTAAAAGTCTCTGTATTTGATCAATGAGTTTGTCGAATAAGTATGCATGAGTTTTGTAAAATAAAATAATATTTGTTATATTAAATAACTTAACGTTGTGCATTTTTAACGTCTTACGAATTTTCGATCAGGTCACGTGTCCTGACGCGAGTTTAACATTTTATACCCATCCCAAGAAAAGTGCTCAACGCCGCTAAAGAAGTTTTCACTTCAAAAATAAATAGCAAACTAAAGAGTGTTATTGAAAAAAAAAAACAATTGATACATTTAGCGTTGAAATATGTATTTAGAAGAAAGAAAGTAGTATAGTATATCAGTTATTTGGTTACCATATTACAAGCTCTGTTTAGTTTGGTATCAGATGGCGGAGTATAGAAAATGTCGTAGGAATTTATTTTTATATGAATGGAGAAATAATCATCAAAACGATACTCCCTATTATAGCAGTGTTTAAAACAAGCCCATGAACATTACCTGCAGCTTGTCATATTACTTAAGATGCAGACGGTCCACCTGATGGTAAGTGATCACCGATGCCAATGGACATTTGCAATGGATTTTTGCGCTGCACTTTCTATCCATCCATTCCTGCCTTCCTATTTGCACCAAGTGTTCAACAAGCATTTCAAAAGAGTGGTGGCGTCAGGCAGGAGGTCAGATGTGCAATGTTCGAAAAAAATCTTCTGGTGGTAGTACTTCCGCGGATGAACTATACACTAAGGGCTTATCTTGCACTTATCAATTTAGGTGATCAAGTTGGAACTGGAGCAAATGACATTAAAAGTAACAATTCAAATATAGACAAGTTTTCATAACTAGCTACACAAGACACTCAGCTATACACATAAGTTATTCGCATTATTCATCCAACATCGGTGCCCAAAATCGCCAGATACACAAAACATTTACGGACGGTATTGTGTCAGCTTAACGGTTGATTTTTTTAAAGTTAGACCATAGATAATCTTTTTCATAGAGGTTACGAATCTTTGTTGATAATCCAGTCATTTCTAGAAGTTCTAACTAGTACCTAGTTAGTTTCGTATTTTATAGAAACATTTTAGACTTATAGTCTGTACAATTTAAGAAAAACATTTTGACGTTTCAAAGTGTCACAGAAAGCTACTTTATTGGCTTTGAAATAAGGCTCATCTATTGATTCAATGGTTAATTGTATAATAATGAACCTTATCAGCAAACAGGAAGGTTCATTTTACTATAATCTTCTGAAAGACTATACAACGCCGGTACAATATTTTACGATTCATAAATAAAACGATCTGTTTTCTATCATTATAATAGACACTATATACAGGGCATTACTTATTTAAATCTATACTAATAAAATATTATAAAGAGGAAAGATTGGTATGTAAGTATGTTTGTTACTCTTTCACGCAAAAACTACTAAATGGATATGGAAGAAACTTAGCACATAGGTAGACATCCTGAAATAACATATACGCTACTTTTAATCCCGGGAAAATGTGATATCCCTCGGAAACGCGGGTATACCGTGGGGGACAGCTATAAATGAATAAAAACCCAGGACATTTTATTATACACGACCATCTAATCCCAAACTAAGCAGACCTTGTAATGTAACAAGATAACTGATACGCTTCAAATAGTCGTATAAAATATTTAACACCCATTTACAGAACAAACAAACGTGTTCATGCACACAATACCACTTGGGCCGCCAAACAAGCAGTAGGTCCACCTGATGGTAAGTGGTCACCGCCGCCTATGGACATTTGCAACACTAGGGGCATCGCCAATGCGTTGTCGACCCTGAGACGTGAAGTTGTTAAGTCTCATGTGCCTGTTATTTCACCGGCCCCTTACCTTTCTTACCGAAACACAGTAATACAAGTGCACTACTGCTTCACTAGTCTCTCATACATCAAAGATACCGTGGTACCAATACTGCGCCAGTGTTGGCCTGACAATGGCCATGGGATTTCTTAGAAACTCCATAGACTTCTGCGAAGTATGATTTTTAGACAAGAGTAACCGAAAGACGTGTGACACAGTTTGACTAGATAGCTAATTCCGCCATAGCTACACAAATACGTGTTATCTCAGAATTAAATGAATACCTAATTACTTATTTATTTATGTATTAATTCGAAAAAGCCAGATTCAGGAAAAAGTATTTTTATAGGGGCCAAGAATTTCGAGGGAACAAGACTTCGTCGTCGAAAACTTTTTTGATGCCTCTATGATGTAAGTAGCTTAAGTTCAAGCGGGAATTACACTTTTGTTTCAAATTTAGAATTTCATGGATTATTCATTAAAGAGTTTTTATAGCGATCTCTTCTCCACATTTTCTTAAACGAAAACAAAGAGGTATTAAATAAAATGTAGGTCATTAATATGCAGACAAATAACTTGTGAAAAATGAGTCATATAAAATCGATTGTAATGCAAAATTACGAGACAGTATTGTCTTTAAAAAAATATAAGATTTCATCAAATATCTAATTAACGTTTACTTTAATAAGAAATGAGGATATGCAAGGTGTACACATAAATGAAGTTGTGTCTTTTTTAATGAAATCATCATCATCATCAGCGTCGAGAGCCGGGAAATGTGAACTGCTGAAGATAATCTCTAATAGACTTCCACAACTCCTAAACCATTGTTATCAAATAAAATAAAAAAAAAGTATGAATAAAAAGTTTACATAATTTTCGTTACCTGTATTTCATACATATATTTCGAAGAAATACTATTTCGATAACATTTTCTTTTTAAAAAAGATTTAAGCCGTTGACGGAATAAAGTAATATCTCTTTATAGTGAAATCAGCAAGGTCGTAAATTAAACCATACTGTCTTTCTTTTTATTTTTTCAAAAAGTAGAAATAAATTAATAAAAACATTTAAATAAACTTACCCTCAATTTAATTCCTTTTTAAACTGAACACAACACAAAACAAAACCTATTGCACCACAAATAACAGTTGTTATTACTTGTACGGGTAAGTTATAAAAATGTTATAATCTTTTAAAATATAATCCGAGATACATTCATGCGTATAACACTTGTGAATAGTTGTGAGTCAATTCACGACTTCATGCACCGGTAAATGTGAAAGAACCACGTAACCAGTGCTTATTTGACTTAAATTCCAATGTTGCCACATAAAAAAACACTCTGAATTTTGGTATGTAAAAACACTGACCGTTCTCTGAAAACAAAAGTCAAAACACTTCTATCGTTCTATATTTCAAATTCAAATACCGCGGCGCACGAGCAACGTCGTCGAATCGCGAGTGTCTTTTTTGATCTAGGCTGAGGCACTGTTGTCATCACTATCACTAGTATAGCGACGTCTCTTTTCTACAAGTGGAAATCAGAGTGCATTCGTCCTTGACTCTGAACTCAGTTCCTACAAGAAAAGAAGATGTACCGTTGATTTTATATCTCTTTCTGTGAGATACTTGGTTCAATATATTAGAGGGAGATAGGAATATTATTACCAGTTAAGTGTGAAATCTGGCGGTCAACGACCGAAGGCTTTAAGGATCAAAATAAGTTGTAACTATATTGACTGTTATGTTATGCTTTTACAGTTATGCAGAGTCCTTTGACCTTATTATAGGTAGTGACGTTATGCTTTAAAGTTTTCATGTTAAAAAGATTCAAATTGGCGTGCGCGGGTGGAAATATTCGATACCGGCATATTTTATGAGTCTACTAACTTGCGCTTTGCAGATATAATCTTTTGGCGGTAGAACTACTATAATACATATTTTTTAATCAAATACACAATATGTTTTTCGCCAATTGTCTCTTCAAATCAATTACGGGGAGTAAATATTAATAAACTCGGGGATCCACACCTGGATTCTAAATTAAATCTCTTGTTTTAGTTGTAAGTACCTAATTATTGTTATTTTCTATTTTGTAGTCTTGTCATATTTTTTTTTTGTTTTGTTTTTTAATGTTACCTATAATAAGTATTTTGTAATTGTAAAATATAAAATTATGTAAAATTAAAATTATAAAATAGCCAAAAAGTCAGAATAGATAAAAATTTATATAACAAATAAAAAAGAATGTAACCTTGCTGAGTTTCTTGCCGGTTCTTCTCAGTTGAAGGCTGACTTCCGAACCGGTTGTAGCTTCAGTAACTTTAAATTTGACCTTCATAAGTGCCCTCCGAAGGCCTAAACTGAATAAATGGTTTTGAATTTAGATTTTTTTGAATTTTGATTAGACGCGTGGATTTAATTTGATATTTTTTTTTTATGCGATATTATATGATTTAACTTTATGTTTTATTGTATTTGGAATATTTTATTTCGTTTTTCATTTATTGTACGTTCTCCCTCTATCTTAAAATAGTTTTAGCTCTGCGCTTTGATTACTAATATCTTCGACTTATAAATTCTATGTCTTCAATAGATATAATTATAGTCGAAATGTAATCCCATTCTGACATAAGAGTGTTACAGAAAAATCAACCCTAACATTTTGTGATAAGGTTCATCACCATCATTATATAATGAACACGACAACTTTACTACTAATTACATGGTCGTTGTCTATGAATTGCTGATTTTTTTTTAATAACTCTTACCGTTGTTTCAATTGAAGTAAGCTATCGTTCAGCTATGCCATCAAAAATGATTATGCTATTATAGGCTTAATTCGTAAGGTGTTAAAAGTGATAATACCTTGTCCAAAAATCTTATATTTTTTAATGTTCATAGAATAAAAAAGAAAATTATACTATTCATTCGTAGGTTTTTGTGAGGTTTTGAAAATCTGAAAGCCCTTTACAAGTCCCGTTTGGGGTTTAAGAGTTTTACAGAAATACCAGCTGTTCCCCGCGGTTTCACCCGCGGTCCGGAAGACTGTAATTCGCGATATGTCAAACGCGCGCAAACCTCACAAAAGGAATATTTTTTATCTCGTTTTAGTCATATTTTTCATTGATGCTCCGCTTTATTGGTCGTAGCGTTATGTTATAAATAGCCTTCCTCCGTAAATTGACTATTCAACACAAAAACGTTTTTTCAATTCGAACCAGTAGATCCTGAGATAAGCGCGTTCAAGCAAACTAGCAAACAAACTCTTCAGCTTTGTATAATAGTATTGATTAACCCTTTTGCGTCTATTTACATCATCATACAATTAACTATTAGATAAATATAAAACTTATTTGAAAAGAAATAAAATCTATTTTCCATTACATTTTTAAGAAAAGGGACTTTCGTAATTTGACAGATGTTACTATGCCAGGGTACGTAGTTTAAAAACAAAAAGGTTTTGTTAATCAAACTTCTGTGTAAGTTCCAGACTTTTCTAGTTACTTAAATGTTTACATTTTAATGAAAATTAGTTTTAATACAAACAGATTTTTTAAGTAATACAAACGGTAGACGATATTCCGTGAGTTATGTTTATCTTTCTATATTATAAACTTTCTCTCGTCAACCACTGAATAAGACATTTCGAGTTGTGATTCAGGAATGAAAAAAAATCCATGCTGTCTTTGGTTATGCGAGGTTTGGACTGAGGCTATCTATTAGTAAGGCATTACCTATCTATGTTACAGGTGACATGAAAATATTATCTTTGCTTTAGCATAGGTTCGATTTTACACATATTTGAATTTATGTTTTTAATATTGCATAGGCTAGAGTTTGACCACAATCTCTTCATGGTAAGTGGTGATGTGGTTGCAGGTGGTTATCACACAAGGCCTAGAAGGGAGCTGGCTCTCAAGTAACTAGTAGTAACTAACAAGTAACTATCGGAACACAGCGACAGGTGGAAATTTATAGTCATAATACGTTATACGTACTCCTTTTTTATTTCCTCCTATGTAGACTATTACAAAACATCTCACAATAACTCCGTGGAGTAAACTTCTTCGACATAATTTCACTCTGAGCCCATTTTAGTACTTAAGTGAGATATGATTATGTAATAAACAAACATCCATTATTTACGACAAAAACACAAAAGTAAATAGTTCTTTGAGTATAATGACCTCTTGACACTCTTGATCTAGACATGAGTGGTTAGAATCCGGAAATATTTACTATACAGACAATAATATCGTGTACCTATAATAAAAATGTAGGTAAAATTACTAAGGCACAATCAGGCATACACGGTTCAACTGAATTGTAAGAAAATTTGCTTACAAAACTTATCTCCACGCTCTTTAACCGCGAAGAGGTAAGCAGTGGTGTCAGTAATGAGACCTATGTATATACTGTAGTCTTTTAATGAGAATTACATTCCACCAAAGATATTTTAAGTCTCAGCATGTGGTTTCTTTTTTTTTATATACCGCTTGGGCCGACAAGCACGCACACGGTCCACCAGATGGTAAGTCACCGCCGCTATAGACATTGCAACACTAGAGCAGCGTAGAATCCCATGGGAACGGGGGTGAAACCGCGGCAAACAGATAGTTATCACAATATCTGAACGACCCGATAAATTCTTTACCCATCAATCAGCAAGTTAGTTCAGAGTTAGCTTCTCAAATGCTTTTTTATCCCAAGTTGAAGCTTGAAAAGTCTGAGCAGAAAATTAAAAATACTGATATGGGGGCAGCACTTTCGCTTTTCGTTGCTACAATATCGTCGAATCAGTAAAAAAATATAATAAATTGTTTTCCCCGACATGGCCTTTAATAATATTACGAATAAATCATTATTTATAAAGATATAGTGCATTTTTTGAGTTTGTATATATGCGAAAGGTAAACTACGGAACCTGAGAGCTCTTAGAGTTCGTCCAGGAAAGTATTACCACTAGTAGTGTACCAATAGTAGTGTACTTGTAGTACTGTGTTCCGGTTAGAAAGGGTACCGGTGATGTTACAGGCACATGAGACTTCACAACTTCACGTCTCAGAGACGACAACGCATTTGTGATGCCCCTGGAGTTGGAAATTTCCACAGGCGTTTGTGACTACTTACCATCAGGTGACCACTTACCATCAGGTGGACCGTATACTTGTTATACCCAAGTCGTATAAAAAAAGGCACCATGAAACCAATTTGAGATCTATCAGAGTTGAATCAAAAAAGAGAAAGAAACATTCTTCTACCATTCCGGATAGACTGTATTTGTGCGTTATAATACCCGGATACATTAGATCTCTTTTTAACACGGGTGAAATCAGAACACGGAAAACTAATAAACAATCTAGTAGTATAGGTATAACCTATAAATAAACCCTGACTATTTGATTACGTCACAGAATTGCCTCCACAGTACGAATGGGAATAGATTATAGGGTGTTAGTGGCAGGGTGACAGCCTGTCAAAGCAGTATGTAAGTCACATACACTGCGGTTGGTCTATTGCTACGATTTAAGAATTTGTTTGGATAAGGCAATGTAATTAAAAAGGGTTTTACATGCTAAATTGTCGTATTTATATGTACTATGATTGTTCAGGTAAATAAAACCTCTTTTACGCCGTATTTTTTTTTATTTCTTTTTACATTTTCTACGGACTCGCAGTCCGTACTCTTTAAAGGTTCTATGATGAATTATTCTAAGTTAAATTTTATTGCATTTTTATAAATTAACATCTTTCAGCGCTTCTTAAGCTCGTTGTTTTGAGCTGAGGCTTGTGATTCCTTAAATTTCTTTTTCATATTGTTGAATTGCATGGATTATAAAATAAATAACTTAAATTTAGTTATAGTTTTATTAATAACTAGCGACCCGCCCGGCTTCGCACGGGTACAATGTAGCTACTGATGACTGATAAAAACCTTCCTCTTCGATCACTCTATCTATTAAAAAAACCGCATCAAAATCCGTTGCGTATTTTTAAAGATTTAAGCATACATAGGGATATAGAGGCAGAGAAAGCGACTTTGTTTTATACTACGTAGTGATAAATAAAATACCATCCGCCATCTTTAATTCGTAATGACGTCACTTGCCTGACGTGCTAAATTTACTCTCAAACATATAGTTCAGTTATACCTAAAAACCTTTTTGGTGTTCATGGGTTATTGAGGATTTATAATAGAATACATTTTTAACATTGAACGATGACATAAACAATTTACCCAATAAGCAAATATAGAAGTGTTAGTACGGAGGTACTCCGTGGAAGGTAACTCCGATTTTTTTTTGGTAGGTATATTAAATATAGCTGTCCCCCGCGGTTTTACCCGCGTTCCCGAATTAAAAGTAGCCTATATGTTATTCCAGGATATGCTCTATCTATGTGCCAAGTTTCATCCATATCCGTTTAGTAGTTTTTGCGTGAAAGAGTAACAAACATTCTTACATACAAATCCTTCCTGTTTATAATATTTATATTAAATATGTTTGTAAGTAATAGACATTTGTTTCATATCACATAGGCTGACATAGATGCAGACGATCCACCCGATGGTAAGTGACACCATTGCCTATGGACATTTGCAACACCAGGAGCATCGCCAATGCGTTGTCGTTCCTGAGATGTGAACTTCAAGTCTCATGTGCTTGTAATTTCCCCGAGCCCATTACCATTCTTACCGAAACAAAGTAATAGATACGCCCGAGAGACTTCCGTGGGAGCTATACAACGTGTTACAAAATACCCCGTAAAAATATAATTTATTATCAAAGCCAACAACCCTAGTAAGCTGTCATGTCAGGGAACCAGATTATTTAGCGAACAGAAAGGCCTACGTACCTTTTTTACTACTAATTGTCTACTTTAATAGTTTTTCTATTTTTATTTATAAAAATCAGTTTTTTTTATTTTTTTGTTATACAGCGTTACTACGGTTCTTAAATATTGTGAATGGACTCGTTATTCACATTTAACCTACTTTCGGCTTTACGGTTAGTTGTGTAACACTCTGTATAAACATAAATTGGATTTTTGTATTAGTGTTGAATTAATTATGTAAAAAAAAGATGATACTAATTATAAATTTGACAGATGAAAGATTTTCACTTTGTTGTAACTCGTCAATAGATGGCGCTGCACTACATTACCTTACTTTATCGTTAAATCGATCGTTATGAAAATTGTTATACATGAGTATTTCAGCAGAGTAGTTTTCCGGGTTTTGGTAAAAAATTCAAAACCACTTATTCAGTTTAGGCCCTCGGAAGGCACTTATGAAGTTCAAATTTAAAGTTACTGAAGCTACTTAGCAATAATATCGTCCCAAGTACTGTTTTTTTTAAGGATAGCTTAATTACCATTATTCATTAAATAATGTCATATGAAAGAAAATCACAACTATGGTCTGTCAATTGTTAGAAGTCCCCTTTGACGTAAAATAATGTTATTGAAACATCAACCTTTTGGAATGAACAATGAGGCTCATTTTACATTATCTTACAAATTACTGTTGGATCAATTGATGAACTTTATTTCCATAGCTATAAATATAATATTGCTTTGATATTCTTAAAAATTATATGGGACTTCTTATGTACTTGTATTTATACCATATACTTTATACTATATACTTGTCTTATGTATTCTTCGTATGTATGTATTTGGGATAGACTAGATTATTTTGTCAACTCTTTTTTAATTTTTTTATTTAAACTAGCTTTCCCCACGGTTTCATCTGCGTTCCCGCGATAATAGATCTATGTCCGGTACTCACTAGTTTTCAGACACAAAAATTCACATAACTTTCTAACAATTTAAATTAGAAAAGTACATTTTTTATAATATTAAAAGACTTAAAACTGTGTAGAAAATAATTAATGTAATTAATATCTGCTCTTCAGTTCCCAACATAATTATAAGTACTATTTTCTTACATTGATGTTCGACGTAGCAATAAATTTTGTTAATGAGTTGAAATCGTAATGAATGAGTTTATTTCATACATTTAATACATTTGGCATACAATATTATTTATATTATTAAAAAGAAGAGGTTCTTGAACCGTTCTAATTAGCAGTGAAGACTCAGTGCCTTTATATTTGTCATAAGTAGGTAGGATTTGTGGCGACCCTTATACCTTCACAGAAGTTCCCTGTCATTCACTTGTAGGCCTATATTAGTACTAGGTTATGTATTTTACAGGGATTTTGACATGTAAAAATCCTAATTTTAATCCTAAATATATCTAAGCAAAATAGGGTTACCTGATGTTTCATTCATTTGTCCTAAAAAAATGAACATATCGGGATGAGACTGCTACCATTCGACGGGGAATTTTTCCTTTTTTTTTTAGGTTCCTCGGTTTTATAAGGATTGACCGTAACCTTCACACTGAAGCAAAAGCCTGTAAAGCGAAGGGCTAATTATTGTATTTGCCTATTAAGAAGAAACCTGTCGGCTAACTATAAAGTGATGCTTTGAAAATACTAGGACATTCTTTACACACGGCCATTTGATTCCAAACTAAGCAGAGCTTGTACTATGGAAACCAGATAACTGATATACTATTTATTTTTCTAGATACATACTCAAATAGATATTACATCCAGACACAGCACAAACAGAAATGTTCATGCACACAAATGTTTGTCTAGGGTGGTAATCGAACGCGCGACCTGCAGCTCGGCAGTCAGGGTCGCTAACCACCAAGCCTGGCCCGTAATTATTAACTTATACTTTAAGTTAGGGTAGTATGCATCAAATAATGATATTTCTTCATCATATTTAACTAATATTAACCAATTAGATTGAACATTGGGCACAGTTATTTCGGTAATCGTTTTCATAACAGGAAATCAAACAATAGAGGAGAGTATAAACAAAAAAACGTGCAGTCAGATTGCGTTTGTACACTGATTCGGTTGTACGTGATTACAAAATGATTTCGTCTAATATTTTCATACAGTTTTCGTTGTTTTTTGTAGTAAATTTTAATAGTAATGAAGGTGGATATCAGGTGAGTTTATTTCATTGAAAGGCTGGTGTCAGGTAGTCAGAAAATTCTGACAATTGTCTTGTTATGTGAAATATACCGTAAGGCTATGTACTTAGCTTACATTTTGCTCCAACCCTAAAATAAATGGTAACAGAGAAGATTCAAATTGTTTCCTAAACGCTAAACGGCTAAATCGATTTTGATGCAATTCGCCATACGCATAGCCTATGGTATGGAGAAGAACATAGTTATTACTACATAGACTTTTATTCCGAGAACACGGAAAACTCGGGGAACAGCTCTTAGGTTTTGATTTTAATTATATGATTTTAGGTGGTAGCAATATCAAAAAAAATTCTGCCTGTTGGAAACTGGTTCCAGAGTATGGAGGGTTTATACCTTCAACCAAATCAGGTATTCGTATAAGTCAAAATTCAAAATTCTATGTAACCAAAATATATCGCACCCTCAGTACAATAAGGGCTTAACTCAATTTTTTTCGAACTGGAGTTACGATCATAGAGAGACTAAACAAAGTACGCTCTATCCGATGAATAGTAAAACATAGTCAATTTAATGATAGAATAAGCATACCGATACTTCAGCTTCTTTAACACCGGGACCCACCCTACCCGCTCAGTGCAAAAGTGACCCAATCAGAGATGTGCCCAAAAATGTTTTTTTGAGTTAAGCCCCTATCGTTCTGAGGGTGCGATATATCCACGGGCAGTTTGCAATAATCCGCTATCATGATTCGTTTCTTGCATTTGTAGACGGTACAATTATCAGTAGTGTTGGGAACCCGCGAAATTATTATTCTATTAATATTATAAATGCGAAAGTTTGTATGTATGGATGTTTATTACTCTTTCACGCAAAAACTACCAAACGGATTAAACTTGGCGGAATAACACATTACTAACTATTTACTTACTTAGATACATTTTGTGACCCCTCGGGAACGCAGGTAAAACTGTGGGGGATATTAATAAATAATAATAAATATCCTGGGACATTCTTTACTCCGATCCCAAACCTTCAAGAAAAGAGCATACCTTTTTAAAAGGCCGGCAACCCACTTGTGGCTCCTCTGTTGTTGCGGGTGTCCATGGGCGGCGGTAGTCACTTACCATCAGGCGATACGTCTGCTCGTAGCCTACCAAAACATAAAAAAAGAAACTTGTACTATGGAGAGCCGATAACTGATATACTACATAATATACATTTTTATTATTCTAAATACATACTTATATATGTTTACCTACACCTAGACACAGAACACACCGTTCATGTACACAAATGTTTGTTCTCGGTGCCAAGCCAACTGTTCCGTCATATTGAACCATATTTGTTTATAATTTTCAGGAAATCAACGAGAAAGCAGATAACAATCCGGTTATACCACTCCATGAACCAAAACAACAATCGCCTAATAGGAGAAAGACAGCAAAAAAGAAGAAGAAATTCCTTAAGAAGAGAAAAATGAGAAGGAGCAATCATCATAAAAAGACAGAAGAATACGAGAGCAAAAAGAAAAAACGGAAGAAGATAAAAAAAGTTCAAAAGATAGGAAACGGAAAATATGTTGTTACCACAGTTAAAGAACGGATTTTTAATAATTCAGAATCAATAGACGGCAGTAAGATATCCAAGCCTGTCGACATCATTGTACATATTAAAATGAATGAATAGCTATTACATTTATATAATAATGTTTTATTTATTTTTCTTCTATTTGACAGGCCAGTTGGCTTGGCGGTTAGTTACCCTGACTGCCAAGACGCAGGTTGCGGGTTCGATTCCCATCCAGGACAAACATTTGTGCGCATGTACATGTCTGTCTGTTCTGTGTCTGGGTGTAAATATCTATTAAATTATGTATATAGAAAAATAAAAAGTAGTCTAAGTAGTTTATCAGCTATCTGGTTTCTGTAGTACAAGCTCTGCTTAGTTTGGAATCAGCCCCCTTATTCAACTAATACAAACTTCGTCGGCGAGCCGCTGCACAGGGGCCTCGGAGAGCTTACCTCTCACGTGATTAGTATTAGCGTAGCTAGCGGAAGAGACAGGGCACGGAGGCCGCGACGAAACATCCTCGAGTTAGTGTCATTTTCCTTACAGAATCGAGCCCCTGATAGCCGTGTGTAAAGAATGTCCTAGGATATTTATTTATATTATATTTATTCTATTTGGAGTTGTTCCAAAGTTGTGTATGTATGCGGGTATATGAAAAGAAAAAAATATTTTAACTTAATTAAATAATTAAAATATTGCAGGAGAATTTAATTAAATTAATAAATTTTCTGCACATTAATTAATATGTCCGGTTTTTGTCCGGCCTTTATCCGGATTTTGTCCGGCGTTTTTTCAGGCATTTTCTCAATGAAACAGCTAGTAAAGAACCAACCCCCCCACATCGCACACACATAGTGAGGCTGTCAAATTTGCACCTAAAGACATAGAATACAAAATAGCGTTATCATTGTAATTTAAGCTTTATTAAACATAATCATATAATTTGTTGTTGCTCAGTAGTGTTCCGATGTTCGTTACTCTTCCTTCGCTTAACTTTCCTCTGCTTCGATTGTATACGTTTCTTCAGTTCGTGTTTCAGCTTTTGCATCATTCTCGATTCTCGACTTTTCTTCGCTGATGGAAACTTGCCTTTTATTTCCTTTAGTAAATGTTCTAGAACGCTTTCTGTTACTGCTTCTACGTGACGGACGAACTGAAATTATAATTGCGTACATGTGATTATTTGTATGACTGCGATAGTATGTTGTATGATTTTTTTTTATTCTATTACCCTTTCACTTTTTGAAAATACGTCATTGTTTTCGTATAAATTCATTAGATCTATTGAGAAATCATTACGAGTGTCCTTCGCCATATTTTTACCCTGAAAAAAAAACAAAAAAAAAACTTGTTTTTTAAATAAAAGATAATCAAAGGCAACTAAAGAGTTCAAAGATGACCAAGTGCACTTTAAACTTTGTACCTTGTTGTCAACAAAAGAATTCACAAATAGAGTGAGGCTTACGGTCCGCCATAAAAATCTTCCAAATCCGTAGTATGGTAAGTGTACAAAAAAAGAGAAGAGATTATTATTAATTATAGTAACTTACCTTTTCATTGAATTGTACGACCTCTTTCACATGCAAATCTTTAGATATTACCATACCAATACCCATACAAAGAACCGCCCATTTAAAAAAGTATTCCATTTTATTTTTAAATTGTGTTTCAATCTGCGAACATTCGATCTCCAGCCAGTTGAAATTAAAAAAAGGTTGCACGCGTTAATTCGTTTTTTAAAATTGCTTTGTTCTTATTTCTGAAGCGATAGCTATAGCTATTTGTAAACTTGCGGTAAATATTGTCGATTAATTATTCAATAAAAGTTTACTGCGCATTGTGCTGATTGTGCTTTATCCAACAGCAAAACCGGAGGGTAATGATTTTTGGCCAAGCAAAAAAGGTTGATTTTTTTTAGGGAATCGAATAATATAAGTATGTACTTATATTACGGCTATTATAAAAAAAAATGTTGGGGCGTTTGGTGCTATGGTTACTTGAATGCTATCCCACAGTTCCATTCCCATCCAGCACAAATGTCATAAACTTTTTTTATATTTTGGCGTAAATAATTATATATATATTTTAAAATAGTTTATTTAGTTTCAGTTAGCTAGTATTCGTAAAAAAACACATGCAATTCTTAGTTAGGGATCAGATACCCCTGTGTGTTAAATAAGATAGGACTTTTTAAGGCTTTTTTAGATCGTGTCGATCGGAGAGTATCCCAAAAGGAAATTATGGATATCGATATTTTAATAATCTGACTATTTGTCTGGCAATCTATTTTGACACAGGATTTTATAGATTTATTAAAATAAATGGAATAATTTGATCCTATTGATGTCATAAATCGATCATGGCTGTAACAGTGCTTTTAAAGGCCTATTTGACTAAAAATATTTTCATTCATTTTCAATATCTTAGATACAAATAATTACAACGGTATATTCCGTATAAATAAAATTAAATTATATTTAATAAAATACAGTGCCCTTACCATGTACCTGTGTTTTTAACATACGTACTCGCTAGCGACGGCGTAAAACATTTCTATGGCAAATGTGTACAGCGCCACTAGCGGTCACCTAAAGAACTAAAATCGATAGTACGAGTCGATAGGTAAAAAACCTATCGAAATATAAACACTAGCGAGTAACGTTTTTCAGCCTTTGCTATAGAAATTCGGTACCATGAGTCACAAATTTGACAGTTGCTATCGAGAAATACTGTATCGATAGTAGTTTACTCGCTAGTGACTAAAGTAAATTTCGATAGCAACCCATGGTAGAGGTACTGAATAGCCAGTATTTTATTAAATATCATTAATACTGTATTAATAATACAATAACCGGTAATTATAAAATGATATGCGAACAAATAAAAGTATCACTTAAAAATAACTTATTTTTAATGCATAAATTACAATAATTTATTAAAAAAAAAACAAATATAAAACATTAAAAAACATAATAAATAATGAACAATAAACTTTTTCACGTAAGTATTCCATTTTTTAAATCTAAAATAACAAAGATTAATGTAAAAGGAATAACATTTTCGAATATGGAATATGGAAATTCTCAACATTCGCTCGATATTTACACGAGAATAGAAAAGCGGAATGCCTCTTATCCTTGCTAAAATCCATGCATGTTGTATCTTGCTCTCTCTGGCATGTAATATGAGTCTATTTGATTTTTAGATCTGCCATGCAAGTCGTCACGGCTGGGTCGCATCGCACGCAAGTGATGATCGGCATCAGGCTGAAAACAGATATTTACATCCATTTACATAATTATTCAACGAAATTTGAAAGCCAACGGAATTCGCTTTTACTGGATATTGAATGCCCTAGTTTTTACGGATTTTGTGAACGCTGACGGCGTAGGCGGTAGAAGAAATCCTGATTTTTAAAATGGTGAAATTTAAAACGTCTTCTGTCTGTTTCTGTCTGTTGCAGAAGGTTATTTCAGCTACTACTAAGGCTTGAATTTTGGCATACTTGTAGACTTCCTTGCGCATCAATTTAAGGTATTAAATACAAATAATAAATTTAGTCCAATTGGAAATAGGAGGTCGATATTTGAAAGTTGGGATACAAATGATTGGGTTTTTATAATCTTGTAAATATAGGGTTGTTGTTAATATACCCCAAGGCTTTCCTAGGATGAAAATAATCTTTGTGTTTAACCAGAAAATCAGTGTGCCCAATGTCATTAAAATTTGTCAAGCCAATTTTTTTTCCTTTATGTCAAGACACAGACAGACAAACAGGCGGTCTACCGGATGGTTAGTGGAGACCACCGTCTATGGAGAATTGCCACGTCAAGGGCATCGCAATGCGTTGTTGATCCTGAGACGCAAAATTGTTAAGTCTCACGTCTCTATATATTACCCTAAATGTGCCAATTTCACTGAAATTTACTTTACCTCAGTTCTTTGCAGCCTTTTATAGCTCCGCGTATTATGCAACCTCTTTTCAAGATTATCTAACTTTTCTTGATAATACCTCCGTCGTTCCACACTCATCAACGGATCATCGTTCATGTCATTGAGATAGAAGTTTTTATTTTTTAATCTCTCCTCTGCTCTACGCATTCTTATTCCATCATCTCTGTGTCTATATAAACCTCTTGCAGCTTCACTGTATGTGTTTCTATTTTTAACGCCGTCATATGCGTATCTATCGAAATATTTAGGTCTGAAATCTTCATCAGAATTTAGGTCTCTAAATCTAGAGGTCCTAGCAATATTCGTTGGTCTATCATATTTAGAATGCATTGGTTTATCATAAGACTTAAGAAGTTCAGTATGATCTTTATCTTCAATTATCCGCTTGTCAGTTTCAAAACCTTTCATTCTATCTGTTTCATATGGCTGATCTATTTTTCTATCAATAACGTCATCTATAGGCAAATAATTATTAGCTTTGTGTTTGATATAGTTAGTCATATCGTGGTCAATGAATTCTGTATCTGCTTTTTTATGTGCTATTAAATCAACGGGTTTACCAACAACACTGCCGTATATCTTCCTTATTTTAGCATCAAATAATTCTTTTTCATCACCATGTAGTTGTATATGTTTTACTTCTTGCTCTAAAGTGTTGAGTAACGCCATCAGTTTGTTATCTGAATCTTCGTTAATGTTTTTGAATGCTACATTCTTCGGTTCTTCTGTAGTGGCATTTAACATCTTTAAATACTGATTATAATTAATGACTCGTTCTTCTGCTGTGTTTAAGAATGTTTCTGTGTGATCCTGAATTTCGTGAGTGTCTTTTTTCGTTAAAGTTGGATCGAAGTAGGCTACTTCATATTGGTTTGGAAACGAATCTGTTTTCAGCAGATCGTTGCTGCGTCTACTGTTTAAATATTCATCGACAAGTTTCTGAATGCTAGAGAAGTCCTTTCTTGGTATGACATCTTTTTTGATGTTTACCGAACTGATCCCATTTCGTGGCAGTTGAAACTTCTGTACTCTTGTAAATATACTTGTGGTTTTCTGAAATTTTAAAGCTATATTTAGAGTTTTGGAAATTTAAGACTTTGTTTGACTAAATTTGTTAGCGGTTATTATTATCTGTTATATATTATATATACTTCTTAACTGGGATCTCAATTGAGACATGGTTATTTGAAATAAATATCCTATCCTAGGACATTCTTTACACACGGCCATCTGGTCCCAAACTAAGCAGAGCTTGTACTATGGAAACCAGATAACTGATATACTACATATACTACATTTTTTTTTCTAAATACATACTTGTATAGATATTTACACCCAGACACAGAACAAACAGACATGTTCATGCACACAAATGTTTGTCCTGGGTGGGAATCGAACCCCCGACCTTAGGTTTGGCAGTCAGAGTCGCTAACCACCAAGCCAACTGGCCTGTAAATAATTGTGCTATGGACGAGATAACTGATATACTGCTAAATATACTAGGTCCTTTTTACATAGGTAAGAATTGTGAAGATATTTACACTCAGAAACAGACACGTTCATGCACACAAATGTTTGTCCTGGTTAGTGAATTGATTCTACGATATGTGGCCCGTCGTAATTTTATAAAATATAGCTGTCCCCTGCGGTTTTACCCGCGTTCCCGAGGGATATCACATTTTCACGGGATAAAAAGTAGCCTATACGTTATTTTAGGATATGCTCTATCTATGTGCCAAGTTTTATCCTTATCCGTTAAGTAGTTTTTGCGTGAAAGAGTAACAAACATACTTACATACAGATCTTTCCTCTTTATAATACATATTAGTATAGATATAGATTTTGATTACCCTTATGCTTTTTTATACAGATGGAATTGTTTTTATCGTTTAATTAGCCTATTTTGTATTTATTGTCTACTATAAAAAGACCTGAATAGTCAATTGATAAATGAACTTGACTGACTGATCGATTAATAATTGGATATATTTTACTCTGTTAGTTTGACTATTCCTCACTAGTGGTCGTGGATTTGGCCTCAGCATCAATTGGTTTTTCTTTGGTGGCGGTTTATTGAAGTGTCGATTTTTCACCACAAAACTTTTCTTCTTTATAAACGGTCTGAAAAGAGTGTCGCGATTATAAAAGGAGTTTAAGCAAAGAGTTTTTTATCATGTAGTTTTTTTTACATACCTTACTGTTAAAGAATATCGATGAGGATCTATTACCATCGGTTTAATTGTTTGTTTACGCTGAAAGAAAACAAAATATTACAACCTGGCTTCGAATTTAGTCCTTATTTTTATTAATTTATCTTTCTTATATCTTTTTAACTATCTAGAATCATCGATCTAACTTAAATTAAGTCTGTTGCAGTGATTACGGTGAGAAAAAAAATAAGATTAAAATAATAAATAAAATAAGGACTTAATATAGTTAATATGGAATTAATATATTTGCCCAGCAAATGATATTTGCTATTTTATTTTTGACATTAACATTTTTATACCTGTTTTTTTTAATGTATTAATATGTGTCTTGTTGGTACGTTTTCTAAATAAATAAATAAATTTTCATTTCCAATTTAAAATAATAAAAATAAATCAACCCAAATTCTTCTTTTTTTTTAGGATACACAATAAAGTTTTATATCGCCAAATTATACTACAATCTAGCCTAGGTAGGCTAATAAGTAATTTAAATCTATCATAAACTTATGAATTCAATCAAACATAGAACGTGCCCATCTGCACTTTTATTGTCTCTATTATTAAGGCGAAAACACATTATTATCGTGTTCTTTATACGCAAATGTATGGCTGGAAAGTTTTTGGTAGGTATATCGTTTCAGTTTTTTTTGCGGGTGATTTTTCCACTTCTTACACTTAGATTTATAATAATTTAAGCACTGGCAGCATAGATCTTTTTACAGTGGGTCTATTATATCTTTGTTAAACTAATTTAGGTTATAATATTTTTGATTGGTCGAAATAATTTTTGACACATAATTTTCACGTAATAAAAAAAAAAACATTCAATGACAATACTTACATACGCCATATTTTGATATATATTGTTGTTACTCTCAGCATTATCATAGTCATCAATATCAATGATATCTATCGAGCTCCTTTGAGGCTCCGATAAATAAGGCCTGAGGGAAAAGTTTAGACATATTTATGCGGTGTATAGTGACCAGCTCTCGCAAACAATAGTAGCCGTAACCAATCATATATATACTAGCTGTCCCCTGCGGTTTCGCCCGCGTTTATCGTAATCATATAGCATACAACCATCTACGAAAAATTCCGCGTCGAATGCTAGCAATCCCATTCCGATATGTTCAGTAGTTTTGAGGTTATGGTGGGTCAAAGGAAACTTATTTTCCTTATATAAATATAGAAGAAGATAGATGCGCTGTCCGCGCTCAGAAATGGCCAGATAAAATGATGGTATTTGACCTAATCCTATTTAGTCGCATATTCAATATTTATTAATGTACATAGTATATTCATCTCTCTCTAACAACCGGCAACAGGCATACCGTACGATGGCATTTATTTAAGTAGCTATCTAGATTTACGCTGTTTTTTAAAGCCGTGTTGTTGGTGAAGGAGGTGTCTATATTATATTACGTTATTGGCCGTACCAAATGAACCGACAAACAAGCAGACGGTGCAACTGATTTTAAGTGGGCACCGTGGTCTATACACACAATACCAGCGACATCACCAATGCGTTGTCGATCCTGAGACGTGAAATTGTTTAGCTTGTTATTTTACTGGCCTCCTTACTTTTCTGACCGAAACACTATAGCAAGTGCACTACTGCTTTACGGCGGAAATAGGTAGTAATTTTATTTTACAAACAAGCAGACAGTCCACCTGATGGGAAGTGGTCACCGCAGCCTATGGACATTTGCAACACTAGGGGCATCGTCAATGCGGTGTCGACCCTGAGACGTGAAGTTGTTAAGTCTCATGTGCCTGTGATTCACCGGCCCCCTTACCTTTCTAACCGAAACACAGTAATACAAGTGCACTACTACTTCACGGCGGAAAGGTAAGGTAGTACTTCCCCGGACAAGCTCTGCACTAAAAGCTCTGCTACTCAAAAACATACCAATATATTTTCAATAATTTTCAAAATACCTTTCTCTTGCAATTAGCTTTTGAGGCGGGGCGTCTTCGACAGTAAATATTGGCAGTAGAACAACAGTTGGCTCACAGTTCATGTCGTTTTCTGAGCATACAGGCTGTTTCAATTTTTCAGGTGCTGAAAATGAAATATGACGACATTTGCTCAGGCTGGTACATATTTCCGGTGGGCCTATAAAGCAGATAATAAGCCTAGCTTAATAAGATATTGGTCTTTTGGGAGAAGACCAGTTTCATTATCATAGCTTTAAAGTTTCAATCACAGGACATATGCTTGTGCTTTATAAGCCAATAGAGAAAGAATAGAAGAGTAAAACCTTTATAGATGGCACATAAAAATACCATATAAGAGAGAAAAGGACAAAAAAAAACAAGGGGTTGCACTCCGGGAGTGCCGGCAGAAGTGAAAACTTGAATATTAACGTTGTGCATTTTTACCGTCTTACGAATTTTCGATCAGGTCACGTGTCCTGACGCGAGTTTAACATTTTATACCCATCCCAAGAAAAGTGCTCAACGCCGCTAAAGAAGTTTTCAGTCCTGTCAAAGGTAGATATGCTGTCAAAAGGGTCCTCTGGATGTGGTGCTGAAATCAACTGCGCTGATTTTCAACAGTTTGAGGTGAAGGTAATCATCGTGAGGAAACCCTTCTCTCTGGACAGTTTTTGTATCCACCTGCACGGCAATTGTGAAGCGTATAAGCTATCTTGTATTTGCGCTGTTTTTTAGAGCCGTGATGTTGGTGAATGACGTGCCTATTTTTATACGTCATTGTATTTTAAGAACTGCATTTTTTAAGAAAAAATTATTTTGAGAATAGAATATTTTGATAATAGCGTATTTTGGGAACAGAATATTTTGAGAATAGAATATTTTGAGAATAGAATATTTTGAGAATAGAATATTTTGAGAACAGATTATTTTGAGAACAGATTATTTTAAGAACAGAATATTTTGAGAACAGAATATTTTTAGAATAGCGTATTTTGGAAACATATTTTTTTCAGAAAAGCATATTTTGAGAACAAAATATTTCGAGTATCAAAATTTTAAGAAAAGAAAATTTTGAGAATAGCATATTTTGAGAACAGAATATTTTGAGAATAGAATATTTTGAGAACAAAATATTTTGAGAATAGAATATTTTGAGAACAGATTATTTTAAGAACAGAATATTTTGAGAACAGAATATTTTTACAATAGCGTATTTTGGAAACATATTTTTTTCAGAAAAGCATATTTTGAGAACAAAATATTTCGAGTACCAAAATTTTAAGAAAAGAAAATTTTGAGAATAGCATATTTTAAGAACAGAATATTTTGAGAAATTATATTAAGCGCATGAAGGTTAAAATAGTGACCTATTTAACGATGCTCAAACTCTGTAATTAAGCTTCCGTTAAACTATTATCATTACTCATACTTGTCTACGTAAGACCTAAGGAAACGTGGCACCCTAAATAAATGGATTAAGCACTCACATGTCTGACACTAAGCTCGCACAACATCTTAAGCTTTGTATGTAGGTAAATATTAAATGTTATTTAAGATAAATTGTATGAAAGAACTATATTGACTCTAACCTTTTTTGGGAATGGTTTTGTTCATTAAGTGTAAGGTGTTAATCATTTTAGTTTTTTTTTACTTTTTTAATGGACTCTTAGTCCGTATTCTTTAAAGATTTTATAATTAATTATTGTTAGATACATTGTATTGCATATTTATATTTTAACAGCTTTCCGCGCTTGCTCAGCTCGATGTTTTTAGTTGAGGCTTCTGATGCCTCATTTTTATTGTTATTTCTATTTTTAAATAGCATAATAATTATAAAATGAATTATTTGAAAATTTACTTTAAATTACTCACAATTATAATTATCTAAATTTAAACAATAAGCATATTGTTTAAGACATTTCTGCCTTGGATAATTTTGTCAGTATTTATAGAATTTAGTCGCCTTTTACAAGACCTGCGATGATGAGTTCTGCATCAAAAGTGTATAATTGTAATTATACACTTTAATAATGTATAGTGTAATAATTGTGAAGATACGTTCAAAATTAAATAGAAGTGGGTGATACGTATAATGTTAAATAGTGTGAGGTGTGAAATAAATCACAATGACTCCTATGCCCTCAATTATTAGGGTTCAACAATTTTTTTAGAAAGGTTCATCTTGTTTCAAAAATACCTTTGTCTTTTGCGTTTTAGATGCTGCCCTAGCATAACGCCAACACCGAGTGGCTATTACCAGATACCTGTATTTACAGGTCCTAAAAATGTCCTAACAGGAGACTTTTAGAGGTCACACCTACTGCTGTTAACCGGCTTGGATTGCTGAAACCGTGTTTTCGAGGGATTTTATGTATTCCGGGATAATATCATAGCTTAAGTCCATCTGGAATAATGTACCTTACAAATGGTTTTTTTTTTATACATCAAGGGCCGACAAACAAGCGTACGGTCCACCTGATGGTAAGTGGTCACCGCCGCCTATAGACATTTGCGACAGAAATGGGTAAGTTGGTAGTTCTTCCCCGGACAAACTCTGCACCAAGAGGTCTACTACTCATAAATACATAATAACTTGATATTATGAAATAATTAGAGTGTAAAAGAATTAACAAAGTTCAAATTAGAATGTTTTTTATTTACTTATATTTGAATGAACTACTAAATGAATGGATATTATGAAATAATTAGTGTTAAAGAAAATGAAATAAAAATATGGAAATATAATTTAGCTAAATGAATAATTTTTAATATTTTTTTTACTTATAGTGATTAACACTAAACATACCATAACCGGGTCAATTGACCCATTTTGAACTTTGCATTGAAGATGCACGTATCATCTTATTGCTTTTGCACATTTGACTTCATGACTTTTTCTTACTAATTAATATACAGTTATACTATTTATTTCCCTTCCTAACCAACCATATTTCATACATGCAAGCAGGAAACATAAAGTCACATTTGACCCGCTATGGTAGAAAAAGGTACCTAGTAAGTGTTGGTATGATTAGTGTTAAAGGAATAAAATATCTATGTTTATGAATAAGTAAATTATAATATTATTTATTTCCCTTCCTAACCAACCATATTTCATACATGCAAGCAGGAAACATAAAGTCACATTTGACCCGCTATGGTAGAAAAAGGTACCTAGTAAGTGTTGGTATGATTAGTGTTAAAGGAATAAAATATCTATGTTTATGAATAAGTAAATTATAATATTATTTATTTAGTAATTCCAAATAAGGTTTTTAAGGGATGAAAAATTTGAAAAGTTACGTGGAAAATTAGAGAATTCGGAAAAATAATTAAAGTGCAAATTTAGACTGGACGACTTCTCTCCCATAATGGGTGTGAACATTGCATATCAGTTATCGCTTATATAAGTTCTCTTTAGGTATATATATGCCGGATGTCATGGAATTTCTAGGCTTTTTCTCATTACTTTCGACTTTATTTTTTAAAGAACCATACCTTTTGTTAACGCTGTCTTTTTTTTTTCAATGCACAGGCACTCGTCGTCTTCAGTATATTCGTCGATTGGACATCCGCAGGCAGGAGTGAATTCTGGACTTGTAGGCCTTACAGTTTTAAACAATGGGTAACCCTTTTTTCCTCTTGCGGAGAAGTTACATATTACTAAAACTGACTGCAAATAAATTAAAATTTTTAACTAGCTGTCCCCTACGGTTTTACCCGCGTTTCCGAGGGAATTAACATTTTTCCAGCACAAAAAGTAACCTATGTTACTTCTAATACCTCCAAGAATATGAGCACAAAGTTTTATGATGATCGATTAAGTTGTTTTCGCGTGAAACCGTAACAAACTTACATTCACATTTAAAACAAGCAGGGATAAACAAACATTGCAAAAGATTTACCCTGTCAAAGGCTGGATATCTAAGCAGTAGCTTTAGTAACTTTGACATTCATAAGTGCCCCCCCGCGGGCCAAAACTGAATATATTTAGGTTTTTGATATTTATTTCGCAAAGTCCACAGATCTTTAATCTAATAAAAGAGTATATTTAAAAATAAAAACAGTTTATTCAGTTTTGGTCCAAGGAGGGCATTTAATAATCTCATGTGTGATATAGGATTCTGGCGTGCGTGTTCATAGATGTCGCCACAAGGCGATGGACAACAACGGAGCATAGCTGTTTTAGTAATATCTATTATAAATGGGATAGTTTGAACGGATGGATGCTGGAGGAACCACGCCAAAATGGCTGAACGAATATGAATACTTACATTAAAAAGAAACGGGTTTCCATCGCGAATTGCAAATTCGGTGTAAGCTGAAATACCGCAGCCCATATATTTTGAATCGCCAGTAACGATGTCCATGTATAATTTACCACCACGATCTTTTGGGTTACTGAAATGATTATTAAATTACTTCCCGGTACTCCGATTTTATTTGTTACATAACTAAAAAAAAATATCATGTAAATAGTGTTAATAGGTCGGTCGCTTTTTCTTTTTTCACATGAATGTATACATCAGTATTGCTTTGGAATAAGGTTGATTTCCATTAGGTGTTGGATCAATAGATGCACCTTATGTGTGAAGGAATAAAGGTTATTTTTCTTTGTCATTGTTAAACGTCAAAACGGCCATCATAGCGTTTACATCTTATCAAGAGCCAGACTCATAGCACAGGGAAACCTAGTTTGGGCTCCTGTCTTTCCACAACATAATGTATTCCAACTGTTTATAAAAAAACTAAATTGTTATATCTTTTTATGTTTGAGAAAATAAACAAATTTTATTATTATACGTTCCCCGGATAAATGATTTCCAACCATTTTATTCAATCTTGGATGTAGATCTAAACTTGCTGCTAAAAGTTATTTTATTTGAAACTTTGTGAGTATGCGGGATTTGGAAGACAATATAATAAATAGATGCCATCGAGCTGATCTAATGATGGAGCTAGGAAGTGAAAAGTGGAACTCTTCATTGGCTACGTAGTAAGTATAAGTTGTGCGCATTTGTTTTGTTCTCTACATTACACTTGGTAATAAGGGCCTATTCCTTGTCTTTTTGTTTTTTAAACAATTTATTTTTACTATTGGTCTAAGCTACCTTCTCCCAATTCTTTCGACAGGCTAGTTGGCTTGGTGGTTAACGCTCTGACTGCCAAACCGAAGGTTGCGGGTTCGATTCCCACCCAGGACAAACATTTGTGTGCATGAACATGTCTGTTTGTTCTGTGTCTGGGTGTAAATATCTATACAAGTATGTATTTAGAAAAAAAATGTAATATATGTAGTATATCAGTTATCTGGTTTCCATAGTACAAGCTCTGCTTAGTTTGGGATCAGATGGCCGTGTGTAAAGAATGTCCCAGGATATTTATTTATTTATAGTTTAAAATGACTTGTTTTCAAAGGTCTTCTTCATAACACCGACCGTTTACCATCAGACGGGCCGTCAGCTTGTTTGCTACCTTAGTAGTATAAAAAAAAAAAAAAAAAAAAAAAAACTCAATTACTATGTAATTTCGAATACTAACAGTGTGGTCAATTTTATTTAAATAAACCATTATGTAGCTAAAGTTTAATGAGATAAGGCAGTTAATCAGTTATCGATGTTACTTACGAGTCCCAATCAGGATAGTTCCTTATCATATTTGGAGTTACCAAGGCCTTTTGCCCAGTCCAGCCCACAGCGCTTTGGTTTATGGAATAAAATAATTTCTCAGAGGTAAGACCCGGCGTGGAGAATTGGAATTTTCTCGGTTTCACAATTAACCATTCCGGGTAAGAAAGACGGCACAGACCAACAGTCTGTCCAGGATCAGGAAACCTTGCTGAGGAATAAGACGTATTTAAAAACTATTCAAATACTTATTTAACTTATACCTATTGACAATTGCAACACCAGGGACATCGCCAATGCGTTGTACTGAGACGTGAAGGTGTTAAGTCGCATGTGCCTGTAATTTCACTTGTACTACTGCTTCACGGCGCAAATGGGTAAAGTGGTAGTACTCCTCCGGACGAACTCTGCACCAAGAGCTCTACTACTCTCCCAAAACGTAGGAATTAATACAACCACCCCAACTCATCTCTCTATGTATCGTAAATGATGACTAAAGAGTTCACCGATGAACACTTTACACCTTGCACCAAGTGATCAGCAAATAACTCCCCAAAGGTTGGTGTAAGGAAATATGAGTAGAATATGATTTGCCAAATCATTTGTAATATGTAATGCACCGAACGGACAGAACTCAAAAGTTGCATTCGAACTGGGCAGGCAGATAACAGCTTTCGGTCCCACATTGATCTGGAGTAAGTCTTTTGACCATTATCCAGATATGCATCAGAACTTCTTATATACTCACAGGTTGATCTACAAAAGTCGTGCTTGAGCATACACTGGTTGGCCAACAATTGGGCAAATGTTGCCAATTCTTCATCCCATTTCTGAAATTCAATTATCATTTTAATCAGTATACCCGATGCTTCCTAGTCACCTTTCTACCATTCGCTTCCTTTCCTTATCCATCTTGGAACCTTTCGCAAAACCAGGGAGTTTCTGCACAATTAGCTGAATATCCTTAAGTACGCAAGTACAGTAAAACGTAGCTGACCAGATCCTTTCAGAATAATCTTGGTATGATGGATCTTGTGACAGATCTTTGGATATGTCACAAGAAGGGAGGAAAGCCATGTGTCTAAAGAGTGATGAATATCAAAGTACATAGTATATGGGCAATTGGGCATTGGTAGTGTCGTCCTGCTCCTCGACCAACTTAAGTTAGTATCTATGAAACCAAAAGTTATGGAGCTTTGGAACAAAGAACTGAGGATCGATTCTGTAAAGAAAATGACTCTAACTCGAGGATGTCGTGCTCTGTCGCTTACTACGCTAATACTACTAATCACGTGAGAGATAAGCTCTCCGAGGCCTCCGTGAAGTGGCTGGCCGACGAAGTTCGTATTAGCTGAATAAGGGGGCTGCTTTCAAATCGGTTATTTGAAGGATGCTAGATACAGATCTATCATACATACTATTATATAATAATAAAACATACCAGTCTATATATTCCATATCCCCTTGGTAAGTACGCTTTGCCTTTTCCTCTAGCGGTTCCTTGTGCTATTTCGGCTCTCAATCTGGTAAAAGATAAATGATATTTTGATGTCATACACACATATCGATTGACGTATACCATTTATTAGATTTCGGCCGCGGTTTCTATCACGTTAAAATAGATATGAAGTATCCCAAAAGATTCGCAAATCAAGCGAAAAGTCCGCTCACTTGCGCATCACTGCGGTATCGCTCAAATGGCGGAATTTCTAAAATAACCGGCGGTATGTCCCTTGATATTTTTCGTTACCCATACCGGTAGCGATCACGCTTATCTCTGAACAGGACCAGAAATGTGTAACTCTATCGGATTCAATGTTGAAGCCTATTTGATAATAGATTGATGGTTCGGCACGCGAACTGTGTGGGACAACAGTAGTAACGCCATCAATGTAATACAATATTGACTGCAGCGACGATTCCGAGATCATCACACGATCGCCTTGCCGGTCTTTATTAAGAGCCACTTTTTCTTCCTTGATACCTGTTAGATTGTTGATTGAATGAAGAATTGAAAATGTATAAAACTCACTTATTTGCCTGATAGAGGAACAATTTGGCCATTGCTGGTGTCGTCTCGACCTTCCTTGGTTTATTGCAACGTGGTCCATATTTGTGTTTCTGTAATATCATTGCGATTAGTTATATCTTACTTTTATAATACACTAGCTGATCCCCGCGGTTTCACCCGCATTCCCAAGGGATGTTAATTTTTCCCAGGATAAAAAGTATTTTATATGTTATTCCAGGGCATTTTCTATTTAAATATGTGCCAAGTTTTATAGAAGTCCGTTGAGTAGCTTTTGCGTGAAAGAGTAACAAACATCCATACGTCATAGTATAAGTAGGATTAGTGGGATTAGTAGAATAAGTAGTATTGATAGAATTGGTAGTATTGGTAGAATTGGTAGAATTGGTAGAATTGGTAAAATTGGTAGAATTGGTAGAATTGGTAGAATTGGTAGAATTGGTAGAATTGGTAGAATTGGTAGAATTGGTAGAATTGGTAGAATTGGTAGAATTGGTAGAATTGGTAGAATTGGTAGAATTGGTAGAATTGGTAGAATTGGTAGAAGTGGTAGAATTGGTAGAATTGGTAGAATTGGTAGAATTGGTTGGATTGGTAGAATTGGTAGAATTGGTAGAATTGGTAGAATTGGTAGAATTGGTAGAATTGGTAGAATTGGTAGAATTTGTAGAATTGGTAGGATTGGTTGAATTGGCAGAATTGATAGAATTCTAATTCTATATTATGAATATACTAAAAAAGGATTACTTACAGGGTCATGATACATACACATAACGTGTGCCCCTTCCGGACAGTAGGTCATTTTCGGACAGTAATTGGATACAAAGAGGGCTTTCTGTCCTAATGCATCTAGGACTACCGAGCATTTTAGTTCAGATATTAATGTCAACAGAGTCAAAGCGCGTATCTGTAAATCAATACGATTATTATTACTTCCAACAAGGTAGAACTTTAAAATATGTTTGACATTCAGGAATATCGTTGAAGAATTTACTTTAGCGCTTTTGAAAAAGGTCTATATTGACTTGATACTCAATTGTATCATAGTGTAAATGAACTTTTTTGTCAAGGTAAAAGGATGATTTTTGCATAACATTTTTAAACGTCATAAATTATAAACATAAAATACGAAACATTTTGACCGTCTCTCGGGCACATTACCCCGAGCTACAGACATTTGTAAGCTCACAGAAACGTTAGTTGTTCTTTGAGCTGAAAAGTGAATCTGTATATTATATACATAAGTTATTTTAAGAAATTCAAAACAAAACACTTTTCACTTAGCAACAAACAACAAAAAAGTTTGCGTTCTCTTGGAAGGTTAAGATATTTTATAGTTATCAAAAAATATTTAAAAAAAGGTTTTTAATAATGCTATCGTGTTTAAATGTATACCATCTAAGCTACAAAATATTATATTATATTTTTAAACAAAGAACAAACATTTAAAGCTGAAACATTTCAATTTTATCAAGTGATAGCAAACTTTTTTGAGGTGAATCATCGTGTGGAATCCGCAACCATTATGTTTGACGAAAAATAAATTAATGATAAATACAATCTTTGCTATTCAAAAGTGATTAATGAATAATTAAAATGTTTCCCTGTAATACAAAAGTTTCACTTCTATCGTGTCTTTACGACACACCTCTTTTTGACAACTCCTTTTCTCAACCGTCACGCGCCATTATGTTAACCAAAATTAAGTTTGCGGCACGCTATGATTTTGACGTTCAACAATGACAAAGAAAAATAACCTTTATTCCTTCAAACATAAGGTGCATCTATTGATCCAAGAGCTAATTATATGATGATGGAAATCCACCTTATTCTAAAGCAATACAGTTTCATTTCCTACGACAATCTGAAACGTCAAAACGGCCATATTAGCGTGCCGGTAGTATAAGTAGGCAATGACTTGAGAGAAAATATATTTCTAATAGAAAAGTGATAAATAGAAGGACTTATTTAAATTCAAGTGAATTAATAGTAAGCGATAATATTTTTCTTATGCAAGATCCAACAGGTGGTTGTGATTTTAGTATTATTTGTTGTGTATATTGTACATAGTAATTTTGCACGATAAAGCCGTTTATTCTGAATTATAACACAACGGTATGTGAACTATTCTAGGCGCTTCTTAGCATAATTTCTAGACAAAGCTTTATTACAGACAATGTTATATTATTCTGGATTAAGCTTGCTATTTGTAGTAACTATATTTTTTATTATAAAGAAGAAACTTAAATACCTATACTTAAATAGATACACTATTCCTACACAAATTGTTCTGTTAATATATATTTTTAATTTAAAATCTTACCTCGTAAAACATCTTATTAACGAAAAATATCTTGCAGACATCCTTTTACAACTTTTAATTCTCGACTTTCTTATATATTCATTTTGTTATAAGTATATTAATTTCATTACAATGTCTTAACTCTAAATAATAATATGACAAATATTAAAAGTCATTGAAATGTTAATATTAGAGTTTAATTAAAACTTTTGAGGTTCAATTTATATGATAAAATATTTTCACGTTCAAAATTTGTTAGTGTGAGAGTGAGCGAATGGTTTTGTAGTATTGTTTGTATTTTATTGTAGGCTGAGGTGTCAACATTAGCTGACAGAGAGCGAGAGCGTTTTTTACGTAAACGTTCAAAGGTAAAGATAAAACTATTTTTAGTACGACTTATGACGCAAGCAGTAGCGTAGCTTGCCTTAGACGAGGCCCTGTATTAAATTTTGTTTGATATAAAAATAAAAGATTTAATGGATTATGGATAATGATTTATAATTTTTTGCTTACGTTCGGGGCCCCTATACCCCCGGGGGCCTTGTATCACTGACACGGTAGATATGGCGGTAGCTACGCCCCTGCCCCATAGGTAGTGGTTTTGATTCCCAACCAGAATAAACATTTATTTACACATGTAGGTGTGAGCCAGGTAAGATGAGCTTGTTCTATGTCTTGAAATTATCGGTACATCTAGCTTCTCACAGTTTTAGCCACGTTCAACTACGTTTAACTGTTAGTGTATTTTAATATAAACAATTCTTCGACTTGGCAGTCAGGCCTGTCATATTGAATGACATTGGCCCGTTGATGACACAAACATTTAATGTTTATAATATTAGTTGGAAACCGCTCCGCTAACGCTTATAGCGTGATCGCTTAACATACCACCCCAGCCTTACAAAAGTAAATTCGTTCCGATTGGGTGTAAGCTACACCAGTATCGTTGCTTTCAACGTATATTTTTTTAAAACACCATTACCATTCCATTAGAACAATGGTGTTTTGAATTATAAAGCCTGTAAACAATTTTCATAGTTTATAAAAGTTGAGTTTAAGGTATTCGCTGCTCATTTGAACCTGGTATAATGTTACTGCTGTTAATATTTTCTTTTATATTAAATTCTTTCGCAGCTTCTGAACAGGTATGTTAATTAACTTTGTTTTAAGATTTTTGAACTCTAGGATTCATTGAACCCTACTTAAATTAAATATTTATTATTATTTGTAATTTTACTTTTATTACGGTAAATTTAATATGGTGACGATGTTTGATAATGGCAGCGAGGTGGTCGATATACGAGACCAATTAAGTAGTATTGAGTTAGTCATAGTAAATATGGCGTGGGACTACATAGCGATTCGTAGTGTAGTTGGCCATCTTCGGAGAATCTTTCAGAAGAAGGAGGCAGAGGTCTAATTCACGGAGGTCACATTTTACTGAAGTATTATCAACATTATTTACACGTTAATTGCTGGAATAAAGATTTGAAAACGACGTATTGAAGTATTTTTATAATGTGACTGTCTTTAAGGTATTTTCACAATAATTGTTTTTTTTCTTTTTTATTTTTTTAAATATTTATATTTAACTTCCTATAACATTTAAAATGTTATCATATTTTTGTTTCACAATAATTAATAGTGGATTAAAAAATAGAGCAACATAGAGCCAAAATAATATATTAGATGGTAAAAATATAAATTTAAAAGTGGTGTCATTTTCTTGCCCTGTGTAGAAGTGCCAAGATGGCTGGCGGCCGTTAAATGGAAATGCTGGCCGAGGCGCCCTACACCCGAAATTAATACGAAACCAACTTTTATATTCAATCTTTTGTTTAAAAACGTTATTAATGACGACAGAAGTTTTTTAAAAGCATTTTCCTCAAACATTCAAAATTTCTTTACGCTTTTATTGTTGCTCGTTTTTACTTTGAACGAGATCTAATGTAGGTATAAATTTTTCGTTAGACTTCATTGACCATATTTTTCTTCGATAATATTTTTTTTAATAAATGTGATAGCCTATAAAATAATTCCAAAATAAGGTGTGAGTGGCAAGGTGCTCACAACAGTTCTTGTGTAAATATGTGAGCTCGTATCAGTTCGATTTAGATAGCAGCTTCTGTAACATTAAATTTGACCTTGATAAGTGCCCTCCCCGGGCCTAAACTGAATAAACGGTTTTGAATTTAGCATTTAGGAAAATTCCCCTACTGTGTGCCAAATTCTCGCACTCACAACAACGCGTCTTAATGTGACGTCACCTGACGCTCGAAGTCAGTTACGCATTTAGCTCCTACCGCACCAAGATTTTTACACTTTGACATAAAAAACAATACAAAACAAACCCAATAATAAACCATATCATTTAAATTTCGTACGTAACAATATGAAAAAAAGTGTCGTTACAACTTTTCGTATGAATTTTTTCCGTCTAGCCCCCTTTCACAACGCGACATACGGAACTTCGTTCCAAAAATGTTCAAAACTTTAATATTTGTTACAGGAGTTGAAACACATGCACGGCGATGAACAATTCAATGAACACGTTAACTACAAAAATACTGCGGTATATTATTTATATATTATTTTATTTTGCAGCTACTTGTTTAAGTTTCCGAGATTTAATAGGCCTGTTTTGACAGCTACAAGTGTTATAGAAAAATTAACCCAATGTCGTTATAATAAGGTACATCATCGATAACATAAAATTAATCATTGGAACAATTGATGAACCTTATCACGAAAGGAATAAAGACGATTTTTCAATAACATTCATTACTGTTAAAACGGGCTCATTACATTGAGATCTGATATTTAAGATATGTTAGCTAGTTAAAGGTAAGTAAAATAAACTAAATGGACATCAATCGGTCATTACATAGCAATAATTTCCATTTAAGTATTTAGTCCTAGTGCCCGGGGAGTGCGGTCCAATTGTTGATGTTGGAAGCTTGTATATATGTCAAATCATGAGGAAACTTCGATATCGCGATGTAGGATTGCCGTGTCTATTCGCTCATAGATGTCGCCACATCACAGTGGTGCGACGATGCAGGACTCTTGCATGTGTGTTCGTAGATGTCGCTACAACCCACGAAGAAGTAGGAAGGCCACTACGGCTCTCAGGTGCAGCTGAAACCCAATCTCAAGTTGAGTAGAGCTCTTAGTGCAGAGTTCGTCCGGGATAGTACTGCCACTTTACCAATTTCCGCCGTGAAGCAGTAGTGCGCTTGTGTAAGCGTGTTTCGGTTAGAAAGCTAAAGGAGCCGGTGAAATTACAGGCTCATGAGACTTAATAACTTCATGTCTCAGGGTCAGCAAAGCATTGGCGATGCTCTGGTGTTGCAAATATCCATATGCGGTGACCACTTACCATCAGGTGGAACGTGCTTTTGTTAGTCGGCCCCTGTTGTATGAAAAATAACCTTTAAAATGCAAGTAAAGCCACGAGGAGTTATATTGTTGTCCCTTATTTACCTATATGGGATTACTCAAACTTTGAATATTGAATGTATTAAATCTATCGGTGTACCTCTGGAGGCCTAGCATGATTGCCTTAACCTATACAACGTGTTACAAAATACCCCGTTAAAATATAATTAATTATCAAACCCAACAACCCTAGTAAGCTGTCATGACAGGGAACCAGATTATTTAACAGAAAAGCCTACGTACCTATTTTACCTAATAATTGTCTACTTTAATAGTTTTTCTATTGTTCATTCATAAAAATCTGTTTTTTGGGGTATGTTATACAGCGTTACTACGGTTCTTAAATATTGTGAATGACACGATATAAGGCCCCATTTAACCACCCGGCTTTAAGGGTAGTTTTGTAACACTCTGTATAATACATCCCTTCCGATTATAATATAGGTACAGTGAATAAATCATTCCTGAAACGAGTTTAAAGATTAAGGATTAAGATACTTAACGATTAAATATTAATTCAGGATTAGATTCAGGAATGTTTTTGATACTTGGAGTGGAGATGATTAATATCTGGATGTAAATATTTAAGAAGAGAGTAGTATGTGTAGTATGCAGGTATCTGGTTTCGATACAAGAAGCTCTGCTTTGTTTATAATCAGATGGCCTTGAAATTATGTTCCAGGATATTAATTTAATTGTTCAAAATATCAAAAATAAATGTAGGTGGGTCGTTACTCCTGTAACCTATTTCTTATCCCTATTAAGTAAGGACAGGTTATTGTATTGACTCATTTTTTAAACTAAATAGAAATGAAGTGTTCTAAACTTAATTTGAAAATCCACCATTAAATAATACTAACTGTAAATTTTTCATATTATATTTATATTCTTATTCTAGACGGCACAAAGCAACAATACGTACATAGACAAAGCCGAAAACATGCTTCTAATGCCAACGATCAACAAATTCTACGAAGAACACAAGAACAAGAGGAAGTATATGAAAAAATCTCCAAAGAGGACGATACAGAAGATTATAAAGAAGAATAGAATAAAGCTGAGGAAAATGTACGTGAACATGGTCACCAGTCAGCCGACGATGCCTCCTAAAGCAGAATACGACAACAACTACGCACAAGAAGAACTGGCTCAGTGGAAAGATGATTCGGCTACAACACAATCCAATCAAAAGAGAAAGCCTAGGAAATGGAATCCGAAAATGGCAAGAAATCCTATGCCTTTCCAGAAAATGCAGTCAAGAAGAGAAATGAACAGAAGAAATAAAAGAAGCGATGATAGGGATGATGTTTTCATACTCAAAGATTTAGACGAAGTCGAGTTTTTGGATAATGGTAAAGATTACAATGTTGTTAAAACTCATGTTAAGAAATATTGGTGAAATTAAATTTTAAGTAAAATGTTTTTTTAAAAAGCTTTTTTTGTATCAATGCCGTTAAGGACATCCCTCGTCAGAAGCAGACCCTGGGTGCAGCTGATATTAATAAATTGCATTCAGTAATGTTCTTAGATCTTAAACTAATATTATAAATAAAAGCACCAATCTTAAAAAGTGTAAAAAATATAATTTATTAACAAATTATTTATAGCACAAAATAATTTACAATTATAATAATATTAACAATGTAACAAGTCATATAATTTTATACAATAAGGGATTATGACTTAATTTCTCAACGAATTGTGAGAGCTGTACATAAAACATTCTTAAATAAAACAAGTTGTCAATATTGACATAAACTAAGATAGATACTATCTACATTGATACAGAGACAACACTTATGTTAAAGAACTATATATAAAGACCTATTCTTCCTTTAGTATAAAAAAAACAACATAAAAAAGTAAAAGTAAGTTTAAAATGTTTCTCTCACAACACTGCACTTAACCAGTGGTACCTACTACAAAACGACCAGAAGGCAAAAAAAATAAATATGACACTAAAAACTAGTGAGTATCAGTCTTAGGCTTCGCCAGCCTTAATATCTTCGCCTCCCTGCTTGTTCCTGTACTCCCAGCCTTGATACGCCAGGTCTTGAGGACTGGATTCATGTTCCCTGAAGGAGACTCCACCTGAACCGGAGTTATATCCATTTTGCTTGTACCCACCCTGGGGAGGAAATAAAAGATAAATTTGCTTTGTTACTCCTGACATACAAAATTTAAGGAAAGTTCACAGTAAAATTTTATTGATACAGCATGCAGCAAAGGCTTATAAGGCCACTGTATCATTATTTCAAAACGGAATTATTATCCTGAATTTACAGAGAAGAGATAATATTTAGCTGTAATGGCTGGCAGGCGTTAAGCTCGGCTTAAAGACGGGTGGCCCTGCAATGTGATTTTTCTGTAAACCTGAGATACATTTATACAAACTACATAATATTGAATAATATTGTATCTGTGAATTTCAGATACGAATCACATTTTGCCATATTGCTCGATCACCTTCATCGAAGCCAGGTAACGGAACACATTACAGAAGTACACATGTGTCATTGCTACAATTTATTCTCTACACAGGCATCTAGACCACACACTACGTAACTGATGACATGGTCTAAGGTAAAAAGCACAAACCCTGGAAAGTAACTGGTAGCTACCGTAAGGCTTGTGATTTCATCAGACACAAGTGGAGTTGAGATATCGAGGGGGCAGCAGAAGGGAAGATCTTCTACTGGGCTCAGTATCATCGGTTGGACTATAGTCCAGGGAAAGAACATTGGTAGTGCGATGTAGGTTTTTCGCTGACTCAGCTCGTTATGTACAGTTGATATTAAAATAACTAGTCGGTTTGTGACTTCCTACCCCAAAGGACAGAAATCATAACGAAGGTTTGTATCATTAGTAAAGTTTATCAATTAGAGGCAAGTTGTTCGTGCCTTGGCAGTTAGAGATAGTAAGTTAAAACTTTGTAGTTTGATCACTTGCTGGATAGGTCGTTTTATGTAATTAAGTATTACTGAGTTCTTGGACTTGATTGGAAAATTGCCCCTAGCATTGAATTATTGTTTTGATTATCTTTGTTTATTGAATCATCGGAATGGTTTCTGACAATTATTTTCTTCGCTTCTTCTATCCTATATTTTAAATAGCACGTCAATGTATCCATAGCATAGATAATAATGTGTTAGGTTCATAGAATTTTCGCTTGCAGTAAACACTTAAAATTACAAGTGACTAGCTGTCCCCCGCGGTTTTAACCGCGTTCCCGAGCGATGTCACATTTTCCCCAGATAAAAAGTAGCCCATATGTTATTCCAGGATACGCTCTATCAATGCTCCAAACTTTATCCAAATCTGTCCGGTTAGTTTTTGCGTGAACAAGTAACAAAGATACAATATTTGCATTTATAATATTAACTTTATCAATTACAAATTATACTTACAGGATAGCTGTCATAATGTCCATAATGCGATGGCGCGTGAGATTCCCTGTAGGGGCCTGTAAGACCAATACCGGCTGGGGTATACTGCGGCGTGGAGTAATGGTTCGATGAGAACGGAGATGAAATGTTGGGCTTGCAGAACTTGAAGTAGCCAATCACTCCTGTAGATATCATAAATTATAATTAATTAAAGGAATACGGTTGGATAAGGACAGTAAAGGAAATGCTGAAGTCATGTCATGAGACATCAGGTGGATCCAGCCCACAAAAAAGGTTGTAGTCACAACCATCCGAAGATCGGCCAAGTGTGATTCGGAGTATCTCGCTTATGATTGAAATAGAACATTTCTAAAAATAAGTTTTTTTTATTTTATAAAGGCTTTGGATATAATATTATCGGCCTATCCACCCTAATAGACCGTGGAAGTGTGAAGTCACAACTTTATTAAGGTTGAGGGCATGCCCACCCACAACGGTGGATCCGCGCTGGTGAGACGTGTTCATAATGTGTTCTGTTGTGCATCGCTGAACTTAATGAAATCTATGAGTCTTTCTTTTTATTAAAAAAAAAAACGAAAAGAAAAAGATAATCTTTATTTGAGTTCTATTACGCTTGGTTTCCTCTGGAATTTGTATTTGTGACATATGCATAAAAATCTCGTAAAAATTAATGGTTTTGATAAATTTAAAAAAACTAAAATCTCTCTCACTCTTTTCAACTTTAGAGAAAGAAAGAGAGGTTAAGTTTCATATTTACGTAAGTTTACTCAGTAACCGAATCAGAGCATAATAATAGGCATCTACGTTAATTAATCAATAATGCTTTGATGTCAAATTATCATAGAATAACATTAGCTGCTAATTTATACCTCAATCTAACAGAACGCAGAACAATTTTGTTATTATACCTAATTATAACAATCACAGACTATTGAACTATTTGATTCGATTTGATTAAGGTTTATTTAACATCTGGCTTGCTACGACATTATAATGCTAATATATTTAATAATAATTGTCAATAGTAATTCCAATGATGTGAATATCTGTTCACGGTTCATTGGAAATGCCTTTGATAAGCTTTATGAAATGTGATTGTGTATTGATGTTGTCGAAATGTAAAACCGTTTTGACCGCTATGAGGTTATAGAATAATCATCTTTAATGCTTTAAAGTTAAGGTCCATATTAATTGTATGATGCTAATGAATCTTGTTTTAACACCCTAGTGTCACAATCTAATGGGCAGTTACGTATGTAATTGAGAAATCATCTTTATTTCTTTTATGATAAAGATCATTAATTGATCCAATGGTTAATTGTATGATATTGAGCCTTATTATAACAGCTTAGTGTTTATTTTTCTATAACGCTCTTAGCTGCCTATTAGATTTCGATTCCTTTTACTATGACAAGAATAATATCAAGCGTAATGTCATCCAATGTACGAAATACAATGAAATATTTCCCTCTTTATCTATCACAAAGTATAAAAGTGAAACAGAAATATTACCTGGAACGATGAGGGCCATGAAACCGAGGAACTTCTTGAAGCTGGCGAGACCCAGGATGAGGGGCAGGAAGAGGAGCAGCTTCAATTTGAACAGCTTAAGGATCAACAGCATGGGGATGATGAGTTTTTTCAGCTTGTGGCGACCTGGAGAATAAAAAAAATATATTATATAAGAAATTTTCGAGAGTATTTTTTGATGTACCAAATATGGTTTTAATAAAAGAAGTGCTATTAATTAAGAGTGTTTCCATAGAAAAGTTTGATATTAAGTTGTCTAAAACTTGGCAATATCGCAGATAATCAAACAATTACTAAGATTTTGATGTAAGCTTCATTTAAGAAATTTAGTTAGTGGGACTAATATATGTAAATAGTAACTGTATTTATAAAATGGCAGTATTAACAAATACTTCAGGATTAAATTGTTACACATTGGTACATCTGAAGCTACTTATTTAAAAAAATATATATTTTCCAGACTGCTAAACTAACAGAAACCTTCGATGGTATTATTTAGAAAAAAAATCTTATTTGTTGTAAAAATATTTGATTTACATTAGAGCCGAGCGTGTCGCTGATTTACACTACCATAAAGAATGGAATCGGCTGGCACTTTCCTAACCACAATATTTCAACTGTATTATATGCAGCTCCAAAATCACTGCTGAAATCATAGACAATTTTCTATTTCAAACAAGTAAACGCATTTATAAACTCACGGAAAGGAGATGCCTTCTTATCTTCAATGATGTCGACTTCATCAGCAATCTCATCAATGAACCTTGGCGCGATGATACCTCTTGAAGTCACTTCATCATCCAGCTGCATTTCCAAAGCTGTTGACCTCAGGAACCTGGTAAAAGAGTTTTCGTTGTTAACTGAAGGATTTTGTGCTGCATCTAACTGCTAGAGCTAAACTCTTGGAATCAGAAATTACCTATAATATCAATCCTGGCTTCCGTAAATATTAGGTTAAAAGACACTTTAGAAATACAGAGTAAGAATCTTTTTATTAGCACTTATATAACTGGCATTTTGATCGAGCTTAAAATGATGTATGGCGACATTTATGAACTCGCCTACAATCCTTCACCGCCCGCACTACAGAGATGTGGCGACACCTATCAACGAGTAGAAACACGCGAGAATCCTACATCGCACTATCAAGATTCTCTCAGGATTTGATATATATACAAACATCCAACATCAGCAGTTGGACCGCGGTCCCCAGGCATGTTCACCTAGCCTGGTGGAAGATCTTCCTTTTTAAATGGAGGAGTCTCATACCCCGCTCCTCCATAGATGTTAATACTTTTTAAAATTCACCTTTGAAAATTAACCGCTCGAAGAATTTTGTTTGTAAATTTTGATTACCTATTAGTCTTATCTTGTAAGTTTAATAGTATTAGCTCCAACGATTTCTTGGTATGTAATCGAGAGAAAAGGGATTATATATAATCCGTAGACCGTGATAGTAATGTAAATCTACGTTCGGCGAACAAAGCAACCTTTACTTGCGTACCTCACTGGAAAATAATTTAAATTTCATGAAGCTAGTGGCGCTATTTCGAAGAATTCATTCTTTTCTCACCTCAAATAATTTTTCATCTCTGAGGTTTTGTATAAAACATTCGTGATTGATATCAGATATTCCAAATTGAATCATATTTGAATCGATCGAGAGAGTGCTAGTGTAAATCACATCTATTATGCAAATTAGATTAGGTACTTATGTTTCTAACCTAGCACAATTTGGCATTAAGCCTACATGAGCTTGCCAAGAAGCTATCTGGCCAATATTCTCTATTACCTATGTTTAAGCCATGTAATATAACGATATTCATAACACTTCGAGCCAAATAGGATCCATAATTCTAGCTGTTGCTTGTGTGTTTATTCTCGATTTCAATACAGGTCTGGACCATTTTCCAATTTTGTTAAGCCCATCTTTTAGGTCTGGGCCGCCCGTATCAGGTATTTGAATCACAAATCGGAATTTATATCGTAATAGGATTTGAGCGTGAAATTCTTAACAGGAATATTTGCCAAAGCTACCTTTGTACTTTGTACGTTTGCAAAAAATCTGAATTGAATAAATATCTTGGGACAGGGATGCTTCGATTCTTGATAGGATCTACAAAATTAATGTTAAAAGTAACAATTACTTCATGTTTTTATCGTTAAAGGTATTGATATATATATTTTTTATACCACTTGGCCCGACAAACAAGCAGACGCTCCACCTGATGGTAAGTGGCCACCGCCGCCTATGGACATTTGCAACACTAGGGGCATCGCCAATGCGTTGTCGACCCTGAGACGTAAAGTTGTTAAGTCTCATGTGTCTCTGATTCCACCGGCACCTTTCCAACCGAAACACAGTAATACAAGTGCATTACTGCTTCACGACAGAAATGGGTAAGGTGGTAGTACTTCCCTGGGCGAACTCTGCACTAAGAGCTCTACTACTCTATTTCAATTTTAGTACAGTAAATTGGTTTCTTGTTTCTTTGCCATGGATTTATAATATCCAACCCAAAGACAAATTAAAATAAAACTATATGGACACAAGACTGGTCCCCTCTGTTGGTACTGTCCAAATAAAAACAACTTATTTTAGTTTACTTTGCAAGTACCTCTCAATTTTCCTCATTCCAAACTTGACAAGAGAATCCCAATCGGAGTCTTCGCTGCGAGGTTGTGAGCTAAGTTCTGGAGGTTCTCGAGATAGAGCCCTGGCTTGAGAATCCACTTTCACTAGTACTGCATTATCAGATAGCCTGGAATTAAACATGGTTGATTAAGTGTTTGTTACTAGATAAAGACAGAAAGTGTTATAAAAGATCTTAGTAAGTGATATGGGTAAGAAGATTGAGTAGCTAGATTAACTTGACAAGTTTATTATTGGAGCGCTAATTGTAGTCAGACGGATTCGTTAATTCGAAACAAAACTTTCCGACAGCCTCATATATGATGTTATGTATATAATAACTTTGGTTTAAGTTGTTTATCATAAGACCAGACCAGTGGATAAAGAGCAACTAATTGAATTTGGTAAAGGAAAAGTCAGTCAGAAAACTATAGCATGAAGGTAAGGTATTATAAAGTATCCACTTGGCTGGCTACCGCCCTCAAGATGAAAGTATGACGTCATGAACCTTCTGATCTGTGAGCTGCACTTACTTTCCAGGCTATGTATGCTTACCGCCTTGAACGACATGGTCCAGGCAGCTAATAAAAAAATTGTATAATTATATAAAAAATTAATAGTTACTTACTGGTAAGCCTGTTTGTCAAAGAAGTCGTCGAAAGACCTCAAAGCTTGCGCCTTGAAGCAATCAGCAAGGTCCCCGTTGATGCACTGCTGCGTTGACTGCTGGATGTACGGATCTTGATCTTCACCGAGGCCGATCCAATCGAGAAGTCCTCTGCCTTGGGCGTGAGGCTAGAAGCAGATAATAATCGTTACGTTTTGATGCCTAATTTTATCTTTTACTTGGACTAAAAAGTTTGACTAGCAGAATACAAAGATCAAAAGTGGTTTTCTAATGGGTGATCTTAGTGATCCAAAGAGTTTTAACATAGCAATGACGTCTAAATATAGTTCAGTTAAGTTAAGATTCTTGATTATTTATTTACGGATGACGTTAACGGTTGTCAGGATTTATTAAATCAAAATGATGTTATGAAACTGCAAATAATTTGCTGTTATTTTACTGAGATTTTCACCCCTTCTGGTCAGTTAAATATTTCCGAGCCGCTGGATCTTCAGCAGCTTTGACCTTCATGAGTGCCTGTATATGAAGGTTGCAGCATGACTGCTCATAGAGTTAATTCAAATCTTATTCATCATTGTTATCTTCATGATCATTAACAGCCTATAATAATCATTTTCAGCTGGAGTTAATACAAGTATTCTAGTTACTTTTGGACGAACAGTTTTAATTCGGTCTATATGAAGAAAAATTCTCACCGATCTTCCATGGTCTTCCCCACCGAAGTTCACTGAACGTCCTTGCGTCTCCTCTTTAGGTGGCTGGTCAGGAAGTCGGATACCACCTTCTCCTCGCGACTGCAGCGCCAAGACGGCTGCTATGGCTACCATCAGCCATCTAGCTTGATACATCTTTATGTATTATGTCCTGCAGAAAGAGATAGTCAATATGTTATTTGAATTGAAATATTATGTAGTTTAAGGAAACAAAAATAAAGTTTGTTCTCAAACAAAACACTGTAGAATTCAAAAGAGGATGTATTAGGTACTCGTATGTCCAAAGGAGAAAAATGTGTGATGTTTTTAACAGAAGATAAGTATACTACATAAAGTCTTGTTAGAGCATATCCGATGAAACTCTCTAATACCAAAGAGAGATATGTAGGAGAGCAAGTTTATCCCTGCTTTGGAAAATCAAGCCCAATGTGCGAATTATAATCTTACTATACTACAAATTTACGATGGACGTTCTGACCGTTGAGAATGACAAAAAAAATACGACTTTATTCCGTCTGCAATAAAGTACATCTAAATTGATCCAATTGTTCATTAATAGCGTTTATTTTTCTATGACATCTTTGACTGTAATTAGCTAATATAGTAAACATCGTTATTTTACGAAGGTATTATGGGAGTCGGTTTCTTTGACAGCTTCTGTCATAGCTCAGCTGATCAAATCGACGCTTGCCAGGGTAATGTCTGACACGCAATCCGAATTCCCGTTTTTTTTTTGTTTCGGCTAGTGTAGAGAGCTCTAAGCTCTCACGCTTCTAGGCGCCGATTTGTTGTTTATTACTTGTTTTACTATTACTATTTGATTTGTTTGAAGGAAGATCATATTGAAAATACGTAAAGGTACTCATTCTGATGTGACTTTCAATTTACAATTTTTTTTTCTCAAAAAACAAATAGCGCTGATACTAAACCAATACTCGGAGAACTTCGTATAACTTCGTGATACTTCGTCTTTAGGAAAGTGTTAGCGATATCAATATTAGTTACATAAGTCTTTATCGATTATAAGATTATATTACTTACATTTAACTTACAACTAATATTGTAACTCGAAAGCAATTGACACAACCGTTTCCTACTTTTACTTCAATCACTCTGCAATACTTTCACGCGGCATCACTATCTTACATTTCCTAATCACTCTTATGTCGAGCTGTTAAAGTTCTATTTCGCTTGTATCATCGCTTGATTGGAAACGCGCAAGGTTTGGTGTGACGTCACACCTGTATCCATGACGTATTGGTGATTGAGTTAATATTGATTGAACTGGAATATGGCGGAACGTTTGATCTTGATAATTACGTGGTTATTACAGTTATTGGTTTGATAAACGATGTCAATTTGACTAGATATCATCACTGAGTCGTAGGTTCGGTTTCCATCGCATTTTTGTTGCAGGGATTGCGGTTGACCTCAATCTCACCTGATGGTAAGTGGAGATGAGGCCGAAGATGGAGCTCGCTTTCCCGTTAGTAGCTTTTTTTGTATGCGTTCTGTTTCAAGCGTCTCTATTTATGAATGTATTTAAAAAGTTATTTGGTTACCATAGCAAAAGCTCTGCAAAGTTTGTGAGATAACCGCATGTGTTGAATGTCACGGGATATTTATTTTGTGTTGGAACAAGTCTGAACGTAAACAAAGAGTAAACAACGGGTTGCACTCCGGGAATGCCGGCAGTGCATTGAAGCGGCATTGCAGAAGTTGTGCATTTTTACCGCCTTACGAATTTTCGATCAGGTCACGTGTCCTGGCGCGAGTTTAACATTTTATACCCATCCCAAGAAAAGTGCTCAACGCCGCTAAATAAGTTTTCACATAAAAAATACATTGAGTATTTTAACTTCGATAAATCCTTAATAGGTTTATTATATTTTATACGAGTTACTCTCCATTCAGCGGTTTATTTTTTAAATATAGATTTGAAATAATAATGACTATTTCATATTCAGAATGATGTATATTGTAACAGCAGATATGATTAATTGGCAATTTTGAAACAAGTTCATTGCAAATCAAAGCTTCTTATTAGAGCACGAAAGTACAAAGTTTGTTTTGATTCTCAAAACACTAAAACAGATAAAGGAATAAAATATTATTATGCACACACTACACATACATTGAGTATTACTTACATTATTTTAAATTCAGAACACGTTATGAAAATATGCGACTCGATGAGGAAAACATTTTTTGAAATGTCACATTGTTTTCGAAAGCATTGTTGTCCTGATTTCTACATTGGAGGATTTTCATTACTTATATGGAAGTTTTAGAAGAGAATTTAATAATTAGTCTTCTTAGAAGTACTTATATCTATATATACATATATAAGGAAAATGAGGTTCCATTTACGCACCATCACCTCAAAACTACTGAACATATCGGGATGGGACTGCTACGACGACCGATTCGACGCGGAATTTTTCGTAGATGGCTATAGGCTATATATGATATCGATAAACGTGGGTGAAACCGCGGGGGACAGCTAGTTTAATATAAATAGAATTTAGAAATGCGCATGTTTGTTTGTCACGCTATCACAGTTAATCGACTGAACCGATTCTGCTGAAATTTGCCACACACACAGTCTATAATACGGAGAGGGATATGGGCTTTTTTATCCTGAGAACGCAGGCGAAATCGCGGGGTACGGCTAGTATTACATAGTAACGTTATAATTGCCTTAGTAATTATAGAAAGTGAGAAAGTTAGGATAAATACAAAACGGTTAATGCCCTCAGGATTAAAGCTAACACCAGTAATCTATTATGATTTACAATGCTTACTTTACTCCGTCAATCTTACACACTTCGCATAATTTCCTTGTAAACATAATAAACAAGAACACGTATTTGAGCTAGCTCATTAATTCCGTTGTATGTACAAACAAATGAATATGTTTCGCTTCATATTCAAAAATTGAAGCCGTGTAATATTAAAAAGAATTTAAAAATTCAAATTCGGAAACTGACACTTTGTTTTTGTTTTGACAGGTAAATTATAAATGATTTAAATTTAGAACTAATGGTGAGTATGTATCGCGCGGTTTGTAGAGCGACAGATGGTGCGAGCGAGACGCACGAATAGCGGTCGCGTACTGCGTGCGCTAGCGACCAATATGAACTATAACGGTGTTAGGCTATAAAGTAAAAAATATGTCGTATACTTGAGTTAGATTTTGACAAAGAAGGTTTATGTCTGATTTTTCAATAACAGGATACGCGGTTTTTGAATAGAAAGACATACGGACAAAATTAATATTTGATCTTGACCTAAAATCATTGATTGATTTTTGTCGGTACACAATATTTATTTTGGCGTTATTTAAAAAAAAAAAAAATTATCAAAGGAATACCCGAGGTTTTTCTATCGATTAAGAATAATATTTGATTTAGATGCTGAGAATCCTTAAAAAACGAAGTCCAAGTACAAATAAAGACACAAGCCTTTACATAAGAACAAATAAACGAAAAAGTAAGAAGGTTACTAAAGTAATACGCAGGGAACTCTGACAGCAATACTTTTTTAATAAAAGAAGGGCACAGGCCACACACAACATATTATTAACTTTGGACAATATAAAAAGAAACAATAATAACTCTTAGAGCGCATAGACAAAAGGAAATGAAAAGCATTGGAATTGAATACAATAGCTTCAGTCAAGCGTGAGTTGAGTTAGAACATTGTTTGTAAAATATATTATAATTTTGAATTGAGAATTACGATGCACCGGAAATTGTTAGTCAAAATAATAATAATTGAATTGATAACTATTTAGAAAATTCGTCCTTTTCATGATGACAAATGAATTATAGAATTTTCTTTTATTTCTATTTTGTTTTTATCAAAATTCATTTTCATAACGATCACGTCTCATTAGACGGCTAAGTGAAGCTTTTCAGGGATGTCGTTGAAAGACTACTTCTATTGCGATCTCATAAGGTATATTTTTTCACGAAGCAATTTATTACCGGCACTTGCTTGGAGTGAAGTCTGTACATGTCTTGGTTACATAATTTTTGTAAAAACTTCAATGTAAAAATGTTGTTTTTATTTTATTTTATTTTATTTGGATGCGGCATGTAACCTCATTCTTGTTCGACTTACGTAATCAAACCTTTTCATTTTATCTTAATATATATAAATCTCGTGTCACAATGTTTGTCCTCAATGGACTCCTAAACCACTTAACCGATTATAATAAAATTCGCACACCATGTGCAGTTCGATCCAACTTGAGAGATAGGATAGTTTAAATCTCAAATTATAGTCGCAATTTTAATTTATTGCTAATTATTTGTCTGTTATTATTTGACAGTCACAATTATCTGTTAACTCCAAATGATTCTAAGAGATGTCGATACCTTTCGACTGGGTTGAGTAAGTCATCAATAGATGGCGCTGCTATGGTAAATCTACGAACGTGTCATATAAGCTACAATTCAATATCATGATTACCACGTGTTATTGAGGCTAATGTATAAATTAAATTTATTTTGTAGTAAACGAAATACCGTGAAATTCAATTATTTCTTCTTTTTTAATACGGCTGGACCGATTGGAATGTTTTTTTTTGTTTGCGTTTGGGTGGTGCCCTGGATGGTTTAGATTCACAATTGGACCCGGTAGGTGGCGCTGCGAGCGAATTCCTGCATTTTTGTATGGACTTATTTCGACAGAACGACGTCTGTCCGGGCAGCTAGTATTATTATATATTTTACTGAAGATTAATACAGAATCAATTAAATATAATAATACTAGTGATCTGCCCCGGATTCGTCTGAGTAGGATAAAATAACACATATAAACTTTTCGGAAGAAAACTTAAAAGTGATAGTGAAAACCGCATTAAAATCTATTTCGTTGTATAAAAGATAAAACAAGTGACTAATAGACAGATATACATAGTGACCATATTTTTTACAATTTGGAGATAAATTATAGAGATTAATGGCATAATAATAATTAATATAATAATTTATGTTTATTTTAGCAATTTAATAATACATAATAAATAATATTCATAAAATAAACTTAAATCAATCAATGTTTATGTATCAACAAGTAATCAATTAAAAAGTCACTTTATTTTTTTTTATGAAATAAAAACCTTTTTACAATTTGAAAAAAGTTTTATATAACTTATTCAGCCTTCATGCAGGCGTAACTTTTAAAAGGTGTTTGTAATGAAGTGATCCAAATTATGTCATATCTTACGTGCGCACTCTGACTCATACATCTATGGTCTTGACCTAAAAGTGTAATAGTATGCCATAAGGATTTGTTAACTTTCACTTGTTGGTCCTCAAGTCTTCATCAGGCTTTATAAGTGGCACACTTACAAACAAAGGGACAGATGTTCTATTGTTTAAAAAATGTAGGTGTAATTTAAAATTTTTTTTTTTAGAAATCGTGGGAACTTTTTTAATGTTTTTAAATTTAAGTTTATAAATATGTGACCTATTTGTTGTTTTGATGTTGTTATGATTACTTAGGTCGTGTAAATTAAGTGATATTTGTTTCTAAAAATTTAAACTAAACTCTGTATTTAAACAAAAAATACACATGTTAAGTTATATTTTTTTGGGTCAATTATTGAAGATTAATTAGCAGTGTTTATCACACAGAAATTCAACTTACTTGATGCCACATGTTAATTAACTTAAAAATAAATAAATAAAAAAATGACTTACCTTAAATTAATTAAAAATGGTTCAAACAAGATAAAATAGACCACGTTTGGTGCACTCAACGATGCATACGAGAATGACCAGACAAAGCCCGAACTATCTTATATAATAACAACTTAACAATTGCATAAACTTCTTGGATCCGTATTGAATCAACCCAACCGTTAAAGTAGCTTCAAATTAATTTCAACCTTAAACCTAATATTTACAATTGAATTTACAATAATCACAAAGTTGGCTTCAGCAGAACCGTGTTTACGTTTTGGCGAAAGTGACGTGTTAAAGAAAAATAGAACGTAAATGTTAGCTTCTTGCGTTTGGTTATTGAATGGCTAATAGTAAACTGAGTTTGAATGAAGTTAGCGCAACTTGGGATATTCCAGTGAATGTTCGCATGACTATAATGTGGAGAAGGCTTCTTTAATATTATTTTGATGTCGGCATTAATTATTTTAAGCTCATATTAATATGGAATAAATAAAAATACTTAAAAGCTTCAAATAAATCCAATCCAACAATTTTTTTTTTCTAAATTTTAAGTCAGGAATGTTGAGTTAGTTTGATAAAATTGTTATTTTACTAGTGCATATATGTATATAATAATAATACCGTAAATAAAAGTAGGCTACATACCTTCATAGTTTAAAGATGAAGACGAAAAAAAAATGTTATTTACACGCATTTCACATAATTTAAAAAATGATTAAATTATGATATAGGAGTGTGTTTGCATGAACCCCTCCTATATGTATATACGTATTCCTAATGATAGTAAAATAGTGTTCTAATAATGAAGTGTTAAGCCGACCATATTGACCATAAACATTTTTTTTTTTCAAATTAAATATGAAATACATACTTACTTGATATAAATTTAGGGAACAAAGATTATTCACAAAGAATTAATATTATAAATTATATTATACCCATGCGAATTAGGGGATAATATCCTTCCTTAATATATAATGATTCTCCTTACAAAATTTCATCAAGATCAGTTCAGCCATCTAGCCGTGAATTTGTAGCAACAGATTATGTTTTTTTTATGTATTTATTTTAAAACTTTTACATGTCTAGGTAGTTTTAAGATTGTTTTTTTGTTGACAGAATAAAATAATTTATATTTTTTTTATTTAATTTATAGCAAATACTTTGTAATTTGCTTACATCAGCGATTAAGGTAGTAAGTGGTAAGAAGTAAGTAGACACGATAGACAGACGATAAAATAAATGTAATTTGGTAATTAAAAAAATACAGACGAATTGAGAACCTCCTCCTTTTTTGAAGTCGGTTAATAAACCAATATTAGTAAATCATAATAAACAAACATTCAAATCGACAGAGCGAATTTATAAAATCGGTAAAAATCAAATTTAAAATTACAAAAGCCGTCTCCACGATTGTCGAAGCATTTCGCGGTTCGTTTGGATCCTGGTATTGCTTTCATAATCAGTTCATGGTGACCATCCGGTATTCCCTACAATTTTACTATCTGATGTTTGGAAACCCTCGACCCTGAGGGTCTTAGGCAACTGTCTATATAAGATTTATGTGATAAAATGACACATGTAGGGCTTGAAGGAGTTTCTTGAAGATTTCGCGATTGAAATACTTCTTCTTCTTCTGTAACGCGGGCAAAGCTACAGGGTGAAGATAGTTATTCGATATAGGACAAAGTTCAAAGACTCAATCCCAAAAAGTCAAAAAAAGCATTTTTGAGAGTATATACATATATGTATCTATGTACATCCTACTAATATTATAAATGCGAAAGCTTGTATGTACGGATGTTTGTTACTCATTCACGTAAAAACTACCAAACGGATGAAATATGCCCCGGAATAATACATACCACATTACATCCCTCGGGAAAACAGGTGAAGCGGCGTGGGACAGCTAGTATATAATATCTTATTAGTGTTTCATTGACAGCGGCCGAAGATTCTCAGGGTTTTATTAATATATAGGTTAGTTATTGATGCGGTTTTCATCAATAAATGGGACATTCTTCAGATCCCAAAGCATAGCTTGTTCCATGGAAATCAGATAACTGATATACTACATATACGATATTTTTTTCTAAATACATACTTATATACATATTTACACCCAGACACAGAACAAACAGACATGTCCATGCACACAAATGTTTGTCCTGGGTGGGAATCAGAGCCGCGCCCTTCGGTTTGGCAGTCAGAGTCGCTAACCCAGCCAACTGGCCTGTCCAGTCCAGATAGATAGATTCAAGAGGTTTATATGTATGTCTACACTGCGATTGGGTTAAGTTAGCTTACTGTTGACTCTCAAAGGAGCTTTACCCTTTAGGATGGAGTCTCTAAAACTTTGTCCATTATCTAGTAACTGTTCTTCACCCCGTAGCTTTGCACGCTTTTCAGAAGAAGACATTTTTTATTTCACATATTCTTTTAGGAACTCTTTAAAATCCTACATGTGTCCTATTTAAATGTTAAAAGCAATAATATAAATAATAAATTAATAAAAAAAGTAGCTTTAGTAACTTCACATGTGCCCATAGGCGTATAAAGTAGGCCGAGCTCTGGTGCCCAACCCAGGATGTTGGATCGATTCAAAATAGGATACCAAAATAACTCCACACAAGATTAACGAAAGTTTAGTTTTTTAATGTGACGCATAGTCGATGCTCTGATGTGGCTAATGTCCATAGGCGGCGGTGACCACTTATCATCAGGTGGACTGTGTGCTTGAGTGTCGGCTCGAGTAGTATTAAAAAAAATTACAATTTTTTTTTTATTTTTTATTTTATTTATTACTATTAAAAACATCTTACAACATAATTACAAACATTACAATCTAAAAAATCACGGAGGTTTGTCTCGATTACAAGTAGCAACATTCATTACTACAATACATACATGTACGTAGGGTACATAACAATAATTTATGTTGACTCTGCTTGTTCACATCGGCCATGGCATATCATAGGCCAGGTCACACATAAATGACCCTATACGCCAATGAGTGCCCTCCGCGAACATAAATTGAATAAGATTTTGAATTTTGATAAAAACTGCCACTAAACAGCGTAGCAATAACATTTGCATACACATTCATGGAAAATGTATCGAATTAATTCAAGCATAACACTTGAATGAAGCTGCCAATGTAATGTAGTTCATATTTTAGATGATAGTAGCTCTCAGCAGAGTTCGTCGGGGCCGTACCACCCTCATACCCATTTCCACCGAGAAGCAGTATTATGGTTAGAAAAGTAAGGGAGTTGAAATAACAGGCAATTTCGTCTCTCCTTAATATTTGGCAATAATAACATGTCTTTCAATAGACTCCATAATTAAAGTATAATTATCATAAGTACGATTCCACAAAATATCGTTATTTCACCATGCCAACCACATTATCAATGCTATGTTTAGCCTATAAGAATCTATGAAAAATTTTGCGTCGAATGGTAGCAGACCCATCCCGATATGTTCAGTAGTTTTGAGGTGATGGTGTGTCAAAGGAATCCTATTTTGCTTATACTTTGCTTCATTAATCTACATTTCCACAACATACTATAATGTATATTAACTATATACAGGCTTGTCTTTGACGACAAACTCAACATGGTAATGTTGTCGATGATGTGACCAAAAGTAACACAAAAGAGAAGAAAACTGGCCGGGACTCCTTCAGTTGAATGCTGGATCTTCGACTTCCATTACGATATGCGACGCCACAACCAGAGCCATCGTCGTAAAACCTTAAGTCAAGCCCTCCTATTCTGCTGATACAAATTTCATCGGTGATCCAGTACAACAAGGCTCCCGAGAGATTACCTCTCACATGGTTGTGTACTTAGCGAAAGAGACAGATCATAGAGGCCACGACGAAGCATTCTGTAGCTAGTGCCATTTTCCTTACATAATCGAGGCCCTGAATCTGATACTTATTTACCACATGACACACGGGCGTATCAATGTGTAATCAATTCAGCCCATTCCTTCTCTAATATAAACCCTGCTAGCCGTCCTGCGCAATGACAGCTCGGTGAGCGGACCTCTCTCTTAATTGCGTAGTTAACGAAAGAGACAGGCCATAGCAGCCGCGTCAAAACATCGTCGTGCTCCAATTACCTTATAGAATCACATCCCAGTTATATGCTAGAAAGAAACCCGAAACACGTAAGCGATACTGCAATTGCCACATATTCGATTGCCATACACAATGCGAACTGGTAACCTCAATCTTGTGCGTTGAATGAGCTATGAGTCAAAGCAGCATTAGCTTGACATACTGTTGTATAATCCAACAGTATTTTTACAAGATGACTAATAGAACTGCCGACTGAAAACATTAAGGGGGCATCCATTAATTACGTGAGGTGATTTTGGCGATTTTCCTTCCACTTCCCATGGTGAGATGTTATGAGATTTTGTTCAAGCTCCTCTTCCCGCCCCTAGCAATTATACACTGTTTCTTGCAAAAAAAAAAATGTCGTGATATTTGCCGAGACCCCCCCCCCTCCACATGAGATTCGGCTTGGCTTGACACCCCCCCACCCCCCCCCCCCCCCAATGCCTCACGCAATAAATGGACGCCCCCTAACAAGGATGTTCTTAACACAACTTCACAATTCTAAACGTCACATATATTTATACCAATTATCCTCCAAACAAGAGGTAAGGAGACCCGCATTCAACTGAAGATATTTTCAAATCTCAACGTGACATGTTCAGAGTCTGTTTAGCACTTTACTATTCCCAGGTAATCAGTTCTAAATGAAGGAACGTAATATTAGGTTATCCGACCAGGAATTAAATACAGGACCTTTTTGGGAAAATATAATATTCAGCGGAAACGCGCGTAAAACCGCGGGGAGATTTTCAACGCAGAATAAATAATAAGCCTCTAATTTTCTGTCTAATTACCTAATTGTACATCGGGCCGATGCAACGAGGTCTCGAAGAACTGACATCTCACGTGAATGTGAGTAAGTGAATGAGACAGAGCATTCAAGCCGCGGCAAAACATCGTCGAGCTAACATTAACATACAGAATCACACCACAGATCTATCGTAAATTCTTTTTTATACCTACTCAGTTAAAATCCATTAGTCATCAATTAAATTGGCACATATGACCCTATTCTTATTAGGGTTAAAGGATATGCCATAACGGTTTCATAATTAAGCATTTTTATTACTGTCTTATTGGGCAATCTTTGATATCTATGTGACCCTAGTATCAATTTTCCTGATTGGGATTCTTGCGTAGTGACTCAAGCGACTTTATTGCTTCTAAGAAAATTTTGATTCAGACAATCGGGAACAATACTGAATTCAAGATAAATGATCAAATACTAACCAGTGTTCGGACATTAAATTCAAAATTTTATAATGACCTAGTTGTCCGGACAGACGTTGTCCTGTCGAAATAAGTCCATACAAAAATGCAGGAACTCGCTCGCAGCGCCATCTACCGGGTCCAATTGTGAATCTAAACCATCCAAGGCACCACCCAATCGCATACAAAAAAAAACATTCAAATCGGTCCAGCTGTCTAGAAGGAGTTCACTGTCAACAAACGTACAGAAGAATTATATATATAAAAATATATGTCTTTTAAGAACCGACCTTACCACAAAGAGTACGTCTATTGATTATATACAATTATAGCTGTCCCCCGCGGTATCACCCGTGTTTATCGATATCATATATAGCCTATAACCATTTTGGAAAAATTCCGCGTCGAATGGTAGCAGTCCCATTCCGATATGTTCCGTAGTTTTGAGGTGATGGTGCGTCAAAGAAACCTTAGTTTCCTAGATAGAAGATCTTGCTATTTCATACAGAACTCCAAAACGATTGTTTTGATATTGAATAAAATGTTGCAAATTTGACATTTTAGTAAAACATTCCTATACTAAAGAAAGTATCAATGGGTTCAACAACCTGATTTAAACTTGTCGATTAAATACGAGTTCAAGTATCTTAAAATTAACACTACTGACCGAAAAACATACAAAAACATTACGAAATATTATGCACTGATCATTAATACCTACCCTAAATACTTTACATTCAAAGAAAATAAGACCTTATAACAACGCAGTAATGTTGTAAGTTGCTTGAAACTGCAAGTTAAGCCGGCAAACTTTCTACTGAGAAAGTAGTAGGGGTACTCTTAAAACCGGATCTCTGTCTGCTGCAATTGTAGTTTGACTCACAAGTTTTGGTATTTGTTTAACCTTGGTGTATTGAAAACATGAATTAATTAACGGTTCTACGACAGCGTCGACCGTTTTTTGTTTTCCACGCTGTCCCAGTGACATAAGGCGTGACATTTAACATTTTCTTAGTTCGATTACATGTCAACGATGCTAAATTTTTGAGTAGTAGCTCTTAGTTTCGAACGAAGGGCAAGTACTACCACTTTTCATATTTCTGCCGAGAGCAGTAGTGCACTTGTATTACTGTGTTTCGGTTAGAAAGGCATGGGCGCCAGTGAAATTACAGGCACATAAGACTTAACAACTTCATGTCTCAGGGTCGACAACGCATTAGCGATGCTCTGGTGTTGCAAATGTCTATAGGCAGCAGTGACCACTTACCATCAGGTAGACTGTGTGCTTGTTTCAATGGAAAAGTTGGCTCTGATAATATTACACACTCGGATAAAATAGGGATTGTTTTTGTGGGCATTCAGATTGTTTATTATGGCTTGACAGCGATATCTTTAATTTTCTATAGTGCAGTGTCCACTTGACTATAATAATAGTTTGTACGAATACAAATATGGTATTCGTTCATTGAGATAATGCTTCTTCTTTAGACTTTTAGCCTTTCTGAATATCTTGCTTGTTAATTTCAGTTCTAGGATAATTTCTGAAACGGTGGTATCTTTAGTAACTTCATAAATGTCTTATTAAGGGCTAATAGGATCTTCTGGTCATAGTGTAGGCCCAGTTTTTTAAGCCGGAAGCTCTGAGTCTAATTAGTAGTATCTTCACTAGCTTTAAATTTGACCTTCATAAGTGCCCTCCGCGGCCCTAAACTGAATATATGGTTTTGAATTTTGAATTAACGCTTAAATATTTATTTATTACTTAAATAATTAGTAAACAAAACAGATTACGGACATTTACCGTAACTTATATCTAGTTTATATTAAAGACCCTTCAGCACCCTTATGGGTCTATAAAAGAGCCAGACGTGAAGGGGTTAAGTCTCATGTGGCTCCCTTATCTTTCTAACTAAAATACAGTAATACAAGTGCACTACTGCTTCATGGTGGAAACGAGTAATGTGGTGGTACTTCCCCGGACGAACTCTGCGCTAAGAGCTCTACTCCTCAAAAAACTGTCATTAAAAATCTGTATTTTCTTTAAATAATATTAAAGTATCAAAACCCTTATATCTGGAATATTTCATAAGGTAACAACTACTGGGAAACAAGGTTTAAGTCATCGTCTGACTTTGGACTCCTTAGTACCGGCTCTGCGAACATGTTTATGTAATTGCATTTTGAGACGTAAAATTGTTGTCAATAGAGCTTTAATTTAAACAAATAAATACTGTAAGATATTCTTTACATATGGACAGCTGATCTGCTATGAATGAAGAAACCATATAAATTACGTCTATGTGTTATTTATAGTTTTAAAGATTTATACTTGTTTGGATATTTATGGCCAAGCATAATACTTAGTCATAACGAGAGAGGTCCGATCTCCATGCTTTAGTGCTTTGCTGAAGAGGTTTGAATGACCCAGCATTTGTGAAAATGCTACCCTCGGGAACATGGGTGATACCGGGAACAGCTAGTCCTTCAAATAAACATATCTTAACCTGGATGGACTTTTGATTTATCTTTCATTAAATATCTTCCTATCAAAGCACAATCGTAGACCATGATCCAAAGGTTGTCGTGAAAACTGAGGCGCTTTTAAGCGATAAGATCGCCTATTGTGTGGTTGTTAAGATATATTTTTTTTAAACTATAATAACAGTATGTACTAATACAAATATGGTATTCGTTCATTGAGATAATGCTTCTTCTTTAGACTTTTAGCCCTTCTGAATATCTTGCTTGTTAATTTCAGTTCTAGGATCATTTCTGAACCGGTGGTATCTTTAGTAACTTCATAAATGCCTTATTAAGGGTCAATAGAATCTTCTGGTCATAGTGTAGGCCCAGTTTTTTAAGCCGGAGGCTCCGAGTCTAATTACTAGTATCTTCACTAGCTTTAAATATTTTTTTACGCGATTGTTTGAGCCTATCCTATTCTGTTTCCTACTTCCTTCAAAATAATAAACACGAAGGTTTCTGAGGATGTGCGGATGTTTGTTATTACTTAACGAAAAAACTTGTGATGGAATTTGTCAGGCCAATTGGCTTGGTGGTAAGCGACCTTGACTGCCAAGTCGAAGGTCGCGGGTTCGATTCCCACCCAGGACAAAAAATTGTGTGTATGAACATGTCTGTTTGTTCTGTGTCTAGTTGTAAATCTTAATATATATATTTCTTGTGTGCGTGTGTATGTGACTGAACTCCTCCTAAACGACTGGACCGATTTTGATGAAATTCTTTGTGTGTGTTCGTGGAGATTCGAGAATGGTTTAGATTTACAATTGGACCCGGTAGGGGGCGCTGCGATCGAAACCCTGAATTTTTGTATGGACTTATTTTGGCAGGACAACGTCTGTCCGGACAGCTAGTATCTATATATATGTATGTATTTAGCAAAATAAAAAGTTGTATATAAATTATCTGGTTTCCATAGTACAAGCTCTGCTTAGTTTGCGATCAGATGGCCGTGTGTAAAATAGTGGTCAAGGATATATATTTATTTAATTTGGATGACACTTGGCTCAGATATTTTATACTATAATTGCTTAGGTGTAACGCTCGCTCCAGCTGTACACATCTTGATGAATAAAACCTTATTTTGAAAACTGTAATTGCCGAGTTTATTGCCAGCTCTTCTCAGTAAAAGCAACCTTCCGAAGCGGCGTTTGAGCCTGACCATTCATACCACAGGACCAAATTAGCCACTTTTTTTTTGTTTATTTATACTACTAAGGTAGCAAACTAGCTGACGGCCCGTCTGATGGTAAACGGCCACCGCAACCTGTTGACGCTTGCAACACCATAGGTATCACTCGCGCGTTGACGACCTGCAACAATCTCTTTTACCACATCTCAAATTCTATCACACTCAAAGTAGATGAGATCTCAAACTGCATTTGAACAGGTGTGATTCGTACATGGGTTCAATGACCTGTGAGAGGCGGGAAGTGCTTGGATGCGAAAGGCGGATATGAAATGGGAAAACCCTATGTTTTCAGGGCGGTTCATACTGGAATTTGTGTCAACAAAGTACATTTCATAATCTTATTACTATTATAAATGTGAAAGTTTTGATGAATGTTTGTTATTGTTTCACGCAAAAACTTCTTATCACCCCCTTATTCAGCTAATACAAACTTCGTCGGCGAGCCGCTTCACGGAGGCTTCGGAGAGCTTACCTCTCACGTGACTGCGTAGTTAGCTAAAGAGACAGAGCACGGAAGCCGCGACGAAACGTCCTCGAGTTAGTGTCATTTTTCCATACAGAATCGAGCCCCAGACTAGGGTGAAACTTGGGACATAGACAATTTAAAACTCGGATTAACACATAGGATACTATTTGTTCCGGGAAAATGTTACAGCTCTTGGGAATGCGGGTGAAACTGCGGGGGACAGGTTACTATTATAAATGCGATAGCTTATTATATATATAAAAATGAATCCCTATTTCCCTTGGTCACGGCATCACGCATGAACGGCTGGACCGATTTCGCTAATTCTTTTTTTGTTGTGTTTGTTATTGTCAGGAGATGGTTTTTATGAATGAAAAAATTAAGTTGCGCGGAACATTACAAAATTTAAGAAAACATAACGACCATATTAACTTTTCTAATGTAACCTTACCGCTTTTGACAAAATAAACTCTTATGTTATAATGTAACCTTATGGTGTTTGACATAAATGTCAGTCGTTTGACAATATCGTTTAAAACATGACATGCGTTGAAATTATATTGATAAAATAATTAATTTATCATGACATAGTGCACAGTCGATTTAATCGGAAAATTGTAGTGTAATGTACAGTGAGTTTATTAAGAAGTGTTTGTTCATCACGGTTAGTTCAGAGCGCTATCACACCTAATATTAAAAGTTTTATTGTCAAGAATAACAAACACTACGTTCTTGGTATTTTATTTTTATTAATAATACCAGATCGAATTAAATATTTATTGATGACAGGACAACATCTGCCGGGCAGGTAACGAATATAATACTTGTAAAACGATAAGTTTTAATTTATAGTTTATAATACAGTAAATATGGCAAACAACGTTTACCGGGTCAACTAGTCATAGATATTTGTTACTCAATCGCGCCAGAACGACTGAACGGATCTGGATGAAACTTGGTACGAAGATGGGTAATTGTCTGGAATACCACAAGGTTTTTATCCTGGTAAAATTTAATATACGAGTATCTAAGAAACGTGGGTGATACCGCGGGGGCAGCTCATACATAATCATAGGAGCTAAATTAAATCTTGTATAAGTAATAAATCTACCATGCTGTCATTTCACATCTTTTTCTTTTTTTTTAAGTGAAAACTTCTTTAGCGGCGTTGAGCACTTTTCTTGGGATGGGTATAAAATGTTAAACTCGCGTCAGGACACGTGACCTGATCGAAAATTTGTAAGACGTTAAAAATGCACAACGGTATTGATCAAGTTTTCACTTCCTTCACTTCATTTTCTGCCGGCACTCGTGGAGTGCAATCCGTTATTTTTTCTATGGTGTTCTTTTTTATCTATGGAAGTTCTGCGGTATTTATTATTCTAATTATTGTAAGCTATTATTGCACAATGTGATATACTGTTATTGATGAAGCACTACGTACAACACAACTGTATGCTTGTATTAACCATGTAAGGTGTTCTCTTTATTGTATACCCAAATAACATAGATAAACACGGAAGTTTAAAGTACAGAGGGATTGCGAGATAAGTCTTTGTGACGTTGTTTTAGAAGCCTGAACACGACATACAAGCAGATACCCGAGTTGTCAGAGAGAATTGAATTACCAGAGACACGCGTAAATTTTACCCGGCAGCTGAAGGTGGGTATTTTGTAGGGAATGTATGAAGGTATGTATGAAGATACGTATGGAGCTATGTATGGAGGTGTAAATAAAAATATCCCGGGACATTCTTTACACATGGCCATCTGATCCCGAACTAAGCAGAGCTTGTACTATGGAAACCAGATAACTGATATGAAATGAAATGAAATATTTTATTCAAATAGGCCTTCACAGGCACTTATGAATGGTCAGACTCTACCACCGGTTCGGAAGGTTGCTTTTACTGAGAAGAGCCGGCAATAAACTCAGCAATTACTCTTTTCATAAAGATGTGTCTTGCTGGAGCGAGCGCTACACCCAAGCATTGTCGTCATTAAAATAATCATTTGTGTTGTAGAAAGCCTTTTGTACTAAAACAGTCTTAATTCTTTCCTTAAATTTTTGTAAAGGCAAATTTAAAATTTCAGTAGGGATTTTATTATAGATGCGTGCACTAAGTCCTAAAAATGAGCCTTGCACTTTTTGCAGTCTATATGCAGAAGTGACAAGTTTATCCTTATTTCTAGTATTGATGGAGTGCATATCACTCTTTTTGACATAAAGACTAATATTTTGATGTACAAATATTATGTATGCATAAATATACTGCGATGCAACTGTGAGGATATCAATTTGTTTAAACTTTTCTCTGAGGGAAGCTCGAGAACTCAAATTATAAATGGCTCGAACAGCTCTTTTTTGCAATATAAAAATGGTTTCTATATCAGCAGCTTTACCCCAAAGCAAAATGCCGTAGGTCATAACACTATGAAAGTAGCTAAAATAAACTAATCTAGCCGTATCGACATCTGTAATCTGCCTGATTTTTCTAACTGCGTAAGCTGCTGAACTAAGTTTTCCCGCAAGACATGATATTTGTGTCCCCCATTGAAGTTTTGAGTCTAAAGTAATTCCTAAGAAAACTGTTGACTCAACAAGGCTAAGAGCTTCGTTGTCTAACATTATACTACAGCCTAGTTTTTTAACATTGGGTAATGATATACTACATATACAATTTTCTTTCTAAATACATACATAAATAGATATTTACAACCAGACACAGAACAAACAGACATGTTCATGCACACAAATGTTTGTCCTGGGTGGGAATCGAACCCGCGAGCTTAGGTTTTACAGTCAGAGCGCACACCACCGAGCTAACTGGCCTGTCCATGTAAATGTATGTATGAAGGCATGTATGAGGGTATGTATATTGTACATTTTTTTGGCACTCGCTGTAGTCGTCACTGTAGTTTGACGGATCTTAACACATGGGTGTAATTAGATTTGCCTTAGAATATAACATAGCCAATAGCGTATGTACTTTTCAAATGGTGGAAGTGATAGAATTTCATATTTCTCATTATATTTGTGATAGATTAAGATATAGAAAAATACATGTATTAGATAAGAAACGTATCCAACACATTTTTTTTTAAATATTAAAATCAAAAGTATGTCCTAATAATGACACATCCTGTGCGTGAATGTATGATAAATAAATAAATATCCATCTTAATCAGGATGTTTTACTGCAAAGATATCAGGGGCTCGATTCTGTAAGGAAAATAACTAGGTATAACTCGAGGATGTTTCGTCGCGGCCTCTATGCTGTATCTTTCGCTAACTAGGCTAATAATACTAATCACGTGAGAGATAAGCTCTCCGAGGCCTCCGTGAAGCGGCTCGCCGACGATGTTTGTATTAGCTGAATAAGGGGGCTGTATCTAATCTATCTATATATATATAAAAATGAATCCCTATTTGCTTGGTCACGGCATCACGCATGGGCGGCTGGACCGATTTCGTTAATAATTTTTTATTGTATTTGTTATTGTCGGGAGAAGGTTCTTATGAGAGAAAAATTAAGAAAGTAGCGCGGTAAATTAGAAAATTTAAGGAATTTTACAAGCGCTTCACTAGCGCTTTTGACAATATAAACTTTTTTGATGTAACCTGTTTGACATTATTGTCAGTCGTTTGACAGTTGGCGCGAGTCGGGTCAACTAGTTGTCAAATATTTCCTTAATAGTAGATATCATTTTAGTTTCAGACGTATGTTTAAACTTGAAACCTAAAAATAAAAATCAATAAAATAAAGGAAAATAAATGCACATAATTTAATTTAAACTGTTCTATATTTCCTTAATATCTAGAACTACTAATATGACTAAACATTATAATATTAAACAGATTTCCCAGTTTTATCTACATTCTACAACTAAAACAGGGTAAAAACAATAAAAATCACGTCTTATATTGTATGTAGATTGTAACTTACACATTTCATATTAACCAGTTTAAGGTTTTGAAATAAAAGTCAATCTTCTAAGTTCAATGGATATAGGCAATGTTGCATAAGCTAAGAAACGAATACTTGTAAAATAACAATTATTGTTATTACAGTGACGTAGCGTGCCTTAGACGGGCCCTGTTTAAAATTTTCCGGGGCCCAAATAAAATATTTTAATGATTATGGCTAATTCTTTTGTGATTATGGATAATGATTTACAACTTTTTGCTTACGTTCGGGGCCCTTGTAGCCCGAGGGCCCCGTACAATTAATACGGTAGATACGGCGGTAACTTCACACATGACATGTACTGTAAAGTTTATAATTTGCTGAATTTTTCTATCAATATAGTTTCAGGACTTTATTGGGATAGTTATTTCCACTCAACTGTTATAGAAAGAAAACAACAAAGGTAGATAATAATTATTTAGAGCGGTTTTAGTGAACTAAATGCGGTTTGGTTCTTTTTTCAGTAGAAACAAGAATAACGTAGGAAGTTTCATGGACCCTTGTCCAACACATGAGTACAAAATGATTTTATGGTGGAAATTTAAATAATAATTTAAGTAAAGTAGCTTCTTTTACAAAAGCGTATGTGTATTAATGTGTAGGTACGTAAGAAGTTATACTTCTATCGTCATTTTAAAAGAAAAATGCATATTTTTTTTAAGACTAGTAAATACTACAAAAGAGTTTGAATAAAAGAACACAAATTAAAATAGTTTGTGTTATATCGGTGCGCGCAACTTCGTCCCACGCTAAAAACATCTATTCCCAAATGCGCCAAAAGAAGTAAAATTAAAAAAAGAAATCCAATGGCTATTTACCCCTACTTTATAAGACCTGTAAGTCCTTTCATTGATTATTTGGACTGAAATTAACTGTATATTATAAGACAACATTGCGATTCGTTCGATCCATATGACTGAAGTCTTATTTCTTAATTATAATCCAGTAACTTTTTACAGAAATATTTAATTCTACAATACAAATTGTTACATAATATTATATTATGTATTTGTAACATCTTTTAACACCTTTTTATGAATAATAAATAAAATTAATAAATCATACATTAGTCATCATACATGTTAATTTACATACACGTTCATACAATAAATTACAATCACACATTAGCAAAATAAATAATTAAAAAACGTATAAAACTTATTTTATAAAATGGTCACAGTATACATTGTATAATTGTATTTCTTTTCAAACAATAAAAATTATAAAAAAAATATTGTTCAGTCAGTGTTGTAAAACACATATTTTCACATTTTCACTTTTCAATGTTCTGGGTGATGTAGCAAAAACACTAGAGGAATATCTATGCCTTGTTTTTGTTAGCCACAGAATACTAATGTAAAGAAACTGCCAGTTAAAAATAATCACCGTATATTTTATTTTCATATCTCGGTGTTAGTTTAGTTGCCTGAAAAGAAAAAAAATCCTGATTATTTTTTAATGTAGGAACTTGGGTAAATTGAAGTTTTGAGCATTTTATTTTATATAGGTACCAGATGCGCCCTGCGGCTTTACCCGGTTTCAATCCTGGTAATAAAAACCTTCCTCTTGAATTACTCTATCTATTGCTGAAAATTGCATTAAAATCCGCTGCATAGTTTACGATTCTATAAAGGACATACAGACTAGCATTCATTTTTATATATACAGTGTAAACTCTTTATAACGTTATCCTTTATAACGATAAACTCCCTATAACGTTGAAGTGAGCCCAAGTTGGTTGGTTTGTTCACTTTGTTTTGTTTTTTTTTGTTCACTCCATATAACGATAACTCTCTATAACGACAAAAAATGCTCAGTCCCTTGAGTTTCGTTATAAAGAGTTTACACTGTATATACATAGATTTAGGTTAGAAAGGCAAGGGGGCCGATGAAACTACAGGCACATGAGACTTCACGTCTCAGGGTCGACAACGCATTGGCGATGCCCTTAGTGTTGCAAATGTCCATAGGCGGCGGTGACCACTTACCATCTCCGACCGTCTGCCTGTTTGTCGGCCCATGCAGTATAAAAAAAATTATAGTTGCTTGGCGATAGATCTTCAACTTCAGGGTAGCTATACAGACCCTTCATCACGCCATGGTATCTTGTTCCCTAGCTTGATTAACACAGGATACTTTTATCCCAGAAATATGTAGCATCATGTGGAACTGCGTAGTTAACTTGTAAATTAGAAAAAAAACTTTACCATCCCCACAAATTGAGCTTTCTCGCAGTAACCAGCTTATTGATGTCATGGTATGCAGCGATCATGGTGTGCTCCGGCTGCGTGTTGGTGGTGCACGCCGGGTGGGCGCGCATGCAGTCAGTGCCTTCTTGCCCTTGTCTTGCTGCCCTCATGTAGCGGAAGAACCTGAGGATCTCCGGGTTGTCCGATACTGGGCGACGGAGCTCGTTCAGTTCTCTGGAAGAACAGATCCAATCAGTAAGTTCATGGGACAACCAACACCTGAATTGTGTAACTCGAGACAGTCGATGCAGAAGTAGATTTCATAATTTAAATAACCTAAATTCAAAACCATTTATTCCGTTTAGGCCCTCGGAGGGCACTTATGAAGGTCAAATTTAAAGTTACTATAGCTACCGCCGGTTAGGAAGTCAGTCTTCAATTGAGTAAAACCGGCAAGAAACTCAGCAAGGTTACATTTTTATTCTTTTTAATAAATTTTAATAGATTTGAATAGACGGTTCGACGCGCGAGCTGTGTGGGACCACAGTCGTAGCGCCATCAATGTAATACAAAATTGAGTACAATTCCGAGAGCATTAAATAATCGCCCTGCTGGGACATTTCTTTTACACACGGCTATCTGAACACAAAGTAGGCAGTGCTTGTGCTATAGGGACTAGATAACTGATATTATATAATCTTTTTTAGATGCATGCTTATTACTGCCTACTGAGTAAGAAACCTGAATGTGATCTGTTTGCGGGCGGATGACGGACGATAGTTGTGGAATGCGTGAGGTATTGTGAGGCGCTAGAGTGACAGGTTTAGTTTTTGTAAATTTATTGTTATCCTTTTTTTAGTAGATATGTGTTATTAGTGAAAACCGTTCTAATTGTTAAAATAAATAAATAACACGGATAAATTACCACATAGATTACTTTTTCCAGAAAAGTAAAAATCCGGGGGACAACTTGTAGAAATACAAAAGTTTGTAAGGACGCGTGGACGTTTGTTATTTATTAATTCACGCAAAAACACGGATTTGGATGAAACTTGGCACATGGATTGTTAATAACCTTCACCAACACAAAAATACTCTTTATCCCGAGAAAATGTGATATCCTACGCGAATAAACCCGCTGGGCGCCGTTCTATTAAAGAATAGTACCTGGATGGCCGAGCATTGCTCGGGATTTCTTTACTAACGTGACTTCTACCGTATTCTCTTTAAAGCACTGTCATATATACCTAGATAGGAATTAGATGCTATAATAAAGGGCTCCCAATAACAGTATTTCTCACAAAAGATGTATCTTGAAAACCTTACCTTCTAATGACATTGTAGCAGTTTTCATTGCCTAAAAAACACGGATAAAACGACATTTTCTGAAAATGAATCCTAGCTAGATCGATTTAACGCCGCCGAAACCCTCTGCATACAAAATTTCATGAAAATCGTTGGAGCCATTTCCGAGATCCTAATTATATATTTATATATGTATATACAAGAATTGCTCGTTTAAAGGTATTAGATATATTAGATTTCTATTACATCAGAAGTAGTCAATAGCTTCTGTTACAATTCACATTCTATTTTAAATAACAAATGTTCCAAAAATATGTATAAGAGTTTGTATTACGAAAAGTTTACACGAGTATCAAAATGTTATGTAGGTTACACGAGTTTGTGTTAACAATATGAATGAACGGCACGTGTAAAACTATTCAATTAAAGAAAATAGATTTCATTATGTTTTATTTGTTCACTTCAGTCATTCAATCCACTATAAATGTGAGCAAGTATTTAGTTTCCCGACAGGTTTAACCTGGATTTATTCAAGGTCAGAGTGAATAGGCATTTTTTCGGTAAGCGTGATACATCCTCGGCGTTTGTCATAACTCCTGGGGTCAGTCGAAGGTCAATCGCAAGCCCATTTTTAATAAAAAAAAAAAAAGTTGTTTATATATATCTAAACTTTATAATACTGCCATCACCTGCGTTTATCGATATTATATGTATATAGCTTATAGCCATTAAGGAAAAATTCCGCGTCGAATGGTAGCAGATCTATCCCGATATGTTCCTGATATGTCGATGTAGTTTTGTGGTCATGGTGCGTCAAAGGAGCGTCAATTTTGCTTTTATATACAACGTGTTACAAAATACCCCGTAAAATATAATTAATTAGCAAAGCCAACAACCCTAGTCAGCTGTCATGTCAGGGAACCATATTCTTTAACAGAAAGGCCTACTATTTTACCTAATAATTGTCTACTTTAATAGTTTTTCTATTTGCGTTCATAAAAAATAGTTTTTTTTTGAGTATTTTATACAGCGTTACTACGGTTCTTAAATAGTGTGAACTCGTTATATCGAGAGGAGGTTAAATGGAAGGGCCCATTTAACCTCCTTTCGGCTTTACGGGTTGTTTTGTAACAGCCTGTATATAGAAGAATGTATTAATGAATTATTTTTATTCAAATAGGTCTTCACAGGCACTTATGAATGGTCAGACTCTAACACCGGTTCGGAAGGTTGCTTTTACTGAGAAGAGCCGGCATGCATGCGTGTTCATAGATGTCGCCACACGGTGACTATTTTAAATATCTACCTAAGTATGTATTTAGAAAAAAGTAGTATATGAGTTATCTGGATTCCATAGTTCAAGCTGTCAGATGACCGTGTGTAATTAATGTCCCGGGATATTTATTTATTCATATGGACAATCTCGTCATGATACTTGATGATGTGAGTAGTGGTGGTGAGCACACGAAGGCTAGAAGGGTACTGTCACTCAAATGCAGCTGTTTGCTAGATGCTTAAGGCAATAAAGATTATGAATAGTGTAGATGTACAACCTGCTCAACTGTGCCGACACCAAGTTGCTGTAAGGCGCGTATTTAGCTGGACTGGAGTACATGAGGCAGATGAGCTGTTCCCTACATGATTCCAACTTCACCTCGCTGAGGCTCTGCCCACCGATTTGCATGTTCGAGTCTTCAATGGGCTCTGTTGGGGCCAGACCTGAAAAAGAGACACAAATGAGCTTTTAAAGTACAGTCTTATCAAAATGCTGGTAGAATACTATAAAGTATTTAATCTTACCAAGTCTAGCAAAGATTCCGTCTAGCCGAGACAGAAGAGGAGAATAGAACGGGTCATAATTGCTGAGGATCATTGAAGAAGCTGGAATTTTCTGGAATACCTGGAAACAGAAACAGTTGCTTAGATCCTAAAGATTAGATAGCCGATGATGGAGAAATATCATAGAGGTACGATTCTCATGCTCGATATTTATTAAAAGCATGGCAGAAATGTTAAAAAGTCATTCCCCTTATAAACCTTTGTGGTTTTTTGTGAATGATATAATGTCTTATTTTCTACATGTTTTTTTAATTTCCAATAATAAATATAAAAAAAAATTAATTGTGCCCTTATAACGAGTCCATTCTCAACATTTAAGAACCGTAGTAACCTTGTATAGCATACCCCAAAAAAATAAATCAACTGATTTTTATAAATGAAAAATAGAAAAACTATCAAAGTACTCAATTATTAGGTAAATTAGGTACGTAGGCCTTTCTGTTAAATATTCAGGTTCACTGACAGCTTACTAGGGTTGTTGGCTTTGATAATTAATTAAATTTTTACGGGATCTTTTGTAACACGTTGTAAATAAAAATGGTAGAACTAACCTTGTAGTTGTTACCCGAGGCCATTTGGTTCTTGTAGTAACCATTCTTGGTCGGCATGTAAGTCACCTTCTGTTCACCCATACCGAATCTGAAAACCAAGATTTTGTTTTATGTATCTCATACTGTCATTAAGAAAACAAAATCGAACGCGGGGTTCATTTTTAACACTAGGGGCATCGCCTAGTGTTAAAAATGAAGTTGGAGTGAAGTTGGTAAGTCTCATGTCCTTGTAATTTCACCGGCCCCCTTATCTTTCTAATCGAAACACAGTAACACAAGTGCACTACTGCTTCGGCAGAAATGGGTAAGGTACCCCCCGGACGAGCTCTGCACTAAGAGGTCTACTACTCTAAAAAACGATCTCAGTGATGTAAAGGAAGAGCTGAGAGGCTCCTTAATTAAGACTGCCATAGTGGCATGGCGCAATTAAGAAAGTAACAGTTTTATTTGATTTTAACTAATATTCTACTTCCTTATAATTTCATAAATGCTAATATTTGTGAAAAATCATGTATCTATGTTTGTTACTCTTTCATGCAAAAATTACCGAAAGGATTTGGATGAAACTTCGGATAAAGATAGAGCATGACCTGGAATAACATATAGGCTACTATTTATCCTGGGAAAATGTAACATCCCCCGGGAATGCGGGTAAAACCACGAGGGACAGCTAGTATACTGTAGTTAGAGTATTAAAGCTCTTAGTGCAGAGTTCGTCCGGGGAAGTACTACCACCTTACCCATTTCTGCCGTGCAGCAGTAGTGCACTTGTATTACTGTTTTTCGGTTAGAAAATTAGGGGGCCGGTGAAATTACAGGCACATGAGACTTAACAACTTCACGTCTTAGGGTCAACAACACATTGGCGATGCCCCTAGTGTTGCAAATGTCCATAGGCGGCGGTGACCACTTACCATCAGGTGGACCGTATGCTTGTTTGTCAGCCCAAATGGTATTAAAAAAAGTATTATATCTAGATAGATTATGTAAGTTAGTATGTATTAGTTAGTATTTGTATATCAGTGTGTTTGTTACTCTTTCACGCAAAAACAACAGAACGGATATGGATAAAACTTGGCACATAGATAGAGCATATCCTGGAATACCATATAGGTTACTTTTTATCCCGGGAAAATGTGATATCCCTCGGGAACGCGGGTAAAACCGCGGCTGACAGCTAGTATTAATGCGTTCAATGATGAATAGGTTTCCTAAATCCTATCAAAACATCTAAAATTCATTGAAAACCAAACTCGTACCACTACTACGTAACCAAAAAATTCTGGACAAAAATAATCCTATTATATAAGAAGCATTATTCAGGATTCCCTCATCAATTCTATCCCAGAAAATGAAATTGGAGCGAGACGCAGAACTCGATTGTCAGCGGGAAGCCATAGTTATGACCGTGGCCAAATTGTTTTTACGTTATCGAATCACCAGTCGATTGGGTTTATTCACCTTTATTGTATTTGCGCGTTACTAACTCGATAGCAAGAATGACAAAAAAATATGCGTCAATTTCCCAGAATATTTCTGAACAATTCCACACGGAAGTTGTTAAAGTTATGGTGAGAATACAGGCTGTATTGATTCGTCAAACATAAATAAACTTACATAAATAAAATGTTTTTGTATAATCTTACAAAACGATTTTCGCATGGACACGTGTAAGTCAATTAGCATCAAATAGAGTAGTAGACAGGCCAGTTGGCTTGGTGGTTAGTGACCCTGACTGCCAAGTCGCAGGTCACACTCTCATACCCAGGACGAGCATCTGTGCTGTTTGTTCTGTGCCTGGGTGTAAATATCTAAGTATGTTTTTAGAAAAAAAAGTAGTGTACATAAAATGTAATATATATCAGTTATCTAGTTTCCTTATTTGAGATCAGATGGGCGTGTGTAAACGTACCAGGATATTGGTTTATTATTTATTTAAACAAGAAACCGTAAGCTCCACTTAATATTCATGAACAGTTGTGATTTTATTGTAAAGTAGCTGTCCCCCGTGGTTTCACGTGGGTTTATCGATATCATATATTCAAATAACCAGCTACGAAAATACCGCGTCGAATGGTAGCAGTTCCATCCTGATATGTTCAGTAGTTTTGAGGTGATGGTGCGTAAATGGAACCTTATTTTCCTTATAAAAATAGAAATCAAAAATATAACTTATGTCTATTGCTTACAAAATACACTGTGTGTATGATTAACTATGTGTATCTTTTTTTTTTCACTGCCACTTGGGCCAACAAACAAGAAGACGGTCCACCTGATGGTAAGTGGTCACCTCCGCCTATGGACATTTGCAACACTAGGGGCATCGCCAATGCATTATCGACCCTGAGACGTGAAGTTGTTAAGTCTCATGTGCCTGTAATTTCACCGGCCCCCTTACCTTTCTAACCGAAACACAGTAATACAAGTGCACTTCTGCTTCAAGGCAGAAATGGATAAGGTGGTAGTACTTCCCCGGACGAACTCTGCACTAAGAGCTCTACTACTAGTATCTTATTTTATTTGATAATTGCATTCTAATAACTAAAATAACCTCTATGCACACCATTATTAATAGAACCTTCCATAAACGAGACAGATATATTTATACCTGGATATCTGAGACACCGGGTAAGTGGAATACCTTTTCAAGGGAAGAAAATTTGCAGGTCCCTTATTGTCACAGTTTCACAGGGCTCGATTCTGTAGGGAAAATTACACTAACTCGAGGATGTTTCGTCGCAGCCTCCTTACTCTGTCTCTTTCGCTAACTACGCTAATACTACTAATCACGTGAGAGATAAGCTCTCCGAGGCCTCCGTGAAACGGCTCGCAGACGAAGTTTGTATAAGCTGAATAAGGGGGCAGGTTTTACTGTATATGTATCGATATCTAAAGCTTTCTTTTTCTCGTAAATTTTGTTCATATTGTTAAGGTACTTTGATGTTTGTTAAAAATAACACCCCGTGGTGGGAATTGACGCGGGAAATTGGTAAAGATTGCTATAAAAGTGCCTTGTTTAGTTTCTGACGGCTTTCTAAGAAGGGCTGTTGTTGAATTTCAATTGAAATTCTCGATGAATTCATAAAGTTCTGGGAGAAGGAAAAGTTACTCTTTTATTAATATTCAAGCCGATGAATTTGGGAAATCAATGCTTTAACGACGAACTTTAGACGTATTGAGTTACCATTTTAAATCTAGTTAACAATGTAATAAGTACAAAAAAAAGGTTTAAGAAATTGCTCGATGTTTTTGTAAAGCATATTTTTATTTAATTTCTCTCGATGCATTTAATCCTAATATCTAAATACCTATAATCATCTTGGGGAAATAATATATAAGGTAAACAAAACCAGCTCGAAGATATTTCGTCATGGCATTTTCAGTCTACTATTCTCTACATAGTTCTAGGCCTTCAAATAGGCACAACGTCCAGCTGATGGTAAGTAGTCCCCGCCTATATATACAACAACAGGGACATAGCGAATGCTTTGTCGACCCTGAACGTGAATTTATTAAGTCTCATGTGCCTAGTTCACCGGTATTTCATTTTCATACAAATGCAGTAGTGCTCCACGGTGGAAATGGATATAATGGTAGTACTTACCCGGACAAAATCGACACTAAGATATCTCTACTACATTTAAAAATTCAAATTAATAATAAATTCAGCGAGAGAGCTTTGTATTAGGGAATTTAGGGGCTGCATAAAATGTCTGCCGATGTGTAATAGATTCATATCGCACCCTCAGAACGATATGGGCTTAGCTCAAAAAAATACTTTTTGCACGTATCTGATTGGGTCACTTTCGCACTGATCATGGAGGGTGTTAAAGAGGCTGAAGTATCGGTATTCTTATTCTATCATTAAATAGACTATGTTTTACTATTCATCGGATAGAGCGTACTTTGTTTAGTCTCTCTATGATCGTAACCTCATTTCGCAAAATTTTGAGTTAAGCCCTTATCGTACTGAGGGTGCGATATGTCTAGTATATAGTTTTAGTATATAAATGCTGACAGCTTATACTAACCGTGACATATCAATATTAGAAAGGTCATTGACGTCGTTGGCATCAGGTATGTTCCCATACATGTCGTCCTGGGGGTACGCGTAAGATCCAGCAGGGTTGGTCTCGTAGCCCATGAAGTCCTTGTTATCACTGTTGTAGGCGTTTTGATCGTCCATCTGCGCTGGTGGGTAGCTAGCTTGACTTGACGCTGCTGATATCTGGGATATACCTGAAATGGAGATAGAGATGAAGAGAGATAGAAACTATAAAAAAAGTGTATTTAAAATTTAATCTTATTTATAGAGTAATACAGCTGGTAATTGATTTTCAAAATGGGTTTATTTTGAAACATAAAGGGTACCAAGGGCATATTTTTCAAAATAGGTTATTTTGTAACACGGTCGTATTTATAATACACTATCCCCTGCGCTTTTACCCGCGTTTTAGATATCATAATAATATATTGGCTATAACCTTCTACAAAAAATTCCGCGTCGAATGGTTGCAGTCCCATCCCGATATGTACAGTAGTTCTAAGGTGATGGTGCGTCAAAGGAACCCTTTTTCCATATAATTATATAATAAGTAGGATTATTGTCTATGTGGTCACGAACTTACTGACCATCTTTCTGTAGTTGTCAAGATTTCTATTTTATTGGATGAGGAGAATGTGTTGACCTCTGGTGACCCTTACACCTTCACGCGGCCAAGTTCTTTAGCATTTATAGAGTTTTTAGTTTGTTGCATTTCACGAATAATTTTGTGAGTCAGTGAACTTTCTCGAAAACACAAAGTATACTCATTCTGAATATAAATGCAATCAAGCTTACGCAACATGTGTTATCTATTTTTGTACCGAAACTTTCATTTACACATAAAATCTGAACTATAGAGAAAGTTAAGCAGCCATTTCATTTTAAAGATCTTCTTGTTACCCAATATAATTTATCATTATAATTGATTAGAAACGCAGGATTAATTTTAAATGATTATGAAACAAAACAATAAATAAATGATTTATATTTTAAGTCATAGATTTTTGATATAAAACGAAATTCAAAAATCTATGACTTACAACAACCTTCCGAACCGGTATTAGAGTCAGACAATTCATAAGTGCTTGTAAAGGCCTATTTGAATAAAAATATTTTCATTTAATTTCATTTTCCTTTCATTATTATTACTTTACTAACTCTCTCTCGCGGTTTCTACCGCGTTGAATGAATCGTATTTTATTTACTCAACATTGTGGATTTTAATCCTATTGCGCGGATTCCTAATTATTTTTCCAAGTTTCTCCTTAAAACTACAGATCCTTGCCAGTGAAAGTACTACCAAAATCGGTGAAGCCGTTTTGAGAGCTGTTTTGTAGCCTGAACGAGGCATCTGCACAGGATAATTCCACGTCACAAAGATATTTAAGTTAAGTCCCGGAAAATGTTATATAAAGCTACGTGATGATAACGCGATTATGATGGGAATTATTTAAGTTATGCATTACGCATTCTATCTATACTACTATACAAAACTGTAGGGTTTCTGTCTGCTTGTCTTTACAAATCACTAGCTGTCCCACGCGGTGTCACCCACGTTTCCAAGGGATATATATAAAATAAAATAAAATAAAAAGCCTTTTATTTGATCTTGCTACATTGCTATTGCTTCAGGAGCTACTTATTTTTTATAACTATAAAACATTAGTTGTCAGCAAGGTCTTCAGGTCGGCTAAAGGCCTCCTCCAGCGATGTCCACTTCGATAGAGATAGATCGAGGATAGAGATCCTGTGCTATTTGCCACCACTTTGGACCAGCGACTTTATTTATTTCATCCTCCCAGCGTGTTGACGGTCTTCCTCTCTTTCTTTTTCCTTGAGGTCCTCTCCACATGGTGGTGCTGTAGGTCCATCTTTTGTCTCTAAGCCTCGCTATGTGACCGGCCCACTTCCACTTTAGTTTTTGAGTATAGTTTAAGGCGTTAGTGGCTTTTGTTATTTATCTTATCTTTACGTGTCTAATCTTATCTAGTTTCTTTATTTTAAGGATGCTTCTCTCAATTCCGCGTTGACAAGATGTTATTCTTTGCTTAACTCTTGACGTAAATTTCCATGTTTGACATCCATATGTCAAGCATGGTAAGATGTTAGAGTTCATTGTCTTAGTTTTCCGTTTTATTGGCATGTTACTTTTGAAGAACTTTTTTCTTTCAAACTCCAGAATCTACTCCATGTTCGCTGTACTCCACTTTCAACCTCTTGTTCGTTGTTTTTTTTTTCAAAACTAATTGTTTTTCCTTGGTAAGTATATTTGTCTGTATAATCTATGGATATCCATTGACTTTTATCTGTTTTTTGAGGCTATTAGACATTACCATGGTCTTAGTGAGATTGATTTCAAGTCCTACGTCTACGCTACCTGATTGTAAGTCATTGATCATATGCTGTAGTTCTGAGCTTGTCTCGGATAATATTAATCCATTAACTAGATTAAAGGAGCACAAGCACAACAACAGGATAGGCGGAAGCGACATTGTTGTATACTTTTATATTTTTTTTAAGGAAGAGAAATTTGACCGATCTTCCATAATAGGTATGGTAAGAACATGTGATTGCGCGTGTAATAGTCTATATATGATGTCGATAAACGCAGGTAAAACCGTATGAGGCAGCTAGTTTGGGAAAACATCAAATGAATTTCACACGGTAAAACTTTCGACAGGTACAGTTTTTCTGAGAAGCCAAAGGTATTATTGGCAGCAATAAACAATAATTAACTAAAGTACTCGTACCATTTTCCTCAACCATTAGTTACTCCAAAAGAACCTTTCCGAAACACCAATGTTAATACGAGCAAAACGCTTAAACAAAAGAAATTATACGTATGTCATTAACAATACGAGAAACAACAAACGACGCCGCTCTCGTTCAAGTGGCTGTTAGTCAAAAGTTAAGAAAGGCGAAGTGTTGTAAGCCGGGAAAAAGTTTTGACGCAAGCTTAGGGATGGTTTATATAAATCGGTTGGACAGGCGATAACGGTTTGAGGAAAAAGGAAGAAAGATGGCCAAGTGGCACTACTGTATGTACTTAAATCTACACTAATATTATAAAGAGGAAAGGTTTTTATTTTTGTATGTAACGAATAAACTCAAAAAATACTGGACCGATTTCAATTCTTTCAGTGTTGTGATGCTACATTATCCCCGGGTGACATAGGCTATATTATATTTTCAAAGAAATAAAGGATCCTTTCTAAAACTCTAATAATGTAACCCAAGGTGTAAAAAAATCCTTACATCGCGTGTGCTGCGAAAACTATTGATAGAAAGAACACAATACTGTAACATTCCTCGGGAACGCCGGTGGAACCGCGGGGGACAGCTAGTTATTCATAAATACTAAGGTGGAATGGTTGTATTTATATATATTATCTACTTCTATCTATAAATATGTATAAGGAAAATAGCGTCCCTTTTTGACGTAACATCAACTCAAAACTACTGAACATATCGGGATGGGACTGCTACCAAGCTGCTAAGCAGAGCTTCTACTAACGAAACCAGAAAACTGATATTACATATACCACTTTTTTTTGTAAATACATACTTATATAGACATTTACACTCAGACACAGAACAAACAGACATGTTCATGCACACAAATGTTTGTCCTGGGTGGGAATCGAACCCGCGATCTGCAAACTGGCCTGTCATAATGATTCGATGACATGATCGATATAGTACATTCCTACAAAGAAGTTTATTTTATTTTCTAAAGGCATTGGATATAATATCAACAGCATATCGACCTCAATAGATCGTGTAAGTATGGTGTCTCAAGTCTTAGGTTAAGGGCATGCCCATCGTGCGCACAACGGTGGATCCGCGCTTCAATTCGCCAAGTATAAACCGTCCCTTATCTGTAGGCACATCAAAACTTTTAACGACGTCACTTAACTGGAAGTTTTTGGGATTGTCTTACCTTTTCCAAGTATCTTGCCGAAGCTGCCTAATATGCTCGGGAGAAACATCGCGAAGAGTATCGATTTGAGGATTACTTGTCCACCTATTAGCAGCGGCACGAAGAACTTGTTCAGGCCAAAAGCTGGAAATTAACGGTTTATAATTAGTATAAAGTAATAAATAAATATCCTGGGAGATTCTCTTACACGGCCATCTGATTCAAAACTAAGCAGAGCTTGTACTGTGGAAACCAGATAGCTGATATACTACATATACTATATTTTTTTTCTAAATACATACTTATATAGATATTTACACTCAGAACAAACAAACATGTTCATGCACACAATTTTTTGTCCTGGGTGGGAATCGAACCCGCAACCTTCGGCTTGGCAGTCAGAGTCGCTGACCACCAAGCCAACTGGCCTGTCGCATAGGTTAATGATGGTTATAAAAAAAAACGGTGAAACAGTAGCTTTTTTAACTTGTTCTGAGTCATCACGAGATTTTTAAAAACAATTTAGGAATATAGTTATTAGACTATTTACAAATTGAAACTAAAAAGTGTAAATAACATTAATGCATCTATACTAATATTATAAAGAGGAAATATTTGTATGTAAGTATGTTTACTCTTTCACTCAAAGCCTAATTAACGGATATGGATGACTTAACACATAGATAGAGCATATCCTGGAATAATATTTAGGCTACTTTTTATCCCGGGAAAATGTAATGTCCCTCGGGAACGCGGGTCACCGCGCGGACAGTCTTAAATAAAAATATTAAATGTATTACAATAAATATAACTATAATTCCTTTTTCCGTATTTCTTTATGGAAACAGAAAATATATCTAAAATAAAGATCATCTAAATGTTCCATTGGATGGTGAAAATATTATACAATAAAAACAGCTGATCTAAATCGCTGCCGGATTAGATCAGCTGTTTTTACTGTATATGTCATTTTAAATATTAATTAGGCTTCTGTAGATAGTTTAATATGAAATTAAGTATATGTTAATAATTAAAATAAAATTTAAGCTTCTTAAGCATTTAAGCTTGAGATTGTAGCTCTCAAGTCCCCAGAGGTTAAGGGCCAACCTAATGCTTGACTATGTTCTCAAAGGAAAATGTCGAAAATATGCAATTATTTCAATTTTTCATTAAAAATCAATATTTTTGAAGTTTTGAATGACTGAGTGACAATTCACTCAGTCATTCAAATTAACGTGAAATATAAATGCCTTAAGAAATGATTTATTTTTATTAAATTTATGCAGTGCATATCCCCATAAGGTATAATGGGAAACAAAATATTCAAGGTCCTTGCACAGACGGAAGGTATAACAAAATATTGCCATTCTTGACATTTCATCAATCAACCGATTGTCATTTTTCATAGAGAAGGGTGTCGAATCAATCATTTGGACCCATTGATATCATGCATCAATATTTTATAATGTTTTTCCCATGTTTTATTGGCATATTGTCAATGTCACTTTCTATTGTTAGAGTCACTCATACAAGTATTAGTAATATTTTATACTGACTAAGCCTGACTTTTGTTTTTTAATATTATTTCAGACATTCTAAGAGCTCCACTACATAGTATAAAACAAAGTCGCTTTCTCTGTCCCTATATCCCTATCTATGCTTAAATCTTTAAAACTACGCAATGGATTTTGATGCGGTTTTAATAGATACGAGTGCTTGAAGAGGAAGGTTTTTATGTATAATACATGTGACATCCCACGGGAACGCGGGTAAAACCGCGGGGGACAGCTAGTAATCTATAAATGCAAAAGTGATAACTAACCGACTCAGACGTGGCTTTGCGGAAATCCATTATAAGACTATACAAAAGACAAATATGTAGTAACTAATTCCGCTTGATCTCCTTCTCTATCAAGTCCCAAACTAGGAAACACAACAGAAAATCGACACGTATTACTAGATATTCGTTTTTTGTACAATCAAAATACAAGATGATGTTTGTAATGAGATTTAATGGAACCATGCATTAAAATAATGTTATACTTACATCGAAACGTTTTAGCAGCTTTTGGTAGATTAATAGACAGCACATGTGTCTCAAAGAAATTCTTGATTTTCTGGAACAGTCTGTATTCGTAGGTGTACTTGCTGAATAGCCCTCTACCTTTAGCTACCTCAACTTCTTTTGTATCTCCAATTTTAGTTGTGTTCTCTTGTTTCTTATTTAGTTCGGTTGAATTGACTGTAGACATAATTTCAACTCCTTCAACTATTTCATAACGATCTGTTCTTATTGAATTATCTATTACATCCTCGATTGTACTTCCCAAATAATTAACAGTACTATTTGCTAAAGAAAATTTCTCTGTAAGTGTACTTAGCGTTCCAACTACACTATTTATTAAGTTTTCTTCATTTGTATCGGTCAGTTCTTCTTTATTATTATTATCATCAAAATTACTACTATGACAGCTATGGCAATGGTTATCTAATTTATTATCTACATTTTTTATTTCTCTTTTGGTTTCTTGACTTGTATCTTTAGGAATAGTCTGACAGTTACATTGTATTGCAAGAAGGAATATGTACAATATGACTAATGGGCCGTCTTCGAACCTCCACTCTGTCCTTCTGCTGTTATTTCTTTGAGCTTTCCTGTCCATTTTTTTTCTGTTTTATCCAAATCTTCATCACCGGCCAGTGGTTTTCTATAGTTGATAGTCTGCTCATTGATTGAATCTGGAACAAGAATAAAAGTTGAATGAATTGTCTGTGTTGATTCCCATCATTGTGAATGTAATAGTGGAAACAATGATCTCAGTGATGAAAGTTATTAGAAAATGTGTGATTACATTCACGTAGATAGTGGGTCATCTATAGATAAAGTACATAAATTGTTTTTAAAGACATCATTTAGATGAAGTGTTTAATAAATGTCTTGCGTTGTCAATTAATCTCGCATAAAGGTCCTAGCAGATTTAGATAAACCGTTGTACATTGATACAATGATAACAATCTTAAAAAGCATCGATTTGGGTCTTTGTCACTTGTCCCGATGTGGAGGGTACCTAAGGATGTGACTGTAAATCGCATAAGGCTTAAAAATAGGTTCTGTCGGGTAATTTACTGTGGTAGCATCTACATAATACGACACGCATCACCCGCGGATACAAAAATTAACACAGTCTCTCGCTCACGCTAAATATATTCAAGGCTTTAATTTTTAAATCTTATTATTTTCAATTTTAAAAGATTGTGAGGCCACTCAGCTCGATGCAGAGCCCTATTGGACACCAACCTCAACGCCTGATGGAAAGTGGTTACCACCGCCTATAGATATTTGCAACACCATGGGCATTGCCAATGCGTTATCGACCCTGAGACGTGAAGTTAAGTCTCAAATTTAAATTATACCAACAAATTCTCCTAAAATCGTCACCCATTAAAGAGCTCACTAACGTTACGTTATTTGTTATCAAAGTGCAAAATTGCGAAGCGAAATCATATTAAGGCTCCTAAAACTTTTTTTTTATATTTCCTGTCCGGAGCAACGTCAGAAACGACCGTTAACGTAAAAAGTCGGGTTAAGTACCTGTCAGTAAGTGCATTAACGTTGGGGTGATATGACCGTTAGGGAGGTTTATAACATAATGCGTAGAACACATGATATATTATTTGTTTTCAATGAGTATTCTTTTGTTTTTGATTTTGACAGGCCAATTGGCTTGGTGGTTAACGCTCTGACTGCCAAACCTAAGGTCGCGGGTTCGATTCCCACCCAGGACAAACATTTGTGTGCATGAACATGTCTGTTTGTTCTGTGTCTGCGTGAAATATCTATATAAGTATGTATTTAGAAAAAAAACGAAGTAGTATATGTAGTATATCAGTTATTTGGTTTCCATAGTACAAGCTCTGCTTAGTTTGGGACCAAGATGGCCGTGTGTAATGAATGTCCCAGGATATTTATTTATTATTAATTTATTTATTTCCAATTTCTAACGTACCACTTGATACGTAAGAAAGAAAAATCATATATAGAATAAAAATAATTTATTACACACAAAAAGTTTTAAGCACGAATATAAATTACAGCTGTCCCTACACTAAGCACAGCTTGTATCGCAGGGGACCAACAATCGGTTACCAATATTTACTTACAGTCACCCAGTTCGATCTAGTATCTACAAGCTTCTGTATTTTTACAAATACGATACAATAATTTGGTGGCGCTTTGAACGCGAGCTGTTGGCGAGTGAACATTTGGTGGGCGCAGTGGTAGCCGTTGACCGTTGTAGAAGGTTGAACCCCGCACCCCTTGCAGTCCCCGCAGACATTTTCATAGACAACGTCGGCGCTAACAATAGCGCCGATAATAGATGAAACTTTATTGATAAGGCAAAATTTTTCAAAATTCAATACCATTTATTCAGTTTAGGCCTTTGGAGGGCACTTATGAAGGTCAAATTTAAAGTTACTGAAGCTACAACTGGTTCGGAAGTCAGCCGTAGAAGTAGTAAAGGTGTCAAATTGTTTTTGTTTTATTATTGTTAATAAAAATTGTTTCATAATATACCTACAGAGAGGACAAATTTCGGTAACTCAACTTTAACTTAAGTTAGACAGAAAGCCTTATATTAGTTCTAATGGTGAATGCACACATACGATTATGCAATTATTTGAAGATTCAAACAAAGACGTAATATTTTCTTTAAACTCAAAATTGTTAGTGTATTTCCATCAAATTTAAGCCAAGCCCAAACTATCGTTTTGTCATTTTCTTTTCTTCAAATAACGTTACATAAGTCATTATTTTTATGTAAAATTCAAAGGCATGTCATAGTAAAGTAATCACTACATAGTATAAAACAAAGTCGCTTTCTCTGTCCCTATATCCCTATGTATGCTTAAATCTTTAAAACTACGCAACGGATTTTGATGCGGTTTTTTTAATAGATAGAGTGATTAAAGAGGAAGGTTTATATGTATTAGTATCTACATCGCACCGATCGAAGCCGGGGCGGGTCGCTAGTTAAGAATGAAACGGCAAACCCAAGCCAAAACTTTGATACCATACTCTTAGATAAACCTCGTCGGTGAACTGATAACAAGGCGTTGGAGATGGCCTGGATTGGCAATCTCTCTCGCGAGAGAGATAAAGCATAGAATACTTGCTTCTAGATTGATCTTGCGTTTACGTTATGAAGTCAATAAACAAAAAACAAATTTTCGATAGTATTTTGTTTAATTTGCACGCAAGAGTATGAACTCGGCTTTATAATCGAACGTGGCTTTTAACTTTTACGATTATGTGCCCCAATATAGGTATGTCCATGCCTAATGTTCCGATATTCTTTATAAACACACCCTTATGCTAGGTAACGATAGGAGCGTAGTTAGCATTTTTTTATTGGGTAATCATTTTTGTGCTGAAATTATGAAATAAAAACCGGACAAGCGATATTACCCTCTCCATAACACAGGTAAAGTCGTAGAATGTAGTTCTTTATATATTTGCCGACAAAAAATCTTACGGTCCACATGATGGTAAGTGGTCACCGCCGCCTATGGTAATTGACAAAACCAGAGGCACTGCCAATGCGTTGTCGTCCTTGGGACGTAAAGCTCGTGTGTCTGTAATTTAAGGAAATTATGTGTAGATATTACACACGTATAATATTTTGACTACAACAATAAATCAACATTCTGGATATTCACGGATCACACGGCCATCAGATTCCAAACTATCTAGAGCGAGTAGTGTATTGCACGGCATTTAGCAGCCTTAACCTTCAATTAGGCGCGCCAATAAACTAACATTGTTAGTCGCGCGGGGTATGCAGTTACCAAATTGATAGAACTAGGGGACTAGAGAGTTAGGGAGCTAGCAAGAAATTCGGGTTGACAGCGTTAATAGGTATAAAAATAACTTATTTTGAAGATCACTTGGGGTCGCGGCGACCCCGCGCGCCTAATCAAAGGTGGGTTGTAGTTCGGGTGCTAACTTCACCCCGTGCAATAATGGACTACTTAAGTCACGTATCGTAATGTACTATTATAATTTACTGTATTATCTTCATCAGCTTATCTCCGTCAGCTGGACATAGGCCTCACCTATGGCACGCCACTGAGCTCGATCTTCAGCTCTTTGTTTCCAACCGCTGCCAGCCAGCTTGCGTATATCATCGCTCCTTCTAGCTGGAGGGCGCCCTACACTACGTTTACCGAGCCGTGGTCTCCACTCTACACGTCTACGATAACTGTCGGGCAGTTATCGGTTCTACGGCAGATGGCAGCCCACTGTCACTTCAGCTTGCTAATCTTTTGATCTAATTTAATGTAATTTACTGTATTACCAGCTCTACTTATCTCCAGTAATAAGCAAGTAAATCTGCTGTGACATACTGACGTCTGACTTGAAGAATTGAAAAGATAAAGTCCCTATTTTTTGTCGCCTACGGAACTGAAAATATATGCCTAAAAGAACTAGTCTGATCTAGGTTGCCGTTGTGAATAGATTTTGGTTTCAAGCTCGGATTACTAAAGCTATCTTCTCTTTTACATCGCAGCGTCTGATATAACCCTGGTAAGCCCTTAGGTTTTACCCAAAATACCCTTCGTATTGTGTTTTAGTCGTATTTACTATAGTTCTGTTAGACAATATATTTTAATAAAAAAAGTATTATTAAATTGACCTATCTTGTGTTCTTTTCTTTCTAACCTAACCATTGCGGAATTTTGGTTAAATATAACACTGTTCGATAAATGTATATTAAACATGAATTGAAACCAATATAATTCACAAAATGAATTCTCCTAGACAAACTCTTTCACTAGTTACCAATGAAATAAAGGTGGTTTATGAATTATTAAATTTACAACATGTTACGCCTTATCAGATTTAAAGTAACTTCCCTTAACTATCATTTATTGTCAACACAAGCAAATGTGTGTCAGTTCAATCAGATCGAAGACCAGGGGGGCGATTCCACTAACATATTATGCACCGAACCATTACAATATCACAACTAAACGTCAAATTTGACGTTTAATCGCATTGTACTAAATACACCAACGATCGAACTGCGGTTGTGTTTCGGTAATGGTTCACATTCATTCGAAAGATTACGTCAAAATGTATGGAAATGCTATTATGAAATGTCAAACTTCAATTTGACATTAATCGTAACCATAATATTGCCGAACCAAACCTGATTCTCGAACGTTGCATTTAGTCGAATTGGGCCCCAGTGCCCCAAGCACGAACATCTATAGTAAGCGTATCGTCAACGTATCGAGAGCGCCACAAACCTATGCAATGGGAAAATGAACATCGCGCAACGTCACGGTGTTCAATTTAACATATTAACTAGCATTTTGGCGTATTCGATACGATGACGCTACGCTTGCGATCAATGTTCGTGCTGCCACTAGAAAATTCTGTTGCAAAATTTAATCCAAACATCAACTTTACAAGTGAACTCAAACAAAAGCTTGTGAAAGTTTGATCGCAAAGTAATCTACAGAGTTTCCTTAAGCTCGTTATTTAATTAGCTAGCTATTTTACTTTGTTACTCGAATTACCTTTGTACAATACTATGAGAGTAACTTAAATAGGGATGTGTCCTGACATGTCAAATCAGCAATTCTTTATGAAATGTCAAAACGATCGAATGTATGGAGTTTTGTATGAAATAGCAAGTTGTGACGTCATAATGGTACAGCATCAAATAACATACTCTTTATGATTAGATCGGTACTGAAGAATCACTTTTGATTTATGATTGATCATATTTAATGTTTTCGTATATTTTTGGATGTTCAATACACTGGTCATTTATCTTTAATACAGGACACATCCCAATTGTCAAGACTTAATGGACGCTTTTTGACAGCTAAGAGTGTCATAGAAAAATTAACCCTATGTATTGATGATAAGGTTCATCAGCAACATTATGCTATTAACCATTGGATTTATAGATATACCTTGTTTTAAAGGCAATTAAGATGATTTTACAATGACATTTTAACTGTCAAATCGGACTAATTAGATCTTGAAGATGATGATGATTGAGGATGTAAATAAACTGAGTCTACTAGTTCTGTCTATATGTTTTACTACTACGAATTCTTTATTAGTGAAGTTGTATGGATGTTAGTTACTCTTTCACGCAAAAACTACCAAACGGATTTAAATGCTTAGAAAATTAGAAAATTTATGAAAACATAACGACCATATTATCTTTTTTAATGTAACCTTACCGCTTTTGACACTATAAAGTCTTATAAAATAACCTGGTGTTTGAGATAAATGTCAGTCGTTTGAGCATGGATCGGAATTATATTGATTTGTTTAATTTATTTCTTAATAATAATAATATTTCTAAGTGCACATTTCACATTCGGAAAATTGTATTGTATTGTAATGTACAGTGAGATTTTTAAGAAGTGTTTGTTCATCACGGTTAGTTCAGAGCGCCATCACGCCTAATATAAAAAGTTTTATTGTCAAGAATAACAAACACTACGTTCTTGGTATTTTTTTTTATTAATGATACCAGTTCGAATTAAATATTCATTGAAGACAGGTCAACGTCTGCCAGGTCAGCTATGACAATATAAATATGACGGAAATAACTCGAGAATAACTCGTTGCTCAGTTTACTTCTCATTTACAATGAAGATGTCATCAAATCTAATTTACGAAGCAACATTCAAACCCCACGCCACTAACTTGGCGACCACAACTTTATCTAGGGTAAATCTCTTTACATTAACATCTTACGGTCCGGCAAACTGAGTTAGCGAACTATTCGACAAAGCTGGTTCCGGCCATAGAAATCTAAAACCTATTTCAAACACGTTCGTATAGAAGTAATTAATAGCTAGCTACCCCCCGCGGTTTCACCTGTGTTTCCGAGGGATGTAACATTTTCCCGACACAAAAAGCATCCTATGTTACTTCTAATACCTCCAAGAATAAGTGTACAAAGTTTCATGATGATCGGTTAAGTCGTTTTCGCGTACAAACGTAACAAACAAACTTACATTGATATTTATAATATTAGTAGGGATTATTGATAGATATAAGATAATGTTATTTTTCGTATTGATAAGTTAAATTATTTTATAAGTTAGTTTATTTTCGATAATTTCATTTTCAGGAAAGACTGTCACTCAGTTCTCGCTCAGTCTGAAAGCCAGGGTTTTATGTTATTTTCTAGAAAACCCACCATGTGATTATTGCATATAATAATATAGTTTTAGTTGCTTATTACTCAATTTACTTGTTGTTGTCAATCGAATCATATTTTGTATGCTTTACGGTGATAATAGATCTACCAATCTCGTGAGAGCATAGCTTATATAAACTGCAAGATGCCCCATTTTTTACTTAGAAAAACAAAGTTCAAAGGAACGTATCGCTAAATTTTTTGACTCCCACAACGAAAACAACTGTCAGTCAATGTACGTAGAATTTATCCCACATCTTATGTAACAAGCTTAGATTTCTATGACCGGGTCGTTTCCGAATCCCATCGTAGGCTGTATTCAATATACAACATTACTTGTAGTTGACGATGTTCCTTGAAAACTACAAATTTGGGATAATCCTAACGTATTGAATAGCCATGGGATTTGGTTAATGTTACTAATATTATAAATATGTAAGTTCATGTATATTTTTAACAGACATTAACTCTGTAACCACTGAGCGGATTTTAATGTAATTTGGCTCATTTTATTTTTTTATTTGTTTCAACAACAAAATTCTCAGCTCCCAGTCACTAAAATTTTACATATATATTTTACAAGTATTGGTACAGCCAATTATGGATTAAATTTTTTTTAACCTAGTTTTATTTAATGGATAGGATAACTCATATACTTTAGGATCATACAGGAACGAGGTCACAGGACAAACTAAAGATTTCATTTTTCATTAAAGCTGTCATTTATATAGTCTCTTGGGAATAGTGTAGCTTTCTATCAGTAAAAGAATTATTGTAATTGGATGAGTAGTTTCGGAGGTTACCTCATTTATCCAAACATACAAACTTTGTAGTATTAGTATAGATTATTAACAGCCCAAATCGTCCCACTACAAGATAAAACAGGCCAGTTGGTTTGGTGATAAGCGACTGCCAAGCCGAAGGTCGCGGGTTCGATTCCAACCCAGGACAAACATTTGTGTGCATGAACATGTCTGTTTGTTCTATGTCTGGGTGTAAATATCTATATAAGTATGTATTTAGAAAAAAAAGTAGTATATGTAGTATATAAGTTATCTGGTTTCCATAGTACAAGCTCTGCTTGGTTTGGGACCAGATGGCCGTGTGTATAGAATGTCCCAGGGTATATTTATATTTATTTATAAAGCCTTCCCACTCCTCTCTGCTTTTCACGTAAAGTTCCACTATATTTGCTAAATACTTGTGATTATTACACCATAACTCTTCTTCCCTTACTCATTATTGGTTATTACAACACGCTCTTGCCTCCGTTTGGCTTAACGTATAACAATATAATAATCTACAGGAAAACTGCGATGTTAAGGATTAACACCCCATAAGAGGGTTCCCGGTCTTTCATTAAAGGTTGCCTAATGGCGCGTCGTTTGTTCGTTAGGTTCCTAATATCAAGTAATAATAAAGAAAAATGTATGGGTTCTTGGAGCCAGTTCATTTTTAATGTCACTCTGGTAAGCGTGCTACATCCTCAGCCTTGTTATTACTCCTTCTGGGGTAGAAAACCAAACGCAAGCCCATTCTAAGAAAAAAACGTGTAAACTTTTTTTTTAAATCATTTATTTCAACGTAAAAAAATAACAAATTACACATACAATTTTCCTTGCCAAGCTATATAGCTTGTTGGCAAGATACGCTCGTTAACAGTACTATTATGTATTTAATTTAGGTACTTAACTCTATTTATATATTATATACTAAAATGAGTTTGTGCCCACTGCATCGCAGGAATGAACCTCACTGACTACAGTGTCATATTTGCCTAGCATTACATCCTTAAGTTTAGTTTGAGCATTTTTACCGTCTTACGAATTTTCGATCAGGTCACGTGTCCTGACGCGAGATTAATATTTTATACCCGTCCCAAGAAAAGTGCTCAACGCCGCTAAAGAAGTTTTCACTTCAAAAAACATATTAACATGTAGAATGTGTACTTGGCGCGAGGCGCTACAGTGCCTTTGGATGTGAAAAAGTACAGCCCCAGAACATTGACTGTGATTATTTATTAATTAATTATCGATCAGATAGGTGGGTACTTCGATACTTATCTTGCTACGACATTTAGAAGATTAATGAAGTAGAGCTCTTAGTGCAGAGTTTATCCGGGGAAGTACTACCTTACCCATTTCCATCGGGAAGCAGTAGTGCCCTTGTGTTACTGTGTTTCGGGAAAGTTATGGGGTCAGTAAAATTACAAGCACAGGAGACTTAACAACTTCACGTCAGATAGACAACGCATTGGCAATGCCCTATCGCAAATGTTCACAGGCGGCGGTGACCACTTACCATCAGGTGGACCGTCTGAATATAATAATAATAAATGAGTATCCAGGGACATTGTTTACACATGGCCATCTGATCCCAAGCTAAGCGGAGCTTGTACTATGGAAACCAGATAACTGATATACAACATATACTACTTATTTTTTTTCTAAATATACACTTATATAGATATTGCCACGGATTGATTGAGACTGATTGTGTCGGCGTACTTCCCATAAGGATACAATTAAAAAAGATTTGGTTGTTACTGCAGTTGTAACCGTGGAGTTCAACAGGGTACTGCACTGGGTGCCATATTATTCAAAAGGCATGATAAATAAAAAGTCCATAAGTATTTTTTTTTTTTTTTTATGCCACATAGGCCGACAAACAAGCAGACGGTCCACCTGATGGTAAGTGGTCACCGCCGCCTATGAACATTTGCAACACTAGGAGCATCGCCAATGCGTTGTCGACCCTGAGACGTGAAGTTGTTAAGTCTCATGTGCCTGTAATTTCACCGGCCCCCTTACCTTTTTCTAACCGAAACACAGTAATACAATTGCATTACTGCTTCACGGCGGAAATGGGTAAGGTGGTAGTACTTCCCCGGACGAACTCTGCACTAAGAGCTCTACTACTACTAAAGTACCTCTATTTGTTACACCAAATGAATATCTAGACTATTGTTCTACGAAGCCTTTGGCTAACGCTCTTTGTACTTTTAGATTATTTATTATAGTTTTCGTAGTCACAGTTCTTTGTTATAAAAATTGTTGTATTTTCTTATATTGTATAATTAACTGTGTGCGTGTTTCTTTTGTTAATCCCTACTAATATTATAAATGTGAATGTAAGTTTGTTACGCTTTCACGCGAAAACTACTTAATCGATCATCATGAAACTTTGTACACACATTCTTAGAGATATTAAAAGTAACATAGGATACTTTTTGTGCCGGGAAAATGTTATATGTTGTCTGGAACGCGAGTGAAACCACGGGGAACAGCTAGTATAATATAATATAAAACTAACGGTTTCACTCGCGTTTATCGATATCATATATAGCCTATAACCATCTATGAAAAATTCCACGTCGAATCGTAGCAGTCCCACCCTATATGTTCAGTAGTTTTATATATTTAGTATTTTGCGTATTATATATATAGATAATGATAAATAAATATCCTAGGATATCTTCACACACGTCAATCGGATACTAAACCGAGTAAAGCTTGTACTATGGGCACATGGAAACTGTTCAACGTACTATTTCTAAATATATTTTCAAGTTGATAGTGATTTCAAACCGAGAAAACCATACTGAAAATGTTGTTTTTCTGAAGTTTTAAATATGTATGTTTTATCTACACTACTTGTGTAGTGTAGAATAAACAAACATTCGTGTAAGTTTTTTGAGTAGTAGAGCTCTTAGTGCAGGGAAGTACTACCACCTTACCCATTTCCGCCGTGAAATAGTAGTGCACTGTGAAATTACAGGCACATGAGACTTAACAACTTCATCTCTCATGGTCGATAACGCATTGGCGAAGCTTTGGTGTGGCAAATGTCCATAGGCGGCGGTGACCACTTACCATCAGGTGGATCGTGTGTTTGATTGTCGGCTCATGTCATATAAAAAAAAGCAATATTTGTACTTAGACGGGTACAAATTCACGACCTCTGTCTACAGCCAGATTATCTAGCCCCCCCCCACCAACCACCCTGTCAAATAATTTCGAATTATTGACTTATTATTTATTATTATTATTAGTATTCATTTGGAATAAAAGAAGTAATATGTATTAAGACCGTATTGAATCTCAAAGGTACTCCAAGACTCTCTTACAAATTGATAAATAAATAATTACCAATCCCCTTTATCAGGCAGTCATGTGAAATATCATCCAATAAAGCCTTGATACTATTACTACTAAAAGAAATGGAAATATCAATAGACTGGTATTCAATGATATTCAATGATAAGATATAAAAGACTCAATCAGTCCAGTCAATTTGTTAGATAAATCGATTTCCATTCAGACTAATTCCACCGAAAGTGGCATAATGGAATTTGAAAATGAAGTCCATTTATAAAGTTTAAAACTGTTTATTATATTATGCATATGTTTTGGGTAATACCAGAGACTTATCAAGCTATGGATATTAAATACATGTAAGAGAATATGCATTGTGGAATTTTGAACCAAATAATATATATATAAAAAAAATATATATATATATATTTTTTTGTTTATGCCACTTGGGCCGACAAACGGTCCACCTGATGATACGTGGTCACCGCCGCCTATGGACATTTGCAACACTAGGAGCATCGCCAATGCGTTGTCGACCCTGAGACGTGAAGTTGTTAAGTCTCATGTGCCTGTAATTTCACCGGCCCCCTTACCTTTCTAACCGAAACACAGTAATACAATTGCACTACTGCTTCACGGCGGAAATGGGTAAGGTGGTAGTACTTCCCCGGACGAACTCTGCACTAAGAGCTCTACTACTCTAAAATGTGAAATATGAATAACGTACGTAATGACGACGAATTAAGTTAAACTAATATTTTTTTTTGTAGTCAAGTGGTCTGATATACAGGCAGATGGTCCATCTGATGGTAAGTGGTCATCGCCCAGAGGCATTGCCCCTGTCAATCCTGAGATTTGAAGTTATTAAATACGTCTCATGTTCCTGTCATTTCACCTGTCCTTTTTTACCTAAATAAAGTGCACTGTTCTTCGCAGCAGAAATGGGTATGGTACTTCCCCGGACGAACTCTACACTAACAGCTATACTACTTCCAGTCTTAGTTAGACCAGGGTAGATCAGTCTCAGTAAGTCTCAGGAAACGTGAAGTTATTAAGTCTTATGCGAATTCTGAGAGTAAGTAATAAGTAAGAGGCGAGAAGAGAGTTAGAGAATAAATTAAATTCTAATTACCCAAAATGAAATAACGATCAACGTATTTTATTATTCTTTAAAATGGGATGTAATTTGGTTACAATAATTTGATGAAGACTTTATTACAAAGTAATATACGATTTAATCCATCAAATAGATGATTCGAGTTAAATTACACGCATTAAACACTGTCTTACAGTTCTCAATAGAAATTGTAAGCTGTTAAAGACAGATTAAGGAACAATTAGGATAAGTTCAGTTTGGGTCTAATTACTTTAGTGTTACTCCGAAATTTCTCTGTAAATTTACTGTCTGTGAGACGCTAAAACACTACCGCAAACCTAAAATCTAAGCCGCCTTACTTTCCAATGTGCTTCAGACAGGTTATAATGAGTGGTTTCATTTAGAGTAAATGAGTAACACGGATATTATTTTAAAGAATAATCAAGTGTAATTTATTATAAAGAAAGAGAAGGAAAATAATTAGCATGCCTCCCAAATACGTAAAGCCCCCACGCTTTGCTTTTTTCATTATTTTTTGAACCAAATTATTCCATTATGTGGGATGTAAAAAACAATTTTAAGATCACTAAGTATTGCGGCTCTCCAACCTTCATACTGACACTGACATGACTGCCCGACAAGACATGGACGGACAGACGAGTAAATGACTTGACAGGACAAAACAAAATAGGACAAAGAATTAGTAAGGAAAATATGGGGTTTGACTTTGGGCTTGATCAACGATTTTTGACTTGAGCACATTTTTCATTAATTAAGACCTTATAAGAAGACAAGACCGAATACTAAGTTTATAGAATAAGTGCATTATAACTTAGTAAATTAAAGTAAGTTATTAAAATGCAACTAAGGATTACACTGCTCGTGTACCAAAATGTATTTTTCCAGACTTTTTTTACAGTCATTGTCCAGTTTTAATTTAACCAATACCTATTATTAATCAGTTAATTTTTTTTTATTAGTGTGAATGTATACTGAGGACATTTTTCTTGTCTTTATAAAAAAATATAACACGTTAATTTATTTTTATTTTTACAGTGGCTACGTTCAGAAACCGCAGAGTCAGTGTTCTAACACCTGTTCTATATTAGAACATTGGGTGATTACTCCATAGTGAACGTAGTCTTTGACCTCATTTCCAATATCAATCGACTCTCAATTAAGTTGCGTTTGAACAGGAACAAAGCACTTCTATGTGCCATCGGCGTTTGATTTGATCATTGAAGTTTCTTTGAACACATTGCCACATAAGCTTTGGGATCCGCTCGGTTGTCAGATTCCTTGTTAGCACATACTTAAGTACCACAATACTGACAAGTGTGATATCGTATTGATCTGTGTGATATTGAATTACCAGTCTCTGGTTCTTGGAAATAGATACTTGTTAGATCTACGAACCCTGTTCCTTTAGTTTTCTGCAAGTCAATAAATTAATTGTATAATAGCTGTCTTCTGCAGGTTCACCCGCATTTCCGAAGGGCAAAATGCATAGCTATAGTGCAATTTCAGACTATAATCTATCTCTGTGCCAAATTTCATCTAGATACGTTCCGCATCCTGGGAATGTCCTGAGGTGTTCTGGTATGATTTAGTAACAAACAACCATACATCCAAACATTCAAACTTATAGTAGTAAAATGGTTAACATTTTTTTTTAAATGTCAAGTCTACTAACAGGCAGATGGTCCAGCTGATGGTAAGTGGTCACCGCTGCCTATGGACATTTGCAACACTAGGGGCATCGCCAATATGTTATCGATCTTGAGACGTGAAGTTGTTAAGTCTCATGTGCCTGTAATTTCACCGCCTCACTTACCTTTCTAACCGAAACACAGTAATACAAGTGCACTACTGCTTCACGGCAGAAATGGGTACAGTAGAAGTATTACCACTTGGCCCAACTCTGCACTAAGAGCTCTACTACTTATAAAAATGTTTTTATTGTATCTCTTATGGGAATTTAGGTCGTTAGTAATAAAATAAAAAATAAATAAAATATGTTTATTTTTCTCCTACACATAAAAAAAATACAACATTTTTGTTTTTTAGGTCTTAAACATTTAGTTGTGGGAGACAGGAGCCCAAACTAGGTTACCCTGTGCTATGAGCTTCCTGGCTCCCCCTCTTGGTAAGAAGAAGTTACAATTGAGTAATACATGTATATTGTTATTCACGTGAAAAAAGAGAAAATAATTACTTTTTTTAAAAAGAGAAGAAACCGACAAACATACATTATTGTCATGATACAGTTTTACCGTTATTTAAAGAAATACAGTCGGTTAACAAAAGGAATTTCAAGTCAGCTTCATTTGGCTTTATGGTTGTTTATCAGTGAAAGATATACGTGAATCATGCATTACACTGTTAAGGCAATATATCTAATTTCCTACAATCGTATCCTATATACTATACTAGATGTAACCTGCCACGCTTCGCTGGCACTTTGTGATTGAATGGTTGAGAAATGAGAAACAAAACAAAGACGGTCGCGGTTATGTGACTGATGCAAAAAATAGATAAAAACAATCCTTGATGCGGATTATATATCATGCTAAAATTTCAGCTCGATCGGTGCAGAACTTTTTGAGTTTTTGAAGCGTACACAAACCAACATAACATTTTTATATATCTATATAGATTAATATAATAAATACGTAACTTTGTGAGGATGAATGCATGTGTTTGTAAGTTTTTCGCAAAAACGATTGATCGGATTTGGACGAAACTTTGAGGATATAAACTTGGCACATAGATAGAGCATACCCTGGAATAATAGACCAGGCCAAAGCCTTCAAAAATGGTAAAAAATGAAAAAAAAATATAGTAGGATGAAACCCATTAGAAAAGGAGTGGAATATGATAAAAATGAAGGGAAAAATAAATTACGGTCGATCCGAGTTCGGGAAGTGGGTGGGGGTGAGTTTTTAAGGGTAAAATGGTTTATCTTTATTTCCGGCAAAACAACACGTCCTATGGAAAAAAGTTAATTAGCAAAGTTGTAGGTAATAAAAAGATCTACAACTTTTGTATTTGCAATTTTTTCACATAACCTCAAAATTTAGGTGAAAATTTCAAATAACCAAGTTTTTGGTTTTTTATTTATATCTTTTTCAAAAATTTTATTTTTTCTACGAAAGTTGATGAAAACTTACCTTTTTATGTCCCAAATACACTGTAATTTATTTGATTTAAAATATTTATTTATTCGCCTTATTTTAACTTAATATCAAAAAAGCACCCTTATTTTCAATTGAAAATTCTGACGTCAAAATATCAGCTTTTTCCAAAAAGTCTGTGGGCTTTTTGTTCGTTGAAATATCTACTTTTTGATAGTGTAAAAAATATATACATTACTATAGGAAATGTTCTCAAAAAATGCAAAAAATTGAAACTAAAATTTGATTTTTTTTTTTAATCATTATACAATATGTAACAAAAACCCTGTTGTTCCTTCTACCTACGTTTTAAGAATCGGTATACATACGTAATAAAGGAAGTCATTTATAATAAACTGTAAACACAAATAATTAAAATAAATATTTAATTATTAATATTTGTAATGTTATTCTGATATCTTACCTCTGCATGAAGCGATGACCCGAAATCACAAATAATAGGAAGAAGTTCTACCCGACCCGACAAAGAGAGTGGCCTCTCATTGTCGGTGCCGCCGCGCCGCGCCGCGCCGGTTATCTACCTATTTTTTCTACACAAGTTCACGACTTTGTCAGCTGTTGTTTATAACTTTAACGAATGAATCTTTGAAAATGTTGGTTTACACGATATTTTTATGCACAATTGATAATTGTTATAAGTACATTTAACACTTTTACATAAACAAAATAAAGTCCCCGCGTCTGTCACACAAAACCTTAAGTACCTACTTGCATTTTAATGTATTAATTTATTATAATGTCTACTAGACGGCCACGGAGATGCTGTTCAATATGATCACCTTGTACCTCGACACATTTGTTGCAACGCCTAATAATATTTTCACGTACGCTTTGTAAAATGATGCTACCGAACTTGATGTGGTCAAATGCTGCTACTATGCGTGAACGCATTTCGACCTGCGTATCACACGGTTTTTTAAACACCTGTTGCTTAACAGTACCCCAGAGGCAAACAATCGAAGGGCGTCAGATCAGGTGATCTTACGTAAACAAAACACAAGTCACTCACTAGGTCAACAATAACAACCGTTCGAAAGTAAGTTGCGCGGGAGACTAAGAAATTCGCTTATGATTCGCAGGGCGGCGGGTGGTGGGGTAAAGGGGTAGGAAGGCACGTGGCAGGGATACGAGGCACGCGCCTACGTTTTAGCGGCATCTTCTGTCGCATCAAAGAAAGCCGCCGAGCTCGTAGGCTATTTAGTGAAATAAAGATGTATTTGTAAAATCAGATAATCTAAACATTTTTTTGAATGTGTCGATTTTAATAGTTATTTGTATTTGACCTTTGTACAAGCCAATGTTTATAATTGTTAAATTCTAATATCATTAATGGTGTGCTTGTAGGTAATGTATAACATTCCTAAAAGGAATAACAGGGTTTTTGTTACATACTGTATACAATTTTGAGGTATTTATTAAAATTTACACTTTAATTACTCAAAAAACTAGTAAGATTTCATGAAAAGGGCTAAAATTTACCGAAGGTCACTCAGGTAAATAAATTTTAATAAATACCTCAAAATTGTACATAATGATTAAAAAATAATGTCGAATTTGAGGTTCAATTTTTTGCATTTTTTAAGAACATTTCCTATAGTAATGTATATTTTTTTGCACCATCAGAAAGTAGATATTTCAACGAACAAAAAGACCACAGACTTTTTGGAAAAAGCTGATATTATGACGTCAGAATTTCCGATTGAAAATTAGGGTGCTGTTTATATATAAAGTTAAAATAAGGCGAAAAAATAAATATTTTAAATCAAATAAATTACAGTGTATTTGGGACATACTAAGGTAAGTTTTCACCAAATTTCGTAGAAAAAAGTAAAATTTTGGAAACGATATAAATAAAAAACCAAAAACTTGGTTATTTGAATTTTTCACCAAAATGTTGAGGTTATGTGAAAAATTGAAAATACAAAAGTTATAGATCTTTTTATTACCTACAACTTTGCCATTTAACTTTTTTTCATAGGACTTGTAGTTTTGCCGGAAATGAAGATAAACCATTTATTACCCTTAAAAACTCACCCCCACCCACTTCCCGAACTCGGATCGACCGTAATTTATTTTTCCTTTAATTTTTATCATATTCCCCTCCTTTTCTAATGGGTTTCATCCGACTGTAATTTTTTTTTGTTTCAAAAATTATCGACCCTGGTCTATAACATAAAAGCTATTTTTAAAAATCAATACATATTCGCTTAGCACTCGCTTTTTTTATATCAATGACATAGTAGTGTAAAAACTGTGTCATGTTGTCACATTTCTGGTTTGCTAGATATCAAATAATTGACACAAACATTTTTTTTAAACATCACTACATAGTATGAAATAAAGTCGCTTTCTCTGTCCCTATATCCCTATGTATGCTTAAATCTATAAAACTACGTAACGGATTTTGATGCAGTTTTTTTTAATTAATAGAGTGATTGAAGCGAAAGGTTTATATGTATTAGTATCTACATTGCACCTGAGCGAAGCCGGGGCGGGTCGCTAGTACAAAATAAAACAAATGACTGCTGCTTAGCCGTTTACGTCACGAACGCTGCTTAGCAAACCCTTTCATTAGATACTCATTGTATGAAAGTGGCTTTAGAATGAATGACCTTCTTATCATGTCCGCCATATTGGATTTATTATTACGTCACTTAGCTGTACGTATATCATTACTAAAACCAAATATGTGTGCGAAATTTCACATAAGTGTTAAGTTTACAAAAGCTTGCAATAAAAAAGTTTGGAAACATTTTAAAAGACCTTTCTTTTCTTCGACGTCATAACGTCAAAATGCGGTTGCTTACTCCATAACCAAATTCCGAACAATGTGAAGAAAGTGACGGTAGAAATTACGAAATGCTTATATGATAACTTTTATAACATATTTACAACATAAAGTAACAGTGCTTCGATTCCGTAAGGAAAATGACACTAGCTCGAGGATGCTTCGTCGCGGCCTCTATGTTCTGACTCTTTTGCTAACTACACAATCACGTGAGAGGTAAGCTCTCCGAGGCCTTCATGCGGCTCGCCGACGATGTTTGTATTAGCTGAATAAGGAGGCTGAACGAACAAGCATCCGGTAATATGTCAAAAGAAAGTAATACAAATATGTTTACTGAAAATTTTATCGACCGTATGTAAATTGGTGTTCATAATGGGTTCGCAAATAACTTTTGCTTTTTAGATGTTTGAACAGAAAATATTGTTGACATTATTCGTATTAGTGACTTTCACTATTAGTTTCGGATCAGCGGTCAAGGCTCGTAAACTCAACTAAAAATAGCCATGGTCAGTTGGCTTGGTGGTTAGCGACCCTGACTGCCAAACTGCAGGTCACGGGTTCGATTCCCACCCAGGACAAGTATTTGTGTGAATGAAAATGTCTGTTTGTTCTGTATTTGGGTGTAAATATATATTAGTACTAGCTGCCCGGACAGACATTGTCCTATCAAAATAAGACCATACAAAAATCCGGGAATTCGATCGCAGCGCCACCTACCGGGTCCAATTGTAAATCTAAACCATCCAGGGCGCCACACAAACGCATACAAAAAAAAAATACTCAAATCGGTCCAGCCGTTTAGGAGGAATTCACTGTCAACACACGTACAGAAGAATTTACATATAAAGATATGTGATATACCAGATGTCTGGTTTCCATAGTACAAGCTCTGCTAAGTTTGGAATCAATGACCGTATTTAAAGAATGTCCCCGGATATTTATTATTATTAATATTATGGACAGTTCAGAAATATCTGACACCCTTCACATAATTTAACAGCACTGTTACTACTTAGAGACAAAGGTGTTGTAATAGTTGAGGCGTCTACAATAGAAAGAAGAACATGTCAGACTCACATACGAAGGTCTTTTGAAAGGTCATAGTGGTACATACCCTATGAAAATTTCACCAGTCTTCCTATAACGGAGAGGCAACAACTTCTGCCTATACTTCTAAGATAACCAACACTTTCAGACTATCCACCAGTGCTCAAATTATGAAAACGGAGATATTCCTAACATTGTTTTCATAGGCTTGAGTTTAAACACAATTACCAGGTATTTTAAGTACACTGGGATCACTGACAAGTCTCACTCTTATTAAAAAAAAATACAGACTAATTGATAACCTCCTCCTTTTTTGAAGTCGGTTAACAAAAGAGGTTATAATATGACGAATGAGTTTGGTTGGCATCTGGCCCTTTTGTAATGAAGTTGCTGTTGCCGGCATGTGTTGTGATCCGTCTTCGAATCGTGAGTTATGTATGATCTTTTTTTTTCCAAAATATTTTCGGGTAACTTTTTATTTTTTCTTTCCATAAATATCCCACATGACATTCTTTTACATACGGCCATCTGATCCCAAACTAAGCAGAGCTTGTACTATGGAAACCAGATAACTGATATACTAGATGTACAACATTTTTTTTTCTAGATACATTTACATACATATATTATATAGATATTTACACCCAGACACAGACCAAACAGACATGTTTATGCACACAAATGTTTGTCCTGGGTGGGATTCGAACCCGCGACCTTAGGTTTGGCATTCAGAGTCGCTAACCACCAAGTCAACAGGCCTGTCAATTTCCATATGACCTTACTTTAGATTATTACGTACGAAAATTTAATGAACTACTCAAATCAGTATTGCCGATTTCAAGTGATGCCCTTACGAACACCTTTTTTTTTAATTTTTATATTACCTTTTTGAGATATCTAGTATGGATATTGTAGGTATGTAAATATTATCAACTAAATAAACATATATAACTTTTTGGTACAAAACACTTTTTTTTTATAAATATTCAACATTCATTTGTATTACCGTGTTTCGGTTAGAAAGGTAAGGGGGCGGTGTAATTACAGTAACATGAGACTTAACAACTTCACATCTAAGGTCGACAATGTATTGGCGATCACCCTTGTGTTGCAAATGCCATGCAGGTGGCCATCAGGTGGACCTCCTTGGATCTCGTTTGTATGGAGTATAAAAAAATTACAAAGCGTTGTAACAAACGCCTAAAGCCTATGTCAATGTTTTTTTTCCGTCCCAGAACCCTAATAAACGGAAAATATTGTCAGGTTACTCGACTAAATGAACCACTTCATAAGGCCAACGGCGCAAACCACACTACAACACTATTTTAATCTTTTAAGAGCTAAATTAAAAAGTGTTGTAAGTTTGGTCGTTATGTTAAGCACCCTCAACTCCCGTTTGTTCGCAGTTTTGCGCTCTACCCATCGTAATGGACGTTCACACCATGGATCTATAGACTTTGGAAAAGACAAGCTGAATCTCTGAAAAAAATTAGAAATGCGCTCAAATTAAAAAAAGACATAAGAACTCTTAATACTAATTAATTCAATAGGTCGCCTAAAGATATTAAATATAAAAAAAAAGTGTGTGTGTACTTGTACGCACGTAAGAAGTTATACCCGAAATTATAGATGAGAAAAACTGCACTAAAAGCATTTTTTACTATTCAATCGTGAATACTTCTATTCAAACTCTTTGCACCTGTCTGTAGCAACGATTAACAATTTTTGACGTTGTTAGGTTATTATTAACAATAACATCATTACTCACTCATTGACACTGACAGTTGCGATTTGTGCGCTGTTCCTTAGAGACCGTTCTCAGCTAACTTCATCCGTGAGAATTTTGTGTTACACTGATGCGCGCGCATCTTAACATTTCACTCTCATAACGCGCCTAAAGAATAACTTCAAAAACAAAATAGTATTTATTCAGTTTAACCCGTGGAGGGCACTTATGAAGGTCAAATTTAAAGTTACTGAAGTACATTTTTATCAATATTTCATTATATCTGATCTTTCGGAGTTATTCGGATATGCTCGGGTCGCATCCGATTCGACGAACTATTTGAGTCATCTTCAGAGTCAAATGGCTTCCCTTTAAACAATTCGAATTAAGAAAGTTGCTCAGTTACTTGTACGCGATAAAAATACTCTAGCTACCATAATCAGCATTAATTTTACACGATAAAAATATTTTTACCGATCGGCATGACCATCGAGTCAAGTCTGAATAGGCCTGTTAGAAATGTTTACTTTCTCTACAGAAACTAAGAAAAATGCCATAAGTTCCATCTAAAGTGTGACATGTCTCGACTTGAGTGACACACTCAAACTTTACTTTCTTTTAAACTTTAAACATTAATAAGATACTATTAACAGTACAGAATAGGTATACATTATGCAAAGGCATATATTTTAACATAAATTACTCATGACTTTGACCTACTTTGATATTTAAAAAGAAAAGTTAAAAAATATATTCAAAATGAGAATATTAACTTAGTTTCTGTGAAATATGCGCAGCCCGGATTTTTAACTTCTATATTTAAATATACTTAACTGGCCACTTTGGCCTCTTTACATAATTTTGTTTTTTTATTTATTATATTGCTATTAAACTTTCACATAAGCACCAAAAATATACCTTTAGGTACCTTTTTGTCCTAGAAACAGTTTTTTCTTCGATCACCAAATAAAAATCGGAAGTGAATTTAGGGTATTTAAAGTATTCATGTATATGTACGAAGCATTTCTATAAAATTATCAATGCTAGCACATTTTCACATGAAAATATCCTGGGACATTCTTAACACACGGCCATCTGAACCCATACTAAGCCTGGAACCACAAGCCTCAGTTCAAAACAACGAGCTGAGCACGCGCGGAAAGATGTTAATTTTTAGAAACACATTACAATAGATCGTAAAATAATTAATCGTAGAATCTACAAAGAGTACGGACTAAGAGTCCGTAGAAAATGTAAAAAGAAATAAAAAAAAAAAAAAAAAAAAACCCATACTAAGCCTATGAAAACCAGATAACTGATAAACATTATATTCAACTTTTTTAAATAAATACTTTAATAGATATTTACATCCAGACACAGAACAAACAGACATGTTCATGCACACAAATGTTTGCACTAGGTGGGAATCGAACCGAATCGGGGGTCTATAACCACCAAGTCAACTGGCCAGTCATTCTTTTTTGTGTATTTTAAAGTAATTTTTGTTTGTTTTTCAGTTTACTTGATCATAATAACTTTTGGCACAAAAAAATGCCCCAGCTTAAGTTTGAAGTCTTTTCCAGTGTAATATTGTATCTGCTTCTGAAACTTTCAGACAGCACGTCCTGCAAACTAAAATGGTGTACAATGTGATGAAACTTAGTGTTTGCTCAATTAAATTACAGATTTTTGTTCTATCGTGGTAGTGTATCGCTTTTGCGATAATTGCTTGAGAGATTAATATTATTTTATATTGTTATTGATTTTTTGCCGATAGAACGAAGATATGAGTATGCTGTTAGGGTGAATGGTTGTTTGTGAACTTGTTTATTTTCATGTCTGTAAACATTTTAATCGAGAACGTGTTTAATAGTTTAAAGGGTCCCTTACCCAATGGATTCAAACGGGACTCTAATACTAAGGCTCCGCTGTCCATTTGTGTGTCACAGGGATGTTCTTTTGAATTGGAAGGTAGACACTGTAATGGTTTTAATAAGTCTGTACTATTCATCATCATCATCAGCCTATCTCCGTCCACTGCTGGACATAGGCCTCACCTATAGCACGCCACTGAGCTCGATCTTCAGCTCTTTGTTTCCAACCGCTGCCAGCCAGCTTGCGTATATCATCGCTCCATCTAGCGGGAGGGCGCCCTACACTACTGTACTGTTATGACAACAAAATAAAAATAAAGTATGAAATTATAATTATACATGAAACGTAACTTGCAGTGTTTGGTGCATATCTTAGTATGCGAATCCGACTTGCACTTAGCCGCTTTTACATCAAATCCAAAATCTTATCTTTTGTGACTTTCTGTGAATGCGGAGGGTAATATTCAGAACCGCTGTTCTTTATTCAAAAAACTTACACCGAAAGAGAGCTACAGTATTCCCGGGTTACAAGCTATGTTATAATCTCGGAATACAATAGATTCCTTAGATTAGATGGGAATTCAATCAAATGAAGTCGCACGACTGTAGCTAGTTGGCTATGTGACTAAATCTAAACCCCTTGAGGTTTGCGTAATGTGGCTACATGTACGTTTTAGTGCATTGTATAGTATTTTAAATAAACCAATTAAAAAATTAAATAGAAACTCGATTCTGTAAGGAAAATGACAATAACTTTAGGATATTTCGTCGCGGCCTCTATGTTCTGTCTCTGTCGCTCATTACACTAATACAACTAATCACGTGAGAGGTAAGCTCTTCGAGGCCTCCGTGAAGTGACGACGATGTTTGTATTAGCTGAATAAGGGGGTAGGATATAATTATAAAAATCTGAAAATAAATGCATATTTACATTTGTCTAATACACAAGCATTCCACTAGAAGGAATACCAAACATATTTACGTCATAAAAATATGCTCTACAATAAATGCCCCATAATATGTCTCTTTATGTGTTCCCAGCGCAATAAAGATGGTTGAGATTATATATTTTGGTTAGAAAGCACAGTGTTGCTCACTTTATCTTCCACGTTGCAAGCGTGACGTAAAATACGTGATGTAAGATACGCGTGACGTTTTACACGTAAGCTATGCTGTCTTATTGCTCGTAAAATTTTATCATGCTTGCGCTTAAGAATTGCAGCTTTGACTATTATCGTTATGTTATGGTTACTAAGCAGGTAAGGATTTTATGGTTGTTGGCAATATTAGTAAACCGGATCAAAACGTTCTCTTATCGAATCAATTGATTTATTATTTTTCTTCGTGAATTAATAAAATGTTAAGTATGGTGCTTTACTAATTTACCTTCTTTTTAATTTTTTTTTATAATTATTTTGTAAATGTAACATTAAAAAAAATGGAGACATAAAGTCAGATTAGACATAATCAAAAGATAAAAAATATTACTATGGTAGGTTTCTTGCTAGTTCTTCTCAGCTAAAGCTACCACTGATTTGAAAATCAACGAAACGGTGGAAGCTTCAGTAACTTTGATCTTCATAAGCCGAATTATACTGGTTATGAATGTTTAGTTTTGAAATAAAAAAAAAAACGTTCCATGAAAATGCCCAATGATTTCTAAGCAATTACCAAATATATTTGATGAAGTGAACCATAGACCTTTTGGCAAAATCTCATTGTTTAGTCAGAAAGAGTTGAGTAATTAAATTCTTTAGAAACATTAAAGTAATTATAATTTTTCAAGATACAATTATCCTTTTCTTAATCTTAAACTACGCAGCTAAATGACTTTCAAAGATGAAACCCCGAGGCATTGTTTAGAACAGAGTAATTTTCGAGTCCAATGATCAAAGTGGAAATTTCAGAACTTGCCTAAAGATCAGAGTGCCTGGATTTATTTTGTTATACCATTTAAAGGCTAGTTTTAATTACTTAACTGTTTTGTGACCTTTATACAGTCATTCATATAAGTATCAGGATAAGTAAAAAACACTACGCTACCGACGAAAGTTTGTAAGCTGTTGATTCTATTGAGAAAATTGACATTGACAATTAGACAGGCGAATTGGCTTGGTGGTCAGGCTTTAGTTATTATTCTGAGGTGGTAAGCGACTTTAAGGGAGTTAAAATAGAATACAATAAGATCTTACAATGATTGATCATAAAACCTTTAAAGAGTAGAGTAGGATAAATATCCTAAAGGGAACTGGCTGTTAAATGCAAATGTACAGCAACATGTATTTGGCGAAAGATTTCCAACTTGAGGGTCCAGCTAGCGGCTACTGTACTAGCCTTCCTCGTTGCTATGTGATTTCGTATATGTTTCCACAAGACGTTTTCCTTCACTGAAAGCTCAAGATTCAAATCCAAGACTCTCGTCACTACTAACTGAGAGATCATCTTCTACATAACCACTACATAGGTATATGACCACTAAGCAAAGCCTTATCTATACTAACCAGATTCTGCTACTACATACATATATACACAAATATAGTCTAAGCAACAGAGTAGTCAGAGCGTGGAATGAGCTCCCAGAAGACGTTCTCATAGCCCAAAATGTTAATCAATTAAAAAACCGACTCGACACCTTAAAGACAAGAACTAGTAGATAGTAACAAGATGAAGGCACTTATCAGTTAAATCAACTGCCTCCCTAATAAATAAATAATAATAATAATTGGCACCTAGACAACAAAGGCAGTATCGGTATCTAATCTGGTCCAACAATAGATAATCCGGCAGATGTTTACCTTTACCGAAAAGCTGTTGGTAAATAGATATTTGCTTTCTATTGTATCTAATTGTTTCAAACACCCAGAGTTCTTCACTCCAGTAAACATTCACTTGGGAGGTTAATAATAACAATTCGTGTTTGATCTAAGTTTAGGTCTCTGCTCCCTTCCCTTGGAAAGCTTGACGTATGAAGCTCCCGTAGGGTTATTATGCTAAAGGTAACGATGAAGGATTACTAGGTATTATTAAAATATGATTGGAGTTGTATTACCATTATCATTACTTAGAACTCTGCTCTCTTTGAAGGTTATCGGGGTGAAGATATGTTATGTAATCCATGTGGACAGTTGCGTTGCATTCGTCAATATTATTGGAATGGCCATTTTAGAGATGGGAAAAAGACGAAGAGCTTTGACGTCTACCTCAGAACAAGCATGTATGTGCTGTATATTTAGAAATGACTAATTGTTTTCTGCTCCATTCTGGATCTTTAGTTAGTGTTCTTCGGTTTTAATACCGCACGGGAATATCACCAAAGAAGAACAAAGCAACAGGTTGCACTCCGGGAGTGCCGGCAGAAGAGGAAACTGTTCAAGTTTTCACTCAATTAACGTTGTGCATTTTTACCGTCTTACGAATTTTCAATCTAGTCTCATGTCCTGACGAGAGTTTAACATGTTATACCCATCCCAAGAAAAGTGCTCAACGCCGCTAAAGAAGTTTTCACTTCAAAAATTGTAGTAGTCACAATTTGAAATCCAACAGAAATACACTGTGCTTTTTTACAGTTTTGGTTCTAATAGCTAGAAATAGACATAAAATCAAAATCTCTTATAATTTATCTGTCAGTATCATCCAGTCCAAGTTCAATATATCTCCATGTCTTTAAAAGTGATTCCTGCCCCCTTATTCAGCTAATACAAACTTCGTCGGCGAGCAGCTTCACGGATGCCTCGGAGAGCTTATCTCTCACGTAATTAGTAGTATTAGCGTAGTAAGCGAAAGACACAGAGCACGGAGGCCGCGATGAAACATCCTCGAGTTAGTGTAATTTTCCTTACAGAATCGAGCCCCCCGGTCGCAAATCACAAAACAATTAATAAGGATGCAAAGTGGAAGTGTATTACGGATCTGTGAAGCTATTCGTACAGAAACTCGCATGCCGAGAATGACGGCAGACGAAACCGCCAGTTGTACATAATTAACAATAAATAAAGGATTTACTCACGCGATTCACTGTCCGCTACTTTCGCCCGGTGACGTGTGTTGTGTGACGCAAGTTATACGAGGAAGCGAATCGAATCATTGATTTGTATGTATGTGTGTGTGTGTGAGTTAGTTATTTATTCATTTAGTCTGCATTTTTCCAAATAGATTGTGCTCAGAATGTTTAATGTTCGTGATTTTTGTTTAGAAAAATCTATGTAATAGTGTGGCAATAGTGGAATATTTTATTGTATGTTTGTGTGAATTGATAAAACGTTTAAAAAACGTGGTTTAAAGTAGTAGAGCTCTTGGTGTTGAGTTCCTCCGGTGAAGTAAAATAATCATACTTATTCCCACCGTGAAGCAGTAGTGCACTTGTATTAGTGTGTTTTGGTTAAAAAAAGGACCGGTGAAATTACAGACATATGATATTTTTTTAACATCTTCATGTCACAGAGTCGTCAACGTAATGGCGATGCCACTTACCTTCAGGTGGAACATCTGCCTGATTATAAAAAATAGCACACAATGCTCAATTCTTTTTTATTAATTAATTCCTTACTCAATCCGTTCAATGCTGGACAAAAGTTTTTAAAGCCTAAAGCGATTTTTAACCCACTTCATTATCTGCCGAATCTAGACAATCCATCCAGCTGTAAAAAAAAGCAGATTTCGTTTTGGAGAAGAGTAACTAATTATATTATATTTAATTTAAAAAAACAGATGCATTTTATTTCTGTCTAGCCGCCCTGACACGCTTTGCACTTAATATATACTTTCTAAATCGTTCCAGCAACATTTTGAAAATAATCAGTAAGAAGTTTAGTCGATCTAAGAGTTCAAGTCTTAAAGTAACACACATACAAATATTGCCATAAATCAGCTGATAAATGCATAAAATAACCAGCTGTCAGTTCGTTTCTTGGATCTTTCGGAGAAATGGCGCGTGAGCAAAGGCGGACTAAATGAATGTAAATGAATCACTCGCTGGCCGGTCACTGCTTTCTACGCTTCGGTTTCAACCCATCTCTATGTTAATATTATACCTGACCGAAATTTATGTGGACTATGCAACGTCACAAAGTTTTTTTTCTAGCAAATGGTTATCCAATAAAATAGCCAGTGGTAAGTGAACATTAAAAGCATGCTATTTTATCTGCTATTGTCGTGTGAAATTGCTTAAGTCTATAATAAAATTTAAACGTAACAAGCTATGTATAGACTTATAGCTGGTTCTTCAACTACTGAAAGTATTTATTCAAAAGTAATTAAAATATTATTATAAAAGAGATTTGTTAAGCGAGAGTTGTAAAAAATGGTCTACACGTATAAGCTGGGTTGTTTTTTTTTGTTTTTAAACGCCTGCCGCTTTTCACTTAGTGTAGATATGTGGCCTAAATAGTTTTAATATTCATCATGTTTGTAAATCGTGGATGTCGGGTATTAAATTATTTGGTAACTAGTGGGTTTAGGGAACCTGTGTATTTATTGGTATGCTTATTTCAAAATAATAGTCTGCTATCTTTTTTATAATTTTAATTTACAGTTTTATAATTGAATAAGACGCATTTAGTAATGAATAGAATATAAATATTATTTATTCCTGTAGGTCTTCATAGGCTCTTAAAATATTTATTTAAATTAATACAATATTGTTTTCTCTGTGGATATGATATTTAATTTAATTTGTATTTTTATGTAATATTTTTGGTTTCTTGTTTTTAATTAATTTATCTTGAATGTAAAATTAATTTTATAGCGAAAATCGCTGGGTATTAATTACTGATATACTTAACCTGTACTATTGTAACCGAAACATATGATTTTTAACCAATTAATTGACAAAGAATAAGTTAAATTCTCGACTTAGTTTTCCGCTCATTAAACAAAACGCGTTCGTGTGGTAAGGGCATAGAAGTGTATGCTAATCTACGAGCAAACTATTCAATAGAGAGTTTATGCTTATATTGACTTGACACGATGGCCTTGACTGAAGAATTCTAAATCCGGGACGAAATATGAATACGTTGACTATCTCATATTACTCGATAGAGATTTGTAAATGAATCAGAGTTTTATACTAGTAGCTCTCCCCCGCGGTTTCACGCGTTTAGTTTGAAGTTCATCAGACTAAGATAATACATTGTTTCATAAAAATGTTGTACCCCCGTTTTATCCCCTTAGGGTGTGAATTTTCAAAAATCCTTTCTTAGTGCAACCCTACGTTATAAAAGGAACTCCTGTGCTAAATTTCAAGTTTCTAACTTTTATAGTTTTTCCAGTCCGCTTCTCCTTTTATACGCGTTACAAAATACCCCGTAAAAATATAATTCATTATCAAAGCCAACAACCCTAGTAAGCTGTCATGTCAGGGAACCAGATTATTTAACAGAAAGGCCTACGTACCTATTTTACCTAATAATTGTCTACTTTAATAGCTTTTTTATTTTTCATTCATAAAAAACAGTTTTTTCTTGGGTATGTTATACAGCGTTACGGTTCTTAAATATTGTGAATGGACTCGTTATAAGGCCGCATTTAACCTCCTTTCGGCTTTACGGGTAGTTTTGTAATAGCATGTTTATATAGATTGATTTAATTAAATGTGAGTGATATCGTTGCAAAATCTACCCTAACATCACGCCATAAATCATACTTTCACCGAGCAATAAATGCCGTTAGCAATCGCTATATCATCGACCAAAAAAAACATCCTAATCCTAACTAATTTTATAAAACGAAAGTAAGTTTTTTTGGCTTTCACGGTTAAAAAACTGTACCCATTTTGGAGAAATATTTGGCACTCACATAGCCGTACGGAGAGAAACTTAGGCTACTTTGTATTACTTTTAGCGTGAGTGAATACGCGAGGCGGGTCATAGTCATAATGCCAACAGATTTTTTAAAAATATCCTCCGATACCCAGTCAGTAACAGCCAAAGTTTACAAACCACCAAAAATTGGGTAAGGTTGTAAAATATTCCTACATTGTGAAATTTTAAGGTCACTCCGACCTTCCTCCGCTAACCATAATGATAGCATCCCTTTCCGGACCTTTTTCAAATGCTTCCGGAAGCTGTGTAATGATCGGGAGAAAAATTAGGCTCTTGTTTTTTGATACGAGTCCTATATACACGTGTTACTTTTCGATTTATTTATGAACTAGTGCCCCGCGGTTTTACCCGCGTTCCCGAGGGATTATTATATTAACATTTTACCGGAATAAAAAATTGTCTATATGTTATTCCAGCCCTTATTAACTGAATAAGGCAGTTAATACAAATTTCGTCGGCGACCCGCTTCACGGAAGCCTCGGAAAGCTTACCTTTCACGTCATTAGTAGTATTAGCGTTGTAAGCGACAGAGACAGAGCATAGAGGCTGCGACGAAATATCCTCGAGTTAGTGTCATTTTCCTTACAGAATCGAGCCCCAGGGCATACTCTATCTACATGTCAAGTTTAATTCAAATCCATTCGGTAGATTTTGGTTGAAAGAGTATCATTAACAAGATTAGTAGTGTGTCTCTTTTTCGTGATCTAAATAAATAAATAAAAAACGCGAATGAAACCGCAGGGACCGCTAGTCCTATGACAAAAATGCTTAAATACCTAAGACAATTTGTCGACAGGTCTTTTTTACATTAGAGTCTAAACTTAACAGATGAACCTCGTTTAAGCACAGATGATGCTGGCACTAAACAAAAGTTATTTTGTGAATAAAAATAAAGAAAAAGGTAAAACAGATAACTCACTCAGTTCGCCAGTAACTGATGGAGTGAGCAACGTCTATTATTAGTCTACTAAAGTAAGCTGGGTCGAGAATATTGTACGGTGTATGTACTAAGAGATTTAAGAAAGGTTAAGTCACAGTAAACAGGCTTGGACAGTAAAGTAACTGTATACAATCAATTTAAGGTTTTTAAAAATGAATAACTAACATTCTAATATGTAGAGTCAGACTATTCATAAGTGCTAGTAAAGGCTTGGAATAAAAATATTTTCATTTCATTTCAATAACAATTTTCGACGTTGAGAGATTATTATTGACAATAACATCATTACTCACTCATTGACACTGACAGTTGCGATTTGTGCGATGTTCCGGAGATACCGTTATCAGCTAACTTCAACCTATTACTTTTGTGCTACACTGATGCGCGCGCATTTTAAAATTTCACTCTCATATTTTTTTCATAACGCGCCTAAAGAAGTATAACTTCAAAAACACCTACTTGATTTACTGCTTCAATTATTGTAAATATATGTACTGTGAGTTAGTTGAGTAAAATTGTTTTACTTATACCGTTTAGATCAAGTTACTAACTTGTAATCCAGTTTGCATATTTCACTTTGTTCAATAAATTTAAGATTTAACACAATGCCTCAGATCTATTTAATTCTAGACCTAAAAATGTAAGTTTATGTCATACGTTTGAGTGTTAAACCGACTGTGCAAAGGGACAGTTATAGTTTAGGTAGGCTTTGACCACAACTTATAATATAAAGTGATAATATAAATTAATAACAAAATATTATATTAAAATAAAGTTACTTAATAAAATGCAAGCTAAATAGAATCTTATTTCGCTTCCTTTTACATATCTACTTTGCTTGACATAGAATCTACATTCATCTTCCGGTTTGTAATATTAAAACCACAAATCCAATCTAACTTAACCTCCACACATTGTGTTGTGCAAATAAGATTAAACTTTAACAATTGAAGCGTAAGGTTGAAAGTTCCACAGCCACTCGGTTACTATGTGGACTCAATTTCCCACATAAGAACAATCCATTCATGATTGTCATTTTGTTATCGAATGAAGTCATTATTATCTGTGCATTAAACTCTCATTATGGTATATTGACGTCAAACTTTCACAGTAATGAGAAATTGATACTACAAATATAACTATAGTACAGGTTGTTACAAAACTACCCGTAAAGCCGAAAAGAGATGAAATGGGGCCTTATAACGAGTTCAATCACAATATTTAGGAACCGTAGTAACACTGTATAACATACCCCATAAAACAAAAAAGTACTGTATTTTATGAATGAAAAATAGAAAAGCTTTTAAAGTAGACAATTATTAGGTAAAATAGGTACGTAGGCCTTTCTGTTAAATAATCTGGTTCCTTGACATGACAGCTTACTAGGGTTGTTGGCTTTGATAATTAATTATATTTTTACAGGGTAATTAATAATATTTATGATATTTACAGCTAGACTCAGAACAAGCAGTGTTTCACAAATATTTGTTGATAACGAATCCACGACCTGCGACCAGTCAAGGTCATCACGGCAACTGGTCTGTCAAATACAGAGAGAAGAGAGAGTGAATTTTATATACAACAAATTAGTTTGTGACGAGGAAAAACTGATTTCTTTAAAAATATTTTTTATAGTTCTTTGTTCAAGAATAAAAAAAAAATATAAATTTCTTGTGTAGCTCAAATTGTACTTTTTTCAACTTGATAGCATTATTAAAAAGGATTTATTTATAATAATAAATTTTATCATAACCAAAAACATATCCTATGTTTTCAAAGTGAATACAAACTTTTATTTGTAATCTACTAACGGAAAAGCGAGCTCCATCTTCGGCCTCATCTTCACTTACCATCAGGTGTGATTGAGGTCAATCGCAATCACCGTCAAAAAAAATAATTCATAATAAAAAAATCAGAGTATCGGTTTCCTACAACCTTAAGTAAGACATGTGCGGCTACCACACTATAGAAGCTATAATTATACTTCCCGAAACGAATACACTATTATGTCAAAAACATAAAAGGAAGTGCGCTCAAAGAAATGTGCCAAATTACCGTAAATAGGGAACAATCGTGCGAGAAATAGATTATTTAGCTCGAGATCATTTATTCTATAGTTGGCTCAGTCTCGTGGAAAGCCATTCTGGCAAATGTGGGGTGAATGTAGCTGACAAGGGCGATGAGACGTATATGAAGCTACCTGTATACCTTTGTTTTGATGAAAACGTGACACCCAGCTGGCTTGGTGGTTAGAGACACTCACTGCCACGCAGGTCGTGGGTTCGGTTCCCACCCAGGACAAGCATTTGTGTGCATGAATATCTGTTTGTTCTGTGTTTGGATTTAGATCTTCTTGATTTAAGTGAAGCTAATAACCCAAATTATAAAAAAAATTGCCATAGAACATAGCCTTATTTTTAAATATAGGAATAATGTGGTCACCTGATTAAACTATTTGTTCAAAGGCACTTGAACTACTATTATAATAATGTATACTCGTATATACATTAAGGAGGTGTTAGCTCAGTTGGTTCCTCAAACGCCACGTGACGAGAGTCGCAGGTAACAGAGACTTTGAGTTTTGATGAAGGAAAACATCGTCATACTCGAGTTGAAAATCAGTCGTGAACCTTTTGGTATGTCCCCATGTGTGCTTTCCACATTCGTCACATCATCCCTTACAAGGCTTTACAAAGTTAAAAAATACAGAAGAAACCGAAAGACAATAGATACAATACTAACATCTTTTAAACTTGTAGTTAACTTTATGCTTATAAAAGCGAGGTCGAAATGGAATGGTGGGTAGCCTTCGAGCTACTCCTGGATATCGTCTAGTCTAGTAAGCTTTTACAATAGCTTAAGCCCTTCTGTTCCGTTTTCTATTTAGTTCAGGGCTGTTTGGTATTCGACTATGGGCTAGATAATTAAGTTGTATTGAACAACTAGCTGTCATCCGCTGTTTCACCCACGATCTCAAGGGATGTTAAATGTTCCTGGTATAAAAAAATGTATTTTTATTATTTTGGGGCATGCTCTATATGGTGTTCCAAGATTATATTCCGCGTAAGGGTATAAGAGACAATATATATTTTTTTATACCACATAGGCCGACAAACAAGCGGACGGTCCCTGTGATGGTAAATGGTCATCGCCGCCTATGGACATTTGCAACACTAGGGGCATCGCCAAGTAAGTCTCATGTGCCTGTAATTTCACCGGCCCCCTTACCTTTCTAACCGAAACACAGTAATACAAGTGCACTACTGCTTCACGGCAGAAATGGGTAAGGTGGTAGTACTTTTCCGGACGAACTCTGCACTAAGAGCTCTACTACTGTACAAAACAAAAATCGATTCTTCAAAAAAAAATGTGCCAAATTTTATCTAAATCCGTTAGCTAGTTCTGGCGTGAAAGACAATAACAGTCCATATATGTAACTCACAAACTCTCGCGTTTATATTCGTAGGTTGGGACGATCTCAATAAGCGCAACGAAGAAACCAAAATATTCTTTATTTGTAAGGCCTGTAGGCTTTAATTACATCTTTGCCAAACACATAGATTAAATTTATCGATCCAATCGATTATAGCATATCCTAAGCCGGGAAGAGAATAATAAATCTACTTACTTCTGACCACTTTATGACTTATATAAATACGTATGTACAATACAGCCTCGATGACAGATAACTGTTGTAACTTTGCTGCAGCCTTTAGCCAGTTTTTCCCCATTATAGGGCAAACTCCCACTCTGTCATAAGAGCCCTTAAACAAAAGCTTCTGAATAATGTTTTAAATCGTATTTGTTTATTTTACTGTGAGATATAAAGCGTTTTATAACGCCCATAAATACGTACAACGCTTACTGGCAAAATGTACGAACAATTGTAAATTACACCCAAAGGTAATATGAAAATCGTTCTAAATGCTAAGTCGGCCGAAACAAATAAACCTGTTATAATGAGTGGTATAATTATGCGTTACAAATAAAGAAGTGAGGGAATTCTATTAAGATGTTTTAGCTTTGAGTCTGTACAGATGAAGTTCCAAGTAGTTAAGAAACATGATATATCTTGGGATATTCTTTACACATGTTTATCTGATACCATAATAAAGAATGTACTGCTTGTACTATGGGAACCAGATAAGTGACTAAATACCTACAGATATTTTTTATACCACATGGGCTGATAAACAAGCAAACGGTCCACCAGATGATAAGTACACCCCTGCCTATGGACATTTGCAATGCGTTGTCGACCAGGCGAAGAGGTTTATAAGAGGAATGACTTATTCAACGTACTGTTCGTTAAGTTACTTAATTACTAAGTTCAAATGGAACGTATTCAAACAATATAGCATTATTAAAAACTATATTGTAAAAACTTTATCATAATACAATAGATATCTTACGTTTGAAGAAGCTACAGAATAAGGAAATGTACGTAATACACGTTCGACTGAAGTCGTTACCCGACTGCGTGAGCATGCAGATGCGTTCGTCGTGAAACGGGCGCCACTTTCACTGCCGCTTGCATGCTGAAGATATGATGGACATGCCATGTTCTAAGCGATAATTAAAAGGTGCAATCGGTGGTTTAAAAAGTGAATATAGTCTCATGAGATCATCCCTCGGTAATTCTGATAAATGACAGATGTCATCTGTTACATATCTGTCAGAACAAACGTCACGATATGTACAGAAGTGACGTACGGTAGAGACTTAGTTCTATGTTTTCTGTTATCAAAACGACAAATGGCCAGTAGCACAATTCCGCCAATGTCATGTTAGTTGTCGATTAACGAAGGAAGTAATATCAAAGATGTGGTTTTCGAGTGGAAATCAGTACATTGAGTTACCTTGACATTTTAAACAAAGTCGGGACATATTGTACTTGGAATCTTTATGATATTTATTTTATAAAAATGCAATACAATGAGATCTTAACATAATTTATTATAAATCAGTGCGCAGCTGAGGGAACACTAGGGAGGTTCTTGGTGACATATTTTTTACTTGAGTGTACGTTTTTTACGTAGCCAGCCAGGAGGGTACTTCAAAATTTCCACACGATATATTTCACAATCAGTTTTCTAGTTTTCATAGTACAAACTCTGCTTAGTTTGGTATCAGATGCCTGTATATATATAAAGAATTTCCCAAGGTCAATCTATAAACTATAGATGCATTGTCCGCGCTCAGAAATGGCAACATAAAATGCTGGTAGTTGACCTAATTCCATTTAGTGGCGCTCAATCTTAAAGTAACTAACTATGTATAATCTCTCTCTAACAACATGTTCACCGTAAGGCATTAGGTTTCAAATTAGGTATTCAGTATTTGCGCTGTTTGAGCCGTGATATTACTGAATGACGTGTCTATATAATACGTTATTGTATAGATATAATTTAGCCCAAGATATTTATTTATTTATTCACACTCCTTATTATATAACTAATACTGCGTTGGTTTCAATAAGGTGACACTAAATATTTTAGGTCACAAAAAAGTAAAAGCATATGAAAGTGAAAACGCGGCGGCACGTGTGACTGTTTTAGTTTTTGTTTATAGAATAACAATATGTTATTGATGACTTTTCAACTGTCACCTGTCAGTTTGAGTGTAACTTCTAAATTGGATTTTTTGGTGATGTAACACTGGATAACGTTAAAACTATTATAAATAACGGTAAAATTGTATCATGACAATAATGTCTGTTTGTCGGTTTTAAATTTTTTGTTTTCTCTTTTTTCACTACACTTGTAACTACTTCTTTCCAAGAGGGGGAGCCAGGAAGCTCATAGAACAGGGTAACCTAGTTTGGGCTCCTGTCTCCCACAACTTAATGTACCTACCTGTTTATGACAAAAAAATGAATTTTTTATGTGTGGGAGAAAAATAAACAATTTTTTTGGATGGTTAAATGTTTGTCACTGTTATTTACTACTACCTTACCCATTTCCGCCGTGAAGCAGTAGTGCACTTGTATTACTGTATTTCGGTTAGAAACTGGTGAAATTACAGGCACATGAGACTTAACAACTGCTCGTCTCAGGGTCGATGCATTAGCAATACCCCTGGTGTTGCAAATGTCCATGGATGGCGGTGACCACTAACCATCAGGTAGACCGTCTGTTTGACTGTCGGCCCAAGTAATATAAAAAAAAGTGCTGAACGGATCTGAACTGACAGATAGTTTATATAGTGAATAGGCATTACTTGAGTCCGCGTGTGCCATCCTCGACTGCATCGTCACTTTCCATCAGGTGAGATCCAGTCAAATGCGTTCAAGCTTTTATGACAGGCCAGTTGGTTTGGTGGTTAGCAACTCTGACTGCCAAGCCGAAGGTCGCGGGTTCGATTCCCACCCAGGACAAACATTTGTGTGCATGAACATGTCTGTTTGTTCTGTGTCTGGGTGTAAATATCTATATAAGTCTGTATTTAGAAAAAAAAAGTAGTATAATATGTAGTATATCAGTTATCTGGTTTCCATAGTACAAGCTCTGCTTAGTTTGGGATCAGATGGCCGTGTGTAAAGTCCCAGGATATTTATTTTATTTACCCAAAAAAAATGAAATACGACATAAATACAGTGTAAACTCTTTATAACGTTATCCTTTATAACGATAAACTCCCTATAACGTTGAAGTGAGCCCAAGTTGGTTGGTTTGTTCACTTTGTTTTGTTTTTTTTTGTTCACTCCATATAACGATAACTCTCTATAACGACAAAAAATGCTCAGTCCCTTGAGTTTCGTTATAAAGAGTTTACACTGTAATATGTTATCTCTGGAACGTGGGTGAAACCGCGGGAGATAACTAGTAGAAAATAATGTTGATGTTCCTAACAGTTTTGTCGACCATAAATGTCAAATTGTCGGCAATAAAGCGATTAGCTTAACGCTCATTAAATTTCTTCATGTGTTAAGCCATTTATCTTAAATGTGAATCAATTTTAGTATTACATATGTTCTTACTCGAAATTTACTATTAACGATAATACGTTTATGTCTTCACAATAATCGACTAAGCAGTAATTTTAAGAAATATGTAATGAAATGAAATGAAAAAAATGAAATGAAATTTATTCAAATAGGCCTTCACAGGCACTTATGAATGGTCAGACTCTAACACCGGTTCGGAAGATTGCTTTTACTGAGAAGAGCCGGCAATAAACTCAGCAATTACTCTTTTCAAAATAAGATTTTGTACATAAAGATGTGTCCTACTGGAGCGAGCGCTACACCCAAGCATTGTCGTCATTAAAATAATCGTTTGTGTTGTAGAAAGCCTTTTGTACTATGTGACGTATTTTCACGAGCATTTAAGGTTCCTTTTAGTTAAATAGCATTTTATGACTAAGGTTAATAATTAAATATTCTAATAATTGATTTCATATGTTTTTTTACGTTTATTTAAAAAAATATTTTTTGCTACACTCTATAATCATATTATTCAATAATAAATTATAGTAATAGAGTCTATTTTAGTCTATATACAAAAAATTTGGATGAAAAGTCTGTACCAAAGAGGTTGAGCTATTTCTAAAAAGCAAGTTAGATATTCGGTCGAGGATTATCAACAAGACACTAAGAAATTATTTTAAATTGCCTGTATTCTTCATCTACTGAAATATTTAAACTCTTAAAAAGTCAGCCTCTCCAATCAAAAATGTTCCTCTGAGGACAGATTTGAGACAATTTAAAAATAAAAACTTTGTCTAAGCCACAAACTCGTGATTGAATTTTAAAAATGCAATGCCGAGCCTTAGCATTTTGATCAGGAATACTTTACACACAACAAAAAAGTTTGCGATCTCTTTGAAAATGTAAGATATTTTATGGTTATGATAAAATATCCAGAAAAGCTTTTTAATATTGTTATCTTGTTTAAATACGTACCATCTAAGCTACAAAATTAATTAATAATATATTTATTTTTAACAAAAAACAAATGATTAAAAATAAAGTTTTAAACTTTTTAGTTTTTCGGAGTGAACGCAATTATGTTGTGTAGTTTTTAGAAAATCAATTAAAATTGGAACGTTTTGTTTTTACATCAAACACTTAGATTTTTCGTAACCCTTATCGGCCACAACTCAGCCAGGTCACATGGCGGCCACATGATGTAACTTATTACCCCACGCTCAAAAACCTACTTGTATAAGACATATTATGGATCTTTTAAGACTTCTAACTATGTTAGTTAAAGAGTTGTTCAGCATTTCTAATGATTTTTATTTATTATAGCTGTCCCCCGCGATTTTACCCGCGTTCCCGTGGGATGTCACCTGTATTATACATAAAAACCTTCCTCTTCAATCACTCTATCTTTTAAAAAAATCACATCAAAATCCGATGCGTTGTTTTAAAGATTTAAGCATACATAGGTATATAGGGACAGAGAAAGAGACTTTGTTTTATGCTATGTAGTGATTTCTGTACCCTGGCTATACCTATAATTAACAAATTCTACTGGCATTATGAATATGTAATACATGCAAAACAGTGATAAAACCGAAAGCACAACACATGTACGAAGCGAAAACGTCAGCCATTTTTTCATTGTCCCTACGGAACCATATCAATTGGGTACCGTGCTGTTACCTAATTTAATAAAGGTAAAAAAGGTAAAGGTCGTCAGTCCATTAAAGAAAAAGTTTTCGCATTAGCATCAACCAACATAACATCATTTTGGAGTAATATCTTATGACTTAGACGCAGATGGTCTTTGTCTTCACTTTGGGTCACATCCCATGGGACCCGGCCAAGGTTTGTCGTCGACAAGGTCTCCTTTACCTTCGAGACCAATGCTCATAAAAATGTAGAGACAAGATCTTGTAATTATTTAAAATAATTAAATGAGGACATGGATAGAATACTTCTCAACCGATTGCAGATGAAAGAGGGAGAAAGTAACCACGATGATTTTAAGTTGAGATTTTTGACCTTCAACCCACTGAATACCTAATAAGAGATAGTTCTCTTTTTAATATAGTTTATTATTATTTGGTAGTCATTCAAAAATGCTTATAGGTAACGAAGAATAGGCAGTAATTAAACTGCTCCTAAAGCACTGACGGCAGGCTGGTAATCCATCATGCCCTGTTCCTAGTCACTTCGGATCTGCAAATTTGTTAAGTTCTTCTCTTTAGCTCTTCTACTTGCCATCTAAGCCTTCATTCTCTTCTTTCTCATATCATCCCTCACACAATCCGTCAATTTCTTCTTTGGTCTTCCAGACCACCTACTCATATTCATCACTCTATTAGGCACATGGATTTTATCCCTTGTAATGAAATGTACATACTGTGTGACAAACGATTCTCTCTTAGCTTTTCACCCGATGGGGCTACTTTCAGTGCTAATAGTTCTATAAGAACTAGACATATTCTACCTTTTTTAGATTCCGTGTAAGGGTGTTAGAGCCATCAGATCTTTGTCCCTTGCAAAAAAAAAATCTTTTTCTAGTAAAAGTATCACCTACAAGGCGGAGGTTGTGAGTTGATTGGACTAAAAAAGGATTGGAGTTACATAGAAAAACGACCGAATAAGGCTAGAATAAGTATCCACAGAGAATCCCCTTGGTTTTATGTTCTGTACTCGTATTACTGAAATATGACGTTATAGAAACTTTTCTACCCGTTTTGTGGAACTTTGTAGCTTTTTGCTGGTTTATTGATGAATTGTTTCATCTTTTTTCGTAGACTGAGTTTTTTAAAGTTTGAAGGACGTGAGACGGTCCCTCATTAAGTTCTATGTCGATATGTTTGATTTAGAACGACTTACATTGTTCAGTTTAATATCTATTTGTATTTGTGTTTAGTTGAATCGTTTTAGGTTTCCATACCAAAATGGTAAAACAGAAACCTTTATGGCGATTTCGGTGTCTATCTGTGTTTTACCAACTATATAATACTAGTTGTACCTGCCACGCTTCGCTGTGGCACATTGTGATTGAATGGTTGAGAAATGAGAAACAAAACCAAGATGGTCGCGGATATGTGACTGATGCAAAAAATAGATAAAAACAATCCTTGATGCGGATTATATATCATGCTAAATTTCAGTTCGATCGGTGCAGAACTTTTAGAGTTTTTGAAGCGTACACAAACCAACATAACATTTTTATATATATAGATTAGATAGCTGTAATAGAACAGTTGTTGAATTGGCTTGGGATCTTATTATGAGAACGAAGAGTAAAGAAATTGGAAAATTATTTATAATAGTTGTTGAAAATGGCGTCTGAAACCTGAAAATAGGGTCATAAAGGCAAAAAGTGAACGAATTTTTTTTTAGGTTTTGATATTTTTTATGCTTAATGGAATAAATCTTCATCATCCTACTAATATTATAAAAGCTAAAGTTTGTGAGGATGTATGGGTGTTTGTTACTCTTTAACGCAAAAACTACCTAACGGATTTAGATACAACTTGGCACGTAGATAGAACAAATCCTGGAAAACGTGACATCTCTCGGGAACCCCGGTAAAACTGCGTAATAGTCTAACTTCGCATTTGCCATGGTAAAAAAATATTAGTTTCTCTTTTCATTACTAGTGACACGACCCGGCTACACCTGAGTGGAATAATAATTATACAAGAGTTATACACATCAACCTTCCGGAAGAAATTCTCGGAAATATGTTGTTAATAGATAATAGACGTAGTTATAAATGAACAAACCGTCAGACGAAAATTGTGAGTTTCTTTTATAATATTTAACTTCTATATTTACTTACATATACAAGCTGTAACAAAACTACCCGTAAAGCCGAAACAAGGCTAAATGGGGCCTTATAACGAGTCCATTCACAATATTTAAGAATCGTAGTAACGCTGTATAACATACCCCAAAAAAATGAATGAAAAATAGAAAAACTATTAAAGTAGTCAATTATTAGGTAAAATAGGTACGTAGGCCTTTCTGTTAAATAATCTGGTTCCCTGACATGACAGCTTACTAGGGTTGTTGGTTTTGATAATTAATTATATTTTTATGGGGTATTTTGTAACACGGTTTATATATAATATGTTTATTGAAATTCCTATTGATATTATAAATGCAAAACTTTGTAGGCAGGTATGTATGAAACCTGAATCGCATGGGGAACATGGGTGATATTTTACTGAAAATAGATCACCTCTAACTCTAAGAAAATCAACACGAAATAAAATACAGGAAGCGTGTTATAAAAACCCATCTGCGAACTGACCGACACAATATTACCATATGGAAAAATCTCTTTATATTACAAAAAAAGGATAAAGCCATATGCACACAACCTTTGGTTCCCTTACTTATACTGCAGATGTCTGTAATCCACCTGGTATCTCTGGATATTCACCCAAGGTCCGTATAACATGAATAATAAACAAGTTTAAAAAGAAATAGCAATTTCTGTAGAAAGAGTCTGGATTCAGGTGATGTCTGTAATTAATAGATCGTTGAAAGAATACTTTAACGCGACTTTGGCAGAACGAGGTGGGCATAGACGTTAGTATGTACGAGTATGTAAGTGAAAAAATATATTAACTAAACAGTAAAGTAGTCAGAGTAAAGAAAATTTACTTCACTAACTCTCATGCTATTTCATCTTATCGTCTCATCTCACGCTGAAAGACTCCCGAATGAGAAGTAAATTCAGAAGATTCGAACTGAATATGGGCTTTGAATTTGAAACTCTTTTTTATTAAGCGCATTTTGTCCTTGATAAATTGAAACCTAACATGTCTGGTGCTGCGTGATAACTGACTGGCAACTCTGACATTATGCTTATAATCATGGTGAACAGAACTCGGATTTATTCATATTAAGAATTAAAGAAAGAAAGAAAGAAAATACGTTTATTCGTGGCAACACACAACATTACATTACATTAAAAAACAAAATAATATGAGAAAAACAAACAATACACCAAACGTTTTAAAATGTAGCAATGCTGAGTGATGCCAGGAATAGGTCCCGATTCAGCAAAAAGGCTATTAAAAATACTGGTCTTCTTTGACATTATTGGCATCTGAATTGTCATTAAGGTCACCAGTGTTACAGGGTGTAATGCAACGTGTAACACAGCGAGCGTTCGTGCAGCCAGTACGGGGAAACAAGGCGCTCGCAGCGAGCAACGAGCGGACTTACACGGATTTTGGCACACGGCATAACGTAACATCCTCGCTGCGTATGATACATTACGCCTCGTAACACCGGTCAGTACCCACCTTTAGATGTGAGAGTGAGACACGGTACTTGTGACTTTGTATCAAATATTTCGATTTTCGAAAACCATTGCCGATTTCATTTAAATCAATGTATTCTGGCCAAGCCTTGGTCGTTTTGTCAATTTCGAAAACGAGGATCGTCTTTCTATGTTTATTATCATTATTTCTAACAGCTCTTTTTACACTATTGTTTTTTTTAAAGGACGAAGGTGTTAGCTTATGGCTCTTACACCCTTACTCGAACAAGTTTGGCGAGCGTAGTTGGCTCTCAGCCGAGGATTCTACTATAGATTTAATCAGTCAACAGTACTCTTCTTTCTTTGTCTGCTTTACGTTAATTTGACAGTAACTTACGTCTATTCAACCAGATTATTGCCAAAAGAAAGCCCATTGATTTTTGTTCAATTAACTTCGCTTTTACTTGCTTTTCAGACCGCTAATATGAATAGACTCCCTCCCCTGACACTGATGGGAGTTCCCAAGGTAACATTTGTCAAACTCGTTAATGCAATCTGCCGATTATAACTCTGTTATGCGTTATCCCAGAAGACCCATTATGGTCTGGTATTATGTAATGTAATAAATAGCCTGGATCCCGCTATTCCTCTTTTTTTGTTTCTTTTTACATTTTCTACGTACTCTTAGTCCGTACTCTTTAATGATTTTATGATAAATTATAATATGATATTGCATTTTTATAGATTAACATATTTGCTCCATAGGTCTCGATTTCATACATTTATACGACAGGCCAATTAGCTTGGTGGTTAGACCCTGATATCCAAGCCACGTATCATGTATGTTAAATTTGTGTCTGTTTGCGTTGTGCTTTTAAACAAAAATAGTCAGATAAAGTCGTCTAGACACCACAGTACAAGCTCAACTTAGTTTGGGATCAGATAAGTGTGATTGTCTCCAGGATGATTATTTATCTTGTATTAATAAGTATAAAAGGATTACCTAGTAATGCTGTCAAATATAATAAAGGGCAAGAAAATCAATAATAAATATATAATGTAAACTATAGATGAGTTGTCCGCAATCAGAAATGGCAACATAAAAAGCGGGTATTTGACCTAATTCCATCTAATTGCCAGCCACTGTCGTGACAGTACGCGACCTTACAATATTCTATATTCACTGACGGAACTAAGAATGTATATTCATCTCTTTCTGACAACAGAAAACTAAGCACGAAAATCTATAGCAAGCGTAGCATCATCGTATCGGGTTGCGCCAAAAAGCTGGTTTGTATGGAAAATTGACTATTGCGCATATCGTGACGTTGCGCGATGTTCAATGTCCCATTGCATTTTAGCCCACTCGATACGATGACGATACGCTTACGATAGATGTTCGTGTTCAGGGCACAGGTATACCGTAAGGTGGTACGTATTCCTTTCCCTTTCTTCGCGCTATAATTATAATTTACGCCAGTTTTGAGAGGCGTGACGCTGGTGAATGACGTGTCTATATAATAATACATCAGTGAAGTATATATATTTAAAGCTTTGCTCATTCCACTGTCTAGTCTGGTTGTCGCTGTTGAGATTCGCGTCCCCAAAGGTAATAACAGTAACACTGGAATACAAAATAAACTTTGACGTAGAGAGACACGTTTTAAAATGAACCAAAACTTTGCGAGATTGTTTGAAAATCTACGCCATAAGGCGTATTCTGGCTGATTTACTTGAGAGTCAATTTGTCTTGACTCAGAATTTTGCTTCAGAGTAGTAGAGCTCTTAGTGCACAGTTCATCCAGGGAAGTACTACCCTACCCATTTCCGCCGTGAAGTAATAGTGCACTTGTATTACTGTGTTTCGGTTAGGAAGGCAAGGGGTGAAATTACATGACTGTGCAACTTCACGTCTCAGGACCGAAAACGCATTGGCGCCTGACTTTAATACCGATCCAGAAGATTGTTTTTACTGAGAAGAAACTGCAATTGCTGAGCGTCCGGTGATTCTCTGTTGAAGACTGACTAACAACGCCTTTCAAGCTAGCTTACTTTTGGTCATAATCATAAATATCATTCAGTCTATGGAACAATTTTTCCAATGTTTATGAGTTGTCTAGACACGTCAATCCTACAATAAAGTAAGGATATTTAGCTGCATTTTAAAGCGACTTTATGGGAGTCGAGCTTATTATAATTATAAAACAAACTTTTTGTCTCACTCTCTCATGCATAACTTTGTAAGGGCTTTGTATGACACTGATGTTTACATTTTTTGATGTAAGTTTAATAATGTTCGAGCAGAAGTTTCAAGATGAAGCGAAATACAGCAGGAAATTGAATGGTATGTTAAGCTAGATCGAACCTTAACTTCACCTTTACCTAATCGGGTGGATTTATTGAGATGAAAATAAAAAGATGCTAAAGGTAGTAACATCATACCGTTGCGAAGGTTGAATGTACAAATTCAGAATAAATTTTAGTTTTTAGTAGTGGAGGAAGAGTCTTTTGTTTGTATCCATCTGCTTGCACTCAGGTTGAAAATCTTTCGCAAACCGGTAAATACCGGTGTGATCCAGACTTCTGTGAGTTGCTTAAAGTAATCAGTCACTTCTCTTACGTTGTACTTAAGTGGAAGAATAGCATGATATTGTTGGGCCCTTACAAACTATTATGATCCAGCCTTCTTATTTAGCTAAAACAAACACCTCTCATGTGATTGCGTGGTAAGCGAAAGAGTGTATGTTCTGCATACAGCGACTAAATATTCTCTATCTCGTGTAATTTTATATACAGAATCGAAACCCAATTCAAGCTACACTGAGTTGTTTAAGTGACAAAAGGAGTAAGAATTATTATTACGATATTAATATCTTTGCTTCTAGATCTCTCGCCTTGAAGATCGGTCCGGAAGTCGTCCGGATACAGATCCAACATGAAGAGGCCTGTTGAAGATACGTTAATGTGTTCAGATATGTACTTCACTCGGGTACTATCTCTGTCCTAACAACCAAAGATAGCACTCGCTAAGTGCTTATTATTACTAGAAAAGTGATATTATTTATCACTACATAGTATAAAACAAAGTCGCTTTCTCTGTCCCTATGTATGCCTAAATCTTTAAAACTACGGAATTTGATGCGGTTTTTATGTATAATACATGTGACATCCCACGGGAACGCGAGTAAAACCGCAGGAGACAGCTAGTTATTTATAAAAAATATATTATTAAATTATAGAAAGTATTTCTGTCCGTCGAAAGTGCGTCGACTCAGTGACAGCGGGCTTAATACGTCCTGAAGATGAAGAAGCGAAACACGTGTCGATTTCCTGATGAGTTTCCTTGTTTGGGACTTGACAGAGAAGGAGATCCAGCGGAACTTGTTACTAGATATTTGTTTTTGTATAATCTAACAATGGATTCCGCAAGGTCACGACTGGGTCAATTAGTTGTCTTAGAGAAATTATGTTTCACAGAAAAAAAAAGTAAAATTTTTGATTAAATTTTATTAGATAATGTTACTTCCACACCTGTGTCTGTTCTTCATTGGTTTTATTACTTTTCTATACGCGATACAAAAAAAAAACGTATACAGAGTGGGGTTTTTATTACAGCTTTTTGGTACATTGGTCTCTGAAGACAAACACGCTTTTACGAGGTTCGGTTCCGATCGTATCGTAAAAACGGTATTCGAACATTTGTCAGGGAATTGTACGGTTTTACATTACCGATTCGTATGTAGATTGGAATCCAGTTTTTTTTTATTATAGTGTAGGAGGAATATTACAAGTTTTTTTTTAATAATCTTTTTACAGCTTCTTTTTTACCATATGTGCTGACAAACAAGCAGACGGTCCACCTGATGGTAAGTGGTCACCGCCGCCTATGGACATTTGCAGCAGAGATAACGTCAATGCTTTGTCGACCCGGAGACGTGAAGTTAAGTCTCATGTACCTGTAATTTCACCGGCCCTCTTTCTTTCTAACCGAGCATTGACCATGTGCGTTAATGAAATAAAATGAATATAATTATTTCAAATATTCTCAGTGTTAGAAAGGTTGTTATAACTGAGAAAAGCCAAGAATAAACTCAGCAATTACTCTTTTCATAACAAACTTAGATTTCACATTAGATTTATTTAGTCTCAGCGACAATATTTGTTGTTATGGAGGAAATTAATAAAAAGAAATATAAAAACGGTAAATATTTGTGATGTAGAAAGTACGATGTTGTTGGCTTTTCTGAGTGATTTGTATCCTTAGGAAATTTTATAAAAAAAAAAAACATATTTTCTTGATTTTTATCCCCAAAGAGGTCGGTACTTAGAGGTGTTACTAGAAACCAAATTCTTCCAAAAATTGTTAAGCTTTAAAATTCGTAACTACTGCCATCTGTCTCTAGGGTACTTCACCAAACCCTGCTTGTCAAAATTTCAGAAGAAATAAAAAAAAATCCAGGACCTTCAGCCCCTAGCGGAGCTTTACACCGTTCTTCATATGAGGTGATCAACATATCCAACAATATAGCAACTTAATCATATGAAAACATAATTTTCTCAGAACACCAGATTCGGCAAACACTTTTCCCTATGTACGCAATAATTAATAAAGATGAAGGAGAAATAAGGAAAATATCACAATAAATGTTTCTCATACATTATATTCCGCTTCGCGAACAATAATAAGCATAACCAATTTAGGCCGCTTATATGTACGAGTATAAGAAATATTTATCATATTTATGATCTTGAAGTAGGAATGAACGAATGAATAACTTGGCAACATTAAATTGACTTGTAATATGGCAACAACGCTTAGCAAATAAAGCTCCTAAAAACGACACGTGTATCAATTTAAATGTTACGTAAAGACTTCCACTTTGACGTCTATAATAGCAATATAAAAATAACTTTTGAAATAACAATAATTAAATATATATATATTTTTTATGCTACATCGGCCGACAAACAAGCAGACGATCCACCTGATGGGAAGTGGTCACCCCCGCCTATGGATATTTGCGACACCAGGGGCAGCGCCTATGCGTTGTCGACCCTAAGACGTGAAGTTGTTGAATCTCATGTGCCTGTGATTTCACCGGCCCCCTTACATTTCTAACCGCTACACAGTAATACAAGTGCACTACTACTTGACGGTGAAAATTGGTAATGTGGTAGTACTTTTTGGACGAACTTTGCACTAATAGCTCTACCTAAACGTACCTAACTAAAGAATATCTTTCAACTACAGAAATGGGCCCGATAACGGACATTTGAAAGTTAATACTAAAACAAAACCATAACTAAAAACGTTAAAATGAACACATTTCGTATCGCGCTTATCGTTTAAACGAAAACGCGTCAGTTTTTATCTACAGACTGTCAAACTGACAGCGTTATAACCAATAGCATATGTCATGTCAAAAAATAAGCGCGCGCTATATTTTGACATTAGCAAAACTAAAATCATAAGCTAATAAAACCTAGCTCTGAATTGAAAATTTGCTCTTTATTTGCTTCAAAACATATTGCAAAAAGAATATTGTTACGCAACTGTGACGTGACCATATTAAATTAAAATTTCCCGCTATCGTAATCTCAGGTCCGCGCATTTCGTCCAACTTTCATCCTCGTCGAAATACAATTGGTATTTGGAATGCCACTTTCACTTTTCGGCGTCGCAAGACTTATTTATTGTTATTTCCTACCGGAATTCCGTGTGTGTAATCAGGGTCATCAATTAAATAAATAAATTTGCTGTTTGAAAATAATTAATATAGATTTTACACATACATTAAAATATAATTTAAAAAAAAGTTCTTGTATAACGATTTTCACAAAGCAATAGCGTAAAAGGAACTTTAAGTAGCGGTAATAAAGATTTATTGAATGAAAGTTTACTCTTTGATGATAACTTAATATAACCACATATGCCTAGTTTTCCAACATGCCACGGCATTTCAAACATGTTATAGGCACGTGGGAATCGGATCTTTGATCTCTCGGTCAGCATCCGGCAATTATTTTGAGCTTTAAAGGTCGGCACTGACAAACGGAGACTACCTCACAAAACCCACTCAAATTTGGACTTTAACCCTTTTATCAAAAGTAAAAAATTGCTTGTGGATTTTACCGAGAATTTCATCCTGCATTTAACGCGTTGACCATACGTGTTAACAGCTATAATTGTGTACTGCGTTATTTTTTTGTACGCTTTCCTTAAACAATTGGTGTTAACAATTTTCAAAGATGTGACCAACTACGGAGAGAAATTAAGGTTATGACTGACAACCGATTGTTTTTAAAATTTTACGTCGTCATTGCTTTCACAATTATGTTATGGTTATGGGTAAGAAAAAGTGTAATGGCTTAGGTCAAGGACGAGGTCAAGACAAAAACAAATGACAAGATCGATCTCAAACTTCGCTATTGACCTTCATGTAGTCTTACATAAGCTCTTGTGAATTTAATACGAATAGATATCAGTCTTTTGAATATTTGGTTTGTATATATTTATTTAATTATCTATTATATAAATGTATATTGTTTATAAATAGATACTATATCCGAGAGAGTTTTAACCGATGCTACATTAAACCTTTGACGATATTCAGTATTTTCTCTTTATTTTGTCTCTTTCGATTACTACACTAGCATGTGAGATGACTGCAGTCCACTGCCTCAAGCGCGCGCTTTTCTTTTTATTATTATTTTTTTTTATTTCTTCTAATTAGGCTTTTGGATATCGCCTGTCTTTTAGCATATACTCAATTTCATTGTGGTTTTTATTCATGTAATTTATTTTCCAAGCTTTCGAGGAATACCTAGCTCTGCAAAAATGCTAAGCATACAACATACCTACATAGAAAAGTGAAAAAATATTTTATATTTTAGCTTACCCTTCCATCTTGCTATGGTTTTCCTTCAACCTTTTCCTTCACCGAAAGCAAAGTAAGGCGTAGGGTCAACCCATTTGTCACATTTGACGTGACCACCAAACTGACATTGGCTCAAAATAAACCTCAATAGACAGACTTACATCACAGTAATGCTGTTACATGGCTGAAGCCACAGTATGAAGATATTTCTGTAAAATCATCACGTTCAGGTCAATTAGGTGCGATTGTGAAGTTTCAATTGCGTGTTGACGTTTCTCGTACAAACTAAAATGGGGCCCTATTCATACGCAGCTCACTGTTGTATTCAAATACCTCTCACTGTTCTAATAGAGTGTTAGAGCCGCTATTAGTGAAAGGTCATACGCTGACAGGGTTTGTATACGTTTTAAATACCTGTTGGACATTCTATTATGTTATTTTTGGGGGTTTAGATATACGAGTAAAGTATGCAAATACAAGCTTATATTTCTAACTAGCTGTCCCCCGCAGTTTCAGCCGTGTTCCCGAGGGATCTTCCATTTTTCCCGGGATAAATGTTACATAAGTGTTATGGTCTATATATGTGCCTAGTTTTAGCTAAATCCGTTCAGTAGTTTTACCGTGAAAGAGTAACAAACATCCATACTTACAAACTTTCGCATTTATAATATAAGTATGACGTTTAGATCAAATCTTGCAAGCTGAATGACAGCCACTTTCATTTATCCTACGGAGTTGAAATTTGATAAGTTGGTTTAGTTCCAATGACAATGGATTTTTATGGTAAACATTATCTGATTCTATAACCAGGATTGACTCCCGACAAGGGAACTCTTTTATGGTCTACAGTATAGAAATAGAAATTTGTAAACACATTCAAAACACGTTCCAAAGTACACTGGCTGCTGCACCCACGGTTGACCCCCGATGAGAGAACTCCATCACGGCTAACAGCTCATATACAACGTGTTACAAAATATGCCGTAAAAATATAATTAATTATCAAAGCCAGCAACCCTAGTTAGCTGTCATGTCAGGGAGCCAGATTATTTAACAGAAAGGCTTACGTACCTATTTTACCTAATAATTATCTACGTTAATAGTTTTACTATTTTTTATTCATAAAAATCAGTTTTTTTTATATTTTTGGGATATGTTATACAGCGTTACTACGGTTTTTAAATATTGTGAATGGCCTCGTTATAAGGCCACATTTTTTTCGGCTTAACGGGTAGTTTTGTAACACACCGTATGAAATAGAGCCTGTTTAAAAAAATATAATTTACTATACATTTATTGTTGTTTCCTTGTATTCTGTATTACATTATTACATTGTATTGTATTTTATTTAAGTACCGAAATTTTATCATGAACCCGCATGCTTGTTGAAGAGCTTTGCAAACAGTCCAACAAGTTTATAATAATTAAAAGTACGTACCTCCGTATCATACGAAGTTTGCTGTTGAAGAACTCCATTTCTTGAACTTCAGAAAGCACTTCAGCAAAACTTTACCGTTGAATTTCACTGAAACTGTGCCACAGTTGTGTTGTATTGACTTGACCATTGAGTGCCTAGCCTACACCGCAGGAATCAGGCGAGTCATGTAGAAAACGTTTTGTACGGTGAGCAAAGAACAGAACGATTTAAAATCTGTGTATACTAAAACTGCTCTAAAATCCACACATTAAGACACATATTTGCACAACGCTTCATACTTTATAAGTGATATTATAAAGAGGTGAAGTTTGAAAATTTAAATCCGTCAAATTCGATCTATTAATTCACTGATAGAAAGCTGCATTACTCCCGAGTGATACAGGCTATGATGTTACCCCGGGAATTCATTGATTCTCTCGGGAATGTACGTGAATCCACGGCACGGTAGCTAGTCATTGAAAATAGTAATGTAAATAGCTGTTTTAAAAATTTTATTTAGCCCTCACAAACTGATTCCCAAATATTAATTCCTCGCGAATACCACGCCTCTAGCAACGCTCCGTGGTGAGGTCCAAACACACTGGTACCATTAACGTAGATGCTTAACTTACCCTAAGTTCAGACCCTTCAGTGATTACCGAATTGTCCGCGTAAGGGTAAAAGCCATCATAAGGGATGACAGCTCATCGTAATCAAGTCGAATGCCGTGACCAGAGTCTAGGGTTTGAATCCTACAATGACTCTGAGCTTTTGGTGAAGGAGAATAATAAATAAATAAATAAATATCCGGGATATTTATTTTCCGGGACATTCTTTACACACGGCCATCTGGCCCCAAACTAAGCAGAGCTTGTACTATGGAAACCAAATAACTGATATACTACATATACACTCCTATTTTTATATATCGTCAGGAAACCACAGCAGGTTCTAGAGTACTTCATTGTACGCCCCTGGCTGGCTACTATAATTCTTACAACTGTACCTACTTGGCCAGTTCCCTCAAGACTACGTATGCCACCTAAGACAAGATAAAAAGAGTCTTCAAGTCAATTATAAAAAACTCTTCAGTTACTTCAGATGCTAACTGTACCACTTAGATATATTTATTAGTATTGGTGAACTAACAGTTTCTGGGAATTGGTGCTCGCTTGCAGTTCCTGGGAAGGCTATGCACACGTTCAAGTTGGCTTTAGTTATTGAAGTGTTCTTAATTTATCTGCAGCTATATTGCACCGTCAAATTTATTGAAACAGGTAAATATCTCTTTTATAAATATTACTTTTTTTATGTTTATTAGGTCGACAAAGAAGCACCTGATGGTTAGTGGTAAAGATATTTTGCAACAGCAAGGGTGTCGACACTGAGGCGAGAAGGTCTCATGTGCCTGTAATTTGACCAGTCCCTTGCCTTTCTAACAGAAACATACTATACAGGTGCACTTTTCCTCCATGGCGGTAGGTATGGTAGTGGTACTTCCATGGACGAATGCCGTACCAAGAGCTCTACAGTACTAATTCTAAAACTGAACACTATTTGGGCCCTTTAACTACGCAATACATTTTTATTTGGTTGACCATTATTTAGAGCGAATTTATTCATAGTATTCGTGTCAGTCGAAGCCAGGCGGGTCGCTAGTAATATATATAGGGCTGGATAACTGGCCGTCGTAAAAGGCAATTTTCCTAAACCATTGTTTATTCACGAATTGGCTAAATAGCATGTAATTCTGGTCAAACAGGAATTGAGCTCGGAATCGAAAACACCAAATAACACGGAAGGGTATGGAAAAAATGGTAATACGGAAAGGTTTGAGTCTCACATTCGGGGCCCTAGGACCCTTGGGGCCTTCCAAATATTCGTATTAAACTTTGTCAAAGCGAGTAGGTACCTATTGTTTTTTTCTATATGTTTATTTCCTTTTAGTAAGGCTTTTGTCCGACTACCGGCGAATACTTATCGAGTAGCTAATGTCCAGTCCAGAGCAAAGATTTCATATTTTCTTCATTAACGTATTTAGAACGAAGTGGTCCTCTCTATAATTCTGTGTGTTTCGAACTAGAACTGTCTGTATCTTTTGTTGGAAATCCATAAATTGTAATAAATACATATATAAACCTATTTTAGTATCACTTTAAACGGAACGTTTTTTGCTTTAGTTTATGTATGAAAATGGGATCGCGCTTTTTCTTCAAATGACAGATGCTATTGATTTTAAGCGTTGTCAAAAACATTCATTCGATATCTAGGCTTATTTAAATTTTTTACAGAAAAAAGAGACATTGTTTTGAGCACGTTTCGTATTTGCAGCGAACTTTATTACCAAAGCAAAAACTCGACCCAAAACGTTCCGATCTACGTAATAGTTACCGGGCCCCTATACTTGGATCTTTATAGGCAGCATGTTCCTTCAGTAACTATTTGAAAAGTCCCACGGTTTCGGTACTGTGTCGAAAAATCACAAAAAGGCCTTCAAGAGTACTTTTACAATCATTAATTTTAATTTTCTCTAGTTAGGGACTAGATCCACGTTTCCATTAGAATTAAGTTGTAGTCTCTACCTACATCTCTCAAATGTCAATCGCTTCCTTACTCACGGTGGAACATGTACCTTACTTATGATTTCGTTCGGGAAATAAAGAATATTATAACAAAGATTTACACACTCTATCTGACTAATTATAAATGTGAAAGATTTTGAGGATGGAGGTTTGATATTCCATACAAACTACGAACCGGTTGTAGCTTCAGTTACTTTAAATTTGACCTTCATAAGTGCCTTCCGAGGGCCTAAACTGAATAAATGGTTTTGAATTTTGAAGTTTTGAATACTTAATTGTTTTGTTACAGATTTGGATAAAAGTTGGCACATAGAAAGTTTATAGCCTGCATTAACATATAAGATAGTTTTTATCCCGGGAAAATTAAATTTCCCTAGGGAACACGAACATCGAGTCAATAATAAAGACCCGTATTTCAAATATTAAAAGCTCCATATAATTTCCAGGATATTCTGAAATAGGGTAGAACCTTCATTTGTGCTAATTATCACATGGCATGTTGTGTCGGACACGTGTCTTGACACGTTCATGTAATGAATATAGAGCTATAGTTAATCCTCTTCCATATATATAAGATACAAAGGTCCTTAATCAAAATGTGTTAAGGATAATTCGCAGAATTATTAGGAGACTCCTTGATATATTGTTAGTGTAATCAGCTAAGACAGGATATAATTTGCGATTATAATTATTATAATAAGGAAATAGACCTGGCAATAAGGTATATTATGTAATTACTTGTATTATATATATTATACTAGCTGTCCCCCGCGGTTTCACCCGCGTCCAGGGATGTAACATTTTCCCGATACAAAAAGTATCCTATGTTACTTCTAATACCTCCAAGAATATGTATCCAAAGGATCGTGATGATCGGTTAAGTAGTTTTCACGTGAAAGCGTAACAAACAAACTTACATTTACATTTATAATATTAGTAGGGATAGTAGGTATGCACCATACTTGTACTACATATCTTCACGCTTATCTCCCTTTGGGGAAGCAGAAACCAAAGATTTTCATTTGCTACGTTTCTGACAGCCTTATTATAATTTTTTTAAATATCCTGGGACATTCTTTACACGAGACCTTTTATTTGCCCCTTAACCCTTTTTTATCAATATTACCTAAAGTGCAATATCTAAATTAGGTATTAGGTGTTTATTTTCTGACTGAAAAAGTTAACTATTTTATTATTATAGTAGTCCACGTGTGAAAATCTCTTGAAAACTTTAATGGGATTCTCAAAGCCATTATCACGAACCAATTTCCTAAAGTCAAACGTGATGTTAAACAAAAAGCAGCGATAATATAACTTAACCAATCCGATGGCTCAAATGAACAACGAAACGAAGTTAGTGTAGCCATCATTGTTTTATTTAAATAAATATCCTGGGACATTCTTTAGGTACACAAGGCCATCTGGTTCCAAAATAAGCAGAGCTTGTACTATGGAAACCAGATAGCTGATATACTACATAATCAAAACTATCTAACTATCTAAAACTGAAATGTCCTGATTAGAAACCCTATTTCTTATGGTTTCTCTGATCATAAGGCGTAGTAGATACCTAAGATAAACTGGCGTAATACTCACATTGTCAAAGATACTTCGAGTTAAAAAAATCTTAACTCGAATTGCATGATGTAAAGATAGACGGGCCTGTCGGCTTGGTGGTGGTTAGATCCTGAACACCCATTACAAATATTTATATGCATGACTATGTCTGTTTGTTCTGCGTCTGTCTACAAGTATGTTTTTAGAAAATAAAGTAGTTATCTGGTTTCCATAGTACAAGCTCTGATTTGGGATCCGATGGCCATGCGTATTTAATGTTCCAGGATATTGATTATTCGCTGTGTATAAAGTAATCTAGCGAAACCCTGACGGCCACAATATATCCTAAATTATGGTTACCATAACCAAGATAACACTCCAGTTTAATTAAGCGAAGGTCAACGCACTAACGTGATTAGGTGCTAATAGATGTTGGAAAGACAAAGGGTGAGGACTGACTGAGAACGATAAAATTTATCGTTACTAATTTTTTAAGACAATACAAAGTGGCCACACAATCAAAAAGGGTGTGTACACTCGTGAGAAGTGAAACTTCTTTATGGCATATCATTTTTATATGATAAGTAAGATTAAAAAAGGTTTAAGCGAAAAAAAAATTCATTTTTAAATTAATTTTATTGTTATAGATATCCATTCAAAAAACATCATGGCGCGTGACGATCGAGCGTAAAAATGTTACGATTTTTAATTTTTTTATCCATTATCCTCCATTACTCCTTAACGGAAGTAATATTATTGAATTTTATGATTTTAACTTGGTATCAAGTCTATACTGCGCTCCAAAACATAGATGGCTGACGCAGCGCCAGGGTAAAGCTAGAGGAGCCGTCGCTCTAAGCTAAGCGCCAGGTGACAAGGGGCGCCACATCGGTCTGGTTTCCATAGTACGTACAAGTTTTTAGTTTGGACTCACGTGGCAGTATGTAAAGAATGTCCCAGGATAGGTTTTAATTATTGTATGTTACTTCTCGTTCAGAATTGAAAAAGTATTATGCCAGTGTTTAACTGCATAGGTGTATACAGTTTAGTTATTTGTTTATGGAATTTTGAACCGAAATTTGATACGATTTGATAGAAGGTTTCGAACAAGACATTTTCATGGATAAATGCATTATTGTGGTTTTATTTGACTCCAACCTCAAGAATGATAATCGGCGTAAGACCGCAATAACCGATGTTAACGAGTATTATAATATCGTAATTCTAAGATATTTGATGCGGTAAATAACATTTATTTGCAAAATAATCTCAAGGCTTGTCTTCAGAGTTATGATTAAAGTTGGATTTATAGTAACATTATAACAAAAAATATAAAACTATTACATAAAAAAAAATGTCATGTTTTTTTTTATTACAATTTAAAAGAGCCTTCAAGAAACATTACCAAATCGAAATAATTTTTATTAAATAATAAATATCCTGGAACATTCTTTACAAATCGCTATCTGATCCCAAACTAAGCAGACCTTGTACTATGAAACCAGATAACTAATATACTACATAAACATTTATTTTTCTAAAAATATACTTACAAAGATATTTCCACCCAGACACAGAACGAACAAACATGATCATTAACACAAATATTTGTCCTGGATGGGAATCGAACCTGCGATCTGTAACTTGGAAGTCAGGGTCGCTAACCACCTAGCTAGTTGCCTGTCTAAATATAAAATAAAATATTATCTTAAGTCTAGTAACTTAAGTCTGTTTCCTAACAATATTTTTACTGTTTATTTTTTTTTAAGTGAAAATAAATTTAGCGGCGTTGAGCACTTTTCTTTCAAGGCTATAAAATGTTAAACTCGCGTCAGGACACGTAACCTGATCGAAAATTGCAGACGGTAAAAATACACAACGTTAATAATCAAGATTTCACTTCTGCCGGCACTCCCGCAGTGCAATCCGTTGTTTTTTCTAATCTTTTGTCTAAATTGCTAACACAGAAGCTCTACCCTCCTTTGATTGCTACTGCCACGGTAATGCAATGACCGTTACACCGTATGTCACAATTTAGCTATAAAATTAGCAGTTTTACAAAATGACTTGGAAAATGCAATGTGGGAAAAATAAACGAAAAGAGAAAAAGTAAGCAAAAAGTTTATTTGAAATATAATTCTTGTATGGTATTTTTTGTTGCAAAAATAAAATACCCTGATACATTCTGTACCCACGGCCATTTGATCCCAAACTAAGCAGAGCTTGTACTATGGAAACCAGTCCCCTTATTCAGCTAATACAAACTTGTCGGCGAGCCGCTTCACGAAGGCCTCGGAGAGCTTACCTCTCACGTGATTAGTAGTATTAGCGTAGTTAGCGACAGAGACAAAGCAAAGAGGCCGCGACGGAACATCCTCGAGTTAGTGTCATTTTCTTATAGAATCGAGCCCCAGATAATTGTTTCAACGTAATGTTTTTTTTTTAAATAAATACGTAAATAATACACAGACACAGAACAAACAGACATGTTCTTATTTGATTGTTCCACCATGTGGTCCACCTGATGGTAAGTGGTCACCGCCGCCTATGGACATTTGCAACACTAGGGGCATCGCCAATGCGTTGTCGACCCTGAGACGTGAAGTTGTTAAGTCTCATGTGCCTGTAATTTCACCGGCCCCCTTACCTTTCTAACCGAAACACAGTAATACTAGTGCACTGCTTCGCGGATGGAATAGAGGTATATTTATGTTGCATTAAATTTCATTTAATTTACATTTAAATGTTTACCAAAATTTTACTATTATTCTAATATTACTATCAAAGATATTAAGATATACACAACGAAACCATATGTTTTTTAGGCCTTTACAAATAGTATTGTGTTTTTTTTGACTAAATAATTAAAACAAATTCAATTCGATTACGAACATCAAGGAAGTTAAAATATTAGAGTAGTAGAGCTCTTAGTGCAGAGTTCGTCCGGGGAAGTACTACCACATTACCCATTTCCGCCGTGAAGCAGTAGTGCAATTGTATTACTGTGTTTCGGTTAGAAAGGTAAGGGGGCCGGTGAAATTACAGGCACATGAGACTTAACAACTTCACGTCTCAGGGTCGACAACGCAATGGCGATGCTCCTAGTGTTGCAAATGTCCATAGGCGGCGGTGACCACTTACCATCAGGTGGACCGTCTGCTTATTTGGCGGCCCAAGTGGCATAAAAAAAAAAAATTACATCTTTATTATAAAAATACTAACAACCCGTCCTGACTTCGCTTCAGTAGGATAATCTTAATAGTTTAAGCATGTACACTTTCCTGCGATATTTCTCTACGTGATGCTGAAAGCTGCCTGAAAATTAATATATATACTATATATATAAAAAATAGGTAAGAAAAACTATTTAGACATAGGCAGGACTTTGTTTTATATTATTATAAGTGTTAAAATAAATATAATATTCTGTTATCTATCTATATTTATATGAGGACAATATCCTTTGACGCCACCATCCTATCAAAACTGCTGAACAAATAGGGATGGGACTGCTACCATTCGACGCGGATTTCCTAGATGGTTATAGGCTATATGATATCGATATTATACATAATTTACTATTTACTCATTATCCTGTATAATTATTAGTACCTGGATGGCCGAGCTTTGCTCGGGTTTTCTTTACTAATGTGACTACTGCTGTATTCTCCTTTTTAAAGCACTGTCATATATACCTAGATACGAATTAGATGCGATCATAAAAGGCGTACCTTTAAGTGTAAGTGCTTTTACCTCTAATGGTATTGTAGAAAACGGATAAAATAACGTTTTCTAAAAATTAAACCTAGCTAGATAGATTTATCGCACCTAAAACCCCATGCATACTGAATTTCATGAAAATCGTTGGAGCCGTTTCTGGGATTCAATACAAGAAATGCTCGTTTAAAGGTATAATATAAGATTCCAAGTGTGAATTATATAAAAGGATAATTTCAACTGTACCCTAAAATGTGCGTGAGTGAAGCAATAAACAGGGGCTTGTGTAATAAGTCTAGGTTCCCAGATAGATTAAAGTAATTAAGTCACATGATTACATAAATACTTGTGACTCAGACTATAGGCATACAGATAAGGTTTTTAATTAGGTACCAACTATAAACATCAAATATTATACAAAAAACTAATATCTAGTAACTAAATCCGCTGGATCTCCTTCTCTGTCAATTTCCAAAGAAAAAGAAGAAAACTCAACAGGAAATCAAATTTCAATTGATTTATAATGGATTTCCGCAAGATCACGCCTGAGTCAATTAGATATCAAAAATATGGCTACAACGTATACAAAAAAAAGTATCATTTATCTGGTTTCCATAGTACAAGCTCTGCTTGGTTTGGGACCAGATGGCCGTGTGTAAGAAATGTCCCCGGATATTTATTTATTTAAACATAAATGGATTAAAATCTAATATTCTACTAATATAATATGTACATGCGAAACTTTGTTGATATGTTACTCATTCACACAAAAATCTCTGAATGGATTTGGTTGAAACTTGGTAGAAAGATAGATTAGCCGTGGAATAACAGATAGAATATATTTTATCCAGAAAAAAAACACGGGTTGCACTCCGGGAGTGCCGGCAGAAGTGAAAACTTGAACATTAACGTTTTTACATTTTTACCGTCTTACGAATTTTCGATCAGGTCACGTGTCCTGACCCGAGTTTAACATTTTATACCCATCCCAAGAAAAATTAACACCGCTAAAGAAGTTTACACTTCAAAAAATATATATTCCTCGAGAACGGAGAGTAGTAGAGCTCTAAGCGCAGAGTTCGTCCGGGGAAGTACTACTATCTTACCCATTTCCGCCGTGAAGCAGGAGTGCACTTATATTGCTGTATTTCGGTTAGTAAGGCAAGGTGAAAATACAGGTACATGAGTGCAGGTGAAACCGAGGGACGTAGCTAGTAATCATATATTGAAAAACCAAGAAGATCCAAAAAAACAGTTAAATAACTCGATTAAAATGTATGGGGCAACTTTTTTATCATTTCAAAGTTGGTCAAATAGAGAAAGCTTTCATATTAATGAGTTACTCAGATACCTACTTACAAAAAAGGTATATTAAAAATAAATATTGTGAAAGTAATATAGGTTATAAATTGGCGCTAGATCAATTTATCCCCTCCACAATCTAACTAGGTAAACTAGGTATTTCATCAAAACCTAACGAACCATTTCCGATCGAATAACGATGCCTCAAACCGGAATCATAAATTTCTCCACCCAACATGTTTATACAATACTAGCCGCGCCCTGCGGCTTTACACTCTTTCAATCCTAGTTATAAACCTTTGTCTTGAATTACTATATCTATTGCTGAAAACTGCATCCAAATCCGTTGCATAGTTTACGATTCTATAAAGGACATATAGACAAACATACATTTTAATATAGAAGTAAAAGATTATACAAAGGAATTGGTATATTTTCCCTACATCCACACTATTGTATGTCAGGATTGTTCACCGACGCGTGTTCAACAAAAATAAACAAATAAATCGTTTATAATATCTGTCTTTACTCATGCGTCTAATTTTGCTCCCTTATTCAGCTATTTCAACTTCATCTCACGCCGGCGGAACGAAGGCTCTGAGAGCGGAACTCTCACGTGTCTGCGTAGCAAACGAAAGAGACAGAACATAGAGGCCGTGACGTGCATGCATTTACTTTACAGAATCAAACCTGAACACAGATATTGCTCTCCTTATTTCCCATTCTTGATAGAGCGTGAGCATAAACAAGGTTTATATTTATTACTTAGTAAGAAATTGAATAATTAATAAGGAGTTTTATACACATGTTAGTGAATATTGTATTAGGTATGTATAAGATTGGTTTATTTCATAGCTTCTGTCATATCGCAGTCAATCAAACCCAATTTTCACATGGTTCCATTACAGCCCCCTTATTCAGGTAATACAAACTTCGTCGGCGAGCCGCTTCACGGAGGCTTCGGAGAGCTTATCTCTCACGTGATTAGTAGTATTAGCGTAGTTAGCCAAAGAGACAGAGCACGGAGGCCGCGACGAAACATCCTCGAGTAAGTGTAATTTTCCTTACATTACAGAATCGAGCCCCAGTTATGTCGTTCGGTTTGATTGTGTAAGGCAAATAACACTTGCTTAATGAAATTTCGTCGCGGGCTTTATGCTCTGTCTTTTTCACTAACTATGGAATCACGTGAGAGGTGTGCTCTCCGAGGCCTCGTTGCGCTGGTTTGTATGCTGTATAAGAGAGCAGGAAATAAGAGGAGCCTACATTGCCAATTCTTTCAAAACCGAAAAGTTTCAGTTCTATTAGAAATATTGGAAATAGTTTTCATTTTAAGCAGAACTTGGAACGTGCTACGCAAGTAAGGTGAAAATTGTTGCCAAAAAATCGAGAATCCACGACGCTCTCGGTCAAAACGTGAGAAGATAAAATAAAATGTATACAAGTTGCAATTCCAAGGAGGTTTGCTGGCAAGGCAAGCGTTCCACTTGGCACAGGTTTTCAAAATTATCATTTACCTATTAAGTAGTAGGACATGTATGAAGAAAGTTAAGCTAAGTTTAAGTAAGTAAGTCCATAGTAATCCACTCATAAACTTTTGACGACAAGTAACGGGTCAATTTCTTTTTCTAAAATCACACGTCGTCAGTGGGCTACTTTTCTAAAATTTTAACTAGGGTTAAAGCGCAAAATACATGCACACTAAAAGTGAAATCGATCTTTTTGGATAATACAAACTAGGTAGGTATACCATATCCCCCTTCTGGGATTTCGTTCGTAAAATCTAGAGATTCGTGTATTGTTTTTTTTTAATAATGTACAAATAGCATCTGTTTTTAGGTTACCTATTAGTCAAAATTTGATGAGACTCAGCAATAATGGATCCTGAGGCACTGTCAGCTTTGGATATCTAAACACTGATGATGATCTACATCTTGCATCATCTAATTAAAATACTTCAATACAGAGACAAGATACAATCAGCTCAGAAAATCAAGATGAATATACAAATCATAATTTAATCTTAGTAATCTCAAAACGTACAACTAATAAAACAGGTCACCTGGTAGTTATAAATAAATCTAGTCCAATTAATTACAGAGCTACACCGTTTGTTTCTGCCAGGATCGATAGCGGATTGTGTTTGTAGGTCCATGTTATGACATAGTTGCGTTGGACAGTAATGCAACTTCAAAATATAAGAAATTAAAAAAAATAGTGTAACTACGCAAGAAGTTATACTTGAAATTATTGGGGAGAAAACCTGCACTAAAAGCAATGTCTTAACTATTCCGTCGTGAAAATTATTATTAAAAGTAGTGTCCAAACTCTTTGCACTTGTAGCAAGGAATAACCTTTTTTGACGTTTTGAGGTTAAGGTTGAGGAAAGACAATATTAACAATACTCACTCACCGTCGATTTGTACGATGTTCCGAGAGACAGTTATCAGCTAACTTCATCATGTCGCTTCATGGCTGACAGTGTGCGCGCATCGTAAAAAAATTACTCTCATAATTTTTCCAAATGTGCCAAATGAAGTATAATTTGAAAAAAATATTTTATTTCATTTGTTTTGGACATCAAACAACATATTAGTTAGTATACATTTATAATATAGGTGACTTTATGATTCAAAGCCAATAACAGGCCAATGTCGAATAGTATATAGGTTTGTTTATATTTTTTAATTTTATCCGAACTTAAAATGCCTTTGCATGAAATTAGAAATCCAAAACCTATCATGGAAACTTGGTATTTAATAAAAAATCTTCACTCTTTTAAAACTTTAAAACTACTTGTAGATATTATGTATTTAGAAGAAAAAAAAATGTATGATAGTAAGAGTTTGTAGTATTTCAGTTATCTAGTTACAGTAGCTCTGCTTAGTTTGCGATCATTAGCTGTGCGTAAAGAATGTTCCAGGATATTAATTTAATAATTATTATTATTTTACACTACTGTTACAAAATGAACTACACCACAACACATACAATCCATCTTTATCTGAATGTGCGGTGATCCCAGATTGATGTTCATGCGGTGAATGAGTTATGCGCGCTCGTGTTTCCAGTTATCTGGGACGGAACCTTGTCATCACAACTATTTTTTCGACGTCTAGTTTCAGTTTACATTCTTACTTATGCTACGGTATATTGATTATGGCTTTACTAATCATTTCAAAGGTAGTTTTCATATAAATTGTTTGAGATTTTTTTTTATTCATAAATGTCATGCGGCTTCAAACAATAGGTACTAATGAAAACATAAATTCAAATCAAAATGCAATTTAAAAATAAATCTAGATTGAAAATAAAAGTTTTATGAAGACCTAATAAATGTAAAAACTTTTTGAAAAGCAATTTATGTTTTTAAACTTGCATTACAATGCGACAATTTATTGTTGTTTCGAAAATTATAAAAATATTTTTATTTATTTTAATACTTTTTTTCACTAATTAACACAGAGTGGAAAACAACGTACTTTTGGAACAAGGTAGATAATGAAATAGTCAAATTTATTTCTTTAATTTATTTATAAATCACTGTCCCACGCGGTTTTACCCGCGTTCCCGAGGGATATCACACTTTCCCGTGATAATAAGTAGCCTATATGTTATTCCAGGATATGCTCCTATCTATGTGCCAAGTTTCATCCATACCCGTTTAGTAGATTTTGCGTGAAAGAGTAACAAACATACTTACATACAAATCTTTCCTCTTTATAATATTAGTATAAATTTACAAATATCACGCCCATCATAGACGAAGAGGTGAACATATATCTCTATAATTGAACCCATATACTACCGGAGATATAATTTTTTGACGTTACCTGGGATTCTAATCCAGGACCACCTTTATACAATAAACCGAGGCGATTTAAAAATAAAACCGTAACCATTTGTTACAACAATGACGTAAAATGTTGTAAGAACCAATTAATATATATTTAGTAATCTAAAAGAATAACTGTTTCTCACAGTCTGTTTTTCACACCGTTTCAAAATAAAGAAAAATAATAATGTTCGAATAACTGTTAACTAAAGTAAGGGACTGTAAAAATGTAAAACTAAAATTTGAATAGAAATGAACTAATTAATAACTCATTACTGTATTTTTTATTAATGCTTAGAAATTTACTAGATTTTTTTCTTAACTTTTGTATTTATAAAGAATTTGCTGTCCTCCGCGATAATACCCGCGTTCCCGAGGGACGTCACATTTTCCCGGCATAAAAAGTTGCCTGTATGTTATTCCAAGATATGTTCTATCTATGTGCCAAGATTCATCCAAATCAGTCCGGTAGTTTTTGCGTGAAAGAGTAACAAACATCCATACATACAAACATTCGCATTTATAATATTAGTAAGACGGCTTGATGGCAATCTCTAAGTATTATATGCCGCTAGAGAATTAGGTATCCTAGGATATCTAGAAGACCCTTGGGTCTAAGTTAGAACTAGGTTTCGCATGTTAAAAATACGAGTAGGTCATCCTCTGTATGGAGTCGATGACACCACATAGAACAGGTTGAAAGAAAGTGGTTTCGAGTCAAACATGTTCAGGGCACGGCTTACTTATGGTTGTTCTTTTCGATATGCGATGAAGGCTTTCATTTTGAAAAGTATATATTGACTTGCAGTTTAGCCCGATTTACCGAGGGATATAACATTTTGCCGGGATAAAAAGTATACTATTTATTAATCCCGGTCATAATCTATCATTGTGTTAAGTTTGGTTTAAATACGCTTAGTAGTTTTTGCGTGAAAGAGCAACAAACAACCATGTTCATAAACTCTATATATTGACTATCCGATTAACCCACTTTACCGAGGGATATAATATTTTGCCGGGATAAAAAGTATTCTATGTTTTAATCGAGGCCATAAACAATGTATGTGCCAAGTTTTATCTGTATCCGTTCAGCATTTTCATCCTAACAAACTTTCGCATTTTTATTATTAGTATTATGATTTTAGCAATAATATCGCCTAGTTGTTTGACTGGTATAAATGTTGGCTGAAAACCCAGATATCCTGGATTCTGGTTATATTAACTATTCAGACCTATTTTGAACTGATTACCTGAAGCCCAATATTCGTAAAGAACCCGAGAGATGATGCCAATGACCACATGTCACTTTGGAAGGTAAAATAGTGCCTTTGGCGATAATGGGCGTAAAGATGATATGATGATGAGAATTTCATATTATCCACATAACATCAGACTGTCCTGCTCCCAATTATCAGGGATCAGCGCAATACGTATGCTTTCTGCCCATTTGGTGCAATGCGTATTGCGTTAGAGTCTGACCATTCATACTTATGAATGGTCTGAACTCATGAACTCATGAGTGGAAGACAGACACTTGCCTGTAAAGGCCTATTTGAATAAATATATTTTATATTATATTTTATTGTCTTTTGTGAAGTGATTGTTTACTTCTAGCTGCTTGTCTGATGCATATCCTCATTGGAAATGACCACTCATAAATAAATAATTAAATCAATATCCTGGGACATTCTTTACACACGGCCATCTTGGTCCCAAACTTGAGCAGAGCTTGTACTATGGAAACCAGATAACTGATATACTACATGTACTACTTTTGTTTAAATACATACTTATATAGATATTTACACCCAAACACAGAACAAACAGACATATTCATGCACACAAATGTTTGTCCTGGGTGGGAATCGAACCCGCGACCTTCGGTTCGGCAGTCAGAGCATTAACCACCAAGCCAACTGGCCTGTCAAATGTCAAATGACCACTCATTCGACAATTCATTGTTTCGGTGCATGTTTAGTGCACGTGGTCATCGGTATGCTTTTTAATCTTTACCGTATCCTGATGAGGTGGTGGTCTTCACCAGTACCATCATTCAAAATGTAATTTAATAAAATGTATCTTCCTATATAGAAAATAATGTTTAATATGCAATGTATCCGGATCACCTTATTAAGTTATACCGGTCTGGTGTGGAGAAATAATATTGTTAATGATTGAATCCACCCTAATAATATATATTATAATATAATCGGATGGACAGATGTTGATGGAATTTTGTAAGGTTATAGATTGTGTCTTGGGGAAGGAAAGAGGTTATTTTTGTCTCAAAGATAAACTTTATCCTTTATTACGCGGGTGAACCCACAGGGCAGAAAGAAGTAAGCATTTTAATTTTTTTTCTTTAATTCGTTGTTTCAAAATATAACAATAAGGTACAATAAAATAAGGTACTGAATTGGATATTATTCGTGGATTATAATAAAAAAAAATTGGATGAAAATTAACTAATTATGGAAGGTGTATTATGAATAATAATTGCGAAGCATTTTTTAAAATGCATTTCGATATTTACAAACAAAAGAAAATGTCAATTATTTAAATTGTCACTTGTTTAACGAAATCATAGATAGACAGGTACACCAAAATGTTGTCTACGTTCCAATAAACCATATTAAACAGATAATAAAGACCATTTTCACATTCGATTCACAATGTAGAGAGAGTTATGACGTCACATAATGAAAGGTCTCCTGATATCACGACACGAATGATTTCACAACAACCGAGGCGTCTGATTTATTTATTAATCGATTAAAAATCGATTTTATTTGTTCAATTAATTTCATACTATATCTTTAGCTTTGGAAGTCTTTTAAGTTGGGTACGTATCAATCAAATTAGAAAGGACGTAAGTAGCAACAAAAAATATACAAAATTAAACTAGATACTCACATAACAGAACAAACGGAATCCATTTTAGCCAGTCACCGAAAAATCCAAATCGCGAAGAGAAATTCGCGTCAGTGTTTTTTCTAGCACCTTTTACGTGGGGCCAATGCACCAATGGTTTAGGATCACAACACAAAAACTACACTAGAAACGTCTTCGCACTTCACACTTCTCTACGAAGTTAATCCTTTTTCGACGTATGCACACCCGACGTATGCACAGAACACCGTTGGGTTTCTTTGCCAGTGTCACGGTCGCTGGAACTCGCTCCCCACCACTATACTTTTACTGACACGGAAAAAAAACTCGCGTGCTGATCAAAACTCAACTTTCAATGTTGTTATTGATATGTTTTTTTTGTTAGTTTAATTTTCGTAGTGACGCGTGTTCGTTATGAGATTTGTTTGGTGAATGCTGTTGTGTATCAAGCTCGGAAGAGTTTTGTGTCTATTCGATGCGCTCGCGCCGGTGGGCTACCACGAATGTGTATCTCGGTCAGATGTCACTTTTGTTTCGAATGCGACTTTCTCAATCCTGGCTGGCTGGAAAATCATTTAGCGACTATCGTTTCCATTGAGAGGTTTTACTCAACGCTGTAATTGGTAACTTATAATAGACTAAGAAGAAGTATAATAAGATCCCTTTATGGTAATATAAAAAAAATTCTTGAATAAAACTATTATTACACATGTTAATGACATAAAGTTTTGCGTGAAATAATTAATGTTGACCAACAAATATAAAGAGGTGAGTATAGGTCATAAAAAAAGAAAGATAAATTGAAATAACGCAAATCTTTTTGATAATAACAGTAAGGCTGTCAATAAAACCGCCACTACAACCTAAAATTGTAAATTTGATGATAGTCGTTCTCTAATCAAAGAAACACGTGAAACTGCTTACTCAATCATTATCCAGTAGTTGTTTAATTGGTGGTGATAAATTTATCGCGAAACAACGAAACTGGAATCGAGTATTAATCGAATACCAATAGTAGTATTTCATCATGGCACACAGGTGAACGCACTTGACCGATTACTAGGCTTGTGTCAAGCAAGTGTAAAATTGTGCTAGCCGTAACGAAATGCGACTTACTGGAGAGTCAATTGCGGTATTATTACAATATTGAGTTTAATGAGTAACTTCCTTTTGCGAGAACGAGAGGTTCAGAGGAAGGTCAGATTTTAAAAGTACTATATTAATAATTGTTAGATTACTTATAGCTTGTTGAAGAATGAAGATATCAATGATTTTGCCTAAATTATTAATATTTTTTAAAATATTTGAATTGGCAAGTAAGTGCTGTTTGGTACCCTGTTTACTCTCGAAAAAAATATAAATGGAAGAGGAGGAGGCACACAATATTTTTTTTTGTTTTATTTTTTATTTATAGATAAGTACTCAGTAATATAAACATTTACACATAAACACAGCCCAAACTCGCTAATGGGACAAATCAATGGATGATTTTATAAGGTAACACAATACAAAATCACCTAAAACGAATAATTAAGTTCAATTTGGAGTTCTTATGATCACCTTTCGACTTTACCATCACAATAGCTTGATATTAATACGTATTAAGCATAAGGTATTGCATGGTCATCAGTTCGGTTTCACGAAGGGAAGATCTACATCCGATGCGGCAGCAACATTGCTGAGGCACATTTATGGCGCATGGGAGGATTCACAGGATGCGATTGGCATTTTTTGTGATCTGTCCAAGGCATTCGATTGCGTTGACCACCGTACGCTACTACTAAAACTTGACTTCTACGGAATTCGTGGAACTGCTCATGATCTTGTTTTATCTTATTTATCAAATCGCCAGCAAAAGGTAGGGATTACCGGCACAACATCCAAGGGCTCTTTAGTCGAAATGGGGGTACCCCAGGGTTCAATTTTAGGTCCATTTTTGTTTTTAGTATATATAAATGATTTGCCATATGTTGTAAATGACCTCACAGATATTGTCTTGTTTGCTGATGATACATCATTAATTTTTAAAGTTAATAGAAAAGACAAAGATCTAACTAAAGTTAATCATACTATGTCAATTGTCTGTGGGTGGTTTGCTACAAATAATCTATTACTAAATTCAAAGAAAACTAAATGCTTAAGGTTTTCTTTACCAAATGTAGCACAAGTAGATAGCCAAATAATAATAGATGGGAGCCATATTGATCTTGTAAATAAAACGGTATTTTTGGGTCTTACATTAGACAATAAATTGCAATGGGGACCTCAGGTTGATACTCTAGCTGCTAAATTAAGTTCGGCTGCTTTTGCTGTTAGGAAAATTAAACAATTGACGAATGTTGAGACGGCCAAATTAGTTTATTTTGCATATTTTCATAGCCTCTTGTCCTATGGTATTTTGTTTTGGGGAGCAGCAGCGGATATAGAATCAATATTTATTATACAAAAAAGAGCAATTCGTGCAATTTACAGTATGGGTCCCCGTGAATCATTAAGAGATTTATTTAGGGAAATAAATATAATGACATTACCTTCACTATATATTTATGAAAATATAATGTTTATACGTAGAAACATAGGAATGTTTGAGGCAAAATTAGATATTCATAGTATAAATACAAGACAAAGGGAGAAGTTAGTTGTTCCATACTTTAGACTAACTAAAGTTAACAAGTCATTTCTTGGTAATTGTGTTCGATTTTATAATAAGATACCGCTTTCAATAACCAAAATGTCTGATCATAAATTTAAAAATTATATTAGGAAAGTTTTGAAAGAAAAAGCGTATTACAAGGTAGTTCATTATATTGAAGATAAAAATGTATGGAAATAGCTGCTCTCTGCACAGTGCACCTCTAAATCTCTTGTTTAAGTTGTAAGTACCTAATTATTGTTATTTTCTATTTTGTAGTCTTGTCATATTTTTTTTGTTTTGTTTTTATTAATGTTACCTATAATAAGTATCTTGTAATTGTTAAATATAAAATTATGTAAAATTGAAATTATAAAATAGCCAAAAAGTCAGAATAGATAAAAATTTATATAACAAATAAAAAAAAATGTAACCTTGCTGAGTTTCTTGCCGGTTCTTCTCAGTTGAAGGCTGACTTCCGAACCGGTTGTAGCTTCAGTAACTTTAAATTTGACCTTCATAAGTGCCCTCCGAAGGCCTAAACTGAATAAATGGTTTTGAATTTTGAATTTTGAATTTTTTATGCGAAATTGTTGCTCAATTGAACTCTATTTGGAGACACGTTACCAGTGAAATAAAATCTTGTACTGAAACACTGCCATATTGCAAAAACACAAAAAGCTTTTTACTAAACATATACCTATTGTCCCTTTTTAATCACTACTTATTTTCTGATATTCATATGAAAGCTTTTCAATGGCAATATAGGACCCTCTGGAATAATATTTTCATGGCAAAATGTACAGTCGATTTTCAACCTTACCTCAATGAAATATGATATACTCTTATGTAAACTCTTATACCAATTTGATTCCAAATTCGTAACAACATTAATCGCCTATTAGGCAGGTATACACTGTTGATGAATATCAAGAAACTTCATATGTGTGTAATAGCTTATTTCTGTTTGTACATTAGGGCTGTAGTTGAGAGATCAAAAGACTCATTAATATTATGAAAGGAAAGTCCCTATGGATTTTCTAATTAACTTAGGTACTTCAATTTAGATTACAACTTACTATTGAGGTAATTTGATACAATAATTTTTGGCTTTACGAAGTGTTGCGGCTATCCAACCTCCATACTGCCATGACTGGCCAACAAGACAAAAGGATAGACGACAAAATTACTTGACAGCGTAATATATCTGGGTTAGTCATCATGGGTTTCTCATCCCATCCCATCCTCGTCGCCAATGTAGAATGTAAGGATACTATCCTGTATATATTTTATTTATTTGGCACACAAAACAGAATACAATCAAATTATGATAATGACGTTACAGAAACAAAGGCTTAGTACAGGACTGCATTCCCAAGCATGTGTACACACTCAAACTCAAAACTCAAAAAAGTAGTTAAATTATACATGTTTGCTCTTATTCAGTATACATAAGTTAGTAGCACATTTTGACCATTGATGCCTAAACTAGTTGCACAAAGCAACTGTCAACACAACATGACTAATAAATATACAACAAGACAGTGGGCATGTTAGTAAGTTATACATAAAACATAATTTATTACAATTAATATATAAAATTAAGATTTAAAAAAAGAAAAAATATATAAAAATAACAAAAAAATTAATAAAAATAACATGTACTGATTAGTGTGTTAGTATAGTTAATAATTACAAATATAAATGTAAGATAGGAGCGCAGTAAAACACGTCTTTCTTGAACCAAGTTTAATCGGGAACTGACACAAAGGAATCAACCTGCTGACTTTAACATTGAGAAAAACTAATGACTAACCTACATATATTACAGACAGGATAAAGAATTAGAAATGAGAAATGAGGTCTGAGCATGACCATACAAACCAGCTTTTTGGTGCACTCGATACGATGATGATAAGTTTGCTATAGGTGTTGATGCTTAGGCCTATGGACGTGGCCTTTGGGGTTGATTAAAAGGTTTCAGACTGGAGCTGATGGGTAATTAAATATGTAATTATACAAAGACAAGATCGAACACCAAGCATAGGAAGCACTTTCTAAATCTGATTCCAAGAGCCTAAAGTCCTCGAGGATCTGCACTTGAAGTTCACTGTTCTTCTAGAGTTTGGAACTACAACTACAAGAGGCCTGAGGAATGTTGTCCTACTTGAGATAAGTTTATTTTTTAGGTCAGCCAACAATTGCTTTCATAGTATATTTTCTAAAATCATTAAGTTTCATTATACTAACTGCCCACCATCCAACCATCTACGAAAAATTTCGCGTCGAATGGTAGTTATCCCATCTCGATATGTTCAGTAGTTTTGAGGTGATGGTGCATCACAGGAATCTATTTCCTTCGTATAGATATATGTGTAACAAATTAAAGCAGTAGAGATCTTAGTGCTAACTTCGTCCGAAAAGCATTTCCACCTTACCCAATTCCGCCGTGAAACAGTAGTGCATTTGTATTTTGTGTTTAGGTTAGAAAGGTAAGGGGGGCGGAGAAATTACAGCCACGTGAGACTTAGCAACTTCACGTCTCAGAGTCGAGAACGCATTAGAGATGCCCCTGGTGTTGCAAATATCCATAGGCGGCGGTGACTACTTACCATCAGGGCCGTCTGCTTGATGTGGCCTACAATCAGGCATATGTGTTATAAAAAGAAATAAAAACCATAGCACCACATGGTTGACAGTTTTCGTAAAAATCAATAAATATTATCATCTTCTATATAATATACTATATAAGCAAAATATGGTTCCTTTGACGCACCATCCCCTCAAAACTACTGAACATATCAGGATGGGACTGCTATCATTTGTCGTGGAATTTTTCCTATATATAGGCTATATATGAATTCAATAATCGCGGGTGAAAAACCTGGGAATAAATTAAATAAAAACCATTCTACAGTAGACTAATCTATGGTTAGATGAAACAGAATATATCGTGGTATCTGTCCATCAGGAGAATCATGTTTTCAGAACTTGTTCGGTAAATCGATTTTTTTAATTATTTAAGCAATGTAGGTTCTCTTTTTTGACACTAATTCGATTTCGCTGATTTAAGACCGGTTCTTTTTGGATTTTGGTGTTCTTTTTTGCATTCTCACTAGAACACCATTTGGCCTTTAAATATGACCTGGATAATTAACGCTTAAGCTATATAAGACATATTATTTTTTTTTAAATAATTTGTCAAAAAACATTGTTGTTTTTTTTCTGTTTAGTTGCATTGACTACACTTTACCAATTGGATATTTTACTATTTGAGCAATCTAAGATCACCGGTCACGGTGTTGCAAGCGTCAATAGGCTGCGGTGACCGTTTACCATCAGACGGGCCGTCCAGGGCCTTCTTTTCCATTGGGCAGTCTGGGCATGTGCCCTGGGCCCCGCGATCCATGAGGCCCCCTAGTTTGGAAGGAATGGAAGCCGTTGGACGGCCAGAGGATACAGAGCACGCATGCGACAGATCGTGCCGTCAGATCGGATCGGTGTGTCGCTGTCTTAACTCTCATAGCATAGTCTAGGGGTCCCATTATGCTAATGCCCAGGGCCTCCAATAGTTTAATGACTGCCCTGGGGCCGTTAGCTTGTTTGCTGCCCCAGTAGTATAAAATAATAGAAATACCTACTATTATTAATTAGAATGAGACATTGTTCTGCACTTCAATACGAGACTAACAAATTTTCAGAGAAAATATATGGGATGGTACACACATTTTGGTTGCTACAATTCCCTTCGACCCGGAGCGAAATTAAAGTCAAATTTATTAAATTAGGCACTTGTATGTTGTCAGACTGAAATCTAAAGGCTAAAGCCTAATTTAATATTAGTTCATCATTCTCCTAGCCTTATACTTCATCCTCTACACGTCTTCCTCTTCAATTTCTCCCTGCCAGCCGTCATTTCAGTCTTCACTCCTTTTTTACATACATCACTTTTCACACAAGACTTTCTTCGGTCTTTCTCTTCTAATCTAAGTTGTATAATAATGAATATAAACTCTTTTGTGTATATCCAATAGGCTGTTTTAATAATATAGTATGTTTTAGGTGTAAAAGATAATAATTTTGTACATACATTGGATTATTTTGTCAAAATAATTTGACTTTGAGTTTTTAAAGTTAGTGCTCTTGTCCATTTGTTAGAATTATAGGTAAGTTGAATAAATTAACGGTATTTTTAAATTACTATTATATTTGCACTACTTTGATAACCATATTTAATTCAACTTGATCACTTGTAGCATTTTTTCAGAATTATTAATTAACTCACGCCCCGCGGTATTACCCGCCTTCCCGAGGGTACTTATATTCTCCCCGATTAAATCCTATGAGTTATTCCAGAAAATATTAATAGGTTTATGCCAAATTTCATTTAAATCTATTCAGCAGCTTCGGATCATAAAATTGAGACAAGATTATTTATCTGATACAGGTCAGAAATTATTGCAGAAGTGTACTTTCATTACTGAGTTTCAGTTAGATAGGTAAGGAAGTAGAACAACTTTACATCTTAGGATTAAGAACGCTTTGGCGACGCCCCTAGTGTTGCAAATGTCTATAGGCTGCAGTGACCACTTACCATCAGGTGGACCGTTTGCTTGATTGCCGGCACATGTGGCATAATAAGAAAGAGATAAACACTAGATGGAGCGATGATATACGCAAGCTGGCTGGCAGCGGTTGGAAACAAAGAGCCCAAGATCGAGCTCAGTGGCGTGCCATAGGTGAGGCCTATGTCCAGCAGTGGACGGAGATAGGCTGATGATGATGATGATGAAACACTATTTATAGGGAGTATGTACATTCCTATAGTTTATTATTAGTTATTTGTTATTGACAGGCCAATTGGCTTGGTGGTTAGCGACCCTGACTACCAAGTCGAAGGTCGCGGGTTCGATTCCCACCCAAGACAAACATTTTTGTGCATGAACATGTCTGTTTGTTCTGTGTCTGGGTGTAAATATCTATATATGTATGTATTTATAAAAATAAAAAGTAGTAAATGTAGTATATCAGTTATCTGGTTTCCATAGTACAAGCTCTGCTTAGTTTGGGACCAGATGGCCGTGTGTAAAAGAATGTCCCAGGATATTTATTTATTATAGTCACCTACTTATGTCATATGTTTTTCATAAAAGCTAAAATTGAAAGTTCAAAGTATTGCTCCACGGAAATGTGTGGTGCTTTCATTCATTTTGTTCGAGTCTCAGTTTAATTTATAGTTTTCAAGTAAAGTTGTGAGATAGTTGGTTGTTTATTATTAAAAAAATATTTAAAATGCTATCTGAAAATGAATAGCGTATGAAATAATTTAAGTTATACAAAAAACAGCAAATCAGATTTTCTGTTGAGTTTCCTTGTTCAGGCCTTGACAGAGAAGGAGATCCAGTGGAATTAGTTATTAAATATTTGTTTTTTGTATAATCTCATAAAGGGTTTCCGCAAAACCACGCCTGAGTCAATTAATTATAGTTTAGGTTATTCGAGAGATAGTAGAGTTAGAAAATACAAACATACTGTACAAAAAAATACAACAACGGAAAAAACGATTTGGTGATCCGCTTGTTGTTGTAATAATAGGCCTCAACTCAGCTCCAGAGGACTGATAGCTATTTTGCACAGCGGTAAAAAAATAGAGAATCCTTTTACATAAAAAATTGGGTAAAAAGCCTATAATAATCTATCTCTGTGCAGCTACACATTAATAATAATAATAATTAATTTTATTTATCTCCACAAATTACATGTAATGATAAAATACAGCTGACAGGAAGATTGGGAAAAAATTGCAATTTGAAGGAGATCTGGAGTCCAAACCAAGCCTGTGCCTGTATTTTGGAGCTCCAGGCCCCCATTTCCTTTAATTACAGTAGTCAACGTGGTGCGTAAGTGTGTATAAATGTGTGAGTAAATGATTTAGGGTTTGCGTGCGGGTGTGTGTGTGTGTGTGTGTGTGTGTGTGTGCGTGCGTGTGTATGTATGTAGTAATGTTATTTGTGCAATATGAATTTATAACAATACTGACATTATTTAACATAATATTCATACGATGAAATTATCTATATGATATAAAAGATTTTATTTCGTATTAATAAATAATATTTTTGTAAATATAATATTGTAGGTAGGTACATATAGAGTGCTAATATATACGTATATCCTATCTATTTTACCACAGTTAGGATCTTTTCAGTTTCAGAGTAGTCCAGATTAAGTAACCAAATGAACACTTTATTATTTATTATATTCACTATGGATACTATTTTATTAAATAACATGCCTCCTCGGTACGGAAAGAATCTTTGTGCAAAAGAAGTGTTTACAGGGGATGGATCACATATTGCGTAGTTTCTTCTGGAGAGGGCTATGTGTTTCCTCCTTGCCTCGGGTAGGTTGGAGTGTTGAAGTAGTGCTGTTTGCAATATGTATAGCTGCCGTACAGTCAACACTTGACATTCTTTATAGAGTGCTACAGTAGAGAATAAGCGAGGTTTCGATAAACTCACTTTTAGCACGATCCTTTGGGCTCTTTCTATAGTAAACATTGGAACTAGTTCTCTGTTAATGTGTCTCTTTGTGTGAAAAGAACATTTCTACAAATTTGTTAATTATAATATTTAGTAATCCTTATCATTAATAGGAATTTTAAATCTGTGGAATCATTCCTTTAGATCACAATCTCGTGGTAACCGGGTTTTTATCTATTTCATTTATACGCATAATGTTAAAATTACGGCCAGTCTTCATTAGTATTTAATCAGTCGATTAGCTGTTTTTAAGTCATCTATTAAATGTAGGTATATACATATATTTTTTTGCTGAACTTTGGATCTTTGGTAAGTTGAAATACTTGAGAAGTTGTTAATGTCTAACACATTTAAAAAATTGGAAATGTTGCCAGGAAAATAGGATAATATTGCAAACGAAATTATGTACCCTTTTCTATGGGATTTCTTTTTTTTTTGGATGTGACGAAGGTGTTAGCTTCTGAAGCTCGATTCTGTAAGGAAAAAGACACTAACTCAAGGATGTTTTTGTCGTGGCCTCTATGCTCTGTCTCTATTGTTTACTACGCTAATACTACTAATCACGTGAGAGGTAAGTCCTCTGAGGCCTCCAAGAGGCAGCTCGCCGACGAAGTTTGTATTAGTTGAATATGCTAAGATATTCTGCAATCAAACTCAACGATGAATTCACGCAGTGACTATTCCCTGTCTCTGTCTCGCGACTCCGCAATTAGACGAGAGGTCTGCTCTAACCGCGTGTTCGCCAGAGCGATTACTCGGCGAGTTTGGTTTTTGACGGCTGGTGACTTACACATTTATGAGGACACTAAAGATTTGTATGGTGATTTCCCTCAAATTTTACCATAATGTGGAATTAAAATACTATCACTGTCAGTTAACAGTAACTTAAATGGGTGATGAAAGTTGATGAACACCAGCCTAAGAGCTAACCGATAAAACTGAACAACTAGACTGTAATTTACAACCATTGCTTAAACCGCTTGGGGTCAGTTTTACATAAAAGGTTTCAAGAAATGTGATTTGAAAACACGATTAGACCATAATAATTATATTATTCCTACAATGAATAACACATAGAATAGCTTCCAAGGCATTTTATTTATATGTGCACAATATCTTTCTAATTCGTAGTTTTTGCGTGAAAGTGAAAATTGTATGTATGGATGTGTGTTAAAATGGTGTTAACACATCCGTACATGCTATTTTTTGCATTTATAATAAATAAATAAATATCCTTGGACATTCTTTACACACGGCCATCTGGTCCCAAATTAAGCAGAGCTTGTACTATGGAAACCAGATAACTGATATACTACATATACTAGTTTTTTTTTCTAAATACATACTTATATAGATATTAAAAGTACGATATTTTTTAAAAGATCATCTTGTAACCAATTATAGGATCTAATATACAAAATGGAACTATATCTAAACCTCCGACGCCATTACTCATAATTTAAGTAAAACGGATTATAAGTTACGTAAACGTGACATGAAAACTTATACAACTATAATCTTGTTTCAGTTCTGAAGAAATATTTTTCTGAAATAAGCTGAAGTAAAATGTTATAAAATTCCCTAATTATTTTCAAGACAACATATCAATACTATTTTTTATTTTATTTTACCAATTGTACCTACTCCGACAAACAAGTAGACGGTCCACCTGATGGTAAGTGGTCACCGCCGCCTATGGACATTTGCAACACCAGGGGCATCGCCAATGCGTTGTCGACCCTGAGACGTGAAGTTGTTATCATCGGTCTCATGTCACCGGCCCCCTTACCTTTCTTACCGAAACAGTAATACAAGTGCACTGCTGCTTCGCGCCAGAAATGGGGAAGGTGGTAGTACTTCCCCGGACGAACTCTGCACTAAGAGCTCTACTACTCTAAAAACTAATAGAGTAGAGGAGTGGAAGAAAGAGAGGTGAAGTTTGTATGTTTGTGTAATAAGTTTAGATCTTCGAAACTACTTATCCAATTTCAATAAAACTCCATTAATGGAAAGCTAAACTATTTTTGAGAGACATAGGCTATGTCTAAATCCCAGGACACATTCGCTCTGAGACACAGAGGTGAAGTGGAATTTAGTCTAAAATAAAATAAAAAATCATCATGCACATTATCTCCAATAAGGAAGGCAGAGGTGTCAGTAATGAAACCCACATTCCATCGAAGATATTTAAAGTAACATTAGCACATTATCAATCCCGGTAGAAACGCTAATTTTAAAATGCCAGACTCAGGAGTCGAACCTAGGACTTTTAATCTCAAACCAAGCCTTATTCCACTCAACCACCGAGACCATATAACCTATTGTACTTTTTATGTGGAATAGGTAAGATGTGTAACTTTAGATATATCGCCATCTCCCTCTATCTTTCAGCATTGCTTTCTTTCACAAGCAAAACAGCAAGAGTAAGATATTGCGTGGGCATCAGGTGAAGACATTGAACAATTACCGTAACTAACTTACACACTGTAAGTTGATAATAAATGTAATTATTTCAAACACCTGCGAGCCATTACATTATATTGATGATGCTATTACCACACAAAAGTAAAGTTATTGGAGCATTATGTGAATTATGCTCGAAATGAAGAGAAAAGTTTGTGACCAGCTGGGGTAGGTGTTACATGACCAAATAATCTATATACTAGTATATCAAAATGAATCCCTATTTCCCTTGGTCACGGCATCACGCATGGACGGCTGGACCGATTTCGCTAATTCTTTTTTTGTTGTGTTTGTTATTGTCTTAAGAAAGAAAAAAATAAGAAAATTGCGTGGAAATTTAAAAAATTTAAGACAACATAACGACCATATTAACTTCTCTAATGAAACCTTGCCGCTTTTGACAATATAAACTCTTATAATGTAACCTTATGGTGTTTGACATAAATTTCAGTCGTTTAAAAGCAGAGGCATGGGTCGGAATTATATTGATAAAATAATTAATTTATCATTACTTAGTGCACGTTTTACAGTCGATTCCACCGGAATATTTATGAAAATGTTTACACTTCGTTTACGATTAATTTTCATGTATAGTTTATAATGAAGTAAATATGGCAAAACAACGTTTGCCGGGTCAGCCAGTAATAAATAAATATGCTGAGACATTCTTTACACACCATATCATCATATCAGGCCAGGGATGTCCACTGCTGAACATAGGCCTCCCCCTTGGATTTCCACCTCAAAAGGTCTTGAGCCGCCTGCGTCCAGCAGCTTCTAGCGACTCTGACCAGGTCGTCGGTCCACCTGGTGGGAGGTCGTCCCAATCGGCGTTTTCCTGTATGTGGTCGCCACTCTAGAACGTTTCTTCCCCATCGGTTATTGGTTCTTCAAGCGATGTGGCCTGCCCATTGTCACTTCAGCTGGCCGACTCTACGAGCAATGCCTACAGTCTTTATTTTTTTACGAATGTCTTCGTTTCGGAACCTGTTGCTAAGAGAAATTCCCCTTTACGTTTACAACCTGCTTATAAATAGATTATGTGTTTATCAAACCGTTCAGTCTTTGATGTACGTACATAGCTCCAGCTAACATAGTTTAAGATCGTTCTAACACTATTGGGTGTTGCCTTAAAAAATACATTTGAAAAACAAAAAATATTATTCCCCACCGGCATCGGGAACAGGGTCCATGTCAGTGGTGTAGCTACCGGAGGGCTAGACGGGGCAGTGCTCCGGTGCCCCCAAGTTTCGGCTGGGGGACAAACGATTTTAAATAGTTTAGTAGGGGCCCTACAATTTTTTTTGCCCGCGGGCCTTTGGTTACCTAGCTACGCCACTGGTCCATGTTACCAGTGGTCAAGGCTCCAGGGAGAGACTTTCTCACTATGCGTGCCGTCTCCAGGACCACTGCCTTCTGAATCTGGCCCTTGATCCAGTCGCGTATTGTTATTATAATTAAGCCGTTATTCCTATATCCAATCCACGTTAAAGCACCTTTAACCTTTCTTGTAAAATTAAATAAATAAATATCCCGGGACATTCTTTACACACGGCCATCTGGTCCCAAACTAAGCAGAGCCTGTACTATGGAAACCAGATAGCTGATATACTACATTTACTACTTTTTGTTTTTTAAATACATTATGTACTTATATATATATATATTTACACCATTTATTCACAGAATTACTGTTTCTTGGTGACAATGACATTCATTATTAAATGACTAAGCAGGTTGCTTATCATAATTATACTTTAATAGTTATACAAATAAGTTCACTTTCACATACCTTACCCACAGTGAATGTAAGTTTAGTTCTGTCCGATAGTTAGTTATGAATTAGGTCAAACTGATAATCTTGAGCTAGTGATCCGGTATCCTCGATACAGAACCTTCTATCCATCTGTCTGTATGTCACAAATATTTTAATAGAAAAATATCAGCATCATACCTAGATGAAATTTATAGCCCCTTTATTCAGCGAATACTAACTTCGTCGGCAAGCCGCTTCACGGAGGCCTCGGAGAGCTTACCTCTCACGTAATTAGTAGTATTAGCGTAGTTAGCGACAGAGACAGAGCACGGAGGCTGCGACGAAACATCCTCGAGCTAATCTCATTTTACCTTACAGAATGACACCCCAGGGGAGGTGCAATCTGCTGCACAATCTCTACATACTATATAACAAAGTCGCTACCGCCATATCTAAGCTTAGATCTTTGAAACTGCGCAACGGCTTTAAATGCGGTTTTTATCAATTGACATTTCGGGACCAAAATAAAGGTTATGTCAAACTCTTGGAGTTACTCTTCTGCCCAAGGGTTTAGGCTGTAACAATGTATCTGGGAATAGCCTAATTTTCTATATACAATCTAGTTTTCCACTACGGGAAGAAATAAGTGAAGCTACCTGGATTCAAGGTCAGAGTGAATAAGCATTTTCTGGATAAGCGAGCCTCATCCTCGGCCTCATTCTGGGGTCAGCCGAAGGCCAAACACAAGCCCATTTTAAATTTAAAAAAAAACTACTTTAAGCTTTGTGGTATTGACGACGAATTCCAAATCATCGTTCGAGTATTAAAACACAGGTTGGCTTTCACTGAAAAAAAATATCGTGAAAAGCAAAAAAAAAAAACCTTGATAGTAAGGGTAAGTTGTTACGTAGTATATCAGTTATCTGGTTTCCATAGTACAATCAGCAAGTTTTGCTTAATTTGGGTTCGATGACTGTTGGAAATAATGTTCCAGGATATTTATTTATTGATAGTAAGGGAAGGTTTATGGTCAACATACCGACGTAACACGCTATTTGTATTTATTTCAAAAGCAGGCAAAGTTTCAACACCGTGCAGCTGTAAGCTATAATAAAATTTCCTTAATTATGCCTTCAATCACAAAATATGACAAAGGCCTGATTTTGCCAAATTCAAAATTCCACGTAATGCACAAATGAAAAAGACAAAATTCCTCTGTTTTTTTTTTCAATTCATTCGTTTCTTTCTATTAACCATAGATTAATTAAGTACCTCTCGTACTGGATCTACTACCTTACATCTAGATCTCTCTTGCTTACGTGACAAGCACCGTAACGGCCCCTAAGCGATTCCTAATGCTTTTAGGCTCCACCGCTAGCCTTGCTTCCTTGAAATATATATTTTGAATGAAGCTTATGTTATCTTTGTGTGGTCACACGTGGTAATCTCTAGGTAGTCATGATCCTCATTCTGAAAAATTGCCAAGTACCAAGGATGTGGTAGCTGTACCTGAGAGACAGTATCCTTTTTGTCTTCGTGTACTTACCTACCATCTACAGCCCGATGATTAAATAAATAAACGCCATCGGATCCCACACAAAATAGAACTTGTACTATGGAAACTAGATAACTAATCTTCACTACATAGTATAAAACAAAGTCGTTTTTTTCCATATATCCCTATGTATGCTTAAATCTTTAAAACTACGCAACGGATTTTGAAACGTTTTTATTTATAGATAGAGTGATTGAAGAGGAAGGTTTTTATGTATAATACATGTGACATCCCACGGGAACGCGGGTAAAACCGCGGGGGACAGCTAGTTATATATATAATTCTTTTGTACGTGTATTGACAGTGAGCTCCTCCTAAACGGCTGGACCGATTTGAATGATTTTTTTGTGTGCGTTTGGGTGGTGCCCTGGATGGTTTAGATTCACAATTGGACCTGGTAGGTGGCGCTGCGAATTCCTGCATTTTTGTATGGACTTATTTCGACAGAACGACGTCTGTCCGGGCAGCTAGTATACTATATATATGTAAATCTTTTTTATATACACACTAATATAGATAGATATTTACATCTTACTTGAACTACGTTTCAACAAAAATTTACAAATGAAAATCATAACTATCTGAAGAGTTACATTCTAATTTTTTTCCCATTTTCAATTGTTAGTGTTATCCCTACTAATATTATAAATGTGAATGTATGTTTGTTTGTTACGCTTTCACGCAAAAACTACTTAACCGATCATCATAAAACTTTGCACACATATTCTTAGAGGTATTAGAAGTAACATAGGATACTTTTTGAGCCAAGAAAATGTCATATCTCTCGGGAACGTAGGTGAAACCGCGGGAGAAAACTAGTAGTAAAAAAAGGGAGAAGTCGAAAATAACTGTACAATTACATATCTCGGAAGGTATAAGGATAATTTTAAAAGGTCTGAATTTCGCTGGTACTCATACAAAAAGATGTCCCAACAAGTTTTTGGCTTTCACGTATATAATAGGCGTTGTACGCGAAAACATGTCGTACCAACTTTCTCCAAAGAAATGTATACATATAGATTTTTAGGTTCACATGATTGTCTATATTTTTGGATTCCTATGCTATATAATGGAATACAAAGACATTATATCAACATATTATAGCGCTTTCATCATCATCATCATTTTTTTTATACGTCTTGGGCCGATAAAGAAGCATACGGCCCACCTGATCGTAAAACGTCACCGTCGCCTATAGATAATTGCAACTCCAGGGGCATCGCCAATGCGTTGTTGTTCCTGAGAAGTGAAGTTGTTAAGTGTCTTGTGCCTGTAATTTCACCGGCCCCCTTACCTTTCTAACCAAAACACAGTAATACAAGTGCACTACTGCTTCACGGTGGAAATGGATACAGTACTTCCCCAGACGAACTTTGCACTAAGAGCTCTACTCAAATCATTATTATTATCCGGGACAATATGGACATGCCTGCATCTACCAACTATCAGTCTCTAGGTCGTTTCTCCATTTTGGAGGAGAAGCATTAACGACGCAAGTTTATATCCATGATGGTATTTCGCAAAAAAAAAAAAACAAGAACTTCATGCCTAATATACTCGAAGAGGTAGACAGAGGCAGTATAGAGTCATATTTCACCTATTACCTTTTGGGCTTATTACTAATCTCGTGAATAGAAATCGATCTAGCCTAGGACTCCATCTTTGCGAGACATTTTTACGTGCCAATATTGATATCAATTCAGATATTCTAATGATGCTGCTAATGGCAAAATTGGACCTTAGTCTTTATTCAGAGGCTTATTCTTCAAAGCGAATATTGGATAATAAAATCATTCCTGTAGGCCATGGCGTTATGTTATTTTTTCTTACCATAGGTTTATATTATTATTCTTCAATAAATAATAATAAATATCCTGGGACATTAATTACACACGGCCAACTGGTCCCAAACTAAGCAGAGCTTGTACTATGGAAACCAGATAACTGATATACTACATATAAAAATTAATAAAAAAATAATAAATACCCTGGGACATTCTTTACACACGGCCATCTGGTCCCAAACTAAGCAGAGCTTGTACTATGGAAACCAGATAACTGATATACTACATATACTACTTTTTTTTCTAAATACTTACTTATATAGATATTTACACCCAGACACAGAACAAACAGACATATTCATGCACACAAATGTTTGTCCTGGTTGGGAATCGAACCCGCGACCTTCGGCTTGGCAGTTAGAATCGCTAACCACCAAGCCAACTGGCCTGTCTTTAGCTTCAACATTTTGATAGTTTTTAAGACACAATAAAAAAACGAATTCAAATTTGAAGATCATAAAGACATCATCAAAATTTCGCATTATTTTGCTATAATTTCACTTGCCATTGGAGTGTGACGTTGTCATTCTGACAGATGTCAGATAAAGTGACGTGAGTGTAATAATGAAATTTCACAAAGGAAAGTTATCGTTGATTATATGTTTTCGGTATTGGGTACGTTAAGTACCTAGTCTTACTCGAAAATGTAATAAAATGACACAAAACAATTCATTCAGCCTAATTAATGATATCAACCTAACCACGTGCGTAATAAAACTTAAATTGAAATGATTTCAACTTTCGCATCTGCAAACAGGTTTTTGTAAATATCAGCATTGACTAAGGTTCTATTGGACGCAATAAAAAGCTTAATAAACCTTATGTGTATATGAATAAGATCAATATTCGTGTAGGTTTTATTACGAGAGGTGTAAGAATAATATTTTTCAATGCAAGTAATGATTGTAACCTCAAACAGTATTTGTGTACGAGACGATACTTAAGGTATTGAAAAGTAGTGTTGTAAAAACATAATTTATCGTGGTTGTCGATAAATTATAGCGCTTTACAAGTATAGAAGCTACACGTTTTTATAGTCTGTATTTTTGACTGCCAAGCTGAATGTCGCGGGTTCGATTCCCATCCAGGACAAACATTCGTGTGCATGTACATGTCTGTTCGTTCTGTGTCGGTTTAAATATCTATATAAGTATGTATTTAGAACAAAAAGGTAGTATATTAAGCTATCTTGTTTCCATAGTACAAGCTCTGCGTAGTTTGGGATCAGAAGGCCGTGAGTAAAGAATGACCCAGGATATTTATACTTCTTTTGGCGCGTTAGGGAAAAATTATATGAGTAAATTTTTACGATGCGCGCGCGCACCGTCACGAAAAACCGACTCCCTGAAGTTAGCTGATAACGGTCTCTCCGGAACATCGCACAAATCGTAACCGTCAGTGTCAATGAGTGAGTAATGATATTATTGTCAATAATAAACTCACAACGTCGAAAAATGTTACTTGTTGCTACAGACAGGTGCAAGAAGTTTGGACATTACAAAAATAATTTTCACGACTGAATAGTAAAGACAAATACTTTTAGTGCAGTTTTTCTCACCAATAGTTTCGAGTATAACTTCTTACGTGCGTACATCAGTACACACACGCGTCTTTTTTTTCTAAAAGGAAAAGGCTGTCCTAAATAAGAAGTCCGTTTGGAGGTAGATAAAATGTATGATTATTATCATCTGTAACATGATACAAATAACTATGAGATCAATGAATAACCTGATTTAAATAAACTAGCTGTCCGGACAGACGTTGTCCTGTCTCAGTAAAAGCAACCTTCCGAACCGGTGTTAGAGTCTGACCATTCATAAGTGCCTGTGAAATATATATCATTTCATTTTCATTTCATTTCATTTCGAAATAAATCTCAAAAAAGACTCTTATGGGGCTATTGTTATCACGAATTTTGGGAACATACATTTTTCGAAATATTCGAACACCGAACAAACAGACATGTTTACATAAATGTTTGGCCTGGGTAAGAATCGAACCCACAACCTATGACTTGGCGATCAGTCTCCAACCACGAAGCCAATTGGCCTATCGTAAATAACTAAATAAGCCTAGGATTATTTGTAATATTTTTTATAAAACAATTATTAAATTACTTCGAAACAAGAACCATCGACTTTCGAAACCACTACAGTGAAAGTGAAAACCCGACCAATTCAGAAATCATTAGCAATCGGATCATGTACGATAATGATATTGTATGATGGTGCTCATAAATTGACGTAACGTATGTCTGTTATGAAAAGTGAAAAGTATATTAGCATCGAGTTTCCCTTTTGTTACAATGGTGAGTTCCTGTTTGGAGATATTGTGCTGTCACTACATACTCTATTCCGTTTTAAAATTCTGCAATTGTCGCCAAAAAAAGAAACATGCCTCTTTTAGATTAGGTCGTATTTATTACCCGCTTTATATTAGCTTAACCTGTATGTATGTATGTAACCGACCCCTTTGAGCTCGATTTTGTCCTACTTTGAACGATCAGATTTAATTCAAACTTTGCACACCTGTCAAAGATCGATGACAATGCAATAATCCGATCAAAGCATCCGATTATCCTAATTAGATTCGCCAGGATTAATTAATTTCTTTCCGCATCCTTTGCATGCGAGTAAGAGAGATAGAGCTAGTGCGCGAAATACGCGTGCGTGCAGTTCCAGACTTACTCTTTCGAGCACTCAAAATGCTTTTATTAAAAAATGAAAAATAAATAATAGTTTAAAAAAAACTAGAAAATACGCTTTATATAGAAAACCAAACTAAAAAACCGAAAATAAATTTTAATAAAATATTAATTAAGAATAACGTAAACAAAATTAATAAATATAAGTTATTAATAGTTTGAATAAGAAAAAATGATTTATTTTAAAAAAAGCTTTGTAAAAGGGGTGCTTTTCAAGATATTATCGAAATGATAATCCTTCTTATATCTGTCAATTAAATATATATATATATATTTTTTTTTATTTGTTTTTACATTTCCTACGGACTCTTAGTCCGCGTACTGAGGCTTGTGGTTCCTTAATAATAGTGTTACATTTTATTTTTCTATTGCCGATACATGGATTATAAATAAATAACTTAGCATTTACTTAAATTTAGTTACACTTATTCATCAAAATTTATAATTCTAAATATTGAAGTTTAAGCTATTTCAGCCTCGGATGGTTTCGCTCCCAAAAGACATTCCATGACAACTGCATCTCGATGTTTTATGGCCATTTTTAAGTTGTATTCGAAAATGGCTCTTGTCGACGCGGCCGTCGCCCGCTGGATAAACCTGCCGATCGCGTCATCACCGTCGTCTGCATAATAAGTGCAGCCAACGGTGTGTCTCGATATCGCCACTACCGCGTGCGGCACGCTGTCGTGGAGTTGGAGTTTTTTTTTATTCAATCTATTAATAACTTATATTTAATATTTTTTTTTACATTATTCTTAATTAATATTTATTAAAATTTATTTTCTGTTTTTTAGTTTGGTTTTCTATATCAAGCGTTTTTTTTTTTGAAGTTATACTTCTTTAGGCGCGTTATGAAAAAAATATGGATTTGAAATTTTCGGGTGGTACACTTATCCCTACCAAGCTATCCCTACTGGTAGGGATAAGTGCACGTTTTAGTAGATTTATTTCTACCGGCAGGGATAGGTGCACTACTCATTACCGAGTGGTACACTTATCCCTACCGAACTATTAGACCAGGTCGTAGGATGAAACCTATTAGAAAAGGAGGGGAATATGATAAAAATGAAAGGAAAAATAAATTAAGGTCGATCCGAGTTCGAACTCCTATGCAAAGTCCAATGGAAAAAAGTTAAATGGCAAAGTTGTAGGTAATAAAAAGATCTACAACTTTTGTATTTGCAATTTTTTCGCATAACCTCAAAATTTTGGTGAACAATTCAAATAACCAAGTTTTTAGTTTTTTATTTATACCTTTTTAAAAAATTTTTTTTTCTACTAAATTTGGTGAAAACTTACCTCTTATCTCCCAAATACACTGTAATTTATTTAATTTAAAATATTTATTTTTTCGCCTTTTTTTTAACTTAATATCAAAAAAGCACTGTAATTTTCAATCGAAAATTCTGACGTCAAAATATCAGCTTTTTCCAAAAAATCTGGGGGATTTTTGTTCGTTGAAATATCCACTTTCTGATGGTGTAAAAAAAATATACATTTCTATAGGAAATGACTGAGGACACAATTACACGACTGAATAGTAAAGACAAATGCTTTTAGTACAGTTTTTCTCGTATAAGTACACACACTCGTTTTTTTTCATTCAATTTTTCCCGAGAAACTAGCTTACGGTCCACCTGATGGTAACTAGTCACCGCTGCGAATGGATATATGCAACACCAGAGCATCGCCAATGCATAGTCGACCTTTCGTCATGAAGTTGTTAAGTCTCTTGTGCCTGTAAATTCACCGCCTCCCTTACCTTTCTAACCGAAACACAGTAATACAAGTGTACTACTTCACTGCGGAAATAGGTAAGGTGATAGTACTTCCCTAGACGAACTCTGCACTAAGAGCTCTACTACTCAAGTTTTCTTTATTGACTGTTAATACTTTACCTTGAACCATTATTATCATATTATTTTTATATGTAGTATATATTTTTTAACATAATCCCTTGGTGTAGGGTTATTTGAAGATTTTAAAAAGCACTTCTAACGCCAAGGCTCTAGAATCAAGAATCTACAAGGCTCATTAGTGCATTTTACAGGCCAATTCTGTATTTGTTAATTTTACAGGGGATTTTGCCAATATGCATAACAAATTCGTTTAGGCCAATCTTCCACGAGGCAAGTCCCATTTAATTCCCACTTATTCAGCTAATACTAACTTTATTGGCGAGCTGGTGCAACGAAATTTCGGTGAGCGGACCTCTCATGTCATTGCGTGATTACCGAAAAGGATAGAGCATACAAGCTGTCAAATCGTCGAGTATAATTTACGTTACACAATAAAACTCCAATACCACTCTTACACGGTGGAACAGATACTGTCACGCACCAAACGGTTCGGCGCCTCTTATCTCTGCCGTACCATTAAGATGTGGAACTCGCTACCAGCCCACGTGTTTCCATTCACTTATGATCCTGGGTCCTTTAAGCGGGGCGTGAAAAAGCTTCTCTCAAGGTCGTCAAGGTGAGGGCCATCATGCCACAATGCTATGCTGGCTGCTGGGATGATGGCCATCACTAGGGGACTTCATTGACTGCTTAACATCAGGCAGCATGGAGTCAATTTGGGGGGTAGCAATAAATAAAAAATACTGTTCACCAATTCCGCGGAGAGCTAGTAACCTTACTAACAATTTATAGTCGAATTACATATTCAAATTCAAATTCAAAACCATTTATTCAGTTTAGGCCCTCGGAGGGCACTTATGAAGGTCAAATTTAAAGTTACTGAAGCTACCATAAAATTTCTTTAATTCCTAATATTATGTTTAATTTATACACTCCGCTTGTTTAAGTTCTCAACTCTTTTAAATGAAGACTATTACAATTCCAGACGGTGAGCGAAGAAAAAGTTTAGTGCCAAGGCGACGGTGCTTGTCGAGTTCTCTCACGACCTTTACACGCTACAGTCTGCAAATGTAAGAACTTCTTAATTTAATTTGCATTGTAAGTATGTGGATAAGAAATTATGTTTCCTTCTATTTATCGTGGAGAGCTAAGGCTTTAAATATTGAGGAAGTTGTGGTTAGATGGGTATCTGTTATGACTTCAGCGCTGGTGGGATCAAAAACGATCTGGGAGAAACATTTTTGTGCATGACCATGTCAGACATGTTAAAAACGTAGTTTATGTATATTAAATATCTGGATGGCATAGTTGGTATACAATGCTTTGGTTAGTTTGGGATCATATATACGGTTTTTTTAATGAGCTAGAATTTTAATAACTTATAGCTGTCCCCCGCCATTTTACCCGTTTCCCTGAGGGATATCACATTTTCCCGGGATAAAAAGTAGCCTATATGTTATTCCAGAATATGTTCTATCTATGTGCCAAGTTTCATCCACATCCGTTTAGTAGTTTTTGCGTGAAAGAGTAACAAACATACTTACATACAAATCTTCCCTCTTTATAATATTAGTATAGATATACATAGATGACGGCTTTACACCTTTATGCGAAAAAATTAAATAACCACGCGTGAAGAATGTCGCAGGATATTTATATTTCTTTTTTTCTTAAGTTTCTCGAAAATATACATATAATTCTCTTTCAATTTTGCATTTTTGGAGTCTCAACATAAATTAAGGCTTTTTGACTTGGTCAGAAATATGAGTATATCCTAATAATATTAAAAAGGCGATAGCTTCTTAAGATGGATGTATGGATGTTCGTTACTATTTGACACTAAAACCACCAAAAAGATTTGGATGTAATTTGGCACATAGATAGTTTATAACTTGGAGTAGCTTATCCCTACTAATATTATAAATGTTAATGCTAGTTTGTTTGTGACGCTTTCACGCGAAAACTACTTAACCGATCATCATGAAACTTTGTACACATACTCTTGGAGGTATTAGAAGTAACATATGATACTTTTTATCCCAGATAAATTTTACATCCCTATGGAACGTGAGTGGAACCGCGGGGGACAGCTAGTAGAATATATTGTATCCCCTGAAAATGTTAGATCCCTCGGAAACGTGGGTTAAACCGTGGGGGACGGCTTATATTAAGCTTCGACAAAAATCAGTCTTGACCGTTGCTTCTAATTACTATGTACAAAGCCTTCAACCTTCTCATTATATACACAGAACTTTATATAGGTTGCAGGTTTTCTTACGAGGTATTATTTTTGTCAATCCCTGGATCCGCCTAATTTCAGGCTCTGAAATTGCATTCAACTAAAAATACTCGGTGAAGTATGTACACAGCCCCCTTATTCAGCTAATACAAACTTTGTCGGCGAGCCGCTTCACGGAGGCCTCGGAGAGCTGACGTCTCACGTGATTAGTAGTATTAGCGTAGTTAGCGAAAGAGACAGAGCACAGAGGCCGCGACGAAACATCCTCAAGTTAGGGTAATTTTCCTTATAGAATCGAGCCCCAGGTATATCATTTTGACCTCCTGTCAATCATCCTGGTACTTCAAACTTTCATATGCAGCGATCACTGATTATGATCTGGCGGACGATTTTTTAAATTGATTTATTGTACTAAGGTGACAACTCTTGAGTATTGATTACGTATGCTAAATCCTCTTCAATAATTTTTGTTTTATTTGTCCAAAATTTGTTTTACAATAAAATTATATATTACATGAAATCTGCCAAACTGCTTAGCACTTTGTCGGTAGTTGTTCTCGTCCAACATTATTAACAAATTTTGATAATTTTTGTTGTGCTTAAGTAAAAATAGTAATTATGCTAAGTTAAGTTAAGTTACAGTTTAAAACTAAAATTTCAGTAGCCGCTTTGCTCTGTCTCTTTCGCTAATAACGCAATTACATGAGAGCGTTCTCCATGTCCTCGTGGCGCCGAACTGCCTAGAATTTGGCTCAGCTAATTAAGGGAGAATATTACCCACTTTGTAAATATGTAAAATAATTGTAATCGTAAATAAATAGCTGGAGACTAATGCCGGGTTACTATATACGACCCCGATCTAAAATCGCAAGATTGAAGTAGAATTTTGACATTACGTGTATTAAAATTACTGTCAAAAGGTACATCAATCCATGGATTTTCGATCGGGATCGTATATAGTAACCCGGCTTAATAGAGCAAAACGTCTAAAGTAATAGATCACTAATTGTTTACCTGTCAACTGCGTCTGGAAGCCATTTATTTGGATACATTTTGGAACTTGAAATCGTAACGCGTAGTAAGAGCACGCTCTCGAATACAATACATTGACAAATTGCCATCGTCAATCGTGACATGTATATCGTAAGCCACTACATCCTCGAATGATTAGGTTTGGTTTAGTTTTTCATTGGAATTCGAAATTCGATTTCTTTCTCAGATGGAGTCGAGAGAGTTTTGTATAAAAATCTGGAATTTTGAGACAATGAAAGCTGGACTAGAAATATTCTGAGCAGGTTAATGGTTTTCCTCTTCGGATTTGGCTGTAAATTTTAGACTGAAAAATAATGTTATCTCAGACCATATCGGACTATTAAATAAAAATATGTTCACTTCATTTCGTTCAGCTATCGGCGAAAATTAATATGCAATCCCGATCGAAAATCCATTATTGATGAACCTTTTGACAGAAATTTTAATACACCTAATGTCAAAATTCTGCTTCAATCTTGCGATTTTAGATCGGGATCGTATATTAATTTTGGCCGTATACTGTCTATTACTCTTGCTCATAAAACTTAATGACTCTATAGGTGATCATTCCAACGTCACATTATTTGACAATTTAAAAAGGTGGTCGATATATAGCGGTACTTTTTGTGTATACAGGTTACAATCTAGGGGCCGTCCATTAATCACGTGAGGTTCGAAGGGGGGGGGGAAGGGGGTTCGGCAAAAATCACGAAATATCACAAGGGGGGAGGGGGGTGTAGTAAGATATCACGTGTATTAATTTTTTCGTTAATCGCATGAGCCAGATTCTCTGCGTGAAAATGATGATCTTCAACAAAGCACAGTGCCAACAACTGACTTGCAAGATGCTTTTACAGTTGTTAGTGTTGAAAAAACACGAAGGGGGGGGGGGGGGGGGATTCTTAAATCTCACCACGTATCACCAAGGGGGAGGGGTTAAAAAATGATAAAAAAACATCACGTGATTAATGGACAGCCCATGGACGCATGAAAGACACATACATTAAGACCGCTTTTGTACACTGATGATGATGGTTCCGACCGATTTCGGCCATAGCGACCACTTCGACCCCTAGTCCGAGTGATGGCGCTGGTGCACCCGAAGATGGCTTATGTAGCCTATCTTCGCGGCGAAACTCCGTGCACACTGAGGGCACGTGAGTACGCCGTTCAGATAATTATAAGTTATGGCAGCAGGTGGGCGAGCCTTTAAGTGATCGCGTTTGGTATCAAGGTCAGCTTTACGCTGAACCTCGAACTCGCGTACTTGGCTGTTCACAATCCTGCGCCATTCTGGCCGCTGTGCTGCCAAACGTTCCCAACGTGAGGGCTCTATGTTGCATCTCTTCATGTGTCGCTTTTGGACATCCTTGTACCGGAGGAGGGGACCGCCATGATTCCGCTTGCCCTTCTCCAGTTCAGAGTAGAAGATGCGCTTCGCCACTCTATCCTCCGCCATACGAGATACGTGACCGCACCACCGAAGCTGTCGACGCATTAGATAGGCCTCAATGCCACCAACATTGGCTCGTCGCAGGACTTCGGTATTTCGCACTCTATCGGACCATCTGATCTTCATGATTGTACGAAGGCATTTAAGGTGGAAGCGATCCAGAGTGCGAATGTGGCGGCGGTATACACACCACGTCTCAGAGGAGTATAGGAGGTTTGGCAGCACGATTGCCATATATACTGATATCTTTGTGGCCAGCTTAAGGTCATGCGAGCAGAATACCTTGGTACTTAGCTTGCCGAGTGCCGCAGCTGCGGCACCCACCCTGCTATTGATCTCGGCATCGAGGTCACACTTAGATGTTACAGTGTTCCCCAGATAGCGAAATTTATCCACTTGCTTCAACACATCCTCACCAAGTTTTATGGTCAGTGTCTCGTGACCGTGTATGTCCAGGGACATCACCTCCGTCTTATTGACACTGATCTTCAGGCCGAACTTACGGCAGGCTTGGTGGAATGCAGACATCAGCTGTTGCAGGCCGTCTAGGGATTCTGCTAGGAAGCACAAATCATCAGCATACATGATCTCAGTGATCAATGCGTATTGAAATTTCGGTGAGCGGACCTCTCATGTCATTGCGTGATTACCGAAAAGGATAGAGCATACAAGCTGTCAAATCGTCGAGTATAATTTACGTTACACAATAAAACTCCAATACCACTCTTACACGGTGGAACAGATACTGTCACGCACCAAACGGTTCGGCGCCTCTTATCTCTGCCGTACCATTAAGATGTGGAACTCGCTACCAGCCCACGTGTTTCCATTCACTTATGATCCTGGGTCCTTTAAGCGGGGCGTGAAAAAGCTTCTCTCAAGGTCGTCAAGGTGAGGGCCATCATGCCACAATGCTATGCTGGCTGCTGGGATGATGGCCATCACTAGGGGACTTCATTGACTGCTTAACATCAGGCAGCATGGAGTCAATTTGGGGGGTAGCAATAAATAAAAAATACTGTTCACCAATTCCGCGGAGAGCTAGTAACCTTACTAACAATTTATAGTCGAATTACATATTCAAATTCAAATTCAAAACCATTTATTCAGTTTAGGCCCTCGGAGGGCACTTATGAAGGTCAAATTTAAAGTTACTGAAGCTACCATAAAATTTCTTTAATTCCTAATATTATGTTTAATTTATACACTCCGCTTGTTTAAGTTCTCAACTCTTTTAAATGAAGACTATTACAATTCCAGACGGTGAGCGAAGAAAAAGTTTTGTGCCAAGGCGACGGTGCTTGTCGAGTTCTCTCACGACCTTTACACGCTACAGTCTGCAAATGTAAGAACTTCTTAATTTAATTTGCATTGTAAGTATGTGGATAAGAAATTATGTTTCCTTCTATTTATCGTGGAGAGCTAAGGCTTTAAATATTGAGGAAGTTGTGGTTAGATGGGTATCTGTTATGACTTCAGCGCTGGTGGGATCAAAAACGATCTGGGAGAAACATTTTTGTGCATGACCATGTCAGACATGTTAAAAACGTAGTTTATGTATATTAAATATCTGGATGGCATAGTTGGTATACAATGCTTTGGTTAGTTTGGGATCATATATACGGTTTTTTTAATGAGCTAGAATTTTAATAACTTATAGCTGTCCCCCGCCATTTTACCCGTTTCCCTGAGGGATATCACATTTTCCCGGGATAAAAAGTAGCCTATATGTTATTCCAGAATATGTTCTATCTATGTGCCAAGTTTCATCCACATCCGTTTAGTAGTTTTTGCGTGAAAGAGTAACAAACATACTTACATACAAATCTTCCCTCTTTATAATATTAGTATAGATATACATAGATGACGGCTTTACACTTTTATGCGAAAAAATTAAATAACCACGCGTGAAGAATGTCGCAGGATATTTATATTTCTTTTTTTCTTAAGTTTCTCGAAAATATACATATAATTCTCTTTCAATTTTGCATTTTTGGAGTCTCAACATAAATTAAGGCTTTTTGACTTGGTCAGAAATATGAGTATATCCTAATAATATTAAAAAGGCGATAGCTTCTTAAGATGGATGTATGGATGTTCGTTACTATTTGACACTAAAACCACCAAAAAGATTTGGATGTAATTTGGCACATAGATAGTTTATAACTTGGAGTAGCTTATCCCTACTAATATTATAAATGTTAATGCTAGTTTGTTTGTGACGCTTTCACGCGAAAACTACTTAACCGATCATCATGAAACTTTGTACACATACTCTTGGAGGTATTAGAAGTAACATATGATACTTTTTATCCCAGATAAATTTTACATCCCTATGGAACGTGAGTGGAACCGCGGGGGACAGCTAGTAGAATATATTGTATCCCCTGAAAATGTTAGATCCCTCGGAAACGTGGGTTAAACCGTGGGGGACGGCTTATATTAAGCTTCGACAAAAATCAGTCTTGACCGTTGCTTCTAATTACTATGTACAAAGCCTTCAACCTTCTCATTATATACACAGAACTTTATATAGGTTGCAGGTTTTCTTACGAGGTATTATTTTTGTCAATCCCTGGATCCGCCTAATTTCAGGCTCTGAAATTGCATTCAACTAAAAATACTCGGTGAAGTATGTACACAGCCCCCTTATTCAGCTAATACAAACTTTGTCGGCGAGCCGCTTCACGGAGGCCTCGGAGAGCTGACGTCTCACGTGATTAGTAGTATTAGCGTAGTTAGCGAAAGAGACAGAGCACAGAGGCCGCGACGAAACATCCTCAAGTTAGGGTAATTTTCCTTATAGAATCGAGCCCCAGGTATATCATTTTGACCTCCTGTCAATCATCCTGGTACTTCAAACTTTCATATGCAGCGATCACTGATTATGATCTGGCGGACGATTTTTTAAATTGATTTATTGTACTAAGGTGACAACTCTTGAGTATTGATTACGTATGCTAAATCCTCTTCAATAATTTTTGTTTTATTTGTCCAAAATTTGTTTTACAATAAAATTATATATTACATGAAATCTGCCAAACTGCTTAGCACTTTGTCGGTAGTTGTTCTCGTCCAACATTATTAACAAATTTTGATAATTTTTGTTGTGCTTAAGTAAAAATAGTAATTATGCTAAGTTAAGTTAAGTTACAGTTTAAAACTAAAATTTCAGTAGCCGCTTTGCTCTGTCTCTTTCGCTAATAACGCAATTACATGAGAGCGTTCTCCATGTCCTCGTGGCGCCGAACTGCCTAGAATTTGGCTCAGCTAATTAAGGGAGAATATTACCCACTTTGTAAATATGTAAAATAATTGTAATCGTAAATAAATAGCTGGAGACTAATGCCGGGTTACTATATACGACCCCGATCTAAAATCGCAAGATTGAAGTAGAATTTTGACATTACGTGTATTAAAATTACTGTCAAAAGGTACATCAATCCATGGATTTTCGATCGGGATCGTATATAGTAACCCGGCTTAATAGAGCAAAACGTCTAAAGTAATAGATCACTAATTGTTTACCTGTCAACTGCGTCTGGAAGCCATTTATTTGGATACATTTTGGAACTTGAAATCGTAACGCGTAGTAAGAGCACGCTCTCGAATACAATACATTGACAAATTGCCATCGTCAATCGTGACATGTATATCGTAAGCCACTACATCCTCGAATGATTAGGTTTGGTTTAGTTTTTCATTGGAATTCGAAATTCGATTTCTTTCTCAGATGGAGTCGAGAGAGTTTTGTATAAAAATCTGGAATTTTGAGACAATGAAAGCTGGACTAGAAATATTCTGAGCAGGTTAATGGTTTTCCTCTTCGGATTTGGCTGTAAATTTTAGACTGAAAAATAATGTTATCTCAGACCATATCGGACTATTAAATAAAAATATGTTCACTTCATTTCGTTCAGCTATCGGCGAAAATTAATATGCAATCCCGATCGAAAATCCATTATTGATGAACCTTTTGACAGAAATTTTAATACACCTAATGTCAAAATTCTGCTTCAATCTTGCGATTTTAGATCGGGATCGTATATTAATTTTGGCCGTATACTGTCTATTACTCTTGCTCATAAAACTTAATGACTCTATAGGTGATCATTCCAACGTCACATTATTTGACAATTTAAAAAGGTGGTCGATATATAGCGGTACTTTTTGTGTATACAGGTTACAATCTAGGGGCCGTCCATTAATCACGTGAGGTTCGAAGGGGGGGGGAAGGGGGTTCGGCAAAAATCACGAAATATCACAAGGGGGGAGGGGGGTGTAGTAAGATATCACGTGTATTAATTTTTTCGTTAATCGCATGAGCCAGATTCTCTGCGTGAAAATGATGATCTTCAACAAAGCACAGTGCCAACAACTGACTTGCAAGATGCTTTTACAGTTGTTAGTGTTGAAAAAACACGAAGGGGGGGGGGGGGGGGGGATTCTTAAATCTCACCACGTATCACCAAGGGGGAGGGGTTAAAAAATGATAAAAAAACATCACGTGATTAATGGACAGCCCATGGACGCATGAAAGACACATACATTAAGACCGCTTTTGTACACTGATGATGATGGTTCCGACCGATTTCGGCCATAGCGACCACTTCGACCCCTAGTCCGAGTGATGGCGCTGGTGCACCCGAAGATGGCTTATGTAGCCTATCTTCGCGGCGAAACTCCGTGCACACTGAGGGCACGTGAGTACGCCGTTCAGATAATTATAAGTTATGGCAGCAGGTGGGCGAGCCTTTAAGTGATCGCGTTTGGTATCAAGGTCAGCTTTACGCTGAACCTCGAACTCGCGTACTTGGCTGTTCACAATCCTGCGCCATTCTGGCCGCTGTGCTGCCAAACGTTCCCAACGTGAGGGCTCTATGTTGCATCTCTTCATGTGTCGCTTTTGGACATCCTTGTACCGGAGGAGGGGACCGCCATGATTCCGCTTGCCCTTCTCCAGTTCAGAGTAGAAGATGCGCTTCGCCACTCTATCCTCCGCCATACGAGATACGTGACCGCACCACCGAAGCTGTCGACGCATTAGATAGGCCTCAATGCCACCAACATTGGCTCGTCGCAGGACTTCGGTATTTCGCACTCTATCGGACCATCTGATCTTCATGATTGTACGAAGGCATTTAAGGTGGAAGCGATCCAGAGTGCGAATGTGGCGGCGGTATACACACCACGTCTCAGAGGAGTATAGGAGGTTTGGCAGCACGATTGCCATATATACTGATATCTTTGTGGCCAGCTTAAGGTCATGCGAGCAGAATACCTTGGTACTTAGCTTGCCGAGTGCCGCAGCTGCGGCACCCACCCTGCTATTGATCTCGGCATCGAGGTCACACTTAGATGTTACAGTGTTCCCCAGATAGCGAAATTTATCCACTTGCTTCAACACATCCTCACCAAGTTTTATGGTCAGTGTCTCGTGACCGTGTATGTCCAGGGACATCACCTCCGTCTTATTGACACTGATCTTCAGGCCGAACTTACTGCAGGCTTGGTGGAATGCAGACATCAGCTGTTGCAGGCCGTCTAGGGATTCTGCTAGGAAGCACAAATCATCAGCATACATGATCTCAGTGATCAATGCGTATTGAAATTTCGGTGAGCGGACCTCTCATGTCATTGCGTGATTACCGAAAAGGATAGAGCATACAAGCTGTCAAATCGTCGAGTATAATTTACGTTACACAATAAAACTCCAATACCACTCTTACACGGTGGAACAGATACTGTCACGCACCAAACGGTTCGGCGCCTCTTATCTCTGCCGTACCATTAAGATGTGGAACTCGCTACCAGCCCACGTGTTTCCATTCACTTATGATCCTGGGTCCTTTAAGCGGGGCGTGAAAAAGCTTCTCTCAAGGTCGTCAAGGTGAGGGCCATCATGCCACAATGCTATGCTGGCTGCTGGGATGATGGCCATCACTAGGGGACTTCATTGACTGCTTAACATCAGGCAGCATGGAGTCAATTTGGGGGGGTAGCAATAAATAAAAAATACTGTTCACCAATTCCGCGGAGAGCTAGTAACCTTACTAACAATTTATAGTCGAATTACATATTCAAATTCAAATTCAAAACCATTTATTCAGTTTAGGCCCTCGGAGGGCACTTATGAAGGTCAAATTTAAAGTTACTGAAGCTACCATAAAATTTCTTTAATTCCTAATATTATGTTTAATTTATACACTCCGCTTGTTTAAGTTCTCAACTCTTTTAAATGAAGACTATTACAATTCCAGACGGTGAGCGAAGAAAAAGTTTAGTGCCAAGGCGACGGTGCTTGTCGAGTTCTCTCACGACCTTTACACGCTACAGTCTGCAAATGTAAGAACTTCTTAATTTAATTTGCATTGTAAGTATGTGGATAAGAAATTATGTTTCCTTCTATTTATCGTGGAGAGCTAAGGCTTTAAATATTGAGGAAGTTGTGGTTAGATGGGTATCTGTTATGACTTCAGCGCTGGTGGGATCAAAAACGATCTGGGAGAAACATTTTTGTGCATGACCATGTCAGACATGTTAAAAACGTAGTTTATGTATATTAAATATCTGGATGGCATAGTTGGTATACAATGCTTTGGTTAGTTTGGGATCATATATACGGTTTTTTTAATGAGCTAGAATTTTAATAACTTATAGCTGTCCCCCGCCATTTTACCCGTTTCCCTGAGGGATATCACATTTTCCCGGGATAAAAAGTAGCCTATATGTTATTCCAGAATATGTTCTATCTATGTGCCAAGTTTCATCCACATCCGTTTAGTAGTTTTTGCGTGAAAGAGTAACAAACATACTTACATACAAATCTTCCCTCTTTATAATATTAGTATAGATATACATAGATGACGGCTTTACACTTTTATGCGAAAAAATTAAATAACCACGCGTGAAGAATGTCGCAGGATATTTATATTTCTTTTTTTCTTAAGTTTCTCGAAAATATACATATAATTCTCTTTCAATTTTGCATTTTTGGAGTCTCAACATAAATTAAGGCTTTTTGACTTGGTCAGAAATATGAGTATATCCTAATAATATTAAAAAGGCGATAGCTTCTTAAGATGGATGTATGGATGTTCGTTACTATTTGACACTAAAACCACCAAAAAGATTTGGATGTAATTTGGCACATAGATAGTTTATAACTTGGAGTAGCTTATCCCTACTAATATTATAAATGTTAATGCTAGTTTGTTTGTGACGCTTTCACGCGAAAACTACTTAACCGATCATCATGAAACTTTGTACACATACTCTTGGAGGTATTAGAAGTAACATATGATACTTTTTATCCCAGATAAATTTTACATCCCTATGGAACGTGAGTGGAACCGCGGGGGACAGCTAGTAGAATATATTGTATCCCCTGAAAATGTTAGATCCCTCGGAAACGTGGGTTAAACCGTGGGGGACGGCTTATATTAAGCTTCGACAAAAATCAGTCTTGACCGTTGCTTCTAATTACTATGTACAAAGCCTTCAACCTTCTCATTATATACACAGAACTTTATATAGGTTGCAGGTTTTCTTACGAGGTATTATTTTTGTCAATCCCTGGATCCGCCTAATTTCAGGCTCTGAAATTGCATTCAACTAAAAATACTCGGTGAAGTATGTACACAGCCCCCTTATTCAGCTAATACAAACTTTGTCGGCGAGCCGCTTCACGGAGGCCTCGGAGAGCTGACGTCTCACGTGATTAGTAGTATTAGCGTAGTTAGCGAAAGAGACAGAGCACAGAGGCCGCGACGAAACATCCTCAAGTTAGGGTAATTTTCCTTATAGAATCGAGCCCCAGGTATATCATTTTGACCTCCTGTCAATCATCCTGGTACTTCAAACTTTCATATGCAGCGATCACTGATTATGATCTGGCGGACGATTTTTTAAATTGATTTATTGTACTAAGGTGACAACTCTTGAGTATTGATTACGTATGCTAAATCCTCTTCAATAATTTTTGTTTTATTTGTCCAAAATTTGTTTTACAATAAAATTATATATTACATGAAATCTGCCAAACTGCTTAGCACTTTGTCGGTAGTTGTTCTCGTCCAACATTATTAACAAATTTTGATAATTTTTGTTGTGCTTAAGTAAAAATAGTAATTATGCTAAGTTAAGTTAAGTTACAGTTTAAAACTAAAATTTCAGTAGCCGCTTTGCTCTGTCTCTTTCGCTAATAACGCAATTACATGAGAGCGTTCTCCATGTCCTCGTGGCGCCGAACTGCCTAGAATTTGGCTCAGCTAATTAAGGGAGAATATTACCCACTTTGTAAATATGTAAAATAATTGTAATCGTAAATAAATAGCTGGAGACTAATGCCGGGTTACTATATACGACCCCGATCTAAAATCGCAAGATTGAAGTAGAATTTTGACATTACGTGTATTAAAATTACTGTCAAAAGGTACATCAATCCATGGATTTTCGATCGGGATCGTATATAGTAACCCGGCTTAATAGAGCAAAACGTCTAAAGTAATAGATCACTAATTGTTTACCTGTCAACTGCGTCTGGAAGCCATTTATTTGGATACATTTTGGAACTTGAAATCGTAACGCGTAGTAAGAGCACGCTCTCGAATACAATACATTGACAAATTGCCATCGTCAATCGTGACATGTATATCGTAAGCCACTACATCCTCGAATGATTAGGTTTGGTTTAGTTTTTCATTGGAATTCGAAATTCGATTTCTTTCTCAGATGGAGTCGAGAGAGTTTTGTATAAAAATCTGGAATTTTGAGACAATGAAAGCTGGACTAGAAATATTCTGAGCAGGTTAATGGTTTTCCTCTTCGGATTTGGCTGTAAATTTTAGACTGAAAAATAATGTTATCTCAGACCATATCGGACTATTAAATAAAAATATGTTCACTTCATTTCGTTCAGCTATCGGCGAAAATTAATATGCAATCCCGATCGAAAATCCATTATTGATGAACCTTTTGACAGAAATTTTAATACACCTAATGTCAAAATTCTGCTTCAATCTTGCGATTTTAGATCGGGATCGTATATTAATTTTGGCCGTATACTGTCTATTACTCTTGCTCATAAAACTTAATGACTCTATAGGTGATCATTCCAACGTCACATTATTTGACAATTTAAAAAGGTGGTCGATATATAGCGGTACTTTTTGTGTATACAGGTTACAATCTAGGGGCCGTCCATTAATCACGTGAGGTTCGAAGGGGGGGGGGAAGGGGGTTCGGCAAAAATCACGAAATATCACAAGGGGGGAGGGGGGTGTAGTAAGATATCACGTGTATTAATTTTTTCGTTAATCGCATGAGCCAGATTCTCTGCGTGAAAATGATGATCTTCAACAAAGCACAGTGCCAACAACTGACTTGCAAGATGCTTTTACAGTTGTTAGTGTTGAAAAAACACGAAGGGGGGGGGGGGGGGGGATTCTTAAATCTCACCACGTATCACCAAGGGGGAGGGGTTAAAAAATGATAAAAAAACATCACGTGATTAATGGACAGCCCATGGACGCATGAAAGACACATACATTAAGACCGCTTTTGTACACTGATGATGATGGTTCCGACCGATTTCGGCCATAGCGACCACTTCGACCCCTAGTCCGAGTGATGGCGCTGGTGCACCCGAAGATGGCTTATGTAGCCTATCTTCGCGGCGAAACTCCGTGCACACTGAGGGCACGTGAGTACGCCGTTCAGATAATTATAAGTTATGGCAGCAGGTGGGCGAGCCTTTAAGTGATCGCGTTTGGTATCAAGGTCAGCTTTACGCTGAACCTCGAACTCGCGTACTTGGCTGTTCACAATCCTGCGCCATTCTGGCCGCTGTGCTGCCAAACGTTCCCAACGTGAGGGCTCTATGTTGCATCTCTTCATGTGTCGCTTTTGGACATCCTTGTACCGGAGGAGGGGACCGCCATGATTCCGCTTGCCCTTCTCCAGTTCAGAGTAGAAGATGCGCTTCGCCACTCTATCCTCCGCCATACGAGATACGTGACCGCACCACCGAAGCTGTCGACGCATTAGATAGGCCTCAATGCCACCAACATTGGCTCGTCGCAGGACTTCGGTATTTCGCACTCTATCGGACCATCTGATCTTCATGATTGTACGAAGGCATTTAAGGTGGAAGCGATCCAGAGTGCGAATGTGGCGGCGGTATACACACCACGTCTCAGAGGAGTATAGGAGGTTTGGCAGCACGATTGCCATATATACTGATATCTTTGTGGCCAGCTTAAGGTCATGCGAGCAGAATACCTTGGTACTTAGCTTGCCGAGTGCCGCAGCTGCGGCACCCACCCTGCTATTGATCTCGGCATCGAGGTCACACTTAGATGTTACAGTGTTCCCCAGATAGCGAAATTTATCCACTTGCTTCAACACATCCTCACCAAGTTTTATGGTCAGTGTCTCGTGACCGTGTATGTCCAGGGACATCACCTCCGTCTTATTGACACTGATCTTCAGGCCGAACTTACTGCAGGCTTGGTGGAATGCAGACATCAGCTGTTGCAGGCCGTCTAGGGATTCTGCTAGGAAGCACAAATCATCAGCATACATGATCTCAGTGATCAATGCGTATTGAAATTTCGGTGAGCGGACCTCTCATGTCATTGCGTGATTACCGAAAAGGATAGAGCATACAAGCTGTCAAATCGTCGAGTATAATTTACGTTACACAATAAAACTCCAATACCACTCTTACACGGTGGAACAGATACTGTCACGCACCAAACGGTTCGGCGCCTCTTATCTCTGCCGTACCATTAAGATGTGGAACTCGCTACCAGCCCACGTGTTTCCATTCACTTATGATCCTGGGTCCTTTAAGCGGGGCGTGAAAAAGCTTCTCTCAAGGTCGTCAAGGTGAGGGCCATCATGCCACAATGCTATGCTGGCTGCTGGGATGATGGCCATCACTAGGGGACTTCATTGACTGCTTAACATCAGGCAGCATGGAGTCAATTTGGGGGGGTAGCAATAAATAAAAAATACTGTTCACCAATTCCGCGGAGAGCTAGTAACCTTACTAACAATTTATAGTCGAATTACATATTCAAATTCAAATTCAAAACCATTTATTCAGTTTAGGCCCTCGGAGGGCACTTATGAAGGTCAAATTTAAAGTTACTGAAGCTACCATAAAATTTCTTTAATTCCTAATATTATGTTTAATTTATACACTCCGCTTGTTTAAGTTCTCAACTCTTTTAAATGAAGACTATTACAATTCCAGACGGTGAGCGAAGAAAAAGTTTAGTGCCAAGGCGACGGTGCTTGTCGAGTTCTCTCACGACCTTTACACGCTACAGTCTGCAAATGTAAGAACTTCTTAATTTAATTTGCATTGTAAGTATGTGGATAAGAAATTATGTTTCCTTCTATTTATCGTGGAGAGCTAAGGCTTTAAATATTGAGGAAGTTGTGGTTAGATGGGTATCTGTTATGACTTCAGCGCTGGTGGGATCAAAAACGATCTGGGAGAAACATTTTTGTGCATGACCATGTCAGACATGTTAAAAACGTAGTTTATGTATATTAAATATCTGGATGGCATAGTTGGTATACAATGCTTTGGTTAGTTTGGGATCATATATACGGTTTTTTTAATGAGCTAGAATTTTAATAACTTATAGCTGTCCCCCGCCATTTTACCCGTTTCCCTGAGGGATATCACATTTTCCCGGGATAAAAAGTAGCCTATATGTTATTCCAGAATATGTTCTATCTATGTGCCAAGTTTCATCCACATCCGTTTAGTAGTTTTTGCGTGAAAGAGTAACAAACATACTTACATACAAATCTTCCCTCTTTATAATATTAGTATAGATATACATAGATGACGGCTTTACACTTTTATGCGAAAAAATTAAATAACCACGCGTGAAGAATGTCGCAGGATATTTATATTTCTTTTTTTCTTAAGTTTCTCGAAAATATACATATAATTCTCTTTCAATTTTGCATTTTTGGAGTCTCAACATAAATTAAGGCTTTTTGACTTGGTCAGAAATATGAGTATATCCTAATAATATTAAAAAGGCGATAGCTTCTTAAGATGGATGTATGGATGTTCGTTACTATTTGACACTAAAACCACCAAAAAGATTTGGATGTAATTTGGCACATAGATAGTTTATAACTTGGAGTAGCTTATCCCTACTAATATTATAAATGTTAATGCTAGTTTGTTTGTGACGCTTTCACGCGAAAACTACTTAACCGATCATCATGAAACTTTGTACACATACTCTTGGAGGTATTAGAAGTAACATATGATACTTTTTATCCCAGATAAATTTTACATCCCTATGGAACGTGAGTGGAACCGCGGGGGACAGCTAGTAGAATATATTGTATCCCCTGAAAATGTTAGATCCCTCGGAAACGTGGGTTAAACCGTGGGGGACGGCTTATATTAAGCTTCGACAAAAATCAGTCTTGACCGTTGCTTCTAATTACTATGTACAAAGCCTTCAACCTTCTCATTATATACACAGAACTTTATATAGGTTGCAGGTTTTCTTACGAGGTATTATTTTTGTCAATCCCTGGATCCGCCTAATTTCAGGCTCTGAAATTGCATTCAACTAAAAATACTCGGTGAAGTATGTACACAGCCCCCTTATTCAGCTAATACAAACTTTGTCGGCGAGCCGCTTCACGGAGGCCTCGGAGAGCTGACGTCTCACGTGATTAGTAGTATTAGCGTAGTTAGCGAAAGAGACAGAGCACAGAGGCCGCGACGAAACATCCTCAAGTTAGGGTAATTTTCCTTATAGAATCGAGCCCCAGGTATATCATTTTGACCTCCTGTCAATCATCCTGGTACTTCAAACTTTCATATGCAGCGATCACTGATTATGATCTGGCGGACGATTTTTTAAATTGATTTATTGTACTAAGGTGACAACTCTTGAGTATTGATTACGTATGCTAAATCCTCTTCAATAATTTTTGTTTTATTTGTCCAAAATTTGTTTTACAATAAAATTATATATTACATGAAATCTGCCAAACTGCTTAGCACTTTGTCGGTAGTTGTTCTCGTCCAACATTATTAACAAATTTTGATAATTTTTGTTGTGCTTAAGTAAAAATAGTAATTATGCTAAGTTAAGTTAAGTTACAGTTTAAAACTAAAATTTCAGTAGCCGCTTTGCTCTGTCTCTTTCGCTAATAACGCAATTACATGAGAGCGTTCTCCATGTCCTCGTGGCGCCGAACTGCCTAGAATTTGGCTCAGCTAATTAAGGGAGAATATTACCCACTTTGTAAATATGTAAAATAATTGTAATCGTAAATAAATAGCTGGAGACTAATGCCGGGTTACTATATACGACCCCGATCTAAAATCGCAAGATTGAAGTAGAATTTTGACATTACGTGTATTAAAATTACTGTCAAAAGGTACATCAATCCATGGATTTTCGATCGGGATCGTATATAGTAACCCGGCTTAATAGAGCAAAACGTCTAAAGTAATAGATCACTAATTGTTTACCTGTCAACTGCGTCTGGAAGCCATTTATTTGGATACATTTTGGAACTTGAAATCGTAACGCGTAGTAAGAGCACGCTCTCGAATACAATACATTGACAAATTGCCATCGTCAATCGTGACATGTATATCGTAAGCCACTACATCCTCGAATGATTAGGTTTGGTTTAGTTTTTCATTGGAATTCGAAATTCGATTTCTTTCTCAGATGGAGTCGAGAGAGTTTTGTATAAAAATCTGGAATTTTGAGACAATGAAAGCTGGACTAGAAATATTCTGAGCAGGTTAATGGTTTTCCTCTTCGGATTTGGCTGTAAATTTTAGACTGAAAAATAATGTTATCTCAGACCATATCGGACTATTAAATAAAAATATGTTCACTTCATTTCGTTCAGCTATCGGCGAAAATTAATATGCAATCCCGATCGAAAATCCATTATTGATGAACCTTTTGACAGAAATTTTAATACACCTAATGTCAAAATTCTGCTTCAATCTTGCGATTTTAGATCGGGATCGTATATTAATTTTGGCCGTATACTGTCTATTACTCTTGCTCATAAAACTTAATGACTCTATAGGTGATCATTCCAACGTCACATTATTTGACAATTTAAAAAGGTGGTCGATATATAGCGGTACTTTTTGTGTATACAGGTTACAATCTAGGGGCCGTCCATTAATCACGTGAGGTTCGAAGGGGGGGGGGGAAGGGGGTTCGGCAAAAATCACGAAATATCACAAGGGGGAGGGGGGTGTAGTAAGATATCACGTGTATTAATTTTTTCGTTAATCGCATGAGCCAGATTCTCTGCGTGAAAATGATGATCTTCAACAAAGCACAGTGCCAACAACTGACTTGCAAGATGCTTTTACAGTTGTTAGTGTTGAAAAAACACGAAGGGGGGGGGGGGGGGGATTCTTAAATCTCACCACGTATCACCAAGGGGGAGGGGTTAAAAAATGATAAAAAAACATCACGTGATTAATGGACAGCCCATGGACGCATGAAAGACACATACATTAAGACCGCTTTTGTACACTGATGATGATGGTTCCGACCGATTTCGGCCATAGCGACCACTTCGACCCCTAGTCCGAGTGATGGCGCTGGTGCACCCGAAGATGGCTTATGTAGCCTATCTTCGCGGCGAAACTCCGTGCACACTGAGGGCACGTGAGTACGCCGTTCAGATAATTATAAGTTATGGCAGCAGGTGGGCGAGCCTTTAAGTGATCGCGTTTGGTATCAAGGTCAGCTTTACGCTGAACCTCGAACTCGCGTACTTGGCTGTTCACAATCCTGCGCCATTCTGGCCGCTGTGCTGCCAAACGTTCCCAACGTGAGGGCTCTATGTTGCATCTCTTCATGTGTCGCTTTTGGACATCCTTGTACCGGAGGAGGGGACCGCCATGATTCCGCTTGCCCTTCTCCAGTTCAGAGTAGAAGATGCGCTTCGCCACTCTATCCTCCGCCATACGAGATACGTGACCGCACCACCGAAGCTGTCGACGCATTAGATAGGCCTCAATGCCACCAACATTGGCTCGTCGCAGGACTTCGGTATTTCGCACTCTATCGGACCATCTGATCTTCATGATTGTACGAAGGCATTTAAGGTGGAAGCGATCCAGAGTGCGAATGTGGCGGCGGTATACACACCACGTCTCAGAGGAGTATAGGAGGTTTGGCAGCACGATTGCCATATATACTGATATCTTTGTGGCCAGCTTAAGGTCATGCGAGCAGAATACCTTGGTACTTAGCTTGCCGAGTGCCGCAGCTGCGGCACCCACCCTGCTATTGATCTCGGCATCGAGGTCACACTTAGATGTTACAGTGTTCCCCAGATAGCGAAATTTATCCACTTGCTTCAACACATCCTCACCAAGTTTTATGGTCAGTGTCTCGTGACCGTGTATGTCCAGGGACATCACCTCCGTCTTATTGACACTGATCTTCAGGCCGAACTTACGGCAGGCTTGGTGGAATGCAGACATCAGCTGTTGCAGGCCGTCTAGGGATTCTGCTAGGAAGCACAAATCATCAGCATACATGATCTCAGTGATCAATGCGTATGAGACTTTAGTGCGAGCCTTAAGTCTAGCCAAATTGAAAAGGCTGCCATCTGTGCGGAAACGGATGCGGACTCCTTGTGAGACAGTGTGTAAGACTTCTCTAACTACCACCGCAAAGTATAAGGCGAACAGAGTAGGCGCTAAGACGCATCCTTGCTTCACCCCACAGGTAACGGGGAAGAAGTCTGTCTGTTCACCGTCTACGGCAACGCAGCATTGCATGTCATCATGTAGGAGTCTAAGAAGTCTCACAAACTTTTCCGTGCACCCGAATTTACCTAGCACCAACCATAGAGCTTCCCGAGGCACGCTGTCGAAAGCCTTCTCCAGGTCAACAAAGCAAAGGTACAGCTGACAACCCTGTTCTCTGCTCTTTTCTTGCAGTTGACGCACAGAGAATATAGCTTCGCACGTACCTCGATCTGGGCGGAAGCCAAACTGGGTTTCAGGCAGAATCTTTTCAGACAAGTTCTTGAGGCGGTTTAATAGAACTCTAGCAAAGGCCTTTCCGGGGGCTGAAAGGAGCGAAATGCCGCGGTGAGAGTTGCAGTCAGATCGGTCACCCTTGTTCTTGTAAATGGCACTTATGCGCGATACTTTAAAGGTGTCCGGAACGCGCTCCTCCTCCCACATGCGAACAAATAGTTCCCACACTAACGTGTGTAACTCCTCTCCGCCGTATTTTATTAGCTCTCCCGGTATAAGGTCAATTCCAGCCGCCCGTTTATTTTGTTGCTGTCTGATGGCAGTAAAAACCTCATCACGCAGTAGAGGCTCGTCCAGCTCAAAGGCAAGAGGGAGCTGAGGCATTAAGCCGATACTCTGCAGATCAGCTGATCGATCCACATTTAGCAGAGTATTGAAGTGCTCCGCCCAGCGCTTTAGTACATCTTCCTTGCTCGTTAACAGGAGACTACCGTGTAGAGACCTTAAAGGCACCCTTGCGTGGTAGGATGTACCAATCAGCTTACGTACCTCACTGTAGAACTCTCCCAGCTGGTTTGTATCGGTGAGCCAATGCATGTGACTAGCTTTATCTTGCCACCACTTGTCTTTCATACGTCGAGACAGCTTGCGCAATTCGAGGTCACTAGCTTTAACCACCGCAACGCTTCCTCTTTGCCTCTTGTGCTGTCGCAGGAGATCTCGGTGTTTTTCGAATGCTGCCCGCAGTATTTCATCATTCCCATCAAACCAGTCATCATTGCAGCGGATTTTTTTACCCAGTACAGTTGAAGCGGTATCCATGATATGAGATGACAAAGATCCCCAGGCAGCATCAACATCACCTACCTCATTATCATGGCAACAGCTTATCAGACAGGACTTCAGCGTATTTCTCCCTGACCCCGAGATCTGTCATCTTATCCACGTTCAAAGACGCAAGTTTTTTAATAAGAGATCTACGCGGGCGACGGAGGCGGATTCGCAGCTTTGTGACAATAAGTCTGTGGTCAGACCAACAATGCGCACCACGCATGACGCGGGTGACCTGCACTTGGCTGAGATCTTTTTGCCTCACGATTGCATAGTCAATCAAATGCCAATGCTTGGATCTTGGGTGCATCCATGTAGTCTTGTACTTGGCGGCAAGTCTAAACATAGTGTTCGTAATTGCCAGACCATATTGAGCACAAAGACTGAGCAGCAACTGACCATTGCTGTTCATGTTGCCAACTCCATGTCTACCTAGAACTCCAGGCCAAGCCTCATAGTCCCGACCAACCCTGGCATTTAAATCGCCAAGCAATAAAACCTGCTCTCTGGCGTTTATGCTATCGAGGCAATGAGTCACTTCCTCATAGAACTTTTCCTTGATGTCATCAGACTTGTCTAGCGTTGGAGCATAGACACTGATGACATTAAGGTAGTTGTCTTTGTCCAGGTGAAGGCGCAGTGTGGTTATGCGGTCTGAGATATGTACAGGATACTCCTCTAAACAATTTGCTAAGTGATTCTTGATGGCAAATCCCACCCCTGATCGTCGAGTTTCGGAGGCAGCGGAACCTTTCCAGAAGAAAGTGTAGCCGCCACCTACCTCCACCAGCTCTCCTTCATCGGGGAGATGTGTTTCGCTGAGAGCAGCCACATCCACTTTATAGCGATGAAGTTCCCGAGCTACTATGGCGGTCTTACGTTCAGGGCAGGCGTTGCCATCTCGATCAAGAAGCGTTCTCACGTTCCACACGCCGAATGACATAATAGATGTTCTATTTAAATTACCTTTGCGACGTTGACCACGATTTGAATGATGCGATGATAGCCGCGGTTACTATCATCTGCCAAGTCGGGACGAGCATTTTTTTAGGGCACCTTTTCTAGCCCCCTCCCCAGCTGAGCGGGAAAGCAGTGCCTCCCTAAACAGGGCTGCTTTGTCATCACGAGTGCTGCCGAGCCCGTGCTGTCGCCCCAAATTTGCAGCACGGAAACGACCACGACGTGTACTCACGCCCCGGGACCGCCTGCGTGCAGGTATCAGACAAAACCTAGCTTGCATCAGGCTAGACCTCTCTACCTTTACCCATCGCCACAGGACTTTTACGTACTCGGAGTCCAATAACGGAAGCGGTCATATGCGCAGGATATATTTAAGGTGCACAAGTATACGCGCAGGACACAGGTGCATATACTCATCCTTGCCCTTCTGGACCCGGTGGAACGGAAACCGTTACGACCGGAGAAGAGGTCAGACAGATAGAACAGTATCGTGTTGAGAAAATTACAAGGAGTCAGTACTTTCTCACACTCCCGTAATCGCCTTTTACGATACCCACGGGAAGATATGGGGTGGTGGTATTCTACTCTGCCGGCACCACACAGCACACTACTTTGTACATAAAGTATTAAATAAATAAATAAATAAAGACACATCATCCATCAATCCAACCATCCCCACAAACCTTGGCATTTATAATATTATTAGGATGTACTGTATGCTGATCTACTTAAACATTGACTTTAATATTTACACTAAGACAGAACAAATACACGTGTTCACAAATATTCGTCTAGGGTGTTAATCAAACAATCTGAAGCGTTCGAACAAAATATTTGTCTGATATATGAAATAAACAGTAAATATCGGCTATCATTCCTACTAATATTATAAATGTGAACATAACTTTGTTTGTTACGCTTTCACGACAAAACTACTGAACCGATCATCGTCAAACTTTGTACACATATTTTTGGAGGTATTAGAAGTAACATAGGATACTTTTTGTGCTGGGAAAATGTTACATCCCTCGGGAACGCGGGTGAAACCGCGGGGAAAGCTAGTACTACAATATTACAATTGAATAAGAAGGGCTTATTCAGCTCCCTTATTCAGCTAATACAACGTTCGTTGGCGAGCCGCCGCAGAGAGCTTACCTCTCACGTGATTGGGTAGTTAGCGAAAGAGACGAGCATAGAGACCGCGACAACACATCCTCTAGGTAGTGTCATATTTCTTACAGAATCGAAGCCTAGCTATTACAAACTTCGTTGAGGAGCCGGCGCACCGGTCTCCGAGATCGGACTTCACGATTGTGTAGTTAGCGAAAGATGAGAACTTTATCTCAATAGCAATGCAAAAGGTGTCAGAGATTCGGCCACACTAAGAATCAATGTTTCAGACCTTTTAGGTGCGTCAAATGTGGTAATGAACATCCTACTACAACCTGCAAAAAAAGACCAGATACTGATGCCACATGTGCTAACTGCCTGGAGAATCATCCTGCCAGCTACAAAGGTTGCAAAACCTATAAGCAATATAAAGAAAAAATCTTAAAAATCCCTCCGAAGAGCAAAGAAAATACGCAAGTGTCAGCTGATAAAATCGAAAAGATTACTACACTAAACACTCCGACATATAGAAAAACAACCAAGACCTACGCAGACGCAATTCAGACACAAACTGAACCGAAACAGCAAGCTGAAAGCGCAGACATTCACAACATTACCCAGTTACTGGAGACCATGGTTGAAAGGATCCAGCAGACAATGATGACTGTAATGGAAAAGATGATGGACAAAATGCTAAATAGCATGGTCCAGCTAGTCACCAGCCTTTCCAAAAAATGATTGGAATCAACTTCCGAGTAATAACTTGGAACGCCAATGGCTTGACGGAAAGACGTCAAGAATTAGAAACATTCCTTGAAACTGAAACGATAGACATAGCACTAATATCCGAAACAAGATTCACAGATAAGTCTCATGTCGCGTTTAAAAATTACATCATTCACACTACAAACCATCCATCTGGAAATAGCCATGTAGGAACAGCTATTATTATCAAAAACAACATCCATCACTATCCCTATGAGCAATTTCGTACGGAAAAAATCCAGGCAACCTCTATAAAACTCACAAATAATAATATCGAAACAACTATATCCGCTGTTTATTGCCCTCCCAGACACACAATATCTGAACGAGACTTTGAGAGCTTCTTTGGTGGAATGGGTCCTAGATTTATCTGTGGTGGCGATTGGAACTCCAAGCACACATACTGGGGCTCCAGACTTATGAACCCAAGAGGTAGGCAACTCCTGAGAGTGACAGAAAAAATGAAGCTTGAATGGCTCTCCAATGGTGAACCTACTTACTGGCCAACTGACAGAAACAAGATTCCAGACCTACTGGATTTTTTTATAACAAAAAATGTTGATACTAACTTTACTGAAATAGAGTCTTGCACTGATTTGAGTTCTGACCACACCCCGGTAATCCTTAATATCAGTACAAAGGTGACACTAGTTGAGCCCCCCACACGAATATACCATAAGAAAAAAACGAAATGGGAAATATACCAAAGCGCCATTGCCTCAGAGGTCAAGTTGAATAAAAAAGTCAAAACTGTCGAAGATCTGGAAAACGCCGTTGAGGAATTAAACATTATTATTCATAGAGCCGCCAACAAAGCTACACCCGTAAGCAAAGGAAACCCCCTAAAACATAATATATACCCTAAAGACATCAAAGATAAAATAAAGGAAAAAAGAAGATTTAGAAAAACCTGGCAAACTTCTAGGTACCCAAGAGACAAAACTGCATTTAATAAATGCTCGGAAGAACTAAAAAGCCTCATTGAAATCTATACGAACAACAACCTCCAGAACTACCTGTCATCACTATCACCAACACTGGATACGAATTACTCGCTGTGGAAAGCTACTAAAGCCTTAAAAAGACCTAAAGCTCAGATAACCCCTATTAGAGATAACACAGGAAGATGGGCAAGATCAGATAAGGAGAAATCAAAGACCTTCGCTGACCATCTAAGTGACGTCTTTCAACCACACTCTGAATCAGATCAGGAACACGCAAAGGAAATTAAAGAGTACCTTAACACACCTTTACAAATGTGTCTTCCATTGAGATGCGTAAATCCTAAAGAGATTATAAGAGAAATAACGAATCTCAAAGAAGGAAAAGCACCAGGTTACGACCTCATCGACGCAACCCTCTTGAAACATCTACCGCACAAGGGAATCATGAGCTTAGTTAAGATCTTCAATGCCTGCATTAGACTGGAACACTTCCCGGGCCAATGGAAAATTGCGCAAGTTGCAATGGTACCTAAACCTGGCAAACCACCACATGAAAGGAACTCTTATAGACCTATAAGCCTCTTGCCAGTAATTGGCAAACTTATGGAAAAGATCCTTTTAAACAGGATGAAAGAGCATCTTAACAACATAATCCCCTCCCACCAATTCGGATTCCGAGAAAAACATGGTACAGTCGAGCAGGTTCATCGTATTGTCGACGTCATAAGTGGATGCCTGGAAAATCGAAAGTACTGTTCTGCCGCTTTTTTAGACATAAGTCAAGCCTTCGACAAGGTCTGGCACGAAGGACTGGCATACAAACTAAAAAAATCACTTCCGCATTCAAACTTTCACATACTTCTATCCTATCTCAACCGAAGAACTTATCAAGTAAAGTGCAATACTGAGTACTCAGCCCTATACGAGATACGTTCAGGGGTCCCTCAAGGCAGCATACTGGGACCGGTTCTATACCTGATTTATACTGCAGACTTACCAACTGATGAGTACACAATAACTGCAACCTATGCTGACGACACCGCTGTCCTGTCCGTGCACTCTATCTCGGAAACTGCTTCAACCCAACTCCAAAACCATCTGACCGAGATTGAAAAGTGGTTCAAGCGGTGGCGAATAAAAGCAAACCATACCAAGTCCACACATGTTACCTTCACACTTAGGAAAGAAACCTGCCCACCAGTAAAATTGTATGAAGACACCATACCTCAAGAAGACCACGCTAAATACTTGGGTCTTTACTTGGATCGGAGATTAACATGGCAGAAGCATATCTGGACCAAGCGTAAACAACTTGACAGCAAACTCCGCAGTATATACTGGCTGACAGGTCGCCACTCCCGCTTAAGTAACGTGAGCAAAATGATGGTATACAAAGTCATCATTAAGCCTATCTGGACATATGGTATCCAACTATGGGGCACAGCAAGCAACAGCAACATCGAGATCCTGGAAAGATTTCAGAGCAAAACTCTTAGAAACATGTTTAATATACCTAAGTGTATAAGTAATAAATACATTTATCTCGACCTCAACATACCTACCGTTAAGCAAGAAATAAGTCAGCATAGCCAAAGATACCAGAAAAGACTTGCACAACACTCGAATGAGCTGGCACTATCACTGAGTGGAACAGGAGGACAACAACATGCGAGACTAAAGAGAAGTGACATCCCCAGCCTCAGTAACAGATTTGTATAGAGAGAAGAGAGCTCTGCAAATAGGAAGCCCTCTTCATAAATAAACCCAAACCAACAGACTTAAAGTTAGACAACTCAGTGGCTTATTGTCCTAAGACAGATTGCCATGTAGCAGAAAAAGAGAAAAAAAAAAAAAAAAAAAATAGCAATAAACATGAAGTTTCTTTGACTTTATTAGAATACAAAACGGCTTTTTAGATCTTGAAAACTTGAATAGCTAACACTAGTTAAATAAGTAGCTGTTACTGAACTGCGTAATTTATTTTTCTGAACCTGTCCTATTCAGCTAATACAAACCCAGCGAGCCGGCGCACGGAGGCCTCCGTGAGCGTTCCTCACACGTGTTGTGTAGCTAGCGAAAGAAACAGAGCACGGAGGCAGCGACGAAACATCCTCGAGCTAGTTCCAAAAAATTCCATCGTAGTCGAATGAATGGTATAAGTGCGATAGAAGACAGTCGAACAAACATACATTATTTTTTAAATGTTGGACTAACTGTCTCCCGCAGTTTCACACGTCATCCCGAGAGATGTAATATTGTCCCGAGATCAAAATTATGTGATGTGTTAATCTGCGATATTAAAATATAGATATGTTTTTTTTTTATCCCAAGACATTCTTTACATGGTTACCTGATCCCAAGTTAAGCAGAGTGTACTGCTTATAGTATGGCTACCAGGTGACTGATATACTACATATACTACTTTTTTAAATACATACTTATATAGATATTTACACCCAAACACAGAACAAACAGACATGTTCATGCACACAAATGTTTGTCCTGGGTGGGAATCGAACCCGCGACCTTCGGTTTGGCAAGCCAACCTCTCTAACCAAGCCAACTGGCCCGTCATGTGCCTAGTTTCATCCATTTTGAATTTTTTTAGAGCTCTTAGTGCAGAGTTCGTCCGGGGAAGTACTACCACCTTACCCATTTCCGCCGTGAAGCAGTAGTGCAATTGTATTACTGTGTTTCGGTTAGAAAGGTAAGGGGGCCGGTGAAATTACAGGCACATGAGACTTAACAACTTCACGTCTCAGGGTCGACAACGCATTGGCGATGCTCCTAGTGTTGCAAATGTCCATAGGCGGCGGTGACCACTTACCATCAGGTGGACCGTCCGCTTGTTTGTAGGCCCACGTGGTATTAAAAAAAAAAAAGGGTAACAAACATCCTTCCTTACAAAACTTTGGCATTTCTAGTATCAGTATCTAGTATTGGACTGATACATGTTTGACAATGCATGATTAAACTGATCTTTGTATTATTTTACTCTAAAAATATTGTCAGAAAAGACACAAAAGTAGCGGTGATACTGCGCTACTCCCAAATCTTATCAAATCACAATTTCACAGTTTCGTATAAGAAATACCCTACCTACGGGAATTACCTATATTACTATAAATCCCATAGGAAATCGGAAAGGGTAGTAAATCAAAAAGCTCACTTGAGGTTGTTATCCATTTTATTCCAACGTAAGAAATATTTGTAGCCTACTTTAAGAAAGAAAGTTTTTTGTCTCGAGGTAAGGTCTAAGTTATCGGTAAGATATGAATAATATCGATAATCTTAGTTTGAATATGTTAGAACTATCTTGAAGGTATTGGTTTTTTAACTTTAGTTTATTATAGCGAAGTTTTGAAGAATGGTTTAGGATGGGTTCGAAATGGTACTGGCCTTCACTGTCCACTTATAAGAAAGTTTCTAGTTTTCTGTGAAAATTACGCTCAATTGGATTATACATAGTTTTGAGAAGGTATATTTGCGGATTACGGGGCTTCATAGAAGAAGCTCTTAATGCAGAGTTCATCTGGGAATCCTTACCCATTTCTAACAAGAAGCAGTAGTGGAAAGGAAGTGTTTTAAAAAAAATATACTGTACCGTAAGGGCACTACTTAAGCCCGACTGGACCGATTTGGAAATATTTTCTTTAATGTTCGTCTTACCACTCCACCTTACCCAATTCCGCCGTGAAGCAGTCGTGTATTTGTATTACTGTTTCGGTTAGAAAGGTAAGAGAGCCGGTGAATTCACAGGCACATGAGACTAAATAACTTCACGTCTCAGGGTCGGCAACGCATTGGCGGTGCCCCTGGTGTTGCAAATGTCATTTATGAAGGTCAAATTTAACGTTATTGAAGCTAGCATTAATAAACACGGCTTTTTGTTTAGACTTTGTGTAGGTGAAAATATCTACCTACGTATGAATTTAGAAATAAAGTTGTATATCAGCTTATATTCATAGTACAAGCTCTTCATTCTTGTTTGAGCGTGTGTAAACAGTCTCAAGATATTTATTTATTTAAGTACTTTTCCTCTTGAATGGTAGAACCATAGAATATCAATCAGAATAATTGTAATTTCACTACATAGTATAAAACAAAGTCGCTTTCTCTGTCCCTCTGTCCCTATATATATTTTTTTATTTTTTTATGCCACTTGGGCCGACAAACAAGCAGACGGTCCACCTGATGGTAAGTGGTCACCGCCGCCTATGGACATTTGCAACACTAGGAGCATCGCCAATGCGTTGTCGACCCTGAGACGTGAAGTTGTTAAGTCTCATGTGCCTGTAATTTCACCGGCCCCCTTACCTTTCTAACCGAAACACAGTAATACAATTGCACTACTGCTTCACGGCGGAAATGGGTAAGGTGGTAGTACTTCCCCGGACGAACTCTGCACTAAGAGCTCTACTACTCTAAAAATATCCCTATGTATGCTTAAATCTTTAAAACTAAGCAACGGATTTTGATGCGGTTTTTTTAATAGATAGAGTGATTGAAGAGGAAGGTTTTTATGTATAATACATGTGATATCCCACGGGAACGCGGGTAAAACCGCGGGGGACATCTAGTTTTTTTATATAAGCATTAGATTACAGACAAAGAAAAACAACACTATTCAATCAAGTTCTACCCCCGTATTCAGCTAATACAAACTTCGTCGGCGAGCCGCCGCACGGTGGCCTCAGAGTGCTTACCTCTCACGTGTTTGCGTAGTTAGCGAAAGAGACAGAGCATATAAAACACGAAATGTCCTCGAGCTACCGTGTGTAGTGACATTTTCCTTACATAATCTAGCTTCAGCACAGACTTAGCTACATTTATTCAAACAGCTTGAGGTGCACACGAGAATGTAGACGTTTTACATACAAATTGCTTTAGTTTGTTTGTTGAAGGAAAATTTACGCCATGTACGTAGATACAGTCAGCACGATAAATAGTTAAACAGATCCAAATTTTAAAACATCTGTATCCACACTATAACTATCCAGAATATATATCTATTATCTATAAAAATTCAAAAAAAATTCAAAACCATTTATTCAATTTAGGCCCTCAGAAGGCACTTATGAAGGTCAAATTTAAAGTTACTGAAGCTACTACCGGTTCGGAAGTCAGCCTTCAACTGAGAAGAACTATAGAAGAAGTATTATAGGTAACATTAAAAAACAAAACAAAAAAAAGAAATAACAAGACTACAAAATAGAAAATAACAATAATTAGGTACTTACAACTTATACAAGAAAATTAGAGGTGCACTGTGCAGAGAGTAGCTATTTCCATACATTTTTATCTTCAATATAATGAACTACCTTGTAATACGCTTTTTATTTCAAAACTTTCCTAATATATTTTTTTAATTTATGTTCAGACATTTTGGTTACTGAGAGCGGTATCTTACTATAAAATTGTACACAATTACCAAGAAATGACTTGTTAACTTTAGTTAGTCTAAAGTATGGAACAACTAACTTCTCCCTTTGTCTTGTATTTATACTATGAATATCCAATTTTGACTCAAACATTCCTATGTTTCTACATATACACATTATATTTTCATAAATATATAGTGACGGTAATGTCATTATATTTATTTCCCTAAATAAATCTTTTAATGATTCACGGGGACCCATACTGCAAATTGCACGAATTGCTCTTTTTTGTATAATAAATATTGATTCTATATCCGCTGCTGCTCCCCAAAACAAAATACCATAGGACAAGAGGCTATGAAAATATGCAAAATAAACTAATTTGGCCGTCTCAACATTCGTCAATTGTTTAATTTTCCTAACAACAAATGCAGCCGAGCTTAATTTAGCAGCTACATTATCAACCTGAGGTCCCCATTGAAATTTATTGTCTAAAGTAAGACCCAAAAATACCGTTTTATTTACAAGATCAATATGGCTCCCATCTATTATTATTTCGCTATATACTTGTGCTACATTTGAAACAGAAAACCTTAAGCATTTAGTTTTCTTTGAATTTAGTAATAGATTAATAAATCTAAAAGTGTTGAATTCTTAAACGTTCTAAATAACGTAAATTTTGTTAACGAAAGTCGTAACACAGAGTAATTTTGAAATAAATAATAATGCATATCTATATTTCAAAATTAATGTTTGTCTGTATGTCCTTTGTAGAATCGTAAACTATGCAACGGATTTTATTGCGATTTTCAGCAATAAATTGAGTAATTCAATAGGAAGGGTTATAACCAGGATTGAAAGCGGACAAAGCCGCAGGGTGCAGCTAGTTTAATAAAAATATATAGCTGAAGAGTTTGTTTGCATGAACCTAATCTCAGGAACTACTGGTTCGAATTGAATTTTTTTTTTGTGTTGTCTATAATAGTCCATTTATCGAGGCAGGCTATAAGCTATATAACATCACGCTACGACCAATAGGAGCGGAGCATCAATGAAAAATGTGGCAAAATCGGGGAACAGAATACTACTTTTAAGTGTGTGCGCTTCGAAAATGTTTTATTAATACATTATATAGTAAATAATAATAAAGAAATATCCTGGGACATTCGTTACACACGGCCATCTGATCCCAAACTAAGCAGAGCTTGTACTATGGACACCAGATAACTGTAATACGACATATACTTTTTTTCTTTTAAATATATACTTATATAGATATTGACACCCAGACACGGAACAAACAGACATGTTCATGCACACAAATGTTTGTCCTGGTTGGGAATCGAACCCGCGACCTTCGGCTTGGTAGTCAGAGTCACTAACCATCAAGCCAACTGGCCTGTCGATAGAGATTATAGTCTGGAATAGCACATTGCTTTCTTATTATTCCGGGAATATGTAGCATCTCCCGGGTACCCGGGTGAAACTGCGGGGAACAGCTAGTAATAAATATCATGGGACATTATTTACACACGACCATCAGATATATAATATACTACATATGCTACTTTAAATACATTCTTATACAACGTGTTACAAAATACCCCGTAAAAATATAATTAATTATCAAAGCCAACAACCCTAGTAAGCTGTCATGTCAGGGAACCAGATTATTTAACAGAAAGGCCTACGTACCTATTTTACCTAATAATTGTCTACTTTAATATTTTTTCTATTTTTCATTCATAAAAATCAGTATTTTTTTGGGGTATGTTATACAGCGTTACTACGGTTCTTAAATATTGTAAATGGACTCGTTATAAGGCCCCATTTAACCTCCTTTTCGCTGTACGGATACTTTTGTAACATTCTGTATAGGTAGATATTGACATCTAGTATATATGCGATATTTTTTTATATTCTTTACCGTATCTGCCCCCTTATTCAGCAAATACAAGCTTCGTCGGCGAGCCGCTTCACATCGGAGAGCTTACCTCTCACATGATTAGTAGTTTTAGCGTAGTTAGCGAACGAGACAGCACGGAGGCTGCAACGAAACATCCTCGAGATAGTGTCATTTTCCTTACAGAATCGTGCCCCTGTAGAAAATAAAAGAATTACAAAATTTGCTTACATTCCGCAAATTTTACATTAGATTTAAGCGCCACTAAAAGCTAGACTATTAGACAATACCTAGATATATAACTGTTCCACACCGCAACAAATGGCAGTTTGTCCAATTCCCCGGTGCATTTTGAATGAAATACCCGGAGTTCCGGTCTCAAACGAGTTCCCTTTTGTTTGTTAGTGAAGAACATCACTGAGCTACGATAATATTTTTAATTTTAATGTGGGCTTCTTTTTTGGCCAGCAGAGGTGGTACGGTAGACAGATATGTGCATAGATCGACACAATTCTAATGTGCTTCGCGAAATATGTTTTTCGCCCTAGATCTTTTTGATATTTTTAGTGTACGTGATAGCAAGTAACAGTGAACAGTAATAATGGAAACGGTAACACCTGACACCAGGGGCTTGATTCTGTAAGGAAATTTACACTAACTCGAGGATATTTCGTCGCGGCCTCCGTGCTGTCTCTTTCGCTAACTACGCTAATACTACTAATCACGTGAGAGATAAGCTCTCCGAGGCCTCCGTGAAGCGTGTTATCCTTGTATTAGCTGAATAAGGGGGCAGATGGCCGTGTGTAAAGAATGTCCTAGGATATATATTTATTTTCGAGACGACGAAGCAAAATAACCCTTCAGCTTTACCAGTGACCTTAGTGTCTGAATTCAATTTAATTTTTATATTTAAGTTAAATTCTCAAGTAAATAAGGAACTTTAAAAACAAACCTATTGACCCTATTAAAGTGCTTATTCTATTGACTTTGAAATCGCAGCTCCCAAATAACCACTAAAATACTGTTGTTCAAAACAAGCCAATTTGTACTCGTTGTTTCGGTGCTTTTCAACAACGCATTGGCGATGCTCCTAGTGTTGCAAATGTCCATAGGCGGCGGTGACCACTTACCATCAGGTGGACCGTCCGCTTGTTTGTCGGCCTATGTGGTATAAAAAATATTTGAATGTGAGTTTGTTTGTTACGCTTTCACGCGATAACAACTTAATCGATCATCATGAAACTTTGCACACATATTCTTGGAGGCTTGTGAGTATGGTTTGTTACTCTTTCACGGAAAACTACAGAACGGATTTGGATGAAACTTGTTACATATATGAAAAATGCCCTAAAATAACATATAGTTTAATTTTATCCCAGGAAAATGGAACATTCCTCGGGAACGCGGGTGAAATCACGGGGGACATCTAGTAAATTTATAAGTACATATAAGATTCTAGCATTTATGATCTTAGAATAGAGGTTTTTATTTTATTTCTTTCTTTTGCAAAATAATCTCTTAACATTTATTTTATTCTGTTTTTAGTATTTGTTGTTATAGCGGAAACAGAAATACATCATCAGTGAAACTCTCACTTCAATTTCAACTGTCAAACTATCACGGTTCATGAGATATAGCCTGGTGACAGACGGACAGACAGACAGACGGACAACAGAGTCTTAGTAATAGGGGTTTTGCCATTTGGATATTGAACCCTAAAAAGAGAGTGACTAGGCATCATGCAGCCCAGTTAAGTTGGTTAAATTTAGTCCATGTATATGTTGGTTCCCTTACAATGCTTTTGTCTGACTCCAGAAATTAGACACTTCAGTCCGTACTTTAACGTTTAGGTACGACCCAGTGATTTTAGCCTCCAACCCACCCCATCCTTCAAACAATCAGGGGCTCGATTCTATAAGGAAAATGACCCTACCTCGAGGATGTTTCGTCGCGGCCTCCGTGCTCTGTCTCTTTCGCTATCTACGCAACCACGTGAGAAGTAAGTTCTCCGAGGCCTCCGTGCGGTGGTTCGCCGTCGAAGCTTGTATTAGCTGAATAAGGGGGCTGTTCATTATACCATACTATTTACTTCTTCGCTGTTGTCGGAATAGCCCGCTTCAACGGACCGTATAATGCATGCAGAACTATAATTTCCCCTAACAAACCCATGACAATACCATATGCCAGACAACCATGACGGTCTGTAATATTATATTATTATATCTAAGCGGCATATGTGGACACTACTTGTGATTTAATATACACAACTTATATTGATAGAGTGAAATTCTATTATCGTTGTGTTGTTTTAATTTACCGGCTTTCGATTTATGGTTTTGCTTTTTTTTTATTTATGACAGTATTGCGATTGGCCTCAATCTCACCTGATGGTAAGTGAAGATGAAGCTGAAGATGTGTTTTTGATATTTAATTGTGTCGTGATTTTCACTTGCCGGCCCCAACGGAAGATCAGCGTTGGCTGTACGTACCAATGTACATGCTGAGTTGGAGGACCGATTTGTGGCAATTATATACCTCGTTTCTTTTGTAAACTTTTTTCGTGTTATTTTTCCCTTTGTCACTAATAGAAAGAAAGAAACAAATATATATGACTTCAGTTAATTGAGTTAATATATCATTTATCTGGTTTTCATAACACAAAGTCTGCTAAGTTTGGAATCAGATGGACGTGTGTAAAGAATGTCACAGGATATTTATTTGTTAATTTATCATCACTACATAGTATAAAACAAAGTTGCTTTCTCTGTCCCTACATCCCTATGTATGCTTAAATCTTTAAAACTACGCAACGGATTTTGATGCGGTTTATTTTAATAGATAGAGAAATTGAAGAGGAAGGTTTTATGTATAATACATGTGACATCCCACGGGAACGCGGGTAAAATCGCGGGGGACAGCTAGTATTTATAAAAAATAATTAAATTTCGGATTTTTGAGAGTAAAATTTATGTACTTTCAAAAACTAATCGTGTGACTTGTGTCTCACAGTATCTCGATCATTTCTCAACCATCCGTCCATCCGTCCACAAGTATATTTCTTAAAGATTATCAATGAAGTACCTCCTGCTAATATTATAAATGCGAAACTTTGTATGGATGTTTGTTCCTCTTTCACCCAAAAACTACCCAACGGATTTAGATGAAACTTGGCACATAGATAGAGCATATATTGGAATAACGTATAGGCTACTTCTTATCCCGGAAAAATGTTACATCCCTCAGGAAAGCGGGTAAAACCGCGGGGGACAGCAAGTCTTATAAATTAGAAAGTTCGTATGTATGGATGTTTGTTACTCTTTCACGCAAATACTACCGATCGGATTTGGCTGAATCTTGGCACACAAATGGAGCATACCCTAGAATAATATATAGGATACTTTTAGTCCCTGAAAAATCGAATATCCTGCGGGGACGCGAGTAAAACCGCGGGGAACAGCTAGTGTATAATTCATTTATTTTATGTTGACTTGTACAGCTAACTCATCTTGTGACAAAATAACGATCTAACGAATTGAATTCCACTTAATAACTACACCATCAACTATTTAAAAAATATTGTAAGAACTTTATAAATTACGAATATAGTGATAGGGTTTACAAAGTAAAAAAAAACAAAAAATATAGTTTTATTCCTAAAAAAATCGGGAACAGGCCCCAACAAAAAATAATTTTAGTACCACTAGTTAAAGTAACCGCAATACTTCGCTTACACATACATAAATGTATATGCCCTTCGAGGTAGGCAGACATAATAGCTAATATAAACATACTGGAACATTCACACGACATCCAAACTAATCAGAGCCCCTTGTATTTGCCTGTTTGCATGTATAAAAGTATTTATTGATTTACAGGTCCAGTCCAGGGGCTCGTTTCTATAAGGAAAATGACACTAACTCGAGGATAATTCGTCGCGGCCTCCGTGCTCTGTCTACGCTATTACTACTAATCACGTGAGAGATAAGCTCTCCGAGGCATCTGTGAAGCGGCTCGCCGACGAAGTTTATATAAGCTAAATAAGGGGGCTGTCCATATCATTATACTGGCTGTCCTCCGCGGATTCATCCACGTTTATCTTTTTTTTTTTTTATCATTTATTTCAAAGTAAAAAATAACAAATTACACATACAATTTTCCTTGCCAAGCTATATAGCTTGTTGGCAAGATACGCTCGTTAACAATACTATTATATATTTAATTTAGGTACTTAACTCTATTTACATATTATATACTAAAATTAGTTTGTACCCACTGCATCGCAGGAATGAACCTCACTGACTATAGTGTCACATTTGCCTAGCATTACATCCTTAAGCTTCGTTTTTAACAATGTTTTACTTAATTTAGGTTCGTTCCTTAACAGTTCTATATCATTATATATTTTAGGGACTAGATATTCAGACATTCTCTCTCCATAATAATTATTAACTCGATATCATATATAGCCTATAACCATCCTAGGATATTTCCGCGTCGAACGGTAGCAGTTCTATCCCGTTATGAACAGTAGTTTTGATGTGATGGTGCGTCAAAGGAACCCTATTTTGCATATATATATCGCTTTTCTTTCTGTAGCGAGTAACCCAAAATTGAGCTACCCACCGTCCAAAAATTATAAATTCGAAAATCAGGGTCTGGTATTGAATAAGGCGAAAAAAAACTTCATACCCATTGCAATAACGGGATATGAGTTTAAAACTATAGTAATACACAGAGCCCCGAAGTTAAATTTTAAATAAGTCATGACAGTACTTATAAGAATCGTGAGAACCAAACCATAGCTTGTTTAAAATTCGATCAACGACATCTAGCAGCAGCTTGAGGAACTTCATCATGCACATATATACGATAATGTATATAGTTAACATATCTAGTTATCTGCTGTCCTTGAGCCGATAGTCCAGTGGTACGATTCCGTAAGGTAAATGACCTCTATGCTCTGTCTCTTTCGCTATCTACGAAATCACATGAGAGGGCTGTTCTCTGAGGCCTCGATGCGCCCGCGCCGGTTTGCCGACAAAGTTTGAAGTGACTGTAATCAGCTCACGTAGCAGACTGACACTTGCTTTGTAATATTTATAAATGTTCAGTAGTGTTCGCTTTTGCATATTTACTGTAGTAAAATCAAAACCTTTTACCTTATGTGATGATACGGCCGTATGTTAAAAGAGAACAAATTAATCTCTAGTAATAATTTAAAGTTCCATATTCTTTAAAAATCTATTATATTTGTGGTTCCTATCAAAAAGCTACTAATGACCATTAATCGGTACAGCAATGGCCAAACTAAATTTAAAACAATGATACAAAGTCAACTGTTTTATACATTTTGGCCCATTTTTCACCAATAAATAAATAAATAATTTCTCAAGACCTGTATCATCACCATCAGCCTATCTATCCTACTGCTGGACATAGGCCTCGCCTATGGCACGCCATCGCCACTGAGCTCGATCTTCAGCTCTCTCAAGGCCTTAATAGAGCCAAAACTCTTTCAAAGTGCTTTGGTTCCTTGTTCTAAGGTGTAAAGTGCACGTGATTACCGGTGTACTATTTGGTCCCCGCGTACAATACCCTAGAAAAGAACTGGGGTAGTAGTATTTCTCTCAGCTACCAAACGGTGCATCAATTATGGATGATCTCCAGCTGCTGCAATTGGCACCAGTTAATGGGACAAATTGATTCAAGAAGCTATACATTTTTTGCAAGTTAAATAAATTAAACATACCTAGGATGGAATAAAAGTCTCCTCTTCCAAATCTAGCGAGGATTCCAGTATGTGGCACAATCAATTTTATTTTGACGTAAGAAAGGCCAGTTGGCTTGGCGGAAACATTTGTGCTGCAGACTATTACCTTCAATGCACCACGAAAATCACAAAGGTCCAATAAAAACGACGTTTCAGCCAGGTCTCTCTAGAAGCAATCTGGGTCAGAATGCTACGATAAATAGACTGCAAAAGCAGTACAATAATACTAGTCCGCCAATATACATATTTCATGACAGTCATTCAAAAGTCATTTCAACGCCACTTTTTAAAATAACTAAAAATATTTTTGTTCTCTGTCCTCAAAGTAATTTTTTGTTTTGTTAAAACTGTTATTTTGCAAGGTTCCAAACTTGGGTAAAAGCCCTTTTTAGTCCTGTATTCAACTGCATGCAGTGGCAACCTGTTACTAAAGCAACACTCAAGTTTCATTTCTGTATTGTCTTAAAACTATTTACATGTAGTAGTGTATATTTTGTTGGTTGTCCAAAAAATAAATAAATACGAACAATCATTGAATCAATAGATGAACTTTATCTTGGAAGCAATAAAGGTTTTTTTTGTATGACATTCTTAGCTGTCAGATTGGGCCTTTTTTTCTTGACAACATAAGAGACTATAGATTGTCCAATATAAGAAATCCTTTATGTTGTTTAAGTATATTGAAGTTAATTTATTTGAATTAACAATAGGATGAATGGATAAATCTTATTTCAAAGGCTATAAATATATAAAGTACATTTTTCGATGACATACTTAAACGACAAAGGGGACTTCTTGTATTAGACAAACGTTAGAGAACAAAAGGCAAAGTTACAGCGCTCACTAAGGTGAAGTAAGGCAATCTTAAGTTAGGATTTAAGATCATAACAGAAAGTCTTTTTTGTAGTAGAAAATGCAGTTTATTTAGATAAAATATAAATCATCTTTAAGATCTAGATATTCTAGACCGCATAACATAGGCTATGCGATGTCAGTAAAATTATTCTTAATTATTTAACATTTTTTTAAATTCATGAATAAAACCACCACAATAACAAATTACTACCTTATCATGTCCACCATATTACATTTAGAATGATTTCCCTTAGCTAGTTATGCAATATCAACAAAAACAATTGAGTGTGAATATTTAAGTTGCAAGATGTGTTCCAAACATGTGAATATAAAAGCATGAAAAATTTTTAATTATGAAACCAAAATCCCATATATTAATATTTTCAAAACAATATTTAATAATAATAAATAATAATAATAATAATTTATTTATTTATCTCCCACAACAAGTTACAAAAAAATATGAACAACTTCATTTACCAAAAATTTTTACAATAGCACTTAAATTGCGGGAGACTGGTGCCTAAGTTAGGCAGAGCCTGTATTTCAGGACACCAGGTCTCCACCCCACAAACATCGTAACAAATATTTGTATTTTAGTGACAAATATTTTCTTAAATATTATAAAAATTAATTTAGTAAATTAAATCTAAACTATAAAAACTAAAAATTATAAGGAAGGAAAGATGTGTGAGTGCATGTGACTGTAGGTTGTGTTTATTTGAATGTGTGTGTGTAAGTATGGGTAATTGTGTGGGGGTGTGATGTTGAATGTGTATTTTCGTGTCTTTGTATGTATGTAGTGTATGTGTGCGTGAGGTTTGTATTTGAGAGTGCGTGTTGGTGTATATGTAAGTGTGAAAGTCATTTCAAAACCACCAACAACTTTTCTGTGTCATTATAACTTTGCCCTTGTTATTTATTAAATATTTTTGTTGAGATGATAAATAGACAATAGTTTATTGATTTTGTTGTAAAGATAACAACCCAAAAAGCAATAAAAACGCTATGCGAATTCGGTGGAAAACGAGGTGTTAGAAAATACTATATCTTTACGCCTTCTCAAAGTCACACTATCCGGGTCGAATTGGTGCGATGTGTGCCGTCTCATAATAATATTTAAAATAAATAGTTGATGGACAGTGAGTACCCCTGCCTTTTCGTATAGTTCAGTCGTAGGGAATCTAAAAGGAAGGGAGAACATAACTTTCAGGATCGATCGTTGGGCCCTCTCTAACCTTAATAGGTAATTTTTGTGGGTTCCACCCCAAGAGGACACACAGTACATAAGTAATGATTGGCAGAGCGCAAAGTAAATACTTTTAAGAAGTGGTACATCAGCTACATGGCGGAGATTTCCAAAAACATAAATAAGTTTTCGTAGTCAGTCAGAAAGTGTGTTAACATGACTCTGGAAATTTAGCTTACAGTCAAGCGTCACCCCTAGGTATTTCAGAGTATCAACCTTATCAAGCGTTGAGCAGCCACAGTCATCATTCACAACTAAATTATTATAGGGAAATGAGCATGAGTGGCATGTTAATTTGGAGGTTTGGTATGGGTTTAATGTCTCATTCTTTATTCCGAATTGAATGAATTTAGTTTTGTCGACATTGATGGTGAGCATATTGTTACGAAGCCATTCAGTAACAACATTTAATCCCATTTGGGCTACAGAATAAAGTTCTTGATTTGAGTTTGCATTAAATAATAAGGCTGTGTCATCTGCAAAGGTAATAATTCTACCATGAGCAAGACTTAGGTCACAGAGGTCATTAATGTAAATTAGGAAAAGAGTAGGGCCAAGTATGCTACCTTGGGGCACACCGTATTTTGATATTGGCAGCTCTTTACTTAATTTACCGTCTATCCTAACACACTGTGTTCGATCCGTTAAATAGTCACTTAGTAGTTGCAGTTGGAAGCCACGTATGCCGACTCTCTCAAGTTTGTTTATAAGGATTGGGACGGAGACCGTGTCAAATGCCTTAGCAAGATCAAGAAAGACACCCAATGTTTTACGTTTTCTATCTAAATTTTGAACAATGTAATCCGTCAACTGGTGTACAGCATCGGACGTGGATTTTCCTGAACGAAAGCCAAATTGTGCAGGTGACAGAATGTTATTGGTTTCCAAAAAGTTTATGAGTCTCTTATTTATTAATCTTTCGAGTATTTTCGACAATGATGGGAGTATTGAAATGGGCCTATATAATTGTTGACACGGTCTCTGTCACCGCTCTTGTAAATTGGACAGACTAGGGATTTTTTAAAAACTCTTGGAAAAATTCCAGTATTTAGAGCTAGATTACAAATATGCGTCAATGGGCGGACTAGAATATTCCTATGACTTTTGAGAAATATACTAGCGATTTTATCCCAGCCCGTAGCACAATTGTGCTTCAGTGAGGAAATTAAGTAAGTGATTTCCTCCTCATCTGTAGGCAAAGCAACCATCGAGTTCACCACACGCGCTGTAGCATTCAGCGAAATTGATTGCTGTGATAGGTGGTTGTGAGGAATCTTTTCAGCGAGCGTTTTACCAACATTCACAAAAAAAGAGTTAACGTCTTCAACTGTTTGATTACTTGTGATCAATTTATGCGCTGACTCCTTATTTTTGTTCGATTTGATATTTTGTTTATAACTTCCCATATCTTTCTTTTATTTGTCTTTGCATTATTTAATTCAGATTTTTCGTATTCTCTCTTTAACTTCCTAATTAAACTGTTGCAGAAATTTCTATATCTGGTAAATGTTACTTTTAGTTCTAGATTATCTGGTGCCTGCTTAATTTTTTTTATGAAGATTGTCACGATGCCGCATGCATCTCAGGAGACCAGTGGTTATCCAAGGCTTAAGGATTCTTTTTCGATTTGAAACTCGTAGGGATATTGTGTTTGATTCAATTATTTCTTTTAGGGTATTAACTAGATAATCCGCCGCCATATTGGCATCATTCATATCAAGTATGCAGGTAAGATCAGTGTTTTGTAGTGCGGCTGTAATTCCTTCATAATTAATACGCGTAATCTCGTAGTTGTCGCGGATTTTATGATGTGTTTTTACCAGATAGAATAATACAGTTTCGTGGTCCGTCAGGGAGGAGTGGGCAACAAAAGTAGAAGCCGGTAATTTTGTTTTTAGGAGCGCGTGGTCCAAACAGTTTTTTTGTCGAGTAGGAAGAGTGTGGGCCGGAAATAAGGCATGACTTGCCGTCATGGATAGATACTCGGTTACTAGATGATCATGGTTATTATCTCCTATGTTAATGTTAATATCTCCCGCAAGAATGATGTTTTTAAAGTGTTTGAATTGCGTCAAGATATTGTCCAAAGAATTAAGAAAATTGTTAATATCTCTAACAGCTGGAGAACGATATATTGCAATTATCGCAGTGTCTTTATTAATTTTAAGAACTAAAGTATTTGCATCCTTGTGTTGTACTTCATTAACAGAACATTTTAGGTATTTATTAACATATATTACAACGCCATCGCTTTTTGTTTTATTATTACCAGTCGAGTATTAGTGGTATCCATCCAATAACGGCAAATTCGATGAGCTATGGAGCCAACACTCGGTCAACACTATAACATCCCAATTGGTTTTAGTGCGTTCCAAAACAGTTACAAATGAAGGAAAGTTTTTGGCGACACTTCTTATATTTTGTAAAATAAGTTTTAACGAGGATGTGTGGTATTGGAAGTTCTTATAACAGTCGTCAAGGTCACAGACATCAGAATCAGATACTGATATTTTATCAATATTATTTAGATAATCTTGTATGTTATCGAATTTTGATTGGTTAAATATATTTCAAATAATTATTGACAGTAGAAATGCGTATTATACTAAAGAATAGGTTTATAGAGAGCACGATAGGGAAGTTACGACAAAACCAGATACAATTTGCAATACAAGGCCTCGCGCAGTGTTTGTGAGTGTATATAGAAATGACTAAGTTTAAAACAGATAATAATAATAATAATAATAATAATAATAATTTATTTAATCAGCCAGATACAAATATAAAATGTATAATATGTGACAATTACAGTGAGACAGGCTATAAAATTATATGTTCAAAATCGATTTGCCTCTGACTCTCAAACTAGGTGGATACCTGTATTTTGAGTCACCAGTGGTTCCTCGCTTGGACTACAATATATAGCTTAATAATATAATAAACATAAACCATCAACATATTAAGGCTAATTAAAACTATAGCTAGTATAAAATAGTGAGCAAAGTGTTTTTAGTGTAATGTGTGAAATGTGATTATTAATATGTGTGTGTGTGTGTGATAGTACTGAGTGTATGTGTGCAAGTGATAATAGGATAGTTTGTACGGGTTGTAATATAAGTATGACTGAGTATGCTAATTAATTGACATTCAGTAGAAGAATTGATCAACAATATTTATTTAAGAAGCGCTTCTGTTGCATCATAATCTAGGAGCTGTAGCCATTTTGAGACTTTTCTTTTTGTTTCCTGTCTTGTCAAAGGATAAATTTTGAGCAATTTATTAGCTTTATTATAAAGATGACTTTGAAGGAAAATTGATTGATTCTTGCCAAAACTCGTTTTACAACATTTTTTAGGGCATACTTTATCATGTCTGCGTTTCCGGGAGTAAATAGTGGGATCATATTTGAGATTGGAATGACTTTTTAAAATAATGTTGCGTATGTACAATTGCCTCACAGTGAGCACTGAGACATCTTTATACAGCTCAGTTGTTGGGTAGCGGTAAGGCTTTTTAGAAATAACCTTAAGGATTGATCTTTGTGTCCTTTCCAGTTTCAAAAGCTGAGTTTTAGATGCTCCGCACCAGGACGTATTGCAGTATGTCAGGAGTGACTCACACAATGAGTAATAGACCATCATAATTGTCTTGACATCGGCTATATGTCTCATATTTTTAAATACATAATTCAGCTTTCTCAGACGAGATGATAGTACACTCATGTGTTGGTCCCACCTAAGATGCTGATCGATATGTATTCCCAAGTATTTTACCTGTTCAGCTCTAGTGATGCGTGGACAAAGACAATTCTCGATAGGAAAACTACATGTATGTGCTTGAATGAAGAAACTATGTGAGGGAGGTAAGCTAGTAGTTCTGATGCCAAAAGGAATGAAAAGGGTCTTCGATATGTTTAAAGTGAGTTGGTTTATGGATAGCCACTGCATAACCTGGGTAAATGCTGTTTCGGCACTTAATCTAGTTCTGTGCCAGTCAGTTCCATGTATAAGAAGTGCCGTATCATCAGCGTAAGTGAAAATCCTGCAGTCGGGAATTTGCATTTGGCACATATCATTTATATATACAGTAAAGAGAGTAGGTCCAAGAATACTTCCTTGCGGTACACCCACAGCAAGATTCTCACTCTGGCTTATGTACTCACCAATTTTCACTGCTTGACTACGATTAGAGAGATAGTCAGAAAATATTTTTAGAGCAAACCCCCTGACTCCCAGGGTTTCGAGCTTGGCTAGAAGTATCGGTATGGAAACTGTATCAAAAGCCTTGGAGATGTCCAAGAATATTCCCAAGCATGGCTCGCCACCATCCATATGCTCCACGGTATGGTCAATTAATGCGGAGACAGCATCATTGGTCGACAAGCCACGACGAAAGCCATATTGGTTTCCTGATATTAGGTTGTTGGATTCTAAGTAATTGATCAATCGATTATTGAGCACTTTCTCGAGGATTTTGGATATTGAAGATAGAATGGAAATTGGACGATAATTATTAATCACATCACTATCTCCACTCTTATGAATAGGGTGAACCACAGCCTTCTTAAAAGTATCTGGAAATACTCCCTGAGCTAGTGATATATTACAGATGTGTGTAAGAATGGGAACCAATAGTTTACGGGAGGATTTTAATATGGCTGCAGAGATGCCATCATGGCCAACCGCACAATTGCTGCGAAGATTGGCAACGATGCCATCTATTTCCTTGGTGTCAGTATCCAATAACACCATTGAACTAACTTGTGGATTTGAATTCCGAGTAATATTCAAAACAGATGAAGTGGGTATTTTAATTTTGCTTGCTAGATCCCTCCCAATATTTACAAAAAAATTGTTAATGGCATTTACGGAATCCATAGGCTCTGTCTTAGTTTTGAGTAGGGTGATGGGAGAAAAGGAATTGGTCGTATTCAAATGCGATACATTTTTAATTGCATCCCAAATTGCTTTAGAAGTTCTAGCATCATGAAGTAGGTTTTTTAGATAAGCCCTTTTCTGGTTTTTAAGCAACTTATTAACAAAGTTTCTGTATCGTGTGTAAGTAGTTTTCAAAATATCATTACTAGAATCCCTTCTCAATTTCAAGTGCATCAGATCCCTGTTACGAATACAGCGAATCAAGCCTGGAGTGATCCATGGCTTTATGAGTCTTTTGGAACGTGGAACTGAATAAATTTTTGTGTGCTTCTTAATTAAATTTGAAATCAAATAAACAAAATTGTTCGCGGCAAAATTAGGATCCTGGGACGATAGCACTGAAGAAAAGTCAGACGTGGCAAGATCCGCTAAAATGGAGTTGTGATCAACCTTAGTCCGAGTGCTAGTGGGAAAGGTGTTTTTACTATAAGTGGAGACAATAAGTACAGCAGGACAGTGATCAGTAACAAAAGAAAGCAACACTATAGCAGTAGACTCCATATTAGTTTTTAGCATGATATGGTCCAGGCAACTGTTATTTCGAGTGGGGAATGTATGTGCTGGTAGAAGACCATGCGATGACGTCAAATTCAAGTATTCGCTTGAACGAGTATCAGAATTACTTTCCTTTATATCTATATTTAGATCCCCCATGATAGAAATATTGCGATGATGTGACAAAGACAATAACAAACCATCCAAACTATTTATGAAATGATCAATGTTTTGGTTAGAAGGAGACCTGTAGATACCAATTAAAACGATTTCATTATTTAAATTACATATTAGACAGTTAGCATCTTTGAATGTTTTAGGTTCAGTAATTGTGTAGTTATGTCCCTGCCTTATATATATAACAATGCCATCATTTTGGTTGAACTGACATTGTGTACAATGAGAGTCAAAACCTTCCAAAGATGGTATATGAGGCGATTTGGATAACCAGCATTCAGTTAGGATAATGACATCGCATTTAACTTTTAGTTGTGCAAGGAGAACCATAAATTGATCATGATTCTTATTTATACTGCGAATATTTTGATGAATAACTATTATAGATTTATTTTTGTTATCGACGTATCTATAACACTGTTCCGGGGGGATTAAAAACGATTTAGACACCGCGATTGCTTCCAACTCTGTAGATACTGTATGTATGTCACCTGTCATGACAAGATTTTATTAATAAAAAGAGTACTTGATATTTGTAAGAACGTAGAGTTGGAAGCATCTTTGGCGGGTAATAAAAATATATATATTCTTTAATTAGATCTCTAGTTTTTGGACTTGTATTTGTACCGTAATTATAAAAAGAAGCATTTAAGATATTGTGTAAGTGTATATATGTGTTGATTGTTGAGTGTTTTGTGCGTTTTTTGTGTTATAAGTACAAATTTTGCATGCAACCGAGATATTTAAGCTATATAAATAATTAAGATCACTTGACTTAGTATAATTTGAGTAAAGTCTTTGTAGATAGAAACAGCGTCTTATGGTGATGAGCAAATATGCCAAAAGGGCCAACAATAATCTAAGCAATACAAATAGTCAATCTAAGAAAGATCTTAGGTTATCTAGATCCGACTCACATGCGACTCTAATGAATGGGTTGTTGTCCATTTTCCGGAGGTAGATAAAGCTACGTGAGGTCCAGCAGTAACAGTATTTGTACTCTTTTGCGAATTCTCTTGCCAGATGGAATAGCCGCTGAGACTTAAAAGTCAGTGCTTCAGATACGTAGATAGATTTTAAGGTCCCTTAATTTTTAGATGTTCAGTGTTCAGCTTACCATCCCGTGGATTATTACGATTAAATTTTTTCACAGCTGAAATCAGGTTATCCTTCTGTATGATACTGCTAAAGTCAACAACGATGGTTCTCATGTTCTCTTTATTAGGTCTTGTTCTGTAAATGTCCTTGATACAATCTTGAAACATAATCAATCTTAACACGCATGTGAGGTATTACCATTCTTAGTGTTTCTTTTTCTTTATTTACTTAATATCAATCGGTTTAATGGCTATACTCTTCTTGTCTTCATTATACAATACAATACAAATATACTTTATTGTACACACCACATAAAAAGAAAATAAAAGTAATTTACAGTGCAAACAATTTAGGCGGCCATATTGCTAAAGCAATTTCTTCAAGGCTAATATTATAAAGAGGAAAGATACTTAAAAACTACTAGACCGATTTCAAAAATTCTTTTATCGTTGTGAAGCTACACTATCCCCGGGTGACATAGGTTATATTATATTTTCAAAGAAATTAGGGATCCTTACTAAAACTCCAATAATGTAACCCAAAGGGTATAAAAAATCCTTACGTAGCGTGCGCTGCGAAAACTCGGGTGAAACCGCGGCGAACAGCTATAATAAATATTTCGGTCAAAGTTTGTCATCACTACATTCCAAACTATGAGGGCTTTTCTCACAGATGAATGGGAAGAGAGTTTCGCACCATAGATCGTTAAGCAAACCATTCCGGGTGACTGAGCCGCACGATTCACCAGTCGTTGAATTGTTAGGCTCGCCAGGTGCAAAATTATCGTAGCCAGCTTCTTTGAGGGTTTCACCTAAACAATAATTATAATTTAATTTTATAATAATTACAAATCCTTACTTATACAGCGCGTTATAAAATACCCCGTAAAATATAATTAATTATCAAAGCCAACAACCCTAGTAAGCTGTCATGTCAGGGTACCAGATTATTCAACAGAAAGGCCTACGTACCTATTTTACCTAATAATTGTCTACTTTAATATTTTTTCTATTTTTCATTCATAAAAATCTGTTTTGTTTTGGGGTATGTTATACAGCGTTCGTTTCGGCTTTACCGGTAGTTTTGTAATAGGCTGTATTATACTAATATTATAAATGTGAATGTAAGTTTGTTCGGTACGGTTTCAGGCGAAAACTACTTGACCGATCATCATGAAACTTTATACACATATTGTTGGAGGTATTAAAAGTAACATAGGTTCCTTTTTATCCCAGAAAAATGTGACATCCCTAAGGAATGCGGGTGAAACTGCGGGGGACAGCTAGTATGAATATAAATAGGAATTTCGAAATTAAACAGCTTATGGTGTCCATTATTTTTTAGGGGTAGTAAACCGGATAATATTTTAAATCAGTAGATCAAGAGAGGACTTTTTGGAGTAATTTTAATAATTTTAATAAATATCCTGGGACGTTCTTTTACACACGGGCATCTTATCCCTAACTAAGCAGAGCTGGTACAATGGAAACCAGATAACTGATATACCCCGTATATACTACTTTTTTATTTTTCTAAATACATACATATATAGATATTTACACCCAGACTCAGAATAAACAGACATGTTCGTGCACATATTTTTTTGTCCTGGGTGGGAATCGAACCCGCGATCTTCGGCTTGGCAGTCAGGGTCGCTAACCACCTAGCCAATTGGCCTGTTTAAATTTAACTTTACCTTGAACAGTCAACCAGTCTCCATGCTCATACCAGTCATGGAAGCCAATAAATGCGAGACCTTTGCGGAGCAGAGACGAACTTCCGACTATGGAATCATCCGGGTACCTCGCGTAAAGGTCTCTAATGACTTGAGCCTCAGTCTCGCTGTTGATAATGGCGAGGTGGCCTCCTTCAGCTGCACAGGTCATGTATGCTCGTGACCAAGTTCTTGGTGTCGTATGGAATTTATAGCAGCTTCCAGTACGAGTGTCGTATTTGTAATCTGAAAACAGAGATAGATAGACTGGCTCCTTAATTCAAATTATAGACAACAAACCCTTCATTGGTAAGTTTTCGTAAACAATGAGTATTTGTTATTATTGGGAAGCGAGGTGTGAGAGCCTTTCATTTAAAAACACACACCTACGTAAATAGGCTACAGATTGCGAACTCGGGGCGGAAAAAAAGAAAAAAAAAGAGAGATCTTCCGACGCTAGACGATCGTGCCAGGGACCCCAGTGAAACTGTTAAAAAATTCAAGCCATTTATTGTGTTTAGGCTCGCGGAGGGTCAAATTTAAAGTTTTTAAGTATTTTTTTTTTTGTGATTCAAAATTATAGAACCTACAGACCTACTTGACATAGTGTTAATGACGCCCCCTGAATAACCCAACGCCAAGGCGTCTGACCACGAAAGTGAAAACTCAACTCACCTCGATCGATAGTGCCACAAGAAGTCAAGATCTCATGCTTCTTAAATTTCTTATAGCAGATGTAATGGGCTAGTGAATTACACTTTGAGTCGGCTAATGCACCTCCCGCAATCATTACCAGACAATTTTTAGTATTGACGTAATCGTTTGGCTCATTCTGCATCCACCTGTGTTGTACCTGCTGAAGAGGTATGCCTAAAAAAATATTATTAATTAAGCTAGATTGTAATGTTACCATTGCATATCAAATCCCTGTAAATATTCCGAATTTAGTCTAAATATGAATTCCCTTCTCTTTAAGGGGTAAGCTCTAAGGTCCCAAGTTAAGCAGAGTGTACTGCTTGTAGTATGGCTACCAGGTAACTGATATACTACATATACTACTTTTTAAATACATACTTATATAGATATTTAAACCCAGACCCAGAACAAACAGACATGTTCATGCACACAAATGTTTGTCCTGGGTGGGAATAGAACCCGCGACCTTCGGTTTGGCAGTCAGGGTCTCTAACCACCAAGCCAACTGGCCCCACAAATAATGTGATAGAGTTATGTTGTTCTTAAATGGTCAACCTAATTTTCAAGATTTATCATCTGCGAATTCTAACGTATGTTAAAACTCGTGCCACGTCATCTCTCTCAATACGGGGAAACTTATTTGTACACCTAATAGAAAAACTGGAAATCTTGAATTTTTCAACAAACAAACCTTCAATCGTATGATAGTCTCCTTTTGAGAAAATAGCATGGAATCCAGTGTAAGATAGTTGTGCTTTATTCTCTTCTAACAAGCGTGACATAGCTGCCGCAATATCCGCAGTTGTTGGAGAAGCTATGTTTCCACCTGGAATAATAGGATAAAGAATTTGCACTAAATGATTATCATTGAGTAGAGAGCTTTTTGTGCAGAGTTCGCCCGGTAGCAGTAGTGCACTTGTATTACTGTGTTTCGGCTAGAAAGGTAAGGGGGCTGGTGAAATTACTAACAATTGAGACTTTACAACATCACGTTTCAGGGTCGACAACACTTTCGGAATGCGCCAAGTGTTGCAAATGTTTATATACGGGGGTGCCCACTTACCATCAGGAATAAAAAAAACGTACTCAATGCAGTTTATAACATACCAATTGTTAAACTTTTTTTTTTATATTTTGGTAGGCAAAAAAGCAGACGTATCGCCTGATGGTTAGCGATTACCGCCGCCTATGGACACCCGCAACACCAGAGGAGCCACAAGTGCGTTGCCAGCCTTTTAAAAAGGAGTACGGTCCTTTCTTGAAGGTTTGGAGGTCATATCGGTTCGGAAATACCAATAATAAATATAAAAAGGTTAAACATTATTTTCTTTCATTATCTATACAATATTTAAAGCCAAAACACTCACAACAGTCAGCACACATCAGCCTATCCCCGTCCACTGCTGGACATAGGCCTCACCTATGGCACGCCACTGAGCTCGATCTTCAGCTCTTTGTTTCTAACCGCTGCCAGCCAGCTTGCGTATATCATCGCTCCATCTAGCTGGAGGGCGCCCTACACTACGTTTACCGAGCCGTGATTATAATAATATTTTATTAATTTACCTTCCAAACGACATCTGAGCCTCGCTTCAAACCAGTCTGTGGGGATATTTTGAAATTTCAACCAAGCGTCTATTTCACTGAAATATTTGTAGTCTCATCGATATTTTCTTGTTCCATCTATAAATAAGGATAATTATTTTATTACTAGTTGTCCCCCGCGGTCTCATCCATATTCCCGAGGGATGTAACATTTCCTCGGCACAGAAAGTATTCTATTTGTTATTCCAGGTTATTTTTTATATATGTGCCAAGTTTCATCCAAATCCTTTTGGTAGTTTTTGCATGATAGAGTAACAAACATCCATACATACAAACCTCTGCATTCATAATATTAGTTTTATTTTTATTTTATTTTTCTTTATTTGGGACAGCAACAGTCTTAAACTATAAAAAATTACATGGTTTGAACTTATAATTATGAGACCAATTACAGCTATCAACGTACTAAAATGGAATTCTTACCAATATCTTACATACCACTAGTTTGAAGCAAACAACAAATATAAGTATGAGTAAGAAAAAATTACAGTAATAACAACAAATGCTATATATTTATTTATGTGAGTGTGTGTGTGAGGGTGTGTATGCAGGGGTGTGTATGTGACGGTAGTATGATATGGCTTCCGTTGTTACCTATCTAATCGATTAAATCACTACAGTACTAAAAAAATATGTTGAAATAAATGTATGTAACGTGTTCTTTACTTTAAAGTACTTACCGCATAAAGCAGAACAAAATATAATCGTCACTGCCACTCTAATTATCAACAGCATCTTGCTAAAGCTCAAGAGGAACTGATTTTAAATATAACACAAATAAATACGATGGCCGCATAAAGTCATATGAGGTCATACATACTATTCAAATGTGTGGGTATTATTACTAATATTTTGTTATTAAATAGAATTTTGTTTTAAGTACATTAGAGTTCAAGATTACTTGAACAGTGTATTCCCTTTTGCCTCAGTACGGTCCATTAGCGGATAAGATATGAAACGTCGATCAAGGACGTCCACCCACGTGTGAATCCCCTAGAACTGAATAATCGCACTTTTGCAAAGCAAAATAATATTTTGATGGTCAATGTCATTGAAATATTATGAAATACAAACAAATTTTGGAGGTCAGTTATTTATATATTATCTTTAAACTTACTGGTATCTAGCAAGCGATGCAATGAAAAAGCACTTATACACAATAGTTCCCGAAATTTTCTTCATTGATTTTTATTGAGTTGTCTAATTTTATATTTTGGGTTTGTTATTTGTCTTTTTTAATGCAAGTCATCAGCTCAAATTGGGACACCATTTACGATTGGCATTTTAATATTTGTATTTATTAATGTATTACTCCATGACTTGTTGGTGATCTAAATATATTTAAATTTTCCATGCCAATTATCCTGTTTCTCAAACCCATATTAGACCATTTACTTATTGGTCCCAGTTCTTCTCAAGTGATTCGCTTGTCAACGATTTGTATACCAAACTAGTTGTCCCCCGCGGTTTTTGCCGCGTTCCCGAGGGATATCACATTTTTCCGGAATAAACAATAGCTTATATGTTATTCCAGGATATGTTCTATCTATGTGCCAAGTTTCATCCATATCCGTTAAGTAGTTTTTGCATGAAAGAGTAACAAATATACTTATATACAAATCTTTCCTCTTTATAATATTAGTATAGATTAGAGAGAAGAAGTCTATGTACCTCTTCTTACCAAAAGAACAACAGCCAGTCAATAAACTTTCGCATTCATAATATTAGTAGTACGTTTCTTTCTCCTTCAACACTTCTATTGCGTCATTTTGGTACATAAGGATGTACTCCTTCAGCACAGTAATACAAGTACATTACTTCTTCACAGCGGAAACAGGTAAGTACTTCCCCGGACAAACTCTGCACTAAAAGGATCATCTCAATCAAAAAGCAATCATTCTCTGAGATACAGGTTCCTGCCTAGTTCAGAGGATAGAGTCAATATTCGGTGCTACTATCCGCCGCCACCACACTAGACTACTTAGAATATAATTATTTATTGTTAATTTTATATTGTTAAGTTCTAAATTTGTAATTTTATTATTGTGTCTGTGGTGAGAAATAAAATAAATATTTTTTTTTAAAGCTGTACTACTCAAAATACATATTGCCTCTAAGTAAATTGATGTCATGTATGTGCTTTATTCAAATATATAGCCCATCCGTATAGCAAACAAGTATACCATGACCATACACGTCGGTAAGTGATGTGTACACAACGTCTAATAAGCATGTATCATTGCTAATTAGAGACCTATAACAACAAACCTTGAAATGGCCGTTTTGTTTACGTCGGAAAACATTGAAGCGTGTTAACTGTTGCATTATGATATAGGAATAGTCTATTGAATTGGTTGTCATGATTCTCCAGGCCCTATTCAGCTAATACAAACATTGTCGGGAATCCAGCACAATGATGCCTTAGAGAGCTTAGCTCTCACGTGCATGCGTAGTTACCGACAGAGACAGAGACAAAGCAAAGAGGTCGTGACGTAACATCCTAAACTAGTGTCAATTTCATTACAGAATCGAACACGAATAAGGAACGGATTTAAAAAAAAATAGTTACAGTCATAATGTCAAAAATAATTAAGTCCGGTTTTAAAAAAAATACTTGCTGAATGTTAAATTTCTTGCCAGTTCTTCTCAGTTGCAGGGTTAATTCCTATTTTTTATACCACATGGGCCGATGAACAAGCAGACGGTCCACCTGATGGTAAGTGGTCACCACAATTCTCCAATGCGTTGTCGACCCTGAGACGTGAAGGTTAAGCCTCATGTGCCACAACATTACATGTGAAACACAGTAATACAAGTGCACTACTGCTTCACGGCGGAAATGGGAAAGGTGGTAGTAACTCTGCACTAAGAGCTCTACTCCTACTACTTTTAGGGCCTAAACTGAATATATGGATAAAAATTTTGAATTTCTATTAATTTATATAATTTATTGTATTAAATAAGTGGGATTTTCTTTTGATTGAGTGATATCAAAGCTTTAATTAATATTAGATTACCTTACCCGACCCGGAAATCGAAGTCAGGACCTGTCTCTAGCCGACCTTTATGCTACTTGACCACCGAGGGGATAAATTCAATTTTATAATAATTAAGGTACAAGGAGTTACTTACAGAGGTAAGTAAGTTTGATAAGCAAGTTTATGTAACATTTAGGAATCATTAAACGTAATCTTTGATCAAAAGTTACTGCCGGCGCTCACGAAGATTGAATTTTTTTAAATAATCACGCAACGGCCCTTACATATATATAATCTGATTAGGTTTGATGAAGTTTGAAATATAATACTAGCTTATAATATTAAGCCTTTCAAGGTTACTTAAAATTAAAATGGGGCAAGTCAAGAAAATTTCGCGAAATATGTTGCAAACTTTTATGAACAAAGTACACTGTTGATTTTTTTTTTTGGGGGCGGACTATTTAGTGTCAGCCTCAGATGTCTTTTACACCCTTACGCGGACTTTTCGGTGAGCGCAAAGGGCTCTCGACCGAGGGACCCCCTAGAAGATTAAAGAAAAATATATCGAGGATCTATAATTAAAATATTGTCAATAGAAACTTGGACGTTAAAAATTCGAAGTTCAAAAGCATTTTTTTTTATTTTGCCCCGCGAAGTGCACTTAAGAAGGTCAAAGTTACAAATATTAATAGCTCAATCGGAAGTCTATATCCAAATAAATTTAAAAATTATGACAGTTTGATAGATATTACTATTCCAAAAGCTAATCTTGGGACTTGCAATATTAAGGCTTAAAACATTGCCAATTCGGTTCACACGTTTCTTAATTTTTTTTTTATTATATTTTCAGATACCTATTCAAAAACATATTTAATTAATATGCAGTCAAATACTGGCCACTGGTAATAATAAAAATACGTAAGTATTCTGAAAAAAAAAACATGGTTTACAAATAAAACTTGAAAGCGTAGGCAACAATTTGAGCTCCAATGAAAATCACGTCAGAAAGGGCACTATTATTTATTACAATAAAATCTGTAACTGTGCTATTATAAAAATTGCAGTAAATTATTATGTAAGTACCTTGGCCTTAAACTACAAATATTATATTTTATTACTTCTGATAACCATTTACGACGTTTTAATAGGAGAGTACACGCAACAATTCATGACTAAATTACTCGAAAATATACCTATAATATGGACTTTATATTTCTGCCTATTTTGTTGCGAACAAGGTAACTAATTGACTCAAGCGTGTTCTTGCGGGAATCTATTATAAGTGTATACAAAACCAAATATCTACTAAATAATTCCGCTGGATCTCTTTCTCTGTCAAGTCCCAAACAAGGAAACTCACTTTCTGTCTGGTAGTCGGCGAGGTAACACGTCTGTGGTGCTCGTGTGTCGAGTCAGTGACAGTGGGTCTAATACATCCTGAAGATGCTTCGTGTAGGAGCGCCACACGTGTCGATTTCCTGTTGAGTTTCATTGTTTGGAACTTGACATAGGAGGAGATCCAGCGGAGAAGGTATATTCAACCTTCCCTTTTAAAGATTTTAGTTTATTTTTTTTTAATAAAATCTGTGCCTTAAAGTTGTAGGTATATTATTTGTAAAATAATTGGGACATATACTTAACGTTTATGATTGCTTGACTGTATGTCCAAGTCTCGTTACTTACAGAAGGGTACGTTCTGGGAGAATAGATACAAAACAACTTGATCGAGAGTTTATTTGCGACTGTGGTCAGATATACATTCAGCGCGGACACAGCCGCGGGCTGTGGTATACAGTGCAGTTACAATTCGCTTACTATGCACTTGTACCCCTACAGTAACACCCTCCAAAAAAAAATACATGGTACTCACTAGGTATACATAACATTTTTTTTTTTATTATACCACATGGGCTGACACACAAGCGGACGGTACACCTGATGGTAAGTGATCACCGCCGCCTATGGACATTAGCAACACTAGGGGCATCGCCAATGCGTTGTCGACCCTGAGACGTGAAGTTGTTAAGTCTCATGTGCCTGCAATTTCACCGGCCCCCTTACCTTTCTAACCAAAACACAGTAACACAAGTGCACTACTGCTTCACGGCAGGAATGGGTAAGGTGGTAGTACTTCCCCGGACGAACTCTGCACTAAGAGCTCTACTACTCGAATTACATAAATACAACTTACTGTAATAATATACTGACTAAACACATTTGGCACTAATACGCATCTGATGCACGTGGAGTGGCTTTGCGTCTACTTTTAAACCAGGCCAAAAATACTTAGCTGCAACTAGTTTCCTAGTTGTCCAAATGCCGGTATGAGATAAATCATGCACTTCGTGGAATGCCAATTTTCAGAATCCTACCGGTAAGTATGGTCTAATAACATCAGTAGAGACCACACACCTAACCTCGTAACAACGCGGCGCGCTTAGAGAGTATAATATCCACATTTTACTTATTTTTAGAGAAATTTTGGTCAAAATTAAGCACATAATTTTATTATATCATTTTTACGAGAATATTATATCATATTATTAATTACTAGCCGCCCCCCGCGGTTTTACCCGCGTTCTCGTGGGATGTCACATGTATTTATTTTTATTTTATTTTATTTTATTTTATTTTTATTGTATTATACATAAAAACCTTCCTCTTCAATCACTCTATCGTTGCGTAGTTTTAAAGATTTAAGCATACATAGGGATATAGGGACAGACAAAGCGACTTTGTTTTAAATAATGTAGTGAAATCTTGCATGTCATAACAATCAGGCGCTTTTTTTTTATTAAAAAAATCATTTTTACTGAGACGTGCAGTTGGTAAGTCTAATCTGCTACTACACAAAACTGTTATTAATACGATGCCTTTTCATAAATGAACGTTTTTAAGAATATTTATATGTCTGTCTGAATGTTTTAATGGGCTTGGAAGACTCAGGCCTAAAACTGCGTTTAGCGGACGCCTGCACGTTTCCATACAAAAGTGCTCTGCCACGGGTAGGCACGGCGCAGACTGGATTATTTAATTTAAGCAGTGTCACTAATTTAATTATAACTTAACATATTAGTACGTAGCAAAACGACCACTAGGAACAGGACCGTCGCGTTCCCACGGTGCTCTTCTGCGTGTCCACACGCGTATACACGCGGCGCCTGCCGGTCGCGACTTTCGCAAACGCATTTTGAGGCCTAAAAATTAAAATCCAATTTGGCACACAAAAAAAACATTTAGAGTATTAGTTATTCCTTGAGAACGCGAGACAACCCAAGTTAGTCTTGAATTGAGCCTTGGGTAATATTAGATAACACCTTTATAACACGGACCATTTCGGTTATCCACAGAGCAGGATGTCTGCCCATAGAGTAGAGATAAGATTGAGCCCGGAAGCGGAAATGAGGGGATACGGATGGAATTGGCAATGGAGACCACATTCTAGTATAGTCTATATAGTATATGTTACAGCTAAAACCTGTATTTAGATAGAACGCGTTTCTCCTAGTAAAAACTAGGTTTCACTATATTCCTTTGATAAAACTAGAATTAACTTGGTTTACGTTACAAAAATAACCTATATTTTGACTTTTGCGTTTTGGTTACTGATAATTATGTAAATACGTCCCGTATCCTTTTCTCTTGACGGTTATTGTGAATCACAAAATTACTATAATTGTATACTTGTGTTCATATTAAGTATAATATAAACAATTTTAACTGACACGCCACGGAAAAACGTGTTTTGACTAGTGAAAACTAATTTTAACTGATATTCATTTTTGAGCATTAGTTTATTCTAGCTTTGACCAGTGCCGGATTGACCACGTAGCAAAAGTAGCAATTGCTACGGGCCCTGCGTAAAAGGGGGCCCGCGTGTCTAAGGCCGCCCACCTATTGTTTTTTTTTCCACTTAATACTTATGAACCCAAAGCAGTCCAAAGGCACTTTGACAGAATTTGCTACGGGCCCCGCTCTTACTTAATCCGGTACTGGCTTTAACAGAGGCATATAGTAAAAACTTGTTCTAACTATGAAAAACGCTATTTATCTAAAACTAGTTTTAACTGTAACATATTCATAGAATATGCGTATAGGTATAGAACAAAGGTATCATGTCTCGGAAAAGTAATAAAACTGTACGAAGAGCCTTCCCACGGCCAACTGATCCAAAACTAAGCAGTGTTTGTGCTACGGAATCCAGACATCCGATATTTTTAGGGCTTCGTGTACAATCGAAGAATTTAGAAGTTGTAGTTCTAAGCAGTTTTTTTATAACCTTTTATTTTCACGTGATTTTTTGAGGTCGGAGAAGTTAGTTTTCATGATATGAGACTAACTTGTTTGTTTGTACAAATCTAAAAGTAACTTTTATTTTTTTTTATTATGTGGATTATAATTTTGTCATCTCAACTGAGGAATTGCAACCCTAGACATACCAATACTAATTTAAGGATGTTGAAAACAATTATGTAATTAATAATTTTAAAAAAAATAATAATAAAAAAAAAATGTACTTGGTACCATTTTTTCTTTTCCATTTTATTACAGGCTCAAAATAACATTTAAATAATTATTACATAGTAGCATTTAAAAACCACAAAGGTTTGTGACAATACTACACACATTGAGTCTTCATTGACAAAAACACACAATAAACTGTTAACAAAACATTATACATATAACATGTAGATCTTAAAGTTTAAAAAAGATATACTTCGAAGAAACAATATTTTGGATAATAAAATGTAGATATACTATTTACACATAGAACACACTTTTCTACGGACATAAAAGTTTTGGGTCGAATCCCACTCCTGTATCACTAAGTAAATTTGTAATAACCCTACATAGTCCCTTTTGGGGCAAGCTTAAGTCAAAACAGTGGGTTACTAATTATATAAAAAAAAATCTATACAAATTAAAATTCAGATATAAAAAATCAGAGTAATATCATAAATTTTCATTAAAACGTTGGAGATTAATTGATGTTGCTGAAATTTCTGACGTCATCGTCTTGTTTTACTCCATCAATCAAGCTGACGATGTCCCCACCATCCTTTTTCGGCTTCTTGGATGAAGTAATATTAACAAAATCTTAGTTCTTTTTGCCGCTGGAAAAATAAATTGTCTATGCCTTTAGTTCTCCCTAAAATGTTTGGGATACATTACTGAACTTTTTTATTGAGCACAAGATTCCCCTCTAAGGTTTCACTCGCGGCCTTGATGGTACATACTTATATTCTCCGCCGTAAAATTGATCCTATGTTAATAATCCAGAACTTTTATTGGCTGTGTGACAAATCACTTAAATCTGATCAGTCCTTTTGAACTGGAAATCTGCCTTGAAAGCGTTCCTTTATCGGGCATCATATAAAATTTAAGTTTTCACTTATTAGATCACTGATATCACAGAGTCAATCCAATTATATTTATTAGTATAGTTTTACAAAAATATGTCGCAACTATAAAATTATGCCCTGTAACTTACAACTTGTACTCTTTAAGAACATTCTGAATAGGCTACTAACGGGAAAGCGAGCTCCATCGTCGGCTTCATCTTCACTTACCATCAGGTGAGATTGAGGTCAATCGCCATCCCGTCATAAATAAAAAATAAAAAGAACTTGCCCTAACAAGTCGTATTGTTATCGGTAGTAAATACAATTAGGCCTTAGCTCTTGACAATTAGATAGATTTGTTTTTGTCTGCCCAAAGAGTGATGGATTATATCTGCTGGGGCTCGATTCTGTAAGGAAAATAACACTAACTCGAGGATGTTTCGTCGCGGCCTCTATGCTCTGTCTCTGTCGCTTACTACGCTAATACTACTAATCACGTGAGAGGTGAGCTCTCTGAGGCCTCCGTGAAGCGGCCCGCTGAAGTTTGTATTAGCTGAATAAGGGGGCTGACCTGAGCTACATATAAAATCGCCAAAAGTTTCACTATTTCTTTCTGTATAAGCGCTTAGATCTTTGAAATGATTCAATATATTTCTATTTCTTCTTTCCACCATCGTTTAGATAATTTCATTGGGAAAGTTTATCTGTCAATACTATCGTCTCTCTAAGGTAAAACCGGGGCGGTTAGCTAGTCAATAAGACAAAACACAATCTGACAAGAGAAATATAAGCGTATCTAAGATCTTATTGAGGCGTATGGTGATTTATTACAAATTGTATATTTCTACACGTGCCCTCTATCCCGTGGCGAGCGGATATATTGTTTTCTATTACATGCGCAGCCTCTTGCGAGTTCAAGGTAATAAAGGCTTATTTTTTAGAGTAATAAGACACTTTTTTGGTTGGACTCACTTGGATTGATTTTTTAATACTCGTATCATTAAATATTTTGGGAGCAATTTTCAATATTGGTCTTTACTATTATGTTATACTTTACTTTAATTTAAAAACTGAATTATCTATTTCAAGTATAATTGGAAGTTATATGAAACATATACTTAAGAAAATTTGAGACATAAATTTACAATAAGTCGGCAAACTCAGAAACCTTTGAAAACCAGAAGCTATGTAACAAACAGTCACAATTTTATTGTTCAAAGCTTTAAATTTAGGCCGCATGGCCTCAAAATGAAAACACTGACAGTCATAATAAGTATATGACGTTGATCGAAATTTATGGAAATGATGTAGGTTTTTGACATCACCAATACATTAAAATTTCGGTCAAAAAGTACCTCAATCAGAAATTTTGAGACTTATATTATTTTGGCGGTGTAACAGCAAAGTGTGAGACTTATTTTCTAGTCTTAGTGTCTTATCATTTAAAATTTTATATTTTCTTACATATTCAGAAAGTCCCTACATAATTTCAATTAGAAAAGTATTAATTTATTAAACATCAAAGGGCTGATTTTAGGGCTCCTCCCCAAACGTATCCGTTTAAACCCTTAAAACCACTGACCTAAATTAAAATAGAATGTTTAGAGGGTAAAACTGATGATTAAAAAAGTTTTAGATCAGCGCCGTTATTCAGTTAATACAAACTTCGTCGGCGAGCCGGCGCACGGAGGCCTCGGAGAGCTTACCTCTCACGTCATTGCGTAGTTAGCGAGAGAGACAGAACATAGAGGCCGCGATGAAACATCCTCGGGCTAGTATCATTTCCCTTACAGAATCAAAGTCCAGGCATGAAGGCATATAACTTGACATACTCGTAACACTGCTGTTACGCAAAACCACGCACAACTCTGCAGTTGTGCGTGATTTGAGGATGACAAGTGGTCGCCTAGCGATCGAAATGCGACCGTAGTTCAAGTCTATTTTAAGTTGGAACTTTATTGACATTTTTTTGTCAGAATACCTCTATGATCATTGCATAGAACTTAATTTTTTTTTTCTATTATGACAGCTGCAAGCGTGTAGAAATACGCCATTATGTTTTTAAAATTGATATGTAGTAACGATATTTCTGTGTATGTGTCATTCAAGCAGTAAATTGTGGGTTATGTGTATTTTAATTAATTTAATGTATTTCTTATGCATTTTATATATCAACTTAACTTTCTGCACTCCTTTTCCATATAAATTTTAACTATGTCATATCTCACAGACCTTCTTCTTTCTTCTTATTTAGATATTATGTTTCTTGAGTTGTATCTTGCATTTGACCATAATTTCGTAAAAGTAACCAAGAAAACCACTTAACCGATCATCATGAAACTTTGTACACATATTCTTGGAGGTATTAGAAGTGACATAGGAAACTTTTTGTGCCGGAAAAATGTTACACCCCTTGGGATCGCGGGTGAAACCGCGGGGGACAGCTATTTTTCCTATAATTCTGGTCCTTCCGTGCCTTGGAAACTTACGCAAACTGCAAGACCGTACTTTTAGTTTGAAGGCTGTTGGACTTTAAGCTTTAATGAGGCAGTCCGATGAAACTCACCCTAAGTTATATTGGTTTCCATTTTATATATAACTTTAAACATTTTATTCATAAACCGTTATTGCTGTACCTATGGTGTCTTAGATTTTCGATTTTGAAACTCAAAATTCCTCTATAAATCCTGACTCAGAACTCCCCGCCTGAGTTTTCGGTATATAAGTATGGTAGCTGTCCTCCGTGGTTTCACCCATGTTTATCGATATCATATATGTATAGTCTACAACCATCTAGGAAAAAAAAACCATCGAATGGTAGCAGTCCCATCCCAATATGTTCGTATTGTATGTGAGTAGTAGTTTTGAGGTGATTGTGCGTCAAAGGAACCCTGTTTTGCTTATAGATAGATACCTACGCACATAGATAACATATAACAGACTAAATTCTACAAGAATAATTCACATTACAATTATAATATCACTTAGAAGCGGGATAGATATAGTCTCAAATATAAAAAAATATCTTCACGCCAATTATCCTCGAAGAGGTAGACAGAGGTATCAGTACTGTCTTAATCTAAAATAGGTATCTATCTAATTAAGAACCTATTTTTTTTCAGGCGATAGTCTACCTGAAACTTCAAAAAAACATTACCTACTTCCTTCTATGTTAAAAAAAGTCCCAGTGCTATTTCCAAGTATAATGAAATGTGTTTGTTTTATTGATTCATTTGTTTTGTAGAACGATACTCCTTGCGGTATAGTCCCATCATATGAGGAAGTAGGAAGGAACTTATATAGCGAGAATTATATGACTAATTCATTCTAATTTTAATATTATATATATATATTTGACGGGCCAGTTGGCTTGGTGGTTAAATACCCTGACTGCCACGCCGCAGGTCGTGGATTCGATTCTCATCCAGGACATTTTTTTTCTTTTTATAAAAACTTGAGCGCATGTGTGCATGAACTATTTATTCTGTGTCTGGATGTAAATATCTATATAAGTATTTAAAAATAATTGTATATTAGTGATCTGGTTTCCATAGTACAAGCTCTGCTTAGTTTGGGATCAGATGGCCGTATGTAAAGAATGTCCCTGGATATTTATTATTGTCTATGGAAAAAAAATACGATGTTTTTTTTATAGCAGTGGGTATTTAGGTAACGTTGTGATTAATATTTAATTAAAACCGGTTAATAATATCGTTTTTGCAGTCGTCAGTTGACAGCTGGATTTACAGACCGCAAATAACACAACCTTTGACATTTTAATATTTCTAATTATGATGTTGTTTGAAATTAAATTTTATTGCAAATGTATAAAGTAAATAAATCAATGTATCGGAGCAGTCGATGCCATGAACAGATGTTCAACAACCAGAGTTCTCTATGCTCGTAGAAGGAGTAACTACAATTATCACCTCTTTACTAAAAACATTTATTGTTTCTATCCAATGAAGAGAATCTGTAACAGAAATATTTATTTAACACCGCAGCTAGTAAAAAAAAATTGTATAATGCAAAAGAAAAAGAAAAATTCTTACCGATTTTTTAATTATCTTGAAAAACTTTTTAATAGGTCCTGCTGTTGTTAGTCCGGAAAATGCTAAAAATAAAAACAGCGCCATCAACAATATTCTACACCAATTCATATTTTTGAATTTGGAACTAAGAACAAAATTTACAAGCTGAGTGTAACGTTATGAGTGAGGTTCTAACAAATTAGGCCGTCATTTTATACAAACGCATTGCAACAAAAAAAAAAAAACATAACATAGTTAATATATATGATAAGTTTGAGTACGCTAATTTCATAATCGTATAGAAAGGTCAAATATTCATAAAATTTTGAGATTTGAAATACAGCATAAAGTTATTATTTGCTATTTCATCAAAAAGAACAAACGGTTTATTCTAAAATGCATATTAAAGTATTTACGGTATGTCTGCCTATTTGTTGTGGCTAAGTTTTAAAACGGCTAGACATATTTAGATAGGATTTTCACTGGTAGCTTATGATATAAGGAGTAACTACTTTTCATCTCGGGAAAATTTTACATCCCTCGGCAATGCGGGTGAAACCGTGGGGATATATATGTATATATATGTAATAAAAACTATTTTCGAGGACCTTGGCGTATTCAAGGCAGCAACAATGGGCCCCTTTAAATCGTCCGCATAAAGGCCTAGAAGCCATCAGAGGCTAAATACCTTCTAGTCTTAAAAAGCGCCAGTTCTTTCAATTTTTGATAGGCCAGTTGGCTTGGTGGTCAGGACCCTAACTCCTCAGTCGCAGGTCGCAGGTCCTATTCCCACCCAGGACAAACATATGCGTGCAAGCTCATGTCTGTTTGTTCTATGTCTGGCTATAAATATCTATATAAGTATGTATTTCTAAAAACAAAAGTAGTATATGTAGTATTATCAGATCTGGTTTCCATAGTAAAAGCTCTGTACAGTTGGGTATCACATGGCCGTGTGTAAAGAGTGACCGAGTGCTTTGTACTTAAATAAGTAGGCCTTATGACACATAATCCCATATCACGATGAGATTAACGGCTTGCACAATCCTATTAATCATAAAAAAAGATCTTTACTAAATATAATATTTAGAAAGGCAAGGCCTTGGTATTTGTGTTGATTAAAATTTCACAAGCAACTTACACTTACACTAGATGGTTATTATAGTTGGCAAATGTACATTAGAAATATACCTACTACACGAAGACGTTTAAAGTATGAGATGAAATTAAACATGAAGCCAAAAAAGCTCATGGTACTGCTACCTAATTCATTACTCCCGCGAAGCAGTTGTCCACTTGTATTACTGTGATTTCGGTGAGAAAGGGGGCCGGTGAAATTACAGGCACAAGAGACACTACAACTTCACGTCTCAGGCCGACAGCTCATTGGCAATGCCCCTGGTGTTGCCAATGATCTAGGTGATGGCCGCTTACCATCAGGTTGACCGTTGGCTTGTTTGTCGGCCCATGTGGTATAAGGAAAATAAAAGGAAAGACATTTTAAGTATGCGGTGAAATTCAAATAAGCCAACAATAGCTTTTGGTGCAGAGTTTGTCCGGGGAAGTATTCCCACCTTACCCACTTCTACCGCGAAGCAGTAGTGCACTTGTATTACTGTGGTTTCTGTTAGAAAGGGGACCAGTGAAATTACAGGCACATGAGACTTAACAACTTCACGTATTCGGCCGACAATTCTTTGGCAACGCCAAACGGTCTACGGACCACGGCCCCACCCCTGGTGTTGCCGATGTCCGTGGGCGAAGACAACTTGCCAACAGGTGGACCATCTACTTGTTTATCGGTATACTTGAAAAAGAAAAGAGAAATACTGGGAAGAGATTTTTGCTACGCCAATAGTCTGCAGTAACTGGATACCAACTGGCAGGCCATAGTGTTATTTGTCACCTTAGTGGTACGAAAAATTAGAAATCGTGAAAAGCCTTTGTATATAAGACCAGGGATATGTATGTTACATAGAACTTCCCAGTAGATTGGTTTTCGGCCGCCTGCATCCAAAGGCTCCCAGCGATTTTGATCAGCCCCCTTATTCTTTAACAAAAATTTCATAGGCGTAACGAGGTGTCCGAAAATGGACCTCTTACCTACGTGATTACATAGATAACGAAAGAGACACTACATAGTCACGACAAAAAATCTCTAGAATTAAACCTCAGGTTGTCGGTTCATCTGGTGAGAGGTCTTCTCGCTCGGAACTTTACGGTAGGTGTTCGCCACTCAAGAACCTTTCTTTCCCATAGGTTGATAAACCTTCTACGAGCGATGTGGCCTGCTAGTTGGTACTGAAGCCCACTTTTTCTAGGAATATCCTCGTTTCAGCTCCTGAGCGTAGCACGTTACTCAATAAATCTACTTTAGAAGTTAAATTTATTAACTGTGTTTTAATTTGAAAGGGACCGCTGATGTTACAGGCACATGAGACCTAACAACATGATGTCTTAGGATCGAGAATGCATTGGCATTGCCTAGTATTGCAAATGTCCTTGGGCGGTAGTGACCATTTACAATCAGGTAGAACATTTGCTACTATTTATATTATGTGACGTACAGGTTAGGGCGGTGGTTAAGCACCCTGGCTACCAAGCCTAAGGGCTCAAAACCTACCTAGCAAAAAAAAATTTTTGTTATATATACTACATATAACAAACATTTCTCAGCTTAATTTCGAAACATATGGCCGTGTGAAAAAAATATCTAAGTATATTTTTTTTCTTTTTTTATTATTGAAACAAATAAATCATGAGAAAACAGCTTAGTGCTTGCTATGTTCCTGTATTATATTATCCTTTACTGCAAAAGGTGCCACTGCTGTTGCTTCTAATTACCCAACCGACCTTCTCCTGAAAAAAAAAACATACTTTTTTTAAAACCCGAGCGCACATTGCCCTATAAATGTATTAAATATAAAAACCACGACCTTATAAAAAAGGACAATTAAAAATGTCTGATGTAAATGTAGTTCCCCGATTTGCCGATAACTTTTTGAACCTTTTATCATTTTTTAATTCTCAGCGCTGTGGTCGTGGTACAGTCAGCTATAAAAGTATATTACGGATTAAAGTTTAAAGTGAACTACCAATTAATAAAATTGCCCATGAACTACTAAGCAGAGGATACAAAATAAAGTCATGAATATAAAAAATACACACAACAATAGAAGTTTGCGGGCACTTGGAAAACTGAAGATTCTTTATGATTATGAAACATATAACAAAAGCTCTTTAAACTTTTGAACGCCATGCCATTACGACATCTCCATGTCCTGTACGCCAAGCCAGAAAATCGATATAAATAGGTATGCTTGATATAAATACCTGTATCTATAAAACACATAAAAGTAATGATTCGAAAAATTTACATCTTTTCTTAGTAAACGCAAACTTTTGTTGTGTGTCTGAACTTCAAAATTCTAAAAGTTTCTAAGCATCATATAATATTGTTAGTGTTCAGAGACTTCTTTTGCTGACTGTACTAAGTCGACGATGATGAATCACGCAATGAACAAATTAGTTTTTTTTATTAGGTATTTATTTACTTAATGGTATTTGATATTAATTCTCATTTGTCTATTGAAGTATTACAAAAATATATAAAATTAATTATGGCCATATGTATGTATTTTTCTTTTCTTATACAACGTGCTCTTCGATATCTTCGTCAATAAATTGTGAACTAAACTTAAAACAAGTTTTGTTGTTTAAAATTTTACTGGTATTTAAATTTTAGAATTTTATCTTTGTTTTTAAATATCATGCCTGTATGATTTTTTCGTGTGGTAGTAATGAGAACTCCGAAAGAAAGTTTTTATTGTATAGCTGTTTTAGCCATTATTATTGCGAGTCTGTTTCCAAAATGTTGCTATTTGCAAAGGAGACAAACCTCCGTGGCTTTTTAGAATGTTTTATTAAAAAAAATATATGGTTTACTACTCATTAGCCGCGAAAAGAGAAGTACCTATATTTTTTCTTTTTTATTATTTTTCTTTTAGTTTTCAATTACTTTAACAGAATGAAGAGCTTCATGCCAGTTACTTTTGTGTTTTCAAGTAACATTAGATAAATGAATTCTAAGAGCTAATTATAAGATCGGTCTCTTTACATTTCTAACCAAAACTGTATAATAAAAGAGCACAACACTTGCTTCACGGCGGAAATAAATATGGTGGTAGATATGATAGTAGGTACTTCCCCGGACGAACGCTAAGACCTCTTCAAGTTTCTTAGTAGTCTTCTTTAGTGCTTCAACCTGAGGGTAAGAGCTAGTCACAATACAAAAAAAAAAAAAAAACATAAATCCAAACCATTTATTCGCGGAGGGAACCTATAAAGGTCAAAGCTATAAAGCTACCATCAAAGCTGGAAGTCTTCAACTAAGAAGAACCGGGTAGAAACTCAGCATTAAATTTTTTTTTATTGAACATATCTAACATTTTGGCTATAATGTTACCGTATTTAAAAATTAAGAACATAAGAAGTGACAGGTTAATTAATTTAAACAAATAATAACCTAAATAAGCATTTGACAGGTGTAGGTACTTTTGCAAAACAGCTATTTTCAGACTTATCCATCTGGAAATACGCTCCATCTTTCAAAACCTTTTTAATGTAGTATTAGACCTCTTGATAACAAATGCCTTAGCTTCACATTACATTGTACTGTTATAAGCAAGAAATTCATTGCTATTTACTCATTTTTAGGAGCTAATATTCCATTGTAAAGTAACTGATTTATATTTAACCATATTATTATGTCTTAAACTTATTACTAGCTAATACAACAACCGCACAAATATTTCCTAAACAACAGAGTGGTCAAAGCGTGGAATAAGCTCCCAGAAGTCGTTGTAACAGTCCAAAATGTAAATCAATTCAAAAACCGACTCGACAAGCGTCTCAAAGAGAACAACAGGATTAGGCACTTAATGGTTGAATCAACTGCCTCCCTGATAATGAAATAATAATATAATAAAACAAAATAAACAGTAAAAACACTAACAGTAAAATTTGGTCCAGAATAATGGAATGGATATGAGAGAAATCGTCCTGAGTCAAGTCCAATTTAATATGATTTTGGTCCTGACACATTATTTTTGGAATGGCGAAGGTAAGCCTCTGATGGCTCTTACACCCTTACGCGTAAGAAGGTAACGACACTACCACCTCAACTCATCTCTAGGGTATTGTAAAGGGCCGCTAAAGACTATAGGTACCGCATGATATGAACGCCTTGCACCGAGCAGTCAATAAAATCGTTCCCATAGAGGGATGGCGTCAGACAGACGGCCTACTGTTTTTCTGCCAAATCTCTTATAATGGAAAACCCCTTACCTACATATAACTTTAAATGATACCTAGAGAAGTAGATATATAAGCATTATCGATCCAGGAGAAGTACTACACCATACTCATTTCGACCAGGTGCCACAGTGGACAAAGTGCCGGTGAAATTTTAGGCACATAAAACTTAACAACTTCACATCTCATGGTCGAGAACGCATTAGCAATGCCCCTGGTCTTGCAAATCTCCATTGGTGACGGTGACCACTTACCATCAGGTGAACTGTCTGCTAGTTTGTCGGCCAAATTGATATTTGAGCCGTTCAAGGTACAGTCAAAAGGGCATCAAGTCTCTAATAATGATTTGTATTAAATTAGGTACTAGGTAAAGCCCTAAGTTTAACCTTAAGCTACGAAATAAGACGAAAGTTGAGGCATATAAATTAATTAAGTATTTATTTTTGGCACTTGTAATACATTTTCTTAATATTAATGAGTTTCCTTAGAGATTATTGTATACTTTAGTTCTTATATCTATTTTCCTATTGCTTTCGCTTGTCCTAGTACTTGAATTGCTGGTCCTGCTTTGATGAGTCCATTGCGGATGTTGCGGCCAACTTTTTCCTGAAAGCAACAATACAGTTATGATTAATATAATTATTATGTTACACAGAACAGTAAGATAGCCCTTTATTCCACATTTCATCAAATGACCAAATAAAATAATAATTATAGTAAGATATTTTAATTGCATTAATCTTAATGGATTGAAGATCGTTCATAAATTATTAATAACTCAACCAATTAAAAATAAAAGAGACAAAGGAGTTTTGAATAATTATAATACTTACAATCTTCTTGAAGATCTTCCATTTGGGACTGGCTGAAACAGTCGACATAGCCACGAGGCAGGCGAAGACGAAGAAGAATATTCTTGAGAAATTCATTTTTCAATTTTAAATTTCGAATTATTATTTTCAATTTTATTACTACACTTGGCAGTGCTCAATATTTGAATGATGCTCTACCAATTACTCGCGACATTTTATATACAGTAAACTGCAATTAGGTTCAATCGCGATGACGTTCGAACTTCAACTGTATTGTTGGAGTAGTAAAGATTATTTTAGCTTGTGCGTCACGTTATACAACTGCGGAACGTTTAAATTCTGATAAGAAATGTTCGTCGTCTGAGCTTAGGGAATGTACCGGGAATGTAAACTCCCTATTACCAGCACGATGTTATGTTTACTATTTGTTTAATCTTTTGACATTTATTATTGGAACCAATATTGCATGTAATAAATTACTTTTTAAATTTCTGAAGTTCCTTATCGCGCGTTGTGAAAGGGGGCTAGACGGAAAAAAATCATACGAAAAGTTGTAACGACACTTTTTTTCGAAATTTAAATGATATGGTTTATTATTGGGTTTGTTTTTTTTCATAATTTATTTAAAGGCTACATACAACATGTTTAAAATTCTGTTCCATTTATAAATTAGTAATTATTAGCACAGTCTTGATCTTTTATTGAAGACCTAATACTAAAGACGAGAGATTGCAAGTTTTTCTCAACACTGGACCTTTTTTTTACATCACGTATATTACTTGCTTAGAATTTCCGAAACCTGGTACAAGTAGTAAACAGAACTTTATTCTAATATTCTAAATCCCTATAAATATTATAAATGTGAATGTATGTTTGTATGTTACGCTTTCACGCGAAAACTGCTTAACCGATCATAATGAAACTTTGTACACATATTCTTAGAGGTATTAGAAGTAACATAGGATTAACTTTTTGTGCCGGGAAATATTACATCCTTCGAGAACGCGGGTGAAACCGCGGGGGACAGCTAGTAAAATATAAATTCCTTTAGTTATTACTTATTTTACTTATTACAGATGGTATGGTTCTGATACTTTAATTTGTAGAGCGTGGTGGGTACGTTTCTCGGGTTTTTCTCCGGTTCTATGACAGATAGCATGTTTCCGAAATAGTAGCAGGGTCTGATTAGAGTAGCCTGGATTGACATGATGAAGGACATCTACAATTTAACTATTCTAGCAACTAGCTATCAAGAACAGTACAGAAAGTACTGTTGCAGAGTACTATTCCGTTTGTCACAATCATGAGTCAACACGAAGAAAGAACATGGACACATGTCGTACCAATGATCAAGAAGTAGCATTACCTATACATTACTGTTATTTAACAATAGCACGCTTTTACTTATACTTATGTTAATACGCTTATTGTTATTTTAATGTACGCTGCTTTGTTGAAAACTATCTGTCACATGTCTGCTTGATTTTCATAGCTATGGTAATTTTTTTGTATATATTACTAGCTGTCCCCTGCAGTTTCACCCGCGTTCCCGAGGGATGTTACACTTTCCCTGTACATTAGTAACCTATATGTCATTCCAGAGCATGCTCTATTCGTGTACCAAATTTCATCCAAATCCGTTAGATAGTTTTTGCGTCAAAGAGTAACAGACATCCATACATCATTACAAACTTTCCCATTTATTATAATAGTAGGATTAGACTATTGTTGACATTTTGAAACATAATTACAGGCACATGAGACTTAACAACTTCATGTCTCAGGGTCGACAACACATTGGCGATGCCCCTAGTGTTGCAAATGTCAATAGGTACCGGTAACCAATTTTACATCAGATGAACCGTCTGCTTGCATGTGGTGTGAAAGATATTGAAAAAATTCCGAGTATCGAAAATTTCCCTTGTAAGTAAAGGATCGCGCGTTTTTTTATACTAATACTACATCTGATAGTAAACGGTCACCCGTAGATACATCGCATCAGTTCCCTGTTTTAAGAGATGTATAATTATCAGTCGATATTGAAATATACGTTCAACTTATCAATAAGGTACCTAGAGGTTTTAAGACGTAAAAAATAGTAGGTAATGTAAGGAAGGTCTATGCAAGCGCACTGGCCGTTATTACTGTTACTGGCTGACGATAATTTGAATTAATAAGTTGATATTCGTTGTTTAAAAAAGAAAGATAAAATGACAGTGCGCGAGCACGGAAAAATAAGTATTTTTATATGAATATAATGGACAAAAATATTAAAATAAATAATTAATATTTGATAAGTTTTTTTGTAATTATGCCCCCGTTCACTACAGTACCTATAACTGAAAAACAGCTGGTTTGGGGTCACTGACCCTGGCTGCCACCCACAGGTCGGTTCAATTGTCATCCGTTAAAAACATTCGTGTGCTTGAACATGTCTGTTTTGTGTCTGGGTGAAAATATCTGTAAAATTACATATTGATAAGAAAATGTAGTAGTACCTTTATCAGATATCTGATTTCCATCTGATGGCCGTGTATAAAGCATGTCCATGAAAATTTGTTATTATTATTACGCCTGCTCATTCATGAGTCATTCGTGAGGTCTGAGTACCAGTCCCGCACAGTTGCGGATCCAGCACACAAAAAAAGTTGTAGTTACAACCATCCGAAAATCGACGTGATTCGAAGTACTCGCTTATGATCGATATAGTACAATCCTACACAGGAGTATTTTTATTTTTATAAAGGCATTGGATATAATATCATCAGCCTATCGAACTCAATAGGCTGTGGAAGTGCGACGTCACAAGCCTATTAGGGTTGTGGGCATGTCCATCGTGCCCACAATGGTGGATCCGCGCTTGGTCCCTCAGTTATAGTGATTTTAATTATCAAAGTCCTAAAAATTCTTTCACTTATAAAAAACTACACTATAACCGAGTGACAGGCTATGCTTTAATCTTTGGATACATTAGATCCGTCAGGCATGTAGCTTTAAACTTTAATAAAATGACTATGAATTTACCTTATTTTATACTACCTATCCGCCGCGGTTTCACCCGCGTTTCTGAGGGATGTAACATTTTTCCGGCAGAAAAAGTATCCTATGTTACTTCTAATACCTCCAAAAATATGTGTACAAAGCTTCATGATGATCGGTTAAGTAGTTTTTGCGTGAAAGCGTAACAAACAAACCTACATTCACATTTATAATATTAGTAGGGATTATCTTGTTTTATAGTTATTGGCAGCCCAGTTAGCTTGGTGGTAAACGACACTGATTGAACCCTGTTCGATTCCCACTCAGGACAAGCATCATGTTCATCATGCCTGTTTGTTCTGTGTGAATATCTATTATAAGTATGTATTAAGAAAAAGAAAAAAGTAGTGTATGTAGTATATCAGTTATCTGGTTTCCATAGTACAATCTCAGCTCATAGTTTAGAATCTGATGTCCGTGTGTAAAGTATGTCTCAAGATATTAATTATTTAAAGTCATTGAAATTTTTGTTTTAGTATTTATTTAAGCTTAATGTCTAGTCTAAATAATTAATATATTGTATATATTATCTTATTTAAGTGTAGTTTAAGTTCAGTGAATGTTGTGTACACCTGTAAGATACATATATCAGAACCTTCCTAATCATTATAATATTAGTAGGAAATACGTAAGTTTGTATGTATGGATGTTTATTACTCTTTCACGCAAAAACTACTAAACGGATATAAATGGAACTTGGCACATAGATAGAGCATATCCTGGAATAACAAATAAGCTACTTTTTGATCCGGGAAATCGTGGCATCCCTCGGGAACGCGGGTAAAACCGCGGCGGACAGTTAGTACTTCATATGTTGTAGGTGTTCCTTTATAAATTAAAAATATATATAAATATAGTTTGCGACGTATACATATCAAAGAAGACTATGTATAAGGTACCACTAGACATATATGTACATATGTACGTTCATCTACCAAATGAAACTGTCTCGCCAGAAATATATTACAATAAATGCTTTGATTTCTATTTACTTACACAGTCCTACACACATAGCGTAGTAGTAATAAATGTAATTCTGGCATAGGTACCAAAGTTATTAAATACTTATAGACCATGGATACTTACTTGGAAATCTTAAAATATTTTAGGGTATTAGGTAGAAAAAAGGTTTTTATTATAGTCCTTTTAGTTAAATACTTATCATCTCAAAAAAAAAAAAATATTATTTTGTTTTTGTAAACAGAAAAAAATTGCTTTAAAATAAAAATCAAAAATTTTAAGTTTTTCCAAATAACACAAACTTTTTGTTGTTGTGTGTAGGTGTAGAAATACGTCATTGTGTAAAAATAAGCGTCACAAACTTTAGCTTCAATGCTTTAAAATAAAAATCTAAAATTTTACGTAAGTATATAATTTACCAAGTAAATCTTTTTTGTTGTGTGTAGGTCTAGAAATACGTCATTGTGTAGAAATTAGTGTTAAAACTTCAGCTTCAAAGCCTTACTGCGTTCATTCATAGTGAGAGAACAAGAAGGTACAAAATATTTCAAAGTCTAACATGAAACCCCTATTAGGGCACAGCAATTTGACTATGTTAAACTTAACTAACTTAAAAGGACTGAAATTCACAAATGATATCTACCCGCGGCGTTACAAGCATCACCAGGCCAGTTGGCTTGGTGGTTAGTGACTCTGACTGCCAAGCCGAAGGTCGCGGGTTCGATTTCCACCCAGGACAAACATTTGTGTCCATGAACATGCCTGTTTGTTCTGTGTCTGGTTGTAAATATCTATATAAGTATGTAGGTATTTAGAAAAAAAAAAGTAGTATATGTAGTATTTCAGTTATCTGGTTTCCATAGTACAAGCTCTGCTTAGTTTGGGACCAGATGGCCGTGTGTAAAGAATGTCCCAGGATATTTATTTATTTGTTATTTATTTATTATCAAAAGACTGCGACGGGCTATCAGCTTGTAGCAAGAGGACCGTTCCCAATATAAAACCAACATAATTCCGTAGATATATAACTCATAATTGCTTGTTCAATTGGAATAATGTTATTACTATTTAGTACAACACATATTAATTTTCGTTTTGTAAGAAACTTTTTATGTTGTTTTGTTTCTTTTTTTCTAATTTTTTTACCTTTTATATTTAGTTTTGTTTTTTTAAAGTAAAAGCTAAATAGGTACAACCTCAAAAAAGTTATTATTACATGAGGGCCACAAAGTTAGCAGAAATGGTTTTTAATACTACTAATATTAATGCGAAAGTTGTGCGAGTGTGTATGGATGTTTGTTACTCTTTCACAAAAAACCTACTAAACGGATTTTTATGAAATTGGCACATAGATAGTAGGTATATAACCTGAATTGAAAATTACAGACATTAGATTTAACAACTTCACGTCTCAGGGTCGGCAACGCATTGGCGATGCCCCCAGTGTTGCAAATGTCCATAGGCGGCGGTGACCACTTACCATCAGGTGGACCGTCCGCTTGTGTGTCGGCCCTTGTGGTATTAAAAAAAATAACATATAGAATACTTTTTCCCGGGAAAACGTAACAATCCACGGGATTGCGAGTGAAACCGCGAGGGATAGTAAATAAACACATAAAATAATGATAAATAAATATTTATTTGGCTATTTTAATAATACATTAGCTTAATATTATTGAGATTTCTTAGAGATTAACATTCATCGTAGAGTTGGGGTAAATTAAGGAGTATTTAAAATCTATTTTCCAATTGCTTTCGCTTCCCCTATGACTTGAATTGCTGGTCCAGCTTTGATGACACCGTCGCGGATGTTGCGACCAACTTTTTCCTGAAAAAGAAACATAAAATTCAAAATAATTGGATCAACAATGATTCTTGCGGTTGAAACTTCATGAAGGAGTCGAGTACATTTTTCTTTGAGTTCTTAAATAATAAAATAAAAAAAATATGAATTTGATAACTTTACTAACGCTACAAGAACATAACAAAGCTAAGGTAAGATCAATGTATTACAAATTACAATATTAAAAAAAAAAATTAATGAAAAAATACAAAAAAAACAAACAAAAATATAAGGTATTTATTATTCAATATATTAATTAGATGTGACATATATTTGGAAAGACCTTAGTCCAACAAATGTCTAAAGGCTAATAAATAAATATAATATATTGTCAAGCTCATGTAAAGAAAGCTCAAAATAAGTTAGCATATTTTTTAATACTTACAATCTTCTTGAAAATCTTCCATTTGGGACTGGCTGAAACAGTCGACATGGCCACGATGCAGGCGAAGACGAAGAAGAAAATTCTTGAGAAATTCATTTTTAAAATTTAAAATTTAGAATTTCTTTTTTCAAATTCGCTTACTACACTTTGCAGTGGTTAGAGTGTGAATGATGCTCTACGAACCACTCGCATCATTTTATATCCAGTTATGATGCCAACCTTTGATCATACGTGTAGTATAGCTATCATTCGACGCTCGACCCTACACGTCTACGAATACGGTTCATTTAAATTTGTGAGTCAGAGTCGCTGCGAAACGCTTCTGATAAGAAATTCTTTGTTGCCTCAGGGAATGTACCGAGACTGGAGCTAGCGTTTAATCCCTGGTTTAAGGTAAATTGTACTTTTTATGCTTCCAAATGTGTTTTGTTTGAGTTAGTATTATTGCCTTATCTTTTCTCTGCAATGATCGTCTATAACATCTGTTCTTAAAGTGTGTTAGATAAATTGGGTTTTGCAACTAAAATGGCAGGTATTTACATCAGTCTTAAAATATAAATATTTATTTACCGGAAAACCGAGACACCCAATATTAATTTAAGCTGAAGAAATATTTACTTTTTATCTATAGATAAATAGGATCAACCCAAATCTAATTCCATGGGTGTCGTAAGAAGCGGCTAAAGGTATACACTGGGAGACGGGCAGCAGCGTCTCCCTGAGTAACACCTCAGTGTGGTCACCAACCCGCCAGCCAAGCGTGATGTTTTTGGCAAACCTCAATCAAAAAATGCCAAGGTGGAAATCCAATGGGGAGGCCTTTGTTTAGCAGTAGACATCCCTGGGGTGATATGATGATGATGATGATGACTATATGTCATACTTGTTTTAATTTCTACAGCTGTGTGAAAGCGGCAATACTACCACCCTGACTTATGTCTATAATTAAAAGCGAATAGAGTATATCAACGATCGTGTCCACTTTACACTCTGCAACAAGTGTCAAGAATAGCATTCCTAAAGTGGAATGGCGTCAGTTTGCCAACCGTAAAACTGTAAATTCTCTTGTAATATCGAATGCACCGAATCAACTGAAAGCATATATAGCTGTATATATAGCAAAACTACCCGTAAAGCCGAAAGGAGGTTAAATGGGGCCTTATAACGATTACATTCACAATATTTAAGAACCGTAGTAACGCTGTATAGCATACCCCAAAAAAATAAAAATACTAATCTTTATGAATGAAAAATAGAAAACCTATTAAAGTAGACAATTATTAGGTAAAATAGGTACGTAGGCCTTTCTGTTAAATAATCTGGTTCCCTGACATGACAGCTTACTAGGGTTGTTGGCTTGGATAATAAATTTTATTTTTACGGGGTATTTTGTAAGACGTTGTATATTGCATGTAAAATATATATTAACAGGCCAGTGGGCTTGGTGGTTAGCGATCCTGGCTGCCAAGCCGCAGGTCGAGGGTTTGATTCCCAACCAGAAGGAAAAATTGTGTGCATGAATGACTGTTTGTTCTGTGTCTGGGTGTAAATATATATTTAATAGTACATGTAGTATTTCTGCTTAATTAGGGACCAGAAGTCCGTGTGTAAAGAATGTGAAAGAATATATATTATTATTTATATGTTGACGATAATAACTTTTTCATAAAAAATATTGTTTATATCAATTTTAAATAAAATCCACTGAAACGATTCTGCGCAAGGGCTTAATAAATATCATGGGAAATTCCTTAGACATATCTGATCCCAAACTAAGCAGCTTATGGTAGCCAGAAAACTGATATACTACTTATTAAATGCACATCTAAGTAGAAGGAACATAATGTTAAGAGAAGAAAGAAGAAATGTATATGCTCGCAAATTTTAGTCCTGTTGGCATTGAACCCTCGACCAGGGTGGTGGTCAGGAAATCTCCCGACCATCAAATCGTCATTTGTTTACCTTGTAATGGTAACATTAGTTTCACCCGCGTTCCTGAAGGATGCTACATTTTCCTGGAACTATGTATAAGGCTTTTAATTGTTTTGTGCGGACCTCTAATTCTATTAATGTATGTTACTCCTGAAAGCAGCTATATGCTAATGAAAGTCCCGTCTAAATCGATCTAGCCTTTCTAGAGATTAGCCGTAACTAACAGACGGACCAAAATTTTAAAAATTGTTTTTATTTTTATTCATCTTCCATTTTGCGAACCGTTATGTCACATTACAAACAAACATTACAATTTTTATTTATTTATACATAAATAGCAGTATAGGCAGAAATAGTACCTATCTAAAGGGACAGTAGTAGATAAAACCTTAATAACTCAACATCCGACCCGCTATCAACTCATTACGTGAGATGAAGCGTTTATTTACTCAATCTTTGACATGTCTGATCCCAATGAATGTGACGTTCAATATATATTATATTATAATATTTATTTAATATGGGAAATTACCTTTGATTTAATAATAGTAATAGTTCCACAAAATAAAACCAAAATAAGATAATAATAATATAATAATTTATTTTATTGACATCATCATAGCTAAGTTAATACATGGTAGTGTTTGACAAAGATATCTTAGACTAGGTTATAATTATAGTATCTTAGCATCTGTTGCTGAGCTAGGCAAGAAGCCTGTATTACAGCATACAGCGCCAAAATCCCCAAGGACATGTCTTAGTTTTAACTAGTCTTATCCATTAAAGTAATAAATGGATTATACAATGGATCTCCTTCTCTATCAAGTCCCAAAGGAAACTGTACAGGAAATCGACACGTGTTTCGCAGACCGGACAGAAAGGAGACAGACTTTGTTTGTTCTCATTTTTTTTTGTGTTCAGAAGAAGATTTTTGAATAGTAGAGCTCTTAGTGCAGAGTTCGTCCGGGGAAGTACTACCACCTTACCCATTTCTGCCTTGAAGCAGTAGTGCACTTGTATTACTATGTTTCGGTTATAAAGGTAAAGGGGCCGGTGAAATTACAGGCACGTGAGACTTAACAACTTCACGACTCAGTTGATAACCCATTGGCGATGCACCTGGTGTTGCAAATGTTCATAGGCGGCAATGACCACTAACCAGGTGGACCGTTTGCTTATTTGTCGGCCCATCTATATCTACATCAATACAATCTGTAATATGTAAGTATGTTTGTTACTCTTTCACGCAAAAGCTACTAAACGGATGAAACTTGGCACATGGATAGAGTATATCCTGTAATAACGTAGGGTACTTTTTATCCCGGGAAAATGTGATATCCTTCAGGAACGCGGGTAACCCCGCGGGGGACAGCTGTGTGGTATAAAAAGAATGAAAAATCGTGAACAAACGCAATCCTATACAGAGTAAAATAAAAAGGAGTATGTTAAGTAAGCACTGAATTCTGCAACAGATTTCATAAAAGTGAGTAAATAAAGATAAATAATCACATATTGTATGTTAGTGTATTAAGTGCATAATCCGATAAGTCTCTTATGAAATAAAATATGATTATAGGATTGTTATGACTGCTCATACATCTGATTAGTGTATTGACGGACACTTGTCTTATGCTTATATGATTAAACTCAATACGGTAATGCGGGCGTTGTAGGGTTCGAATATAAAAAAAAAATCTTTTAAACTGTTTAGGTGACTCAGACCTGATGTTAAACCCTGATCCTTGCAATAGGTCCTCTCTATTGATGCATCAGATCACTGGAGAGTTGCTGACCCTGTGAAAATTTCTTCACAACCTCCTTCTTGACGTTAAAGACATTTTGCTCTTTTTCAATTTTTGTTCTTTTTTTTTGCTCACCTTTTTGAGAGACTGGCTTCTGTCCTACGGTTTGACCCGCTTTCCCGAGGGATTTAATGTATGCCCATCTGTAATATAGCCTATATACATCTGGAAAAATGTTCCTTTCAAATAGTAAATGATTTTTTCAATGTGGTGCAGTGGCAGGAGATTACCTTTCCTATATATTTTAAGCAATCTTACGCCCCGCTCTCTTTTTTATAATATTACTACCTGGCCCCTCGGCTTCACCTGCTTTGATCGATATCATAAACAACGTATTATAAAACACCCCGTAAAAATATTATTTATTTATTTATAAGAGGAAGATCTACAGTAATTTTAACAAACTAGAATGTTTACATACGTAGATAACAGAAAGCCATTAACAGATCCTCACGATTAGATAACAAGATAGTATTAAGTGTGAGTGAAATAACTGGTAATGCAATTATTAATTATCAAAGCCAACAACCCTAGTAAGCTGTCGTGTCAGGGAACCAGATTATTTAACAGAAAGGCCTACGTACCTATTTTACCTAATAATTGTCTACTTTAATATTTTTTCTATTTTTCATTCATAAAAATCAAAGTCTTTTTTTTATTTTTTTGGGGAATGTTATACAGCGTTACTACGGTTCTTAAATATTGTGAATGGACTCGTTATAAGGTCCCTTTTATCATCCTTTCGGTTTACGGGTAGTTTTGTAACATACTGTATAGCCATAGGAAAAAATCTGCGCCGAATGGTAGCAGTCCCGTCCCGATATGTTCAGTTTTGAGGTGATGGTGCGTCAAAGGAACCTTGTTTTCTTTATATATTTATAGATTACATTCTTTCAATAATTAATATAACATATATTGCACATAAATTATAACTTATCAGTTGGTATAGTAATTGTAAGAATGTACTTAAATATTTTAGCAATCAAATGATAAATGACTGTTTTTGCAATGTGAAAAATATTACAGAAATGTAGGTAGTACTTCTACATATTTGTACAACATTTTACACAATTTTGAATCACAGTTAACATTGTATTTTGCGTCGATAAAAGTAATTGCTTCAATAGAGATATACTTTCGGTACGTGTTAGACAGAGATGGCGAATGAATGAGTGTCCGAAATAAGTTCTTTACAATCGACTGGGACTCCGGGAGTTCCCTCTTGGGCCACTAAGTTAGACACGCATTGAAACCCGTTACTCGAAGATACAAAACTTTTTTGCTGTTGCACGAGCATCTAACGAGTTATGAGTCACTAAAGAATAAAGTCGAGATTTGTTTGAACAGTTTTTGAGATAACGATTAACAAAGTGGTACTTTTACCTTTCTGTTACTATATAACAGGTGCATTTCTCCGGTAGAGCATCATTCAAAGCAAAGAATTCTAATTATTCAAAAGTGTTCAAGGAATAAAAAAGTAAAATTTTAAAAATGAATTTCTCAAGAGTTTTGTTCTTCGTCTTTGCCTGCATCATGGCTTTGGCAGCCGTATCAGCGGCACCTGCTCCGGAACCTCGGTGGAAGCCGTTTAAGAAATTGGTAATTTAATTTTTAATATTTTTTTTTTCTAATAATTATGTTTCTTAGTTGCCAGTTGGCTTGGTGGTTAGTGACCTGAATGCCAAGTCGCAGGTCGCGGGCTCGATTCCCACCGAGGACAAACATTTGTGTGCACGAACATGACTGTTTGTTCTGTATCTGAGAGTAAATATCTATATAAGTATGTATTTACAAAAGAAATTAAAGTAGTATATCAGTTTTGTATCTGGTTTCCATAGTAAAAGCTCTGTTTAGTTTTCTTTAGTATAAGATATTGGTTACCTTTTATCCCGGCGAAATGTAACATTCCCCGGGAACGCGGGTGAAACCGCGGGGGACAACTAGTCAACAATATTTTTTTTATTATTTACAGGAAAGGCTCGGCCAACACATTCGTGACGGTATCATCAAAGCAGGCCCAGCTGTTAAAGTTGTTGGACAAGCGGCTTCTATTTACAAAGGAAAATAGTGTCTATTACCCCACCGTTCAAGGCTTATATTTGACTGATAACAACGCATTTCTACCTATGTCTAAATATTAATCTAAGTGCAATTTTGTATTATTTATTAAATAATTTGTAATCGAAGAACCTCTTTTCTTTTAAATAGGACAAATAAAATACTAAGAAGTTTGATTGAAACAATAAAATAAATATGAAAAAAGTATTTATTCAATTATATTGAAGTACCCAATATAACAGGTATTTATTAAAAAAAAATACAAGATTCTATTTCCCTTTGGCCAAGGCTGTAGCTTGAGCCGCAACTGCTACAGCTGGCCCAGCGCTGATGACAGCATCACGAACTCTTTGCCCAGCCCTTTCCTGAAAAAAGACAACCTTCGTCAACCAGTATAGATAGCTACTACCTCAACCTATCAACGCGTTTTTCTGACTAATATATATCTACGTATATTTTCCATGTCAAATATAGTATAGAAATGTTTGAATATTTGGTAATAATATTTTTGTTACTGCCTGGTTTTATACATCTTTTGTTTTATGTGTACATATATAGCTGTTCCCCGCGGTTTCACCCGCGTTCCAGATGTTACATTTTCTCGGGCTAAAAAGGAGGCTGTGCGCTATTCCAGACTATAATCTCTATATAATATATTAACTGTCTACGCAGCGCACGAAGCGGAAACTCTCAAAAGGAAAAAAAAAACCCGATTTCGAAACATTCTTGATTGGTGCTCCGCTCTTATTGGTCTTAGCGTGATGATATATAGCCTATAGCCTTCTTCGATAAATGCACTATCCAACACTGACAATTTTTTTTTAAATCGGACCAGCGGTTCCTGAGATTAGCGCGTTCAAACAATCAAACTCTTCAGCTTTATAATATTAGTATAGGCATGATGTTTTGTTTCGGATTTTTAATACATTATCTGTACACCAAGTTCGGAGAGCATTTCCTCCTATAACTTAACTGTCCATATTTATAATTAAATTATGAAGAAGATTGTCACTTACTAGTTGCTTTCGCGATGTGTTTCATGAAGTGTTCAAATTGTGGGTTATGGTAGTAAGTTAACACAAAAAACCTTTGGAAAATATGCAATTTTCTTTCCCGATGTTTTCAATTTTCCGGACAGCCGTTGTTCAATATAGAATATTCATTTTTGTTATAATATTTGTAAAATATAAAATAATATACATACTAAAGTATATTGTTAATACATATAAAGAGAATTTTGGATTATATATTTTTTTTTTGATTTTCTTTATTCACAGAATTTGATTTTTTTTACTATCAGTCCATATATTATCATCAGGGTTTATTCTTGAAATGAATGATTTGTATAATATTACTCACAATTCAATGACGTCACTATTTCATCAAACCGATTTGACAGCAAAAAATGTTATGGAAAAAATAACCGTATTGCTTCATTGTAAGGTCTGATTTACCTTACACCTTGATCACCTTACAATAAACCTTTGGATAAATGAACCGTATTTCAAAGCGAATAGAGTTCATTTTTAAATGTGTTAAAAACGAAACTGTTAGTTAGTAACGGGCTTAAAGAATCAAGTACTAGAATTATATAGCCTACAATAATTTAATAGCAAATCAGTCTGTCAGTACATTCAGTTTTAATTGTCGAGTACTCACACAACAACTTCAAGTATCAAGATCGACAACGCATTGACAATGCCCCTGGTGTTGCACATGTTTATAGGCAGCGGTGACCACTTACCATCAGGTGGACCATCTGCCTGTTAACAGCCTACATGGCATAAAAAAAATGCCTGTAATTTCCTTCCTTACCTTTCTAACCAAAATAGTGCAGTACTGTTTCAAAGCAGACATGGGTAAGGTGGTAGTTTTTCCCCGGACGAGTAATGCACTAAGAGCTCCACTACAGAGTTTTTTTATTTATACCGTATGGGCCGACAAACCGCATACGGTCCACCTGATGGGAAGTGGTCACCGCCGCCTATAGACATTTGCAACACCAAGGGCATCGCCAATGCGTTGTCGACCCTGAGACGTGAAGTTGTTAAGTGTCATGTGCCAGTAATTTCACCGGCCCCCTTACCTTTCTAACCGAAATACAGTAATACAAGTGCAGTACTGCTTCACGGCGGAAATGGGTAAGGTGGTAGTATCTACTACTCAGTTAATTAAATGTTTTAAAAAAATATTTTTATTCAAATAGGCCTTTAACGTAGAAGACTAGCGCCCCGCCCGGTTCCGCTCGGGTAGCCAATAATCAAGCTGGATTTTAATTTATTAATTTAGAGAAATTGATGATGTTCGTGCTTTTTTGGTGAAATAAAATTAAGCATGAGAAATAATTAAAAACAGTTTAGAAGTATGGTTATACCGTAAATGGTAATTAGTAGTATCCAGAGTAAGATATGGAAATTATCATAATTATTTATAGTATAATAGAATAAATAAAAATCTTGGGACATTCTCTACACGCAGCTTTGTAGAGATTTTGTGATCCCAAACTAAACAAAGATAAGAAAGAGGCATAAGACAGAAGCAAAGAGAAACCTAATACTATCTGATATACAATTTTTCATCCTACTTTTCAACATCCAGACACAGAACCAATAGACTTCAATGTGCACATATGTGTGTCCATTGATGCGAACTCACGACCAGGCAGTTTGCAATCAGAATCACTAACCAGCAAGCAAACTTGCCCGTCAATGAAGATACTAAAGGCACGCAAATTTAAAGTTTGAATAAATCAAGAGACAAAGAAAAAAAAACATTGTTCGAAATCATTATAGGGTGTACATTATAGTCAGAACTATAAGTAAGAAACATTTTTGTATTCCAACCATCCATTTGATTATAATATAAAAAAGTTATGAGGTGTGTCGTAAACGAGATTTTTAAAATCTCGGTGTTACACATTTTTTCATTATGGGTTAGTTTTCTTAAACACATGTCACTGTGGACTGACTGTAGAAATAAAAAAACAAATACAAAATTCAAAATAATCAGCTTGGGCACGCGGAAGGCACTTATGAAGGTCAAATTTAAAGTTACTGAAGCTACTATACTGTACAAACTTTTATAAGCAAAAACGCGCCGTAACTAGATATGGAGGGGAGGACAAAGTTACGCAGCGCGGTACTCTATAGACCCTATGAAGTATTTCCTAAAATATTATTGACGAAATATGCTCAGATAATTATAATTAAAAACACTAAAAAAAAAATAACTAAAATCACGCTATAAATAATTTTCACGAATAAAAATTTACTGCAAAGAATATTGATGGAATAAATGCGAAAAAACTTACAATTTCCTTGAAGAAATTTCCAGGTGCCGGTGCCCCAGAAACAGTGGTCAGAGCCAAGACGCAAGCAAAGAAGAAAAAGAAAATTCTTGAGAAATTCATTTTCGAGAATTGAATTGTTAAATTCATAGAAAGTATAAAACGGTGTAGTATTATGCGAATGATGCTCTACCGACGACTCCCTTCATTTATATGTGGACTTAAATGTCATCTGACAAGTTTGTTTTCTCAATCTGTTTTGGTAGGTTTATTTTCCTATTAAACCTTATGTCATAGGCAATAAGAAACATTTCCCTGCATTCAGTAATAAACTGAAATGCAAATAATTTCTTTAGTTGCATACAAATACATGACTGTAACTTTGATGTAGACCTATTAGCGCGGTACTTTCCTCGGACAGATTATGAATTTATTAGTGCCCTAAGAAACGGTTGACCTGCGGCTGTAATTATTTTACAGATATGTTAGGTATATGAAATTTGGTACCATAGATGTTATAACAAAAAAATAATTAAAGTAACTCATTGGTTGTGTCAGCAAATGCTGGATTGAAAATCGTATACTTGAATTTTAGAGCAAACTTGGACTTACGGTGTATGAAATCATCGCATGGAAACCAAACAATGTTTTTTGTTTTTTTTTTTTAATGGGCGAAGGTGTTACCCCAGATGGCTCTGACAACCTAACGCGGACAACTACAGTGAGTGCTTAGGGCTCTCAACCGAAAATACCTGTGGGGCTCGAACCTCGGGCTCAGGGCGTTGCGTGGGGGGGCTTTTTTTATATTAAAGACTTTACATTATCTGATTACCAAACTATGGTGGTACAGTACGTATTTTATATTACTTACCCATCAGGCTACCCATGGGCGCCGGGAGGGAGGTGCCAGGGGTGCACATAGGGTGCATGTACCTAATATGGAAAGAAACACATGCTATCCATACCATTTAGTCTCTGTGCCTTTACCATGAGTTTTTAACGTACGTACTCGCTAGCGACGGCGTAAAACATTTCTATGGCAAATGTGTACAGCGCCACTAGCGGTCACGTAAAGAACTAAAATCGATAGTACGAGTCGATAGGTAAAAAACCTATCGAAATGTAGACACTGGCGAGCAACGTTTTTTAGCCTTTGCTATAGAAATTCGGTACCACGAGTCACAAATTTGACAGTTGCTATCGAGAAATACTGTATCGATAGTAGTTTACTCGCTAGTGACTAATGTAAGTTTCGATAGCAACTCATGGTAGAGGTACTGGTCTAATTTTATATTAGCTACTAATACTCATAAAACAAGTTTAATCTTACTTTGGGTACCAGAGTCCAACATAATTTTGCATTTCAAAGCTGTCTTCTGTTTGTGTCCTCCAGTGTGTATTTTATAGCAAATAAATATATTATTAATATCATAATAATGACTGTTATGATATTCAATCTTATCAGCTGTTTAGTTTTTTAGTAGCTATATAATATTTAGATGAAGATGCACCTCCCTGAAAGTAATCCTGCTGGTGGCCATGAGGCTACCTAATACCCTCAGTTACCAAGCCCCGACTCTAATTTCTAGGTGTGTTCTAATTGATATCAGTATTATATCAATTAGAATACTTTATTAGGAAAATAATAAAGTATTTATAACAAGGCTTGAATAAGAGGTTTTACCTTCAGAGAAGAGGCTTTCACGTTCTAGAGAGGTTCTTAGTATCGAAGCAAATATGAAAATTTATATTTTAATTTATTTTTCTTAATTAAACATAGTAGAAGTTAGTGTTTACGAATATTCATGTTTTCCTTCTTAGATATATTTTGTAGGAAATATCAGGCTTTTTCTTTCATTATAAATTATTTTATTCAAAACGGGCTTAGGGTTATATTGAACTAGATACCGACCCGTGGTTTTCTCGTGCCCCCACAGGATCTATTGTGTCTCGGGATAATAAACATAGCCTATGTTACTAAACAATAGTATAGCTTTATATCAAGGAAAGAATAATTAAAATCGGATGAGTAGGTGAGATTACATCCAAAATCCAAACCGACTTTTTAAAAAGCCGCGTGTAAACATATTTATATTAGCGCACTCAGGCAAAGCTGGGGTCGTTAGTTTGTATTATTAGTAAGATAAACTCAATAAGTTATCAAATCACAATTTTTTTGAGTTCCCTGCCTCAAAAGGAAAAAAAACGGAGATTCAGTAACTTTAAATTTGACCTTCATAAGTGCCTTCCGAGGGCCTAAACTGAATAAATGGTTTTGTATTTTTTGAATTTTACAACGTTGATTCGATGATGCTCAGAGGTAGGTATATTCTTTAGCAAATATCCGCCAAGCTCAACCTGTGTTTTTGCTGTTAAATATTAAAAAGGCGTTATAATATCGAAACAAAGGAAGGTGTTGTAGGTACTGATTCATTGACAATTACTCAGGCTTTGTATCCTTATTTACAAACATTACGAACAAAGCTTTTATGTGGCTTTCTTGAAATAACTAGCTGTCCCCCGCGGTTTCACCCGTGATCTCGAGTGATGTTACATACAAAAGTAGCCTGACTCCTAATAACTTCAGCTATTTGTCAGTCAAAATCGGTTTTGCTGTTTCGGAGATTAATCGAACAAACAGGCAAATTGATAAACCTTTAAAAATATTTTTTTTTGTTTTATGTTGGTACCACCATAGGCACTTTATTAAAAGCTGTTATTTTGATATAACAAACATATACATCTATTTTATTTATTTGTGTTGATAAAGGCATATGAATTACTAACGTAATAGTGTAATTGATGACATCAATTGTGTTATAATTATTATACAATTTAATATTTATGATAAATGTAACCACAATAATGGGAATCGGGATTGAACCGTTATCAATACCTCGGGGAATTACTCTTATACTGATCTTTGTTATGACCTGAACTTCGATTATGTAAGGAAAATTATAATCAAACGAGGTTTGCTTACGGCCTCTATGTTCTGTCTCTCTTGCTAACTACGCAATCTCCTGAGAGGTAAGCTTTGCGAGGCCTCGGAGCGCGCGCCTACGAAGTTTATATTAGCTGAATAGGGGAGAAGAACTCATCATTACAACCTGGCTGCACCATTACAAAAATATAAGGAAAACCACGAAGACTCTTAGTTGTTCAGAAATAAAGACCATTTCTAAACAAAAAGGAAATTTATATTGCTAAAATGACAGCATGAGTAATTTTGAAAAATTATTGCTTTTAAATAAAAAATTCTCGTGTCGAGCATCATTTGAATCGTTAGCACTCGAGTGGTAACACAAAATATTTTGTTTGTGAATTTAAAAATATAAATTGTGAAAATGATTTCTTCAAGAACATTATTCTTCGTGTGTGTGTGCGTCATGGTTTTAGCAACGGTATCCGCTTATGATATCCTCAAAGAAATTGTAAGTATTTTGCAAGTTTTTTTTTAAGTGAAAACTTTTTTGTCGGCACTTTTCTTGGGATGGGTATTAAATGTTAAACTCGCGTCAGGATACGTGACATGATCGAAAATTCGTAAGACGGTAAAAATGCACAACGTTAATGTTCACGTTTTCACTTCTGCCGGCACTCCCGGAGTGCAACCTATTGTTTTTTATACCACTTGAGCCTATAAACAAACAAGCGGTCCACCATGGTAAGTAGCCACCGCCACTTGGAGATTTGCAACACCAGGGCATCGCCAATGCGTTGTCAACCCTGAGACGTGAAGTTGTTAAGTCTCTTGTGCCTGTAATTTATGTGTCGTAGATACCTATTTAAAATTAGGGTACCGCGTGCTGTTTATTAATTTCTCATAAATGTCGCCTAGCTTAAGAATATTTTTCTATTATCTTCTCCTCGAATCCAATTGCCTACGTGATTGATCATAAATCAATTTCATACTCACTCTCATGTTATACTAAAGTGTAATGAATGAATCTATTCTCATATCGTGGAAATACCAATATAAGATTCTAAACCTTATATGTGTTACTAGCTGTCCCCCGCGGTTTCACCCGCGTTTATCGATATCATACAAAGCCTATTATTTGCGCAATGAAATATTCTCACTGATTATCAATTTTTATCAAGATCGGTCAAATCATTTTTGAGGATATATAGACAGCTAGACAAATAAACTATTACATACTATAACGTCAATGAGTCATAAAATACCTAGTAGGATAGATAGAAAACCGTAAAATAATAATTTGTTTCAAAATATTAACGAAAATTTGACATTTACTCCCTTTTTTCAGGAAGGTGCTGGCCAAAGGGTTCGCGATGCAATCATCAAGGCTGGCCCCGCCATCGATATTCTTGAAAAAGCAAAAGCCTTAATCAAAGGAAGCAGTGAAGAAAAAAATTAGAAATCAACGTGTCTATTATACGGCCGCGCTGAGACTGCAAAGAAAGTACCCGGAATGCTAGAAATAACGTTCCTGCAGGGCGATTGTGTATTCCTCTCGCAGTTAACTTTGTCCTCTTTGGCCCTATTGTTATTTCTCTCTGCACCTAGATGTGAGAATGAGATAGCAAAGACCCAACGGTCAATCTAATAGCAAATCCGCCTTAACTTCGATTCCTAGAGCCTTACACAATTGCCTAGCTGAACAGCTCTTCCACTGACAATATGTCCCTATATACATCATTACCAATACACGAACAGTTCAGAAAGCGGCTTCATATATTAGTAAACCCTCAAATGCAAATCTGTTACAAAAAAACGCATTTATAAATAATAAGTTTGGTTAAGTGTTAAAAATTTGGTTTCATTTTGACAGGCCACTTGGCTTGGTGGTTAACGCTCTGACTGCCAAACCGAAGGTCGCGGGTTCGATTCCCACCCAGGACAAACATTTGTGTGCATGGACATGTCTGTTTGTTCTGTGTCTGGATGTCAATATCTATATAAGTATGTATTTAGAAAAAAAATAAAAAAAGTATTATATGTAGTATATCAGTTATCTGGTTTCCATAGTACAAGCTCTGCTTAGTTTGGGATTGGATGGCCGTGTGTAAAGAATGTCTCAGGATATTTATTTATTATTATTATTATTTATTTCGTCCATTAACCTTAAAATATATGCTCAATATTATTAGTTGAATTTGGCTCTCTATTGTTAATTTATATATACAATAGTCAATGTCAGTATGTTCATCCTTTGCACTTCTAAATTCATTCGAATATGATAAAACTTTGGTGAGTTGGTCAGCAGCACGCAAGGGAACAAAAAAATAAAATAAACGCTAGTGTACGTAATATAAATAGAAGCGATACTTAGCTATCTTAGGAGTATTATAATACTGTTCAATTTAGGTTGAAGTAAATTGTTTTGGGTCAAAAATCGTCAGGATGTATAGAAAATAAGTGACTTTTGATAATGTCTATCAAGTGTCAAAGTCAATCGCTTTGATTCAAGTGGAATCAAAATTCAATTCAAAATTCAAAATTCAAAACCATTTATTCAGTTTAGGCCTTCGGAGGGCACTTATGAAGGTCAAATTTAAAGTTACTGAAGCTACAACCGGTTCGGAAGTCAGCCTTCAACTGAGAAGAACCGGCAAGAAACTCAGCAAGGTTACATTCTTTTTTATTTGTTATATAAATTTTTATCTATTCTGACTTTTTGGCTATTTTATAATTTCAATTTTACATAATTTTATATTTAACAATTACAAAATACTTATTATAGGTAACATTAATAAAAACAAAACAAAAAAAAATATGACAAGACTACAAAATAGAAAATAACAATAATTAGGTACTTACAACTTAAACAAGAGATTTAGAGGTGCACTGTGCAGAGAGCAGCTATTTCCATACATTTTTATCTTCAATATAATGAACTACCTTGTAATACGCTTTTTCTTTCAAAACTTTCCTAATATAATTTTTAAATTTATGATCAGACATTTTGGTTATTGAAAGCGGTATCTTATTATAAAATCGAACACAATTACCAAGAAATGACTTGTTAACTTTAGTTAGTCTAAAGTATGGAACAACTAACTTCTCCCTTTGTCTTGTATTTATACTATGAATATCTAATTTTGCCTCAAACATTCCTATGTTTCTACGTATAAACATTATATTTTCATAAATATATAGTGAAGGTAATGTCATTATATTTATTTCCCTAAATAAATCTCTTAATGATTCACGGGGACCCATACTGTAAATTGCACGAATTGCTCTTTTTTGTATAATAAATATTGATTCTATATCCGCTGCTGCTCCCCAAAACAAAATACCATAGGACAAGAGGCTATGAAAATATGCAAAATAAACTAATTTGGCCGTCTCAACATTCGTCAATTGTTTAATTTTCCTAACAGCAAAAGCAGCCGAACTTAATTTAGCAGCTAGATCCTCATAGAAAGTAGTGGATGTTCTCTTCTACTTTACTTTTAAATATTATTACATTATACTAGCTGTCCCCGCGGTTTTACCCGCGCTCCCGGATGTCACATTTTCCCGAGATTAAAAGTAGCTTATATGATATTCGAGGATGTGCTCTATGTACTTAAGTGCCAACTTTCATCCAAATCTGTCGTGTAGTTTTTGCGTGAAAGACTAACAAACATCCATACATACAAACATTCACATTTATAATATTAATGGGATATAGTTTCGTGGCTGTAACTCGCCTCGGTAAAGTAAAAAAATATTTTATAGGGCAATGTATACGTTTCTTTAATAAACTACCTAAAGACGTACAAGAATTACCTGTGTATAAAATTAAAAAGGTAGTAAAGAACAGGTATTAGAGTCAGACTATTCATAAGTGCTTGCAAAGGCCTATTTGAATAAAAATATTTTCATTTCATTCATTTTCATACTTTATATCAAAAGGGATTTTATAGTATATTTGATCATCTAGAGGATAATAACCTTTGGCAATTAATTGCTCGCCTGACAAGCTATCCATTTAAGTATTTTTATTGTAAAATTATTATTTTTTAATATCATTGTGTGTTATTTTGTTAAAACAATGTAATGACTATTTATAAGGACCTGTGAAGGCCTACATGAATAAACAATATTTCTAATCTATTCTATTATATTCTAGATTAATGACAAAAATAATAGAAGATTAACTATAATATATAAGGAATTTAGTCTTAACAAATAACAATTTTATTAATTATTTTATAAATTGTATCTGTTTTAATTCATATATTACATGATACCAGTAAATTTATTCAAAAGGGGCGTAAAAAGAGCACTTCAAGGTCGGCAACACATTCGCAATCTCCCTGGTATTGCAAATGTCCATAGGGGGCGGTGACAGCTTACCATCAGATGGACCGCCTGCCTGTTTATCAACCTATTGACGTAAAAAAGAAAAAAAAAAATCTATACAAAATTGCAGCTAAAATTTAATGTGAAATATGTTATTTACAAAATTTTATTTTTAAAATAAAATTTATAACATTTGTTTTGCTATTTTAGTTTTATTTTTACTTTCAATACTCAGAACGCTGTTTGTCGGGATGGCCGGAGTAGGGATATTTATAGTATTTTACTAGTTGTCCCCTGCGGCTTTATCCGCGTTCCCGTGGAATGTCACATGTATTATATAATACATAAAAACCTTCCTCTTCAATCATTCTATCTATAAAAAAACCGCATCAAAATCCGTTGCGTAGTTTTAAAAATTTAAGCATACATAGGGATATAGGGACAGAGAAAGCGACTTTGTTTTATACTATGTTGTGATATTATATTATACTATTGATACACTATTTGATTGAAATCCAGTAAGTATAGTCATCTACGTAAAAAAGGTTGTTAGTAAAGTTTGCTCTGTTGGAACATGGTATATTGTAGACACAATTTTTGTTTTCATAATCTTCGTCAGCATACGAGTGGAACATACTTCTAGGAGTATTTAAAAAAAGTGTTATTAAAAATATTTTCTCCATCTATTTTTTTTGTTTTTTTTTTTTACACACGGATTTCAAACTTTAGCATTTTGTACTGCTTGGACTATGGAAACGAGATAACTGATTTACATTTTTTTTCTTCTTAAAGAAGATATTAACACCCAGACACAGTAAAAACAGGCAAGCTCGTGCATACAAAACTTTGTCTTGAATGGGAATTGTATGTATGGATGTTTGTTACTCTTTCACGCAAAAACTTCCAAACGGATTTGAATGAAACTTGGCACATAAATAAAAAATGCCCTGGAACAACACCGGGATAACGTTACATCCCTCGGGAACGCGGGTGAATCCACGAAGAACAGCTAGTATGAAATGAAAAAATATATTTGGGATATGCCATGATTTTTTTTTATAATGTGTTGTAGGTTATAAGTTATCGTACATTTTATACCAGTACCTTAAAAAAATACTAGTCTGCATTTACTCTATTTTCCTTATACGGCGAAGGCATTATAGTTTATGGTTATTGTGTATACAATATAAAGTTCAAAATCGCGCGAGACTTCAACGCTGGGAGATTAAAATAAAATGTTGCGCGGTATTATTTTATTGTTTTTCTTTCGTAAGTATATGTTTTTAATCAAAACTTCTATCGTTTCGTTACGTTCAGGTTTTATTGTTGAGGAAATTTATTCAAATAAATCTGGGTTTAAATGCCAAGGGCGTTAAGTGGGCCCCCTGATTTGTATGCGGATCTGCGCCGACGTTTGATATATGTAACATATAGTATATGTACATATATATCGAATACTATATGTATTATATGTATCTGTACAAGCTAAGGTTAGATTGAGACCATATGACTTTTTAAAGAAATGTTGCTATTTATTAATTACTTCGACGGGTTACATTTGCTTTGGCATTTGGAAGCCGTTTAAGAAATTGGTAATTTTTTTTTTTTTTTTTTTATGTACTAACTTTGTTTCTTAGTTGCCAGTTGGCTTGGTGGTTAGAGACCATGACTGCAAAGCCGCAGGTCATGGGTTCGATATGGATGTGTTCATCCATGTCTGTTTGTTTTGTGTCAGGGAGTGAATATCTATATAGTTTGTATATAGTTAGTATATGTAGTATATCAGTTAACTGGTAGCCATAGTACAAGTAGTACACTCTGCTGGATTTGGGATCAGGAACGATGTGTGAAGAATGTCCTGGAAAGTTTTTAATATTTTATAATAATTAGTTTATGTTACTACCTTCTTAATTACAGTAGGTAAGTGCTTACTGTAAAATATTTATCTCTTTATTTTTATTTATTTACTATCTGTACCCAGCATGCCTTGCTAAGCGATATTTTTTACACGCTTTATATTAGCTTCACCTGTATGTATGTATGTAACCGACCCCTTTGAGCTGGTGTCAATAGTTATAAATATTTAATTGACAGATATGAGAAGGATTATCATTTCGATAATATCTTGAAAAGCACCCCCGCTTTTTTTTAAATAAAACATTTGTTTTCTTATTATATAAACTATTAATAACTTATATTTATTAATAAAATACATTATTCTTAATTAATATTTATTAAAATTTATTTTCTGTTTTTTAGTTTTTTTTTACTATTATTTTGTATCAGGAACCTTCGCTTTACTTAGTACCTAACTAAAGTTTCATAAGAACGTGATCAATGGTTTAGGAGCGCATAGAGGACAAACCAACAAGCATATTATTTATATTTAAATTATTCCAAAAACTACGTTTAATTATTGCAAGTTTCATTGTCACGATTTAACAGGCATTTATGACCAAATTTGTACAAACACCTGTTGGTGTTACAACAGCTGAACTAAGTTAAGTCACAGAGTATAATCTAGCATTTTTACACTAACGGCAAGGCCAATAATGTACGTCATTTAATTTATAAATGAATGAATATCCTGGGACTTGCCCTACACGTGACTTTTTGATCCCAAACTCTTGTACTCTAGAAACCAGAAACTCATAGGTTACTACATATACTTGTTTTTTTTCTTCTAAATGATACTTATATTATTTAGGCTCAGACACGGAATACTTTCCCTAAATATGACTTTCTGATCCCAAACTAACTAGAGTTTGTACTATAGAGACCAGATACTGATATACTACATTTACTGTTTTTTTTTTCCAAATGATACCTAATTATATTATTTAGACTCAGACACAGAATACTTTCCCTACACATGACCTTCTGACCCCAAACTAAGCAGAGCTTGTAACTATAGAAACTAGATAACTGATATACAACATTTACGTAATTTTCTTCGAAATAATACTTATATTATTTACACTCAGATACAGAATACTTTCCCTACATATGACTTTTTGATCCCAAACTAACTAGAGTTTGTACTATAGGAACTAGATAACTGATATACTAAATTTATGTACATGTTTTTATTTTTCTAAATCGTACATACCTATATTATTTAGACCCAGACACAGAAAACTTTCCCTACACATGACCTTCTGATCCCAAACCAAGCATATACTTGGTTTTTTCATCAGGGTCTCTTATGACATAGGCAATTGACACGTCAATTCTTCCCCTTTCGAATTTATCCACACCTTCAAAATATCTACAGTAATTCGAAGTACTTTTCCCCAATTCCATAAAAATACTAATGAAGTTCTAAGATACATAAGCTACTAACGGTTCGGAAGTATGATTTCAACTGAGAAGAGCCGTCGAGAAGGTCAGCTAAGTTACATTTTAAATAAATAAATATCCTGGGACATTCTTTTACTCACGGCCATCTGGTACCAAACTAAGCAGAGCTTGTACTATGGAAACCAGATAACTGATTTACTAAATATACTACTTTTTTTTTCTAAATACATACTTTTATAGATATTTACACCCAGATATAGAACAAACAGACATGTTCATGCACACAAATGTTTGTCTTGGGTGGGAATCGAACCCGCGACCTTCGGTTTGGCAGTCAGGGTATATAACCACCAAGCCAACTGGCCTGTTCAAACAAAAAATAATTTAAGTAATAACTTAATTTAAGTAATAACTTTAAGCAGCATGTCACCTGTGCACAGCACATATTTCTAGAGATTAACTATATTCAATGTAATGAACTTGTAATACGCTCTTTTAAAAACTTTATAAAATTTTTAAATTTAAGAACAGACATCTTGGATTTCTATTTTATTTATATTTCTTCTAGTAACAATATCAATAGCACTCTACGTAAATAAATCTCATACGAAACCGTGGAGTGTGAGGTATTATCCGAAGAAGACAGTTTTCAAAAAATCAGACCTCATAGACCGGGGCTGTCCGGTTTTTATAAAAGATTGCCCATCGGCTTACAAGTAAGTAATTAATTATAATTAATCAAATAATCTTCTATATATATCGCATCCTCAGAACGATAGGGGCTTAACTCAAAAAAATAATTTTTGGCACATCTCTGATTGGGTCACTTTCGCACTGAGCGGGGAGGGTGGGTCCCGGTGTTAAAGAGGCTGTAGTATCGGTAAATACGCCGAAACAGCCATCTTATGTTGTCAAGATCGAGGCCTGTTTTGAGAGTTGTGTTATTGAAAAATTTACCGTATGGCGTTAAACGATACGGTTAATTATCATTATCACACGATTAACCATTGAGTCAATCGATAATATAATCGATCTTATACTGATAATAACAAAGGTATTTTTTCAATGAAATTTATTGTTGTGGAAGCGGACCTAATAGAGGCATAAGCACGAACATCTATCGATAGCGTAGCGTCATAGTATCCAGTGCGCCAAATAACTAGTTTGTATGAAAAAATTACGATACGATTACGATAGGTGTTCGTACTTGGGGCACTGATCTCGATATGTTCAGAATACTAATAATATGTATTGACAGATAATTGTGTTATTGAAAAACGAATCCTATGGCGTAATAACAAGGTACATTAGCATCATACGATTAACTATTAGGTCAATAGATGAACCCTATATCGAAGGCAATAAAGATGATTTTTCTATGAAAAAGGTTTTCCTCACTAACCGGACTTTTAGATCTCTACTTGAGGATATGTATAACACGAGTCTAAATGGCCCGTTTTGACAGCTGTGTTATAGAAAAATTAACCTTATGGCGTCATGATAAGGTTCACCACATCATACGATTAACTATTCGGTCAATAGATAAACCTTCTTTCAAGAGCAATAAATATGATTTTTCCATGACATTTTTATTTATTACAAGCTGCCCTCCACAGTTTCACCCGCTTTCTCAAGGGATGTTACATTTTCCCGGGCTAAAAAGTAGCCTATATGTAATTCCAAGGCATTCTCTATCTATGTGCAAAGTTTCATCTGAATCCATTCGGTAGTTTTTGCTTGAAAGAGTGACAAACATCCATACTCACAAACTTTCGCATTTATAATACCAGTAAGGTTTTTAAACTTCTATTAATGTCGAAACGGGGCTTTTAAGTATTGATAAGTTATAATAATATAATGGATTCTATGGTTAATATGCAAGAATTAAATTAAATCTATTTCCAAAAAAAATTTGATTGAATTTCTGTGCAAACAAGGAAAATAACTATATTTATTGGTATAACGAAGAAAAAAAACTGTTTAAAATGTTATGTCGTATCTTAAACAAGCATAGTATTCATCTTTTTATATATAACACTAGCTGACCCGACAGACGTTGTCCTGTCTTAACAATGAATATTGAATTCGAATCTTCCGATTGAATCGACTGTGAAATGTGCACTTAGTAATGACAAATTAATTATTTTATCAATATAATTCTGACCCATGCCCCTGCTTTACATGATATTTTCAAACGACTGACATCGTTTATGTCAAACAGCATAAGGTTACATTATAAGAATTTGTATTGTCAAAAGCGGTAAGGTTACATTAGAAAAGTTAATATGGTCGTTATGTTTTCTTAAATTTTCTAATTTTTCACGCAACTTTCTTATTTTTTTCTTTCATAAGAACCTTCTCCTAACAATAACAAATACAACAAAAAAAGAATTAGCGAAATCGGTCCAGCCGTCCATGCGTGATGCCGTGACCAAGGGAAATAGGGATTCATTTTTATATACATATATAGATATAAAAAAATCTTTTAGTTTGTGTACGCTTCAAAAATTCAAAAAGGTCTGCGATTGAGCTCAAATTTTGACACGATATACAACCGGCTTCAAAGTTTGTTTTTACCTATTTTTCGCGCCAGTAACATACCCGTCACTGTGACAAAAAAATACAGCTTTTTCAACGGTCAGCTATTAACCAGCTAACACGCCATCTACTGGAAGCGATAGAAAACTGTCAAAACAGAAAAAAAAACCAATCGACATGTACTATATTTGAATTTCGGGAAACATTCGATCCCTTGGTAACGCGGGGAAACATTTTATGATTTTAAAGTCTATAGATTATTTTCCAAAATACCAGAATATATTATATAATAAAAAAAAAAAAATTGTATTGAGAATCGATTTGTATAATCCACAAATGCATTAAAAATTGTTATTTCTTTTTTGTCTTTGAATGTTACCTATATTAAGTATTTTGTAAATATTAAATAAAAAAATATATTAAATTAAATTAATAAAAAATCCAAAAAGTCAGATTAGATAAAATGAAAATATTTAACTTTACTGAGTTTCTTGCCGGTTCTTTTCAGTTGAAGGCTGACTTCCGAACCGGTAGTAGCTTCAGTAACTTTAAACATTAAATTTAGCCTTCATAAGTGCCCTCCGCGGGCCTAACCCGAATAAATGGTTTCGAATGTTGATAATTTTTTAATCCAATTTCCATCTTATTTCGCCTCTTCGGTATGAGAGCAAATAAAACTCAGCTAGAGACCTAAAGGTCCTGTAGGTGAATAAAGCCATCAGAGACCTGTAATAACTACCTATTTATAGTATACAAAATAATATTTGACAAGGTAAACTAAAAATAATACTTCCAACGAAAAGAAAAACATTTACCGAGTATCAGGGAGTTAACAGCCCGGTACATTCCCTAAGTACAAGGCAACGGAACATCTGTTATCACAAACGTTTTGCAGTTGCTAGAGATAAACACAAGTTGAAATCATCTCTACTCCATACAAAATAAGGTACCTATTTACACGACGGCTTTGCATTACGTCAGTAAAATTATGATTAAATATTGTCCATGTTAATTGGATATAAAATGATGCGAGCGTTTTGTAGAGTACCATTCAAACCGCAACCACTGCCAAGTGTATTAACCGAATTCCAAAGTTCTATTTTCAAAATTCAAATATTAAAAATGAATTTCTCAAGAATACTCTTCTTCGTCTTCGCTTGCCTCGTGGCTATGTCGACCGTTTCAGCCAGTCCCAAATGGAAGATTTTCAAGAAAATTGTAAGTATTATGGCATATGCAAACTTATTTTGATCAGACTTCACGGCTTGATATACTTTCTTAACTATGCGGCTACTATACCTCTATTGAACTAAAGTAAGGCTTTCCGAATAGCTGCTACATCATATCTCCTATTATCTGCGCATCACTTGATGCTAGTCACATTTCATAGGTCATCGGCCCACCTAGTGTCCCTATGATCCATATATCTATAGATGAATAAATTTTGAGAAGTATTAGGATGTCATGGGTTCGATTCCCGGGTCGGTTGTTATAACTCCAGATGCAAGTCATGTTGAGACTTAAAATATCTTCGGTGACTGCCTAACTCTATAGGGATTTTGGGCGTGAAGATATATGATAAAATGGCAATAATAATGACACGATGTTATCTTTCAGGAGAAAATGGGTCGCAACATCCGCAACGGCATCGTCAAAGCTGGACCAGCGATCCAAGTACTTGGAGAGGCGAAAGCGATTGGAAAGTAGATTTAAGAACTCAATTGTACTAAGATCTGTTAATCTCTAAGGAAAGTCATTAATAATAAGATTAATATTAAGACAATGTATTACAAATGCCAAATATACACTTAATTTATTTATGTCACTTTATGTCTCATTTATCAAAACAACTATACGCAATGCTTAATTAAAATATTAACAACCCTCTAGAAACTACTATACTAACTCTCAAAAATACTGGTTAAGAGTGAGTTGCAACAGCTGCACTGTAGGATTCGAAAGTCAACCTTTAACTGAGAAGAAAGGGGGAGAAACTCAGCAATATTATATCATTTTTCGTTCTATCATATTGATTACATCTGATTTTAAGGTTAATTTATTTATTCAAATGTTTAAAATTTAGAAAATATTTGATATAATTTTTTAAATATTTTTCTGACAACATTAATAATTTAAAGAATAATGAAAATAATAATCTAAATGCATGCAAAAGGTACACGTATACGGAATGCTGGTATTTCCTGACAAATCATACTTCCTTTTAATCCCCTCTTGATCAATGGGGTTTCAGAATTAAGGATTGAAATTTAATTAAGATCCGCACCAAATTACCGAAAAAAGACTTGTTAACTTTAGTTATACCGGCACGCTATGATGGCCGTTTTGGCGTTTCAGATTTTCATAGGAAAAAAAAACTGTATAGCTTTGTAATAAGGTTGATTTCCATCATCATACAATTTGCTGTCCGATCAGCAGATGCACCTTATCTCTGAAGGTATAAAGGCTATTTTTCTTTGTCATTGTTAAACTTCAAAACGGCATTCATAGCGTGCTGCAAGTTTAGTCAACACTATGGAACAACTAACATCCCCCTTTGTCTTGTATTAATATTAAGGATATCCAATTTCTACTCAACACTCCTGTTTCTACGGATAACATAATATTTTCATAAATGCTAAGCCAAGGTAATATTAGTAATGTTTATATCTCTCGATAATAACCGTCAAAGGTTTCTAGTTTGACTATGGAACCCTGAAATCTGTTAATGAATCCAGAAAAATAATCCATTTCTGGTTATTTATGAAAGGAAATAGGGTTTCTTTCTCGTACCATTACCTCAAAACTACCATTCGAAGTGGAATTTTTCGTAGACGTTTATAGGTTATGATATCGATAAACGGGTGAAACCGCGGGGGACAACTAGTAATATACGAAAACAGTTATAATATATTTCTGAAAAGAGATTTGTTCACTTGATCTACATTAGGTACTCATGAAGCCATTCCATATTATTTACAGGCATAATACTATGATGGTATTTTTGCAGGAAACATGTAATTTGCGCTCGACACTACGATGGCGCATACCGGACATTCCCTAACTACTGCGTTATGGAGTATGAAAATTGCAATAGTTGGAATAGTAAGCATTATTTATAAATTCATCTCACTCCTGTTAAATTCTAAGGTTCTAGCTCACACATCTATGGATACTAGTGGTCGCCTTGTGGTCGAAAATCAACTGTAAATCATATTTTCTTAAGGTTGAATTTTACCAAGGTTCTATCAAAGAGAAGAAGAGAAAGAAAATAAGTATTTTGTTCAATTACATCAGCTGTGAGCGAGTACAAATACGTGATTATGGGTTTACAATAAAAAATTGTGTATTTCTCAACTTTCTGCACTCCTTCTCCATATAAAAAAATTATAAAACTGAATGTGATCTGTTTGCGGACGGATGGCAGACGATAGTTGTGGAATGCTTGTGAGACGATAGAGTGACTGGTTTAGTTTTTGTAAATTTATTGATCTTATTTATTGTTATCCTTTATTTTAGTAGATAGTGTAATTGGTGAAAACCGTTCCAATTGTTAAAATAAATAAACTTTAGTAATGTCAAATCTTGCACTCCTCCATGCACACACGGGCAGCTCAAACTCATTGTGGGATTTTAACCACGACTATTCGACGTCTCTATCAAAACCACAATATTTTTAGCTTGTGATTATTTGTTTTAATATTTGTTTGCTTCGATTATTTTTCAGAATGGAGTATGATCAAGAGGACTCCATGTTGATGCTACACACTTGTAAATGTAGCTTAAAATAGTTTTAGAATAAAAACACTTAAAATATACATGAAAACTTTCATTTTAGAGTAGTAGAGGTTTTAGTGCAGAGTTCGTTTTTTTTTTTTTTTTTTTTTTTTTTATGCCACTTGGGTCGACAAACAAGCAGACGGTCCACCTGATGGTAAGTGGTCACCGCCGCCTATGGACATTTGCAACACTAGGAGCATCGCCAATGCGTTGTCGACCCTGAGACGTGAAGTTGTTAAGTCTCATGTGACGAACTCTGCACTAAGAGCTCTACTACTCTAAATCGTCCGGGGAAGTACTACCACCTTACCCATATCTGCCGTGAAGCAGTAGTGCACTTGTATTACTGTGTTTCGGTTAGAAGGATAAGGGGGCCGGTGAAATTACAGGCACATGAGACTTAACAACTCCACGTCTCAGGGTCGACTCGACAACGCATTGGCGATGCCCCTAGTGTTGCGGTGGTTACCACTTACCACCAGGTGGACCGTCTGCGGTTTATCAGCCCAAGTGGTATAAAATATATATATATATATATATATTTTTTATATATATATGTATTTTGAAGTTTACATGATAGTTATTTTTGACAACAAATTGACTGAGTTCCCTGAAACGTATAACTTGGGGTTCTTCTATAAAAGAGTGAAAATAGGCTACTAACGGGAAAGCGAGCTCCATCTTCGGCCTCATCTTCACTTACCATCAGGTAAGATTGAGGTCAATCGCAATCCCACCAAAAATAAAAAATAAAAGCGCTAATGTCTGTCCTGGGTGGCAATCCAATCCACGACCTGTGCCGTGATAATCTGGGCCTTCAACTCCCAACTCAACTGGCCCAGTCTGGAGATTTGTATAGACTTATCAAAGGAAAAGTTTATCTGAGGTTTATCTTTTCTTTCTTGTATTGGTAGTTTTAAGAAATGGATCCATTGTTGTCTGAATAAAATAATTTAAATTTTAAATGTAATATTTTAATTTATATATCGATTGAATAAATTACCGTAATAGGAGAATATACAAGCTGCAAAGCCGCACTAAGCCTTTTCAGACTACTCAGTATGCCATTTGTTTTTGAAGCTTCACTTCTATACGGACGCTCGGGGTGTTCGGCCACTCTACCCGTTCTAAGCGTCAGACGTCAGATTCAGTTGCGTTACATGATGTAATGTACAGGCGCACGCCGCAGCTGCCACTCTGTATTTTAAATTTCTATCAAGGAGGATGATAGACAGATCACAGGCGGTCCACCTGGTGGAAAGTGGTCACGGCACTCACAGCCACTGTCTATGACCATTTGCAACACCATGGTAACCATTGCAATGTCGCCCTGTGAAAAGATTTTTTAAGCCAAACATGTCATTTTATCGGCCCTCTTACCTCCCTAACTGACACCGTAATACAAGTGTACTACTGCTTCACGGCGGAAATAAGTAAGGTAAATAAGAAGTACTTTCTCGGAGGAACCCTCCACTAAGAGCTCTACTACTTTGATTTGTCTTCTGGTCTGTAAAACGTAATAGAAAATTGGCATAAGAGCTATATTTGTTACTACTGTGGGACCGATCCCAGTTTCCTCTCACCTTTTACCCGAGGCTGAAGAGAACCTCAAAGGAAACAAGATAAAACAGGAACTGCACTAATATTATATTGACAAATCAGGCAAATTCACTTGTTGATATCCTGCTTCCTACTAATATTATAAATGTGACAGTTTGTATGTATGTTTGTTACTCTTTCACGCCTAATTTAACAAATAAATTTGGATGAAACTTGACACATAAATAGTAAATGCCTTGCAATAACACATAGGATACTTTTTGTGCTGGCAAAACGTTACATCATTAGGTAACGCGGGTGAAACCGCGGGGGATAGCTAGTAATATTATAAATGCGAAAATTTGTATGTATGGATGTTTGTTACTCTTTCACGCAAAAACTACAAAATGAATTTGGAAGAAACTTGGCATATATATATAGAAAATGTCCTGGAATAACACAGAACATACTTTTTGCGCTGGGAAAACGTTAAATCCCTCGGGAACGCGGGTGAAACCAGAGTTAGTACTTCATAAACTATCATTAGGCTTAAATTAAATTGTTTCAGCAAAAGCAATATTGAAAGGTTACTTTAGTATCTATCAAAGTATGGTTACCTTGAATCAATACCATATCTATATCAATCGTTCAAACATATATATTATTTTAATTGATATTTTAAAATTATTTAGATCTTGTATCGACCATATACAATATAATCAGTGGAATGCGGGTCTCATTACTGAGATATCTGCCTACCTCTTACGGGAATAATGAGTGTGAAGATATACTGTATAAGTACCTATACATAACTATTACACAAAATAAAAATATGATGGTATTTTAAATGCGTAACAGTATTATTATTATAACAAACATAATTATATTGTCCTCAATATTAAGGATAAGGTAAACCAAAAATATGTTGCCTATAACGAAAATAAAAACATTGGCGGAGTATCAGGGAGTTAACAGTCCCGGTACATTCCCTAAGTACAAGGCAACGAATCTGTTATCAGGAACGTTTTCCAGTTGAGATAAACACAATTTGAAATCATCTTTACTACATACATAATAAGGTGCATATTTACACGACTGCTTTGTATCATACTAACTGGATATAAAATTATGTGAGCGTTTGGCAGAGCATCATTCACAAAGCAACATTTGCAAAGTGTAAACTACATTACAAAGTTCTAATTTCAAAATTCAAATATCGAAAATGAATTTCACAAGAATATTCTTCTTCGTCTTCGCTTGCCTCGTGGCTATGTCGACCGTTTCAGCCAGTCCCAAATGGAAGATTTTCAAGAAAATTGTAAGTATTATAAAATATGAAAACTTCTTTTGACCAGCCTTTTTAAGAGCTTGACAAACTTATTTTCAAAATTATGAGGCTTAGACATTTGCTGGATTAAGGTCTTTCCAAATCTGCTACTTACATCTAATTTCCATATACTTTTTATATTTTAATTTAAATTATAATTAAAATCTATAAATTAATGGATTTAATACAATTTAAAAAGAATTAGGAGAAATTATAATATCTTCAGTTGATTGCCGTCTTTTCCGTAATGTTGTGCGTAAAGATATATGATAAACTGGCAATAATAATGACATAATGTTATCTTTCAGGAAAAAATGGGTCGCAACATCCGCAACGGCATCGTCAAAGCTGGACCAGCGATCCAAGTAGTTGGAGAGGCGAGAGCGATAGGAAAGTAGACTTCAGAACTAAATTGTACTAAGATCTGTTAATCTCTAAGGAAAGTCATTAATAATAAGATTAATATTAAGATAATGTATTACAACTGCCAAATATAAACATTTATTTTATTTATGTAACTTTTTGTCTCATTTCTTTTGTTTGACCGATCTGAATGTGTGGTCAAATGCAAGTGCAAGTCAAGTGCCCATACACACATAAAAACAATCATACAAAGGTTACAGGTCAGTTGGCTTGGTGGTTAATGACTCTGACTGCCAAACCCAAGGGTGCGGGTTCGATTCCCACCCAGGATAAACATTTGTGTGCATGAGCATGTCTGTTTGTTCTTCGTTTGGGTGTAAAATATCTATATAAGTATGTATTTATAAAAAAAATGTAGTATAATGTAGTATATCAGTTACCTGGTTTCCATAGTACAAGCCCTGCTTAGTTTGGGACCAGACGGCCGTGTGTAAATAATGTCCCAGGATATTTATTATTATTATTATTTCAAAGGTTTTGACCCTCCAAAAATAATTATACTAACATTCATTATAGAAATTTGGTCTAGAGGGAGTTGCAAACGTGCAGTGTAGGATTCCGTAGTTAGTACGATGTCGATATGGTAGATTAAATCATATATTATAACAACATTATGTTATTTAAAGTGAAATACAAAGTTATTTTAAGAGTAGATTATTATTGTTTGCTCTATTGAGTTTCTAATAAATCTTTAAAAACCCAAACACATGTTATTGTTGCAAAATATGGCTAAACCTGAACAGTTGAAGCCTACGCAGTGGTGATATTTTGGATTAAAAATTCAGCATATGAGAATATTTTAATTAAAAAAAAAAATTCGAAATTCAAAACCATTTATTCAATTTAGGCCTTCGGAGGGCACTTATGAAGGTCAAATTTAAAGTTACTGAAGCTACAACCTATTATATATATACTAACCTACAATATTTTGAGGAGTAGCAATGTAGCTGGTATGTACAGATAAGTTGTATACACAGGCCATATAGACAGGCCAGTTGGCTTGGTGGTTAACGCTCTGACTGCCAAACCTAAGGTCGCGGGTTCGATTCCCAGCCAGGACAAACATTTGTGTGCATGAACATGTCTGTTTGTTCTGTGTCTGGGTGTAAATATCTATATAAGTATGTATTTAGAAGAAAAAAAAGTTATTATATGTAGTATATCAGTTATCTGGTTTCCATAGTACAAGCTCTGCTTAGCTTGGGACCAGATGACCGTGTGTAAAAGAATGTCCCAGAATATTTATTTATAAAAATAATCTTTTTAAAGCTGGATATTTCAATTTTAGTATTTATTTACAATAAAACCTATGCCCCAAACGATGTGGTACGCGGTTTCAAGCAAAAATCCATCCCCACTTTACTTGTAGGTCCTAATAACATTTTTTCCCTACTATTTTACTCGATAGCTTTGTAGGTGTGCCTATATCATACGTGTAATGTAAAATTTCAGATTTATATCACTTTGTAGCTTCTGTTACTTTAAATTTGACCTTCATAAGTGCCTTCCGAGGGCCTAAACTGAATAAATGGTTTTGAATTTTGTTTTTTTAACTAAATAATTAACCATCACAGTCATGACCTAACCCTAAAAACTGGGAAAAATGGTATTAGTATTTCTTTCTCTTACGCCGGCCAAGCATACCTAACATAACAGTTACTTCACGTTTTATTTCCATAGCATATAATAAAAAAAAATAAGCAAAGGTAAATAGCTATACACCCTCACCATCACTCAACTATCAATAGAGGTAATATCACAGATCGCCAATACTCGTTCATATGGACATTGAATGAAAAAAAATGTGCTCTGAGTTGAAAAGTTGAAGGTGTGTTTTTACATTGTGTGCCGGTCCGGCAGCGCCATTATCTGCCGGTATATCAATAAACCCAACATGAAAATACCGTTGTCCAGTCAGTGTAAACACGTTCATTTTTATGTCATATACTGAACAAGTAAACGGCCTACCTAATGGAAAATGGTTACCGCCGCCTATAGACATTTGCAATACCAGGAGCATCGCCACTGTGTTGTCGACCATGAAACAATGTTGTTAAGTCTCATGTCCCTGTAAATACACCGGCCGTCGATGTTTTCATTTACTGGTAGCTCAGAATTATTGTACAATTATGACCCATGACTATTCGACGTCTCTTATCGTCTCGTTTATGATGATTTGTATGGCTTGATAACGTTTTAGAATGGAGTATGATCAAGAGAAACCCATGTTGATTGCTAAACACTTATAAATAAATAAATATCCTGGGACATTCTTTACACAGGGCCATCTGGTCCCAAACTAAGCAGAGCTTGTACTATGGAAACCAGATAACTGATATACTACATATACTACTTTTTTTTTCTAAATACATACTTATATAGATATTTACACCCAGACACAGAACAAACAGACATGTTCATGCACACAAATGTTTGTCCTGGGTGGGAATCGAACCCGCGACCTTCGGTTTGGCAGTCAGAGCGTTAGCCACCAAGCCAACTGGCCTGTCGAAACTAGCTTAAAATCTTATACCTTTAAACGAGCAATTCTTATCATCTATATAATCTGAATCTCAGAAATGGCTCGAACGATTTTCATGAAATTAAGTAAACAGGGGGTTTTGAAGACGAGAAATCGATCTAGCTTCAGGTAGCATCTAGGTTTCATTTTTAGAAAACGTCGTTTTATCCGTGTTCTCAGCCAATGAAAACTGCTACAATGTCATTAGAAAACGAAGGTAAAAGGTTTCCAAGTTCCTTTTTTTGTGAGAAAAAAAAATCTATTAATGGGAGCCCTTTATTAACGCAACTAATTCGTATCTAGGTATATATGACAGAATTAAAAAATAACAATACGGTATTAAAGAAAGAAAGAAAATATTTATTTTGGACTCACACAGCATCAACATAGACAATTTCATTGAAATTATAAATTACACACAGATACAATATAGCAATAACAACACAATTATACAGTATACACTGTGTGAGGCCAAAAAGGCACCTATCACCGCAGCGCTGATATTCTGGTATTAGTTATATTAGTAAAGAAACCCCGAGCAAAGCCCGGTCATCCAGGTACTAGATAATATGAATGCTAAAACTGCCATTATTTCGAAAGTTTACATGATAATTACTACTTGGTACAATTATTATATAAAATAATTAATAAATATCCCGCTAGATTCTTTACACTCGGCCATCTGATCCCAAATTAAGCAGAGCTGGTTCCTACTGGTTTACTTTAGTAGGTGTACTATGGATACTGGTGAACTGATTTACAAAAATTTTTATACATACTTATTAATTTATTATAATTTTTTTTATGCAGCTCGGTCCAATAAATAAGCAGAGGCTCCACCTGATGGTAAGTGGTCACCGCCGCTATGGACATGTGCAACACCTGGGCATCGCCAATGCGTTGTCGACCTTGAGACGTGATGTTGTGAAGTCTCATGTGCCTGTAATTTCACCGGCTACCTTTCTAACCGAAACACAGTGCGCTACTGCTTCTCGGCGGAAATTACTAAGGTAGTACTTCCCCAGACGAACTCTGCACTAAGAGTTCTACTACTCAAAATATATGTATTAGATACTGTCTGGGAAGAATGGTCCCAGGATATTTATTTATTTATTTACTTATGCTTTACTATTCAGACGTTACAACAACCATTAAAACCAAGCAATTACACACAGAATTAGCTATAATGCTGGTTTGATTATATTTGAAACAATAGAGTTAGTTATGTTATTTCATGGACAAAAGGTTGGGCGGGAGTTCATCATTTAATACAATGTAAAAGTAATTTGGTTACCGGGAAATTACTTTGACAATCTCTTCAGCCTTTCGTAATAAGGTGAGAGAAAAGCCGGGGTCGGTCCCAAAGTAATAATAAATTTACCGCTTACGGGATAAATGTCAATTTGCTTTATGTTTTATACTGCAGTGGAAGAATTAGAACTGGTAGAGTTGTTAGTGGAGAGTTCGGGGAAGTACTTAACCTTACCCATTTCCGCCGTGAAGCAGTAGTGTACTTGTATTACTGTGTTTTCTATTTATTATTACCAGTATTTTCTGTTTGTTGTTATCATATGTAACGTATACTACCGGCACGCTATGATGGCCGGTTTGACGTTTCAGATAGTCATAGAAAAAGAAACTGTATGGCTTTGGAATAAGGTTGATTTCCATCATCATACAATTAGCTGTTGGATCAATAGATGAACTTTATGTCTGAAGGAATAAAGGTATTTTTTCTTTGTCATTGTTAAACGTCAAAACGGCCATCATAGCGTGCCGCAAGATTAGTTAGGATCCTTAATATTGTTTCATAAAACATATTAAATTTTGAACAGTAAAATATGCAATTCTTTTATTTCACCCGTTTTAATATGGGTAGACTTTTTTTATATTTATCCGAAATCGCCTAATTATACTTCAATCTAGCCTAGGTAGGCTAATAATTAATTTAAATCTATCATAAACTTATAAATTCAACAAAACATGGAATGTTCCCATCGGCAATTTTCTTGTTGTCTCTATTATTAAGCTAGAAATTCAAAAATTCTAAACCATTTATTCAGTTTAGGCCCTCGAAAGGCACTCATGAAGGTTAAACTTAAAGTTACTGAAACTACTAAGACACATTGCTATCGTGTTCTTTATAATAAAGTATCCTGGGACATTCTTTACACACGGCCATCTGATCCCAAACTAAGCAGAGCTTGTTCTATAGGAACCAGATAACTGATATACTACATACTTTTTCTAAATACATATGTGGCGACATCTATGAACACGCCTACAATCCTTCACCGCCCGCACTACAGTGATGTGGCGACATCTATGAACGAGTAGAAAACACGCGAGAATCCTACATCGCACTATCAAGATTCTCTCAGGATTTGACATATATACAAGGATCCAACATCAACAGTTGGACCGCGGTCCCCAGGCATGATCACCTAGCCTGGCGGAAGATCTTTCCTTTTAAATGGAGGAGTCTCACACCTCGCTCCTCCAAAAGTGGTGACCCCGACGTGATCCCCATCACTTCGCTTCAAGCTCAGCTGGCTCCTCACTCTCCGGCGTGGCGGTTTCTGCACACGTGGACTACTGTGGGAAGCCTCAACCCATCGCAGCAATCCCGCTCAGTCTCGACTCACCGTAGACTTCCGAGCAGCACTGGCACTTGCAAGCTTATCAGCAATGATGCAGCAACAACTGATCGACCTCTGGTCTAGGAAGGGAGTGATGTGGCGACATCTATGAACACGCCTACAATCCTTCACCGCCCGCACTACAGTGATGTGGCGACATCTATGAACGAGTAGAAAACACGCGAGATTCCTACATCGCACTATCAAGATTCTCTCAGGATTTGACATATATACAAGGATCCAACATCAACAGTTGGACCGCGGTCCCCAGGCATGATCACCTAGCCTGGCGGAAGATCTTCCCTTTTAAATGGAGGAGTCTCATACCTCGCTCCTTCCATACATACTTATATAGATATTTACACCCAGACACAGAACAAACAGACATGTTCATGCACACAAATGTTTGTCCTGGGTGGGAATGGAACCCGCGACCTTCGGCTTGGCAGTCAGAGCCGCTAACCACCAAGCCAACTGGCCTGTCATATTATACACAGCACTTACACTATTCCACTAAGGTTCACTATACACTAACACTAGACTAATTCGAATGGTTTGGTACTTTTTAGACTTCTCTCTATGTTTGTGAGGTGTAGGATATGAGAAGTGTATGGTTAGTATACTAATGTCTGGTGTGTCAAAACCTTTTAAAGTAAGCTTTGTATGGGTTTTTTCTGGGTGCATGGGGTTGTACTGGAGTACACATTCACTGTGGGAAGTTATGCTGTAGTTGTTACCTTTTTTCGAGTAGAAGAGCTCTTAGTGCAGAGCTCGTCCGGGGAAGTACTACCACCTTACCCATTTCTGCCGTGAAGCAGTAGTGAACTTGTGTTACTGTGTTTCGGTTAGAAAGGTAAGGGGGCCGGTGAAATTACAGGCACATGAGACTCAACAACTTCACGTTTCAGGATCGACAAAGCATTGGCGATGCCCCTAGTGTTGCAAATGTCCATAGGCGGTGGTGACCACTTATCATCAGGTGGACCGTCTGCTGTTTGTCGGCCCATGTGGTAAGAAATGATGCAAAACGTTACAGTAATAAATTAAGTGTTTATATTTGGCATTTGCAATACATTGTCTTAATATTAATCTTATTATTAATGACTTTCCTTAGAGATTAACAGATCTTAGTACAATTTAGTTCTGAAGACTACTTTCCAATCGCTCTCGCCTCTCCAACTACTTGGATCGCTGGTCCAGCTTTGACGATGCCGTTGCGGATGTTGCGACCCATTTTTTCCTGAAAGATAACATTTCATTATAATAATTACCCTTTTATCATATATCTTCAATCACTGAAAAAGCGGGAACTAACAGAAAATATTATAATTTCTTCAAATACTTCCTATATAGTATTATTTTTATTATATAGTATGGATTCATTCATTTATAGATTTTAAATTAATAATTAAGCATTTATATTAATATAAAAAAAGAATTGAAGGAGATTAGATGTAGCAGATTTGGAAAGACCTTAGGGTAGCAAATGTTTATCCTACTAATATTATAAACGCGAAAGTTTGTATGTATGGATGTTTGTTCCTCTTTCACGCCAAAACTACCTAACGGATTTGGATAAAACTTGGCACATAGATAGAGCATATATTGGAATAACATATAGGCTACTTTTTATTCCAGGAACATGTCACATCTCTCGGGAATGCGGGTGAAACCGCGGGAGAGAGCTATAAGATCATAATTTTGTAATCATATAGAGACTTTTTGTAAATATTTTTTTGAAAAACTTACAATTTTCTTGAAAATCTTCCATTTGGGACTGGCTGAAACGGTCGACATAGCCACGAGGCAGGCGAAGAGGAAGAAAAATATTCTTGAGAAGTTCATTTTATATATTTGAATTTTGAAATTAGAACTTTTATTTGTAATGTTGTTACTACACTTTGCAAATGTTGCGGTGTGAATGATGTTCTGCCAAACGTTCACATCATTTTATATCCAGTTAGCATGATACAAAGCTATCGTGTAAATATGCACCTTGTTATGTATGTAGTAAAGATGATTTCCACTTGTGCCTATCTGTAGCAACTACAAAACGTTCCTAATAACATATGTTTTGTTGACTTATCCTTAGGGAATGTACCGGGACAGTTAACTCCCTAATACTCGAATTTTTGGATTTCAAATAGAGAATATTAATTTATGGTTCAAATATTATTATATGAACGGTTCTGCTGGTGGCCTTGATGGCATCACACCACAGCATTTTAAAGACATGATATGCAATGCCACTGGCGATACCGGTAAGGCCCTTTTGAACAATATGGCAGCGTTAATCAACATAATGCTCGCAGGGTCGGTTAATCCAGAAATAAGTCATATCCTATATGGCGCCAATCTTTGCGCACTTAAAAAGAAAGATGGCGGTATCAGACCTATTGCCGTCGGTACGACTCTGCGACGTATAGCTTCCAAAATATGCTGTAAGTACATCCTTCCTGGTCTATCCAAAAAATTCCAGCCCACTCAATTAGGTTTTGGTAGCAGAGGGGGTTGTGAAGCCGCTGTCCATGCACTTAGAACCAACATATTGAACAACGGAAGTGAAGTTGTGCTAAAGGTGGATGTACAGAATGCTTTTAACTCTGTTGACAGGACAGCTATGCTCAGTGAAATTAAAAAATATACACCTGAAATTTTTAATTATCTATATCAATGCTACAGTACTCCTTCAACCTTAGTTTATAAAAATAATCTCCTCCATTCAGCAGTTGGCTGTCAACAGGGTGATCCCCTTGGACCAGCTATTTTCAGCCTCGCTATTCATCCCATAATTTCATCATTAAAATCTAAATTAAATATTTGGTATTTAGACGATGGTACCCTAGGAGGCGACGTCGCCTCGGTGCTACGGGACGTTGATACACTCATCTCTCACTTCAACACCATTGGCCTTCAATTAAATTTTTCGAAATGTGAATTATTCATTTCAGACACCATACCAAACAACACTACACATTCCATTGTCAATGATTTCAATATGATCTGCCCAAACATTAAAATCCTGGGCAAAGAGAGTCTTCGCCTCCTAGGAGCACCCATTTTAGATGAGTCTATCCCACCATTTTTAAATGAACAAACTTTAAAATTTAACGAAATTACCGATCGTCTTTTAAAAATCAATTCTCATATAGCCTTCACCATAATTCGCTTTTGTGTGTTCGTTCCAAAATTCACATATGTCATTAGATGTAGTCCTCTATGGAAATTTGATAACCTTTTAACCCCCATTGATAATTTCATTCAGAAAACCATGATCCAAATTCTAAATTGTCCATTAAATGACAGAACTTGGTGCCAGGCATCATTACCCATACGGTTCGGCGGCCTGGGCATCAGAAAAATTTCCAGTGTTTCCCTTCCGGCATTTTTGTCCTCGACTTACAGTATTTCAGACCTATTTAGCAAAATTATCTCTCCGTCACTTAAAGACGCTGAGATATCTTGTTCAGTCGAGGCTAAAAATGCCTGGATCACAGCTTGTTCAGGGGAAAGCATTCCCCTATATCCAAAAGTCCAAAGACAGTGGGACGAGCCGCTTTGCAAGACAGTACAGCAAGATTTACTTAACACGAGTTCTAACCTTTCAGAACGCGCTCGTCTCCTTGCAGTTTCAGAGCGGGAGTCAGGGTACTGGCTACAAGCTTTACCATCCACCAACATCGGTACCTTACTAGACAATACCTCATTCTCTCTAGCCATCTGTCTACGCCTGGGTACCTATACGAATGAGCCCCATCGCTGTCTATGCGGTAATGACGTGGATCGACTAGGTTACCATGGTCTGTCATGTCGCCGCAGCGCTGGCCGCCTATCGAGACACGCTGCAATCAATGACGTCATCCGCAGGGCCTTTGCCACTGTTCACGTGCCGGCCATCTTAGAGCCGAACGGAATAGCACGTGATGATGGTAAGAGGCCCGATGGGATGACGTTATTGCCCTGGAGTCGTGGCAAACCTCTAGTGTGGGATGCAACATGTGCAGATACCGTTGCACAATCCCACCTAGAGTCAACTTCCAAGGCGGCGGGTGCGGCAGCGACTGCCGCTGAGAGCTCGAAGCGGCGGAAATATGCGACCATCGGCGATGGTTACATATTTGCACCGTTTGGAGTAGAAACGCTTGGGCCATGGGGACCAGAGGCGCGTAAATTATTCAAAGACCTTTCGACGCGCCTCATCGAGTCATCCGGTGACCAGAGGGCTGGCTCGTATTTTGGTCAGAGAATAAGCTTAGCCATACAAAGAGGAAACGTAGCCAGCCTTCTGGGCACTTTACCCATAGACAGCTCCAATAATTTAAATTCAGTTTTTTATTTATAGGTTATTGCTTTACTTATAAGTTAATTTTAAGTAGTTTAGTATTTATTAATTAAATTAAATTCATATTTTCTATGTTTTGGATTGATTAAAGTGATTTATTAAAAAAAAAAAAAAAAAAAATTATTATTTAATAAAAAAAAAAAATATTATTTTGTACAATATAAATAGGAAATTATTAAATCCAGTTTGTTGTAATATAAAACTGTTAGGCATTGAAAATACCGTCACATATATTTTTGTTTGTAATAGACATGTATCTTCACGCAGATTATGTGTTAACATGTTATTACCTGTTAACAAACAGGCTGGCCGTTTGTTTGTTAAATTGTGGCATATTAGCAACCAGAACGAATTATCTATTATATTATATAACCATAGTTATTATTAACATAACCGACGCTAAAAAACAATGAAAAGTAGTCACCGCAGCCTATGGAATTGCAATACCAGGGGCATCGCCAATGCGTTGTCGACCCTGAGACGTGAAGTTGTTTAGTCTCATGTGCCTGTAATTTCACCGACCCACTTACCTTTCTAACCGAAACACAGTAATACAAGTGCTCTACTGCTTCACGGCAGAAATTGGTAAGGTGGTACTTTCCTGGACGAACTCTGCACTAAGAGCTCTACTGCTCGATAATTTCTATGGAATGGAAGAATCCTGTTTTAAAGCACCACCTAAATCGTTACAACAATTCCTTCACTACTATATATTTTTGATTAAACAAACATCGCTTATCTGTCGCTTGAGATCGGTAAAGTACCCGAGAGAGAGCGATAATGCATACTACATGCCATGCTGGGGCTTAATAAATCAACGGTGGAATGCGGGACTGATTACTAAGATATCTGCCAAACTCTTTGGGATTAAGAGCGTAAAGATATATATTATAAGTAATTTTTTTATAAAAATACCCTGGGACATTCTTTACACGCGGTCATCTGATCCCAAACTAAGCAGAGCTTGTACTATGGAAACTAGATAACTGATATACTACATATACCACTTTTTTTTTCTAAATATGCACTTATATATAAATTTACACTCAGACACAGAACAAACCGACATGTTCTTGCGCACAAATGTTTGTCCTCGGTGGGAATCGAAACCGCGACCTTCGGCTTGGCAGTCAGAGTCGCTAACCACCAAGCCAACTGGCCTGTCTATAAGTATATCATCTTTATCTATTTCACTCAAAAGTATTTGCAATGTTTAACAGTTCTATATTATAACAATCTGAATTTAATAACTACCTATTTTGATTGTACAAAATTAAATTTGATAAGGTAAACCAAAAATAAATTCCCTATTACGAAAAAAATAACATTGGCTGAGTATCAGGGAGTTAACAGTCCCGGTACATTCCCTAAGCACAAGGCAGCGAATCTGTTATCAGGAACGCTTTCCAGTTGCTAGAGATAAGCACAAGTTGAAATCATCTTTACTACATACATAATAAGGTGCATATTTACACGGCTGCTTTATATAACTCTAATTGGATATAAAATGATGTGAGCGTTTGGCAGAGCATCATTCACAAAGCAACATTTGCAAAGTGTAGTTAGTAACTACATTACAAAGTTCTAATTTCAAAATTCAAATATCGAAAATGAATTTCTCAAGAATATTCTTCTTCGTCTTCGCTTGCCTCGTGGCTATGTCGACCGTTTCAGCCAGTCCCAAGTGGAAGATTTTCAAGCAAATTGTAAGTATTAAAAAACAGTAAGTATGCAAACTTATTTTGATCAGACTCCATCTCAACTCATTAACTTTTTTTAATTCATGAATCAATAGACATTTGCACTGCTTATCGCAGGTCCATATAGCTACCACATCTAATCTCCTCCAATCTGCGCATCGCCCGATGTTTGATACGTTCGGCAGTTTATCTGCCCTCTTAGTACCCCAAGATCCTAACTACAGAATGGTTCTTTACCATATAAGAGGAATTAGGAAATTCTGGGTTCGATTCCCGGCTCAGGCATAGTATAGTTAACGTTTTTGATGTTATGAAATCATTGTAGCCCTACATTGTTAAAATGTGACCTCTGCGTACCTTTTTGGTGATATTGGGCGTGAAGATATATAATCTAAGGGCAATTATAATAATAAAATGTTATCTTTCAGGAAAAAATGGGTCGCAACATCCGCAACGGCATCGTCAAAGCTGGACCAGCGATCCAAGTAGTTGGAGAGGCGAGAGCGATAGGAAAGTAGTCTTTAAGAACTCAATTGTACTAAGATCTGTTAATCTCTAAGGAAAGTAATTAATAATAAGATTAATATTAAGACAATGTATTACAAATGCCAAATATAAACACTTTATTTATGTAACCTTTGTCTCATTTCTTAGTAAAAGCTACAGCTAAGTATTCATTGTGCTAAGTTATAATCACAATGAATTTGTGGTCAAGTCCAACACATAAAAAAGTCATACAATGCTTAACTTTAAGTTTTGACCCTTTAGAAATAATTAGACTAACTTCGACGACAGATTGAGTTGCAATATATGCTGTATAGGGTTCCACTGTCGGTATGATGTGGTTCAACCGTAATCCCCAGTAATCTTAATAGTTCCGTACAGAAAAACTATTTATTTCTAAAAAATAACACAGCAGTATAAAATATAAAGAAATTGCTTCTGCAATAAGGCCTAAATTGTTTGCACTGATAATGTTTGCAGAATACTCTATTTTGTATTTTCTCTTTGTGGTGTGAACAATAAAGTATTTTGTATTGTATTGTAATGTATATGTATTTGATCTAAATATGAGTTTATTTATAACTTAAAATTACAAAAAAATACATACAGTAAAAAAAATGGGAAAGAAAAGATAGATTAAGCTTCTCATAGAAGAAACAGCTGATCTAAATCGGAGCTGCCGGTGGGTAGCGTGCCCAGCTGGCGGCATTGCCAGTACAAGCTCTGCTTAGTTTGAGACCAGATGGGCGTGTGTTAAAGAATGTCCCCAGGATATTTATTTTATTATTTATTTTATGTAATCAATGGCGATAGGATTTAAAACGAAATATTTGATAGTACTGTCCACAGTTTCATATTTGAAAAAAAAAACAGTTTCGTTGGTGGGGTGAAGACAAATTGAACAAAAAAAATCATTTTCAAAGCTTGTACCTTCGTAAAAAAGACTTTGAGTTAAAGAAACGTTTGCCCCATACAGCCAGTTTGACCGCCCTGTTGACTAAGCGGTTAGAGACATTGACTGCCACGCCACAGGTCGCGGCTTCGATCAAATATTTGTGTGCAAGAACATGTCTGTTTGGGTAAATGGATAAATATTAAATATCCATATAAGTATGTATTTAAAAAATACTAAATGTAGTATATCAGTTACCTGATAGCTATACAAGCAGTACAACCTGCTAATTTGGGATCAGGTAAACATGTGTTGAATGATATTTTTATCCTTTATACCATGTGGTACATGAAATAGAAAAAAAAACAGACTTCTTTCTAATAATATATTTTATTACTAACATAATTCAAGGTACAAAGGAATGATAGTTAAAAACGTACATAGAAGCTAAAAGGCTATAAAACAATCAAGAATTTCAAATCGAAACCTTTAAAAGAAGAAAGTACTCAAAAGTTTTAACTAAATTGGGTCATTTATCAAAGGAACTGAAAATTTTGTATGAACAATGAAAATTCTGCTAAAGCTATGGATCACAACTTCCATCGCCTAAGTAATTCCAGAACTCTGAAAAATTAATAAAGGCAAATTAATATTAAATATTAATTATCTGTAGTCTTAATTTAAAAGTGTGCGAGAAATCTTCACTCGTAGTTTACAGAGGAAGAGTTAAATTATAAGTCTCGTCTTTGTATTCTTAACAAATATATTTAATCTAAATTATAAACAAAATATGGTTCCTTTGACGCACCATCACATCAAAATACTTAACATATCGGGATGGGACTGCTACCATTCGACGCGGATTTTTTCCGAGATGTTCATAGGCTATATCTGATATCGATAAACACAGGTGAAACCGCGAGGGACAGCTAGTTATCTATATAGTTAATAATTTGGGATCAAGTGACTGTGTGGTCAATTTTAAAAACGACTAAACATATTTTTAATGTAGTTACATAGACTTCAAAACTTATGGAAATAAACATAGTATAATTGAATAGTCATACATTGTACATACATTTTTGTTTTGACTGAAGTTCGGCGAATATTTATGATAGATATTGTAAAATACAATATTTTTATAATATTTATCGAATTGAATATTGCTATACTATAGACAACTTTTTTTATTTATCTAAACCTGCGTACAACCTATACAGAGAGAAGAATCCTTTTTTAACGTACCACCTAAGTCGTTACTACAATACTTTTTTCATACTTTTTGATCCAACGTACATCGCGATGGAAAATGTTCGGAATAAAATTCTATTGAAAAAGCATTTTTGCTCTAATGTAGCGATAGTAACGGTCCCAAATTGTGTATGTTTAAAGTATACTGCGGTTTATTGTAATTTTAGCTATAAGAATAATTTAAAGGACTTGACTCTTTGTTATTCTGTTTGTCTAAAAAAATAACTAACTACATTTTAATACAGCTAATGTGCCCATTTCGCCATGAAGCAATTGTATTACTGTGTTTCGGTTAGGAAGGTAAGGGGGCCGGTGAAATGAGAACGAGACGGCACATGAGAATTAACTACTTTACGTCTCAGGTTCAACAACGTATTGGCGATGCCCCTGGTGTTGCAAATGCTCATAGGCGGCGGTGACTTCTTACCATTGGTGGACCATCTGCTTGTTTATCTTTATGTGATTGTATCTATTTGTGATGTAATTTTTATTGTTATGTGGTATAAAAATAATAATAAATACCATTAGGCTCCCTGCAATTTTCATAATTCATATGACAACGGCTGTCGAATGTCATTTTTGCATTTTTCTCGTTGTATGAGCAAATCGTTTCTTGATTTTTTGTTGAGTATCTAAAAGTATAAACATGTATACCACCTTTATCAGTATAAGGTACTAATATTTATATTTTGACAGGCCAGTTGGCTTGGAGGTTAGAGACCGTGACGGCCAAGTCGCAGATCGCGTCTTCGAATCCCACCCAGGACAAACATTTGTGTGCATGAACGTGTCTGTTTGTTCTGTGTCGGAGTGTAAATATCTATAAACAAGTAGTCTATGCAGTATATCAGTTACCTGATTTCCATCGTACAAGCTCTGCTTAATTTGGGATCAGATGGCCGTGTATAAAAATAATGTCCCAGGATATTTATTATTTGGATGAAACCGCGAGGTGGCTTAGCCATACATATGAATGGTGAATTAGACTCTATACATAATATGTATTAAAAGCAGATGCAGAGCTCTTAGGGCAGAGTTCGTCCGGGGAAGTACTACCTTACCTATTTCCGCCCTGAAGCAGTAATGCATTTGAATTATTTTGTTTCGTTCGAAAGGTAAGAGGGCCAATGACATTACAGACACATGAGACTTTACCTCTTGACGTCTCAGGGTCGACATTGCATTGACAAATAAAAGTGTTGGTAACAACTCAAGATATTCAAAATGTTGATCGCCAACGCGTATCCCAAAAATCTCCCTAAAATATCAGTGTCCCATGAATTTGATATCTTTCCCTTTAAACATTCTCAAACCTACCAAAACCTTTTTTTGGCATTTAACTTTGAATCAGATAAGTTAACAGATACAAGCTGTGCTTCGTGTATTCTTTCGAGTTCCCGAGGAATGCAACATTTTCGCGAGATCAAGAGTTTTATATACATTTCTAATCTCACTACCTGCCCCGACAAACGTTGTTTTGCCATATTTACTTTATTATAAAGTATACATGAAAATTTATCGGACTATAATTATTATATTTGATTGCCATCTTGCAACTCTATTGGGGATCTGTGGATGGAACAGAATACTATAAAAATCGCGATTTAAAAAGAGATGATCGTAGAAGGGTGAAAATTTGAAGATGTATGTATTTTTCAATACTATTCATATAAAATAAAAATAAAATATTTCGTCGAAAAAAAAAGGAATTTTAGGTGTGGAGAAACCCTTACTTAAGGGTATGAAAAAAAGATAGTGGCCGATTCTCAGACCTACTCAATATGCATATAAAATTTCATAAAAATCGGTCAAGGTGTTGTGGAGGAGTATGGTAACTAACATTGTGACACGAGAATTTTATATATATGATGATGATGTATGTATGTGCCAAGTTTCATCCGAATCCATTTCTTAGTTCTTGCATTAAAGATTGATGCATTTATACATCCATACTTCCATCCTCAAAAACGTTTATAATATTAGTAGGTAGGATTCTTGTACCTGTGTATTGTAGTGGTAAGACATTTGATGTAGTCATCCATACATTCCTCCAATATCATTTCCTGGGATGTTTTATTTATATACATGTCATTTAATTCTGAAGGCATAGGTCGAGCCGCTTCTAAACTGTCATAATCGATTTCTTGAGAAAATCCTGTAAATCCGGTAGTTTTTATTTACATTACACTTTTTTTTTACTAAGGTTGCAAACAAACTGACGGTCCGTCTGATGGTAAACGGTCACCGCAGCCTATTGACGCTTGGAACACCGTGGGGATTACTCACGCGTTGCCAACCCTGAAAAAATAATTATCTGCCAAAGACTTCAGTTTCTTGCTGGTTCTTCTCAGTTGAAGGCAATATCGAACCGGTGGGAACTCCATTAGTTTCGACCTTTTTTTTATACGTCAGGTGTTTGGTGATACATGAAAATTGGAGGATGGTAGCCAGTCAAAAATTACAACTACCGTGCTATGGTTTTCTCACGATGTTTTCATTCACTGATCATGTTCATTGAAGGGTCAGAGATCTGAACCTTAACTATGGTGTCCATAGTGCAATTTTGAGAATAACTGAGTGTTCTTAATGAAGATCAGGAGTTTGTTATCCCCTAAGAAGTGGGCTGTTTTCTCAGCATAGGCATAAGTAAGCCTTATTTTTTTTAAGTAATTCATGCTATAAATCCTGACATATTTCGAAGAGGGTTTGAGATTTAAGTGCGTAAAGTATTAAATCTATTTAGTAAAATGGATGCTCAGGGTCGTATGAGATGTCTACAAATAACTCTTTTGATTTATTTATATATATAACTAGCTGTCACCCGCGGTTTCAACCGCGCTTATCGATGCCATATATATAACTATCTTGGAAAAATTCCGCGTCGAATGGTAGCAGTCCCATCCCGATATGTTCAGTAGTTTTGAGGTGATGGTGCGTCAAAGGAACCCTATTTTACTTTTATATGTATACATACGAGCTTGGCCCCGCGGTTTCACCCGCGTTCCCGAGGGATGTAACATTTTTTCGACACAATAAGTATCGTTATCCGTTATTCCAGGGCATGTGCTATATCTGTGCCAAGTTTCATCCAAATCAGTTTGGTAGGTTTTGCGTGAAAGAGTAACAAACATCCATACATACAAACTTTCCCATTCATAATACTAATAGGATATAGAAGATATATCTGTGGGCTTTGAAGTACCCGCCTGGCTGAATACTGCTATCAAGTGGAAAATCTGACACCTACTGGTGTGTTCCAGGAGCTGTCAATTAATCCTTGGTTTGCATGCTTACCACTTCCGACCACATCATCATTGGCTATTGAGATTGTGGTCAAATATGACCCTCAATAAAAATACTGGATAAATTACAGGGTACGGTTTTCTTTTGTTTTATTTTAGTAACAATTTAGTAAAAAGTGACCTCCACATTAACAACTCTCTGTGAGCCAATCACAGAAGATCATATTATGTGTACGTAAATTTTAATTTAATCCTTCTAGTAGATTCACAAGCAATAGCCTGACAGACAGACACACGAGTCTGTGTCGTCTTTTAAAAGTAAGAATTTATTTCTAAAACTCACCTATCGAAAACAATGTATTTACTTTAATAAACAATAATAAATCATTAATCATTTCTTTTTCTTCTAAATTACTTCATTATTTATGTTTTCCTGTCACTCTATTGCTCACTGTAACTGATGGTAAGTAAAATAATTTATGGTTAATTACAATGTTCTTTGAAGTTATAATGTTACACTCAATTTAGCTTTGAATTACTCAAACGAACCTCAAAAAGTAATTAGAAATGTGCGTTTTTAATTAAATACATACTTAAATTGGTATTTTCATCAACACGTTATTACCTCTTTTTAACCGACTTCATAGTTATAATTAAGCAAATTTTTTTTGTGTTTACCATATTGTTGACGGCCAGTTGTTGTGGAGGTTAGTTACCCTGACTTTCAAGGTACATTCGTGAGTATGGTTCCTCAGAACAAACATGTCTATACATGGACATCTATTTGATTTGTGTTTGGATACCTACGTATAAGCAGAGGCGTAGCTAGATAGCCTGGGGCAATAAATCAAGTAAATCAGTAACTAACCTATTCCTACTAACCTATTTAAAATCGTTTATTCCCCCCTCCTCCAGACTTTGGGGGCCCGAGGCTCTGCCTCGTCTAGCCCCCCAGTAGCTACGCCACTGTTTGTAAGTCAGAGTCCGAGGGGCCCCCTGAGCTTGAGGGCCCGGGGCACTGCCCCGTCTAGCCCTCCGGTAGCTACGCCACTGGGTATAAATAAGTATGTGTTTAGTTTAAAAACTTATGTAGGTTATCAGTTATCTGGTTTTCGTTAGTACAAGCTGGGTTTGGGAACAGATAACCGTGTGGGGCAGTCCCCAGGGACTGTTCCAGGGACAGTTCCCTGGATATTTATTATTATAATTTTTGTAACAATTTCTTTTTCAAACGTGGTTTTTGAAATAGGTAGATGTTTGTGCTTGTATACAATTTATTTCGGCTTCCTGAATTTCTCAAATATTAAGATTTCCTTTGATGAACAGAACATATTTAAATTTCCATCTTAAAATTTAAATGAACTCCTCTTCAACAGCTTTTCATCTCTCTTTCAAATCTGTACACAGCTTTTAAGCAATTTTAAACATTATTCACAGAGGAATACCTACTTTTATTCCTTACCATTATCTATTATTTTGTTGTTCTCTAGAATCAGAAGATTTTAATATAAAAGAGCGCTTCGTTGCCATAATAATATGATACAGTTTTATTGGGGTTTATAAAAAGATTATCGATGGAATTTTTAAAGGTGTTTATTTATAAAAAAAAGGTCTTATAATTTACAAGCTTTAAGGCTTCCAATTTTATAAAATATTGTTACCATACGTTTCGGGCTCAGAAAAACGTAAAGAACAATATTATAATTAAATCTAAACTAGTATTATATTTACAAAGAGAGAATCAAATTAACCTTATAAACTGAAAATACATAACTAAGTATTTTACAAATGTTTTGGTATGCTGTAGTAACAAAGGAACTTTTATACACTGTAACACTAACGAAAAAGTCTGGAAATTGACACTGAACGTATTCAAATGCTCTGCATTTCAATACTGGTCGGCTGCTATTTGAAGCAAGACTTTAGTCAGAAAATCTGCGAACATTGCGACGTCTTCGTGTTAGCTGTCACGGTATGTTCCAACTGGGCTAAAGCCGTCAATTCCGTATCCATCTTCCTATTCTTTGTCCTAGAATTTTTCATCAACTGCCTCTTTTTACAGCAGCATAATATCTCTTCGAATTCCTTTCGGAAATTGTCGTTCAGCCACCCGTAAAGTAAGGGATTGGAAACGGCGCTAGACATTCCAAACATATGACAGACAGCGTACGTTATAGTCATTGTCTTCTCGTCCATGAACGGTGCTGAACTAAAATCAGCGACCAAATTGAAAACGTTTAATGGTAACCAACTAATAACATATGTTACTGCTATAGCAATTAAAATAGCAGGTGTCTTTCTCGTTGTTCGTCTACGGCCCCTCAATCTTCTATGTATTTGTACATGAGCAATGATTACGACTAGAACTGGCAGTAGATATTGGAAGATCAGACTAAATAAAGAGTATATGGCCCGTCCATCGTCTATGGGCCAGTCTTCTATGCAGAAACTTAGAGAGTCCATACCGATCAGGCCCAGCTTGTGCATCTTCAGACTTCTGAATATGTACAAAGGTGATGCCAGAGTGAACGCTGTGACCCAAATGAAGAACATTATGATCAATGCTCCCATGGTTTGGAGACCTTGCCGCGTTGGGTAGACGATCAACTGTGGACAAAAACAAAGAATTAAATTCATCTTTTGATATACATATGTACCAGTAATCACTTTTAAATTGAAACTATTTTAGATAATATTAAGTTAGACTTGTAACAGGTTTGATAAAATAATAAAACAATAAATAAGGGAATATTGCCCGCGACTAGTAATACTTGGGGAATTCTGTGACTGACATATTTATAGGCTTAGAGGTAATTGTCATTGAAACGCAGCTGTCCAAAAACACTGGTGGCTGTTTTTCAATTTGGTGGGCAAGCAAGTGTGCTTAAAGTAGGAACACACACTAGATGGTCCTTACCATCTATATATGTGTTCCTGTGTGATGGTCTATTAACATAATATTAGCGTATAGTTACAAAGAAACCTTCAGAGATCCAAATTTTGTGCATATTTAAACTAATATTATAAAGAGGCAAAGTTTTCATCTTATTTTAACTACTTAACAAATTATGGTTAAGAAACCTTATTCCTGAGTGATATAGGGACATTTTTTATCCCGGGATCATATTTATTCTCCTGGAAACATGGGAGAAATCGTGGAATAGATCTTTTTTTAATAATCGTGAATTAATTATATGTTCGACATGCCATAAGCCCAAGTAATGAGGAGATGCAAATGAATTGTGGCAGGTCGAGTAATGTTCTGATATGAAGGTGTATGAGAACAGGGAAAATCTGGATGCCTTAGGCTAGAAAGGAATGGTAATAGAGGAAGCTGGTCAACAATTTTGTTGAAAAAAGAAAATTGCTTCAGCTTTTCTATTCGTTCGCGTAACACTCTATTAAAGAGGTCTTTAATGTTTGGTGTCAAACTATGTATATGATTTTTTTAATTGAACTGATGATTTTATAAATTATATTGTTTTCTTATTTTATTTGAAGTAGGCAGACAAATAGTCGGACGGTGTGGAGTGCTACATGGTGCGAGGTCACAAGGACATTTGCGACACCAGAGCCATGGACAATGCGTTGTCCCCACTGAAACGTGAAGTTGTTAAGTCTCATGTCACTGTAATTTTTTGATTTTTATAACTATGCATATACCATCTTGCTTGCATTAGTACTGGAAGACCATACTTTTTTTTTATTCCACATGGGCCGACAAACAAGCGGACGGTCCACCTGATGGTAAGTGGTCACCGCCGCCTATGGACATTTGCAACACTAGGGGCATCGCCAATGCGTTGTCGACCCTGAGACGTGAAGTTGTTAAGTCTCATTTCCCTGTAATTTCACCGGCTCCCTTACCTTTCTAACCGGAACACAGTAACAGAAGTGCACTACTGCTTCACGGCAGAAATTGATAAGGTGGTAGTACTTCCCCGGACGAACTCTGCACTAAGAGCTCTACTCGAAAAACTTACATATATTATCATATTCATACCTATCTCTGCCCATGGGGGGAGACGGTCATAAATATTTTAGCATAATTTTCAACATCAGCATTATATAAAATAATTGTTCACATCCAAATAAATCTTTGATATACGTGAAACATTAAACATCGGAGTTTAGGTGTACAAAACCAATCGCAGATATTTCGTTTCCAAGCCTTTGAGCCTTTTCAATAAAAAGAAATGATACGTGAAAAAGAAATTTTATTTTAGGAGCCAAGGAAAATGTATGAATTCAATGATTCAAATAAATAAAACTTTACTGTAATGAGGTTTTGTTATTTTTTTTCTAGGAATCGCTACGACTAGTTTTGAGTTGAAAACCTTTTTTAATTTAGATTAATATTTTTGTCTGATAAAATGTTATTAGTAGACATTTGGGACGCTCTCGTACTTAATTCTTTATCGCCTGGAAGACTTTAACTAAGCTTCTAGCAATCTTAGCCTTTATTGTATTTTTTTTTTTTTTTTTTTTTTTTATGTGGGGAAATCCTCTGTTGGATACCCGGCGGCTCCGGGGGGAACGGCCGGGTTATGTCAGACTCCTACTGACTAAAACCCCACAGTGTTCCTATCTGTCGCTGCTGGCTGGGTATACGGGGGCGCCGAGGCATTCGTCCGCGTACCCAGCAGCGACGGCCTGGTGGAGGCCACGTCTCGTTAATGACGAAGACGTCTGCGGCAGTGAGGACCGGAGCTCTCGTCCTCACCACCTCGCCTTTAGTAGCGTGCGGGAACACACGCACTACTACCCGAGCCCGATCTTGCTGGGCGGCGGACTCCCCCGAGTCTGCCGCCCTTGGGCTCAAGTGGGGGGAAGGTGGCGTAAAAATGCCACCCTCCGGCGCCCGGTTCTCTTGCGGCGGATGGCCAGGGTGGTTGTTTCCTCCCTGTCCCTTTCCGCCGCCTCCTTTGCGAGCATTACAGTCTCGCAAAAGGACTGGAGTGCGCCCCAGGACCTCTCGTTGTCGACTATAGCGCGGACCACGCACGGCAACGAGAGGTCATTCCCCACTACGGCGCAGAGCTCGCTGCGCTCGCTAGTCCAGGCTGTACATGCCTCCAGCGTGTGCTGGGCCTCCTCCTCGAGGCATCCATCACAGTGGTGGCACTCGGCCTTTATTGTATTACCCCAACCTCCTTTTGTTGAAAATATCCAATAACAACTGATTGAAAAATGTCGAAGTATAACAGGTTGTTTACCAATCAATGACCGTATAGTAATAATAAGAAAGACGAGGACTTCAATCAACAGAGATAAGTAGTTTCGAGCGAGTATCTGTAAAACTGTACATTTTATAATAAACAGCAATTCTAGCTAGATTACTGAATAGGCAGTTCCACGTATTGAGTCTGCTCAGCTGGATTTCGTATGTCATTTTAGTAAGTTAAGTGTGTATTGAGCGTCAATGGAACGTCTATTTTAGACAAGCTAAAAATATTTTCATTCAACGATTTTTTTCTTCACGCTTGGAATATTTTATTATCTGATATTTACCTCTTTACAAATATGAATGTTGTTTTTTAATATACTTCCAGATTTGTTGTTCTCAGTAAAAGCAACCTTCCGAACCCGTGTTAGAGTCTGACCATTCATAAGTGCCTGTGAAGGCCTATTTGAATGAATATTTCATTTCATTATTTTATTTCACAGTGCTGTTAGTTCTTACCCGAGTTACGGGCCATAAATATATTGGAAAAATATTGGTAGCCTATGTCCCGTTCCATACTATAAATAGGGCTATGTGTGTCCCAAATTTCAACACGATTGGGTTCAGTCGTTTAACTGTGAAAGGGATACAAAAAAATAGCTCACTTCTTCACTTTCGCATTTATAAGATTAGTAAAATTATTTAAATAGCTCTTTATTGTTCACTAAACAAGAAAATAATTAAAATATAAATAGCAATAAACATTGATTACTAAATTACAGGGACACGAGACTCAATAACTTCACGTCTGAGGTTCGAAAACGCATTGGCAATGCTCTGGTGTTGCAAATGTCTTTAGGCGGTGGGGTACCACTTACCATCAGGCGGACCGGCTTGTTTCTCGGGCATGTGGTAAAAAAAATATTGGATATTCAGGATAATAGATAAACTTGGAATTTCTCAGCAACTAATTTAATGACGCAACAACAAACAGATGCCAGAAATTAATATTTACGACAGCACTACTCTTAGTGTTGTACTTGTATTTAATTTTGTTTAATTATTGATATTTTTCTATGTATACTTTGATATTTTATTTGACATTGTGCTGTAATTATAATTTTCTTTTTTATATATATAATGTTGTCTCTGTAATTACGCTGAGTATGTCTGTAATTGGCACACTTCAGACTGTCTAAAAATAATTCAAAATGTGTTGACATACCTTTTTAAAAATAAATAAAATATTATCACTTGTGTATAAAATATTGCCTTTTTTCATGTTTTATAGACGGTTGTGTTATCAACTATATTAAGTGGTCTTATCAATTCTCTAGTGTTTAGGTGTTAGGTTCATTATGCGAAACCCTCGAATGATAAACTGATAAATGATGGAGTTCCATCGAAATCAATATTTGAAATGGCGGATGCAAGTGGTAAGTGAAATGAAATCTCTCACGTACAAAGATATGTTGCAATTTTAATCAAGCTGGCTACTTTTAAAAAGAATATGTTTATATGGTTTGTAGAAACGATTTCTTTTTAATTTGTTATAAATTATTTTCGGACTTTAGACTTTAATACAATAGAGAGACCTTAGCTTTTTCAATATAGTTAATCATTTGCTAGGCCGGTTAGTGTAGTGGATACCCTGCCAGCAACCTCACAACCCGTCGGTTCGATCGCCACCAAAGATTAACAACTTCTGCATCTATTTGTCTACTTTTTCTGCATCTGATTAAAATACTATTTTCCATCTCTTCTCAAGGGATTTATTGTATTCCCGAATCACACACAGCACATCTCCATCTCGAATAATCTACCTTTGCAATAATTTTCATAAATGTCCGCTGTACGCAGTAGTACATCAGTTATCTGGTTTCCATATTAAGAACTATACGAGTACTTTGTTTGAAATCAGAAACCCAATGTAATAAACCTTGCAGGATATTTATTCTATTTAACATATCCAAATTATCATTGAAAACTCGAACTGAATTAAATTTATTTTACATTGAGGATAGACCCGCCGATGGAGAGACCCACCGTCCCTCTATCAGGGAGCATCTATAAAATAATAATAACGATATTCGTGAAGTACTAAACAATATGTTAACAGTATTGAGTGAAATACAGATGAAATTGCCCACAGATGGGCATCAAATGCAGCGATTGTGGTTGAATAGTGGCAATTATTCGATGGTTGCTGTTCAAACATCCAGTACAAAGCAAATTATATGGAATTCAAATAAAGGATCGCCAGTGCGGTCATCAATTACATGCAAATTGCATAAGTATTCATTATTAGATTTATTTATGATGCTACGTTTTATTTATTGGTTGCGCTTCCTGTTTTATTACGTAAGTACGTAAGTACGTTATAATTTTAATGTAGGGTTATAGTTGAAATTGAACTCCAATGTTTTAGTAACTTTATTTTTTTTTTTTTTTATGCCACTTGGGCCGACAAACAAGCAGACGGTCCACCTGATGGTAAGTGGTCACCGCCGCCTATGAACATTTGCAACACTAGGAGCATGGCCAATGCGTTGTCGATCCTGAGACGTGAAGTTGTTAAGTCTCATGTGCCTGTAATTTCACCGGCCCCCTTACCTTTCTAACCGAAACACAGTAATACAATTGCATGACTGCTTCACGGCGGAAATGGGTAAGGTGGTAGTACTTCCCCGGACGAACTCTGCACTAAGAGCTCTACTACTACTAAATTTAACTTTAGGGTTACTAATTCTTCGATTATAAAAAAGGTAAGCAGATGCTGTTGAATAAGAAGAATTAAGAGTAAATAAATATTCTAACTCCTACGACAGAATACCAGCACTAGGCAGCATATCAAAAGAGCAAAAAAAAAACAAATTCAAAACAAGTGAACTATATTTGATTACTAAAAGCTTTTTCTAAAAAAAACTGTATAACTCATTGACGTGAAGACAATATCTCACGATCTTAATAGAAAGAAACGATTGTCTACTTCTAAACATCACCTTTGTACTTATTGAACGTGCATCTGACGTCATGGAGTCGGCAAAGTTCTATTTTAAACATCCTAACTGTAGTGTTTGCGTAAAACGTGTGATTATTTCAACCGTAGCTACAATCTGTTAAATCCGGGAATCAACTGTAGGTTTATCAGATTAAATTTAAAAATACTATTTGTTTACAAGCAATTACTTATGTAGGAACTAGCGATTCGCCCCAGCTTCGCCTGAGATAATACAAATGCTAGTGAAAGTAGTAGAGCTCTTAGTGCAGAGTTCGTTCGGGGAAGTACTACCACCTTACCCATTTTCTAGCTGTAGAATCGACAACAGTTAGGGTAGATGGATTATTATCGATTGAAGATCTTGTATGAGTGAATATTGTTCAAAATCTTTACGAATAATTCACAAAAACTTGTATAGGTAAACTAAATAATAAAACCACCTTTCCCCCATTATGATAATGAAGTATACGAAGGGTAAAAAGATTCACCATTCAAAATACTAACATGCAACGTAAAAGGTACTCCGACCTTGCAGATAAAAATGTACTTTAATGCGAAAAACACAAAGTACATTTTCAAAGCAAACACAGGCACCATAATAATATCAATTTTCACCTGATATCTGTCTAAAGCAATCGCTGTAATGGATATAGTGGAAACAAATATTGATATAGCTTGTATAGCTCCACAAGCTTTGCAGAGGCTTGGCCAATCTGGTAACGGCCAATGTTTGGTCAAAAGCTCCATGAGGGTTAAAGGTGTGCCAACACAACAGACCAGTGCGTCAGAAACTGCCAAGTTGACGATGAACATGTTTCTAGCTGTCCGCATTACTGGTTTTCTTACTACCTGGAAAAGAAAAATAAATAATTCAGTTCCGTCTTATATTCTGATAAAATGATTTCACGAAAGCTGATTTAACTTGAGGTAACTCAAATTTTAAAAATGTCGCGTTATTTGATAATAGCAGAGATGTGGTTGACAAAATACGTATGTTTCCAAAATCTCTGCTACGGTTATTAAAATTCATCTAACTGAATAAATAAACAAACAATGTATTATTTTGTATTCGTTTGCAAGCACAATACAATTTAATAAAACAATAAGAGTTATATTACACCAAGAAGACCTTGGAATTAATACAAAATGACCACACCAAACATTGAGATTAGACTAAATTCGGCAATTAGCAATTTGATAGTAGAACAGATGATCAGCCAATGTCAAACCGCAGATACGGTTCTATCAAGTGTGACGCCCCCTATCACGTTATCTTGACAAGTGTCATAATATTATCATTAATATTAATAATGATACATTATTATTAGCAAGAAAATGACCTCTGTTGAACTAAAACCTTAAACACGGTGTGCGCCAAGGGACTCTTTTGGGGCCTATTTGTTTACCTAATGCCACTGGTGAACTTAAGCTTTTAATCGCAATACAATAAAATAATGCAAAGTGACAATTAAGAAAATAGTTCTCATAACAATAGCGTTATAGATTGTAATGATATCGATAGATATACTACAGCAACAAAATACATTATTATCGAATTTCAACAAAGCATCTATAAATAAATATGATAATATAGGTACTCGATGAAATTGCGCTCTCTCTATGGAATTTTTATTTGGACATTGAGCATAGCTAGTTGATAATCAGATCGATACTGAATAGTGTATCATTTGCAAGATTTGATATCAACAAACCTGTGGAAATAGATGGGTACAAACAAATATACAGTACGATTATGAATTAATTTCCTGTCTGCGTGAGCTGTTTGTTGTAGATCCCAATTAATCTTTACAATACAATATGAATACTCGGAGTTGGGTATTTCTACAAGTATTTGTAGAGCATCCATAATTAACTAAGCATATCTATATAACTTACTACCTGCGTTCCCTTGGGATGTCACGTTTTCCCGAGATAAAAAGTGGCCTATATGTTATTCCAGGATATGCTCTATCTATGTGCAAAGTTGCATCTTAATTCGTTTGGTAGTTTTTGCGTGAAAGTGTAACAAACATACATATTTACAAACTTTCGCATTTATAATATTAGTAGGATATTAGAATCTTTTTTTTTATTTTTTTTTATTTGAGCCTAACAAGTTGACTCCACCCTGCCTGATCTGAAGCAGCAATAGAGTCCAAAAATGAGACCCATCGGCGAGGTGCCGAAGACACAACGCCGATCAGCCCCACCTTGTCGGATCTTATCTGATCATTAATATGTGACTGAGAAGGCCTATTATATACAGATTAACTTCATTTAATTTCATTCATATCTCTGGAATAAATATAAAGATAAAAACTTACAGATATAACAACAAGGGCATTTCCAACAGCTCCTATAACGACCAGGATGCCATAAAATGCGAGGAGGAGAGATCTTGTGGGGTCATCGACTTTTCTGTTCTGTGAGAACTTCTCTAGAAGTATGTTCGGGTCCTGTATGCCTCTTGATGCCTCTATTAGCCATTTTGCTGACGCATTTAACGTCAGGTTCATGTTCGGTTCCAGCCTCTGTAACAAAACAAAATACAGATTAGTAACTGTCGATTATGTCACCTTTGTTTCAGGGATATCCTTATTAATATTATAAATGTGAATGTAAGTTTGTTACGCTTTCACGCAAAAACTACATAACCGATCACCATGAAACTTTGTTCACATATTCTTGGAGGTATTAGAACTAACATAGGATACTTTTTGTGCCGGGAAAATGTTACATCCCTCGGGAACGCGGGTGAAACTGCGAAGGACAGCCAGAGAGCTATAATTGAACTTTTATCTCACCTAGAAGTCGAACGAACCCCACTGAAATAGCTTACTAATTACCAATTGATGGTCTGTGGTGACGGCAAAAAATGTTGTGTTTAACATTATATTTAGATAAATACAATTTTCGAGAGAATACTCAAAGAAACCGCTTTGCGGTCTTTGATATTTACATATATACGTATATTTTACCAAAATAGGTTATAATTCTCATATAAATAAAGAGATTGTGTTCATAGTTTACCACTGGGGCTCATTACGGCGTATATTCGTTTTATATAATAATAGTCATTGAATGAATTCATTATAATGATGTAAGGTGCTTATTTCATTTCATAATACACTGCGGTATCCATGTTCGTGTTATTGTAATGTATTGCATTCAAATGGAAAATACTTATTCATTAAGCCACGTATACGCGAGGCATGTAAAGGTATTCAAGTTATAAAACTCAACGATATGGAAACTTCTGGATGTTGGTATGAATGAGGGAAGCTCGGATTTTTCGGCATACAATTGTATCGACTTAATTTTAGCATCAATGTTGTGAGATATATTCGCTATTATATGATAAATTATTGGGTTGGAAAGATACGGTAGAAGACAAGTCCTATTATATGTAGTCTATTTCGTTCGTGCTCTTTTTTTTTTTTTTTCTTTTTACATTTTCTACGGACTCTTAGTCCGTACTCTTTGAAGATTCTACGATAAATTATTTTAAGATCAATTGTATTGTGTTTCTAAAAATTAACATCTTTCCGCGCGTGCTCAGCTCGTTGTTTTGAACTGAGGCTTGTGGTTCCTTAATAATAGTGTTACATTGAATACAGTCTATTGCCGATAACTCTTTCACTTTCTTTCATTCACTTCGGCTTGCTAATCCTTTGAGCTATGTCGATAACTTTGGTTCTCTGACGGTTTTCCAGTTTGGTCTGTCAATCCTAAATAATAATTCTCTTCCAATACATTCTCCATTTTCGCTTATCCATGGTAGTTACATCCAAAGGTAGGTAATAAAACACTTTTATGGTGTACGTACACTGTAGAACTATATAAAATGGAGAGTACAGTACATTTTAAAATTCTGATATTAAAATGACTTCGTATCAGAGTTATAGCGTCCACTACCACAAATTTACTGATAAAATTTTGTATCAAATTAATTAATATCCTTCACATTCTTTACACACAGCTATCTGATCCCAAATCAGTTCGTATTGCTCGTACTATGGAAACCAGATAACTGATATGCTATATAACTGTTTTTCTTCTAAATACATACTGATATAGAGAATTACAGAAATAAAACAACTGGTGTAGTAGTCAGGGTCTTTAACCACCAAGCCAACTGGCCTCTCAAAATAATTTGATATTGCTCATATCATCTATACTAATATTATAAAGAGTAAATATTTGTTTGTAAGTATGTTTGTTACTCTTTCACGCATAAACTACTGAAGGGATATAAATGAAACTTGGCACATAGATAGAGCATATCCTAGAATAATATATATGCTACTTTTTATCCAGGGAAAATGTGATATCCTTCGGGAACGCGGGTAAATCCGCGCGGGAGAACTAGTATGTAAATATTCCATTTGTCAAGTATATTTTTAGTTATATAATCTCAAAGGGTATAGGTTTTATTACATTCGACAGTCATCACAGTAAATGATGAGGCTAAAGGTAACCATTACGGAAGATTTCAAAAAATCATCGCGACCATAAATAAATTATTTTCACTAACAACGAAAGAATTTTTGTATGATCCAAGCGTGCGTGAACACAAAGGTTATTACGTTAAAGTTAAGGGTCGATCAACAAAAGAATTCCTTTCATGTATTTCAACATGTTGGAAGTAAAGTTCACCATGTTTGTTCAACAACTGATATTGAGTGTTGAATAACAAGAACGGAAGCTTTGGTAACCTTATAAAGACAGCACTGATAATTTGATTTTTAGAGACATTGGTCGTCGTTTTACTAAATCGTTATTCACAGGAAAGAGGGAGAAAGGGGTACATTTTTTTTATGCCACATGGGCCGACCACCGCCGCCTATGAACATTTGCAACACTAGGAGCATCGCCAATGCGTTGTCGACCCTGAGACGTGAAGTTGTTAAGTCTCATGTGCCTGTAATTTCACCGGCCCCCTTACCTTTCTAACCGAAACACAGTAACACAAGTGCACTACTGCTTTATGGCAGAAATGGGTAGTACTTCCCCGGACGAACTCTGCACTAAGAGCTCTACTACTCGAAAATGGCGAAGATCTCACACTTGTTGGACTGATGATTTGATCAGGGTTCAGGATCAAGTGACTTAAGACCTTATGTAAGGAATGAATAAAAAGAAAGGTCTTTATCACTAGACATCTTTATGTCGAAGCTGATAACCTGATAAACAATTCCGTTTCTGTATAAGCAATTTTTTGCCAAGTTGGTCAGCGAGAGAACGGAGGTTCCGAGTTCAATTCCCGTATCAGGCAAGTAAAATTATGGACATTGCTTTTTTATACGCTTTAGGTGCATTACATAATATATTTAGAAGATTTTACGACTTGCTACCTGCCTGACGCTTACCCTCTTTGGGAATGCTTTTGTAGACCACTTAATAAAAAGTGTAAAGTTCACCCGGTCATCGGTATACTCTTTAGTCACCTCTTACGACACTCTGAGATGAGTTAACTGGGGCGGTTCCTTGTATTCATCATTGTTACCACTTAACCCAAATATCGGATCCCAAATAATTCTAAGAGTTGACACTGCAAGAAATAAAAGTGTTCGCCTACAATGAAGTAAAATTTAATATAAATAAACGCTTACGTATTACAAGAAAGTGTTCTAGATTCTGAAGCTTACTAATTAGTCCATGTAATTAGCTGACGCTAAAGTAATTATGGTTTTTGAACTGGTCCTACATTGGCAATTCTTTACGCGTTTTCCCGAAGGACTTTGTCACGCCCTTCATTGCCTCTATTTAAGGCAGTTAAGCTGCGGTAGAACTAAGTTAGCACAGTGTTCTTTGAATTTTGAAGAGCACTTTGCTTCATCTGCTGTGATTTTTGGAAGTAATTTTCTTGGTCATTTATCTGCGTGATGGATGATTATTGCTGGTTTTCTTCAAGTTTAAATGTTGTTGTATTTTATTTTCAGACAGTAAGAGCCAAATGGAATATACCTAACTGTTTCTATGCCGTGCTGCTGCCATCTATTTATTAAAAAAGAAACAAAAGTTCAAGGCCACTAGGGGAGCACTCATGAAGGTTAAAGCAAACCGGGTATCAGCGCGTTAATTAAGTTACTCTGTTGCACTCAGCTTAAATTTTAACTGATAGTCTGTTCCTAAAATAAAAATGTGGGGCTTGACGGCGCGAATGGCGCCAAGCGACCACATTCCCTAAAAAATCCTACAAGAGTAAAAACCACAAAACAAAACTTGAACATAAAAATATACATTTTGAACAAAACTGCGTTTGAGAATTTAATATTTCTTTATGAAGCACCAGACAAAAAAATAAATTCAACACATTACCTACTAATTATTTTAACTAATGAAAGACTAGCTATTGTTCCGCGGTTTCACCTGCGTTTCCGAAGGATCTAATATATTCCAAAATTGTCAAAACTTATGTCTGGATAGAGGAGCTTTTTAATAGTGGAAGAGTTATTAAAATTGGTAAGTAGTTATTGAGTTAATTCATTACATACAAGATACAGAAATATCTTTTGATAAAATCTGCTAAAGAACTAGTATACATATGAATAACATTGTAGATATTTTTAATATAGAAAATGTTGAAACCGTTCCGAGAACTTTGGTCATTCAAGTCGTCCCTTCTAATGTATCGGAAAGGTTCAGTAGAAATCGATTAAAAGGTTCGACCTAAACAAACAGAGAGTTGGAGAGCTCTAGAGTGAATGTTGTGATTTTGATTTCGATATTAATTAAAGCATTATATTCCAGTCAATTCACATGTGTGGTGAGCTAGTTTTATATCGCGGTTTTACCTGCACTTCGCAGTTGATTTGTGCTTTCCCAACGAAACTATATTATAGTATAATTAGTGTCCAGAAAAAATAGTTCAATTCAAACCCTGAAATTTAGCTGACATAATATAATTTAACCATGTCAAAATAGATTATGATGAAACTTGTTGCGTTAATAGATCAAACTCTAGAGTAATAGGCTAACCAGTATTACGCGTAGTAGCGCATGTTATGAATACGCGACTTAGAGGTTACTTAAAAGACAACATACAAATCCAGGAATTAAAATCAATCGGAATATTAATTAAGAATTACATTATTTAGACAACAAATCCCAAGCTAAACCGGATAACTGATACTACAAATACTTATACTTTCAATTTATATATACAGTGAGTACCTATGTATAAGTGATATAGATATTTATACACAGACATAAAAGAAACAGACATGTTGATAATAAATTTCATTTATTCAGGTAATTTGCACCCATTAATTACAAATATTATCTCACACATCAATGTACAAATATATAAAATACAATAATTAAAATAAAACAACAATCAAACATTAATACGGATAAAATTATAATTCTAAATCAAATTAATATTATATAAGGTATAAACTTTACAGTCTTCTCTCCGGCACTGGTACAGCGACATGTCTGCTGGAACAATGCCGAATAAAAGGGCAGTCCAACCTTTTCCCAATCATCGCCAACACAGTGTTGGAGCTGGCCCGCACTCAATGCACCAAGGACGCGTTGATGCTCACAAATGTACGTTCTGGATGGAAATCGAGCTACGATAGGTGGCATGGTTTTAAGGCTTCTAGCCACCAATCCAACTATAATAAATATTTTATCTCAAATGAGAACTTAATTAAGAGAAAGTAGAGATGTTTTGTAAATATGCTGCAATTTCTGAGAACACATGTTCTCAGAAAATTTGAGGTATGAAAAGTGAAAACGCATGACTTCTAAAATAGATGCCAACCGTCCGTCAGAAGCTTTCAAGAATTAACGTGACGACGTCAGCAAATGGCTATTCGATTAGAAATAATCGAGTTACATCCTATGAATACCCATCGCTCGACTACTACGTTTAAATCATTGCTAATATACTGAATGCGAGGCGAGCTATTTACAGCACAATCAATTGAGAATTTAATAGTTCCTTTGTTCTTTAAAATATGTTTAAAATGGTTAGCAAGTCTCGCATCTTAATCATTAAAAACATTGTAACCCTATATAGAAAAATAAAGAATTATTAATGAAGCATAGGTTTAGCAATCTATTGCCAAAGTGACTGATAGTTAAAAATTGTTAATCACTTGTTTCTGACGACTAACTAACTAAATTAAAAATTTAATTACTGATATCAGAGATTTGTTTTAGTTAGGTAACCAATGCTTTATAGTTTAAGTATATTGTAGTAGAATAATGAGTAAATTTTGTTCACTACTAGATATTTGGTATCTTGGCGAGTATGTTAAAAAAACAAGTTTTGTATAGATTTGTATTTAAAAAAAAAGGCAAACTAAAATTTATAAAAAATTATTTAATACATAAAAGGAGGCAACACACTGGTGAAGTATTAAGACCACTTTTAACCATTGGTCACACTGACCACAGAGTCTTTTGTGCACTGACTACATATTATTAATTTCACCCTAAGCCGTGGTATTGCGGCATCTGTCTCGCTCGTTAAATCACAGATTAAGACATCGAAGTTCCAACTTTTCAACGCTGAATAGCTTTGTTATGGAAATAGGGGTAAGTGTAGCAACAAAACAATTTTCTGAGGAGGTAGGGATCGATATAATCTGGAAAGAAGCGTAACTGGCGCTAACTGAACGGGATAATCCTTGGCTAGAGTCCGATCTCCATTTCAAATTCCCTATTGCTCGTAATTTGGTCAGAGAATAAGCTTAGCCATACGTAGCCAGCCTTCTGGGCACTTTACACATAGACAGCTCTAACAATTTAAATTCAGTTTTTTATTTATTGATTATTGCTTTATTTATTACTTAATTTTGAGTAGTTTTGTATGTACACTTTGTTTTATTATGTTAGTATTAGATCTATTGTAATCTGGTTTACAATTAATTAAATTTTATTGTCATTGGAAATTAAATGAAACATATTTTTATTATATATATATATATTATATTATATATAAGATAATTATGACTCTAACGCGCCGGTTCGGAAGGTTGTTATTGCTGTGAAGAGCTGGGAATAAACTCAGCAATTACTCTTTTCATAGATAATACAAAAATACGTCTATTACCTCCTGAAGATGCTCCGTGGAGAAGCGAAACTCGTGTCAATTTTATGTTGAGTTTCTTTGTTTGGGACTTGACAGAGAAGGAGATCCAGCTGAAGTTATTGATGATGTGATGATGATTTAGCACTACACTCAGCCAGTACAACGACCGACCCATGTCCTATACAACCAGCTGAATCAATTTGTTTTTTTTTTGTACAATCTTACAATGGATTTCCACAAGGCCTGAGTCAATTTGTATCTTTTCAAAATAAGATTTTATAAAATCAGATGTGTTCTGCAAAAAAGAGCGCTACACCCAAGAAAGCTAGCTGGGCAAGCCACATTTAGAAATAAATACATTTATTGTTCAACAGTTGATGTTTCTTTGTTAGAAATGTTAAGCTTTAGCCAGGGATTTATTGTGTCCAAGATAGGGCGACAATATCACGTTGGGTCTTAGAATATCTGTGGCAAACAAAGGCTTCCACTTCGTTGGTACTTGGTGCGAAGATTTTTAGATTCCATTAATCATTTGACGGACCAGTTGGCTTGATGGTTAGATCTGCCAAGCCACACAGGATAAATATAAGCATGAACATGTCTGTGTGATCTGTTGTGGGTGTAAAAAAAATATATTAATATGTAATCTGAAACAATGTAGTGTATGTAGTACAAGCTCTGCTTAGTTTGAGACCAGCCCCTTATTCAGCTAATACAAACTTCGTCGGCTTGCGTCACGGAGAGCAGTCTTCGCAGAGCTTACCTCTCACGTGATTAGTAGTATGAGCGTAGTTAGCGAAAGAGACAGAGCACGGAGGCCGCGACGAAACATCCTCGAGTTAGTGTCATTTTCCTTACAGAATCGAGCCCCTGATAGCCGTGTGTAAAGAATGTCCCAGGATATTTAATAATTCAATTGATTATACTTAAGACTGAGTAGTTAATAAATGCAGGTATCACAGCTAACACAAACAAATGGATGTAATGAGAAAATCCAAAGCAACAAAATCCTTGGTACTAAATCAATCAATCTAGATTAATGACCTTCTGGAGACTCCAGGCTTAGATATTCCGTGTTCCAGGTAAGGTTTTATGTCTGAGAATATAGGGCTTGTGTCCTTAAATGAGAACAAATATCACGACTTCTAGCAATCATTATTTAACATACCAACTTCTGCCGCGCGGCTTTACGCCTATTTTGGAAGGATCTTTTAAGTCATAAGTATCCCACGTAACTTCAGGACATATCTATACTAATAATAAAGAGGAAATATTAGATTTTTTGCTTATTTGTTACGATTTAACTAAAAAACTACTCGACCGTTTTAAAAAATTGTTTTATTATTAGAAAGCTACATCTTTACCGAGTAACATGTTTTATCCCCGTATATTTTCGGAAACAGGAACTACGGAGTGAAACCACAGGGCGCTGTTAATTAATGCTACTAATATTATAAACGCAAAAGTTTGTGTGTATGGATGTTTGTTACTCTTTCACCCAAAAACTACCTAACGGATTAGGATGAAACGTGGCACTTAATTTATAGAAAATGTCCTGGAACATAGCATATAAGATACTTTTTGTGCCGGGAAATACATCCCTCGGGAATGCGTGAAACCGCGGGGGCAGCAAGTAATTCTATATATCTAATCCGCTTACCCGTTACGGTGCTAAGAGGGACACACACAATTTTACTTAAGAAAGTAAGAAAAAATTAAGATACAATTAATTATACACGAGACATTTGTTTCACGGAATACGGATCACGATCTTTTTAATGTAGACTATCAATTGTAATCTACAATAGTAGGTATTCCAATCTAAATAGTAATTTCCAATTCTACCGAAAGTGTTTTAGTTTCAAACTGAATTTTTATTTTTAAATTAGAATGTGAATAAAATCTATTTTAATATTCAGCCAGCTTTCGTCCTTTGTTACAATTTAAAACATACTCGTATTCTACAGTAAGCCGTAGTAGAGCTCTTAGTGCAGAGTTTGTCCGGGAAAGTACTACCACCTTACCTATTTCTGCCATGAAACAGTAATGCATTTATATACTGTGTCTCGGGTAGAAAGGTTAGGGGGCCGGTGAAATGACAGGGACATGAGACCTAACACCTTGAGGTATCAGGGTCGAGAACACATTGACAATTCCTCTGGTGGCACAAATGACCTTCTGCGGCGGTGACTACTTAATTTCTAGTGGTCCGTCTGTCTCGTTGACAGTAAAAAAGAGAAAGTCCTTCCAGTCTAGAAAGAAAAAATCCCCAAACAGTCAATCTTTAAAATTTGTAATATTAGTGTAATTGGCAGAAATAAGATCAAATAAAGTGCACATAGCTTATTACATAAATCAATCCAGTGTAAGAATCTGGAGGTCTTATAAAAAAAAAGAAAATAGTGTCAGCTTTGAGCGCTATAAATGTCAATTGAGAGAAAAATATTGGACGATAAATCGTTATAAGACGGAATCTCTAAAGGCTTTATTGACTTACAGAGACCAGGTGAACGTATAGAAGAAATAAAGCTCCTGTGGCATTTGTACCTTCGATTCAACGAATTAAACTTTATTGGATATCTTAGTTTCATTAATTTATTTTAACGTCACAAAAGTGATGTAATTTTTTTATATATAATATTTATTTTAACAAACTTTTTAAAAGCACAAAATACCATTTAAAGGCCAGTTTTTTTTTTAGTTCTAACTTTAAAAGTGACAGATTGATAACTGTCAATGTAATATTGCAACAGATTTTGTCTATGATTTTTATAGTGGTTAAAAATCTGTGTTATTCACGGTTTTCAAGCACGGTCATCGTATCCAGTTCGCCAAAAAGTTGATTTGTATGGAAAATTTAACATCGCGCATACCGTTACGTTGCACGATGTTAAATTTGCAATTGCATAGGATATTTGCGCACTCGATACGATGACGATATACTTACGATAGATGTTGCTCAGCTCACAGGCTATGATTTGCCGCCGTTTTGGCATTAAAGTATGTCATCGATAAAATTACTTTTGAAATCTATTTATCCAATCCGATAATGCAGATTAAACCCTGTCATCAAGCAATAGGATTCATTTATCAATGCTATCTGAATCGTGGTGTTTTGGCTACAATGTTTTATAATGCCTGGAAAGACACATATTTTTCTTTTTTTTTAATTGACGAAGGTGTTAGCCTCTGATGGCTCTTACACCCTTACACGGACTTGACGAGCGCATAGGGCTCTCAACTGATGGTTTTAGATTTTAAGCAACAAAATAAGAAAATGTACCATTTAAAGCAGTACCACAGTGTAAATAACAACAGTGCTCACATTGTTAGTATGCCGCGTATAGAATACAAATTAGTTTCGTAGCACGCGATAGGGTGATCCAGCAAATTGTTATACCGAATGAAACAGCAGATATCGGAATATATCAGATATTGAGCATCTGGTACCAAGCTGTGATATTACAGATTGTAATAATTTTCTAATGTTGAATAGTAATAATGTTTTGCTGTTTTACGCATGGAATTCACATATTTTTCAATAGAAATATTTTTTATTTAAGGTGGCTTTCACAACTCTTATAAATTGTCTTTTTTTTTATGATACTGAAAATACTATAAATATAAAAGACTGCAGTGTAGAGCAATTAATTTCGAAAGGTTATAATATTATTCTCCAAATAATCTGATGTAATATTATAAAATCCTTTTTGGTCCAAATTTTTATTTACTCGCATTTTAAATGTATGCATGGTTAATTCTTGAATATCTTTACGTAGTTAGTAATAGATATATATTACAATAAAATTTTATTAGGTTATACGAGCAAAATCTCAAGTTTTTGAGCAGTAGAGTAGAGTATCTCTTAGTGCCCTATTTATCACCTTAACTTATTTCTGCCGTGAAGCAGTAGTAGACTTGTATTACTGTAGGTTAGAAAGGTAAGCGTGCCGGTGAAATTACAGGCATACGACAACGCGTTGGCGATACCCCTGGTGCTACAAATGTCTATAGGCGGCGGTGACTTCTTACCATCAGGTGGACCATCTGCTTGTTTGTCGGCTCATATGGTATAAAAAAAGAACATGTAGTAGGTTTGACGCTCGGTAAATACCCTAACTGAAGTGGAAAAATTGATAAAGGTTAGGTTTTTCTCAACAGACTGCAGATAAGCCAATCCGTATTACGTCTAATCTTGGAGAGCTGGGCTTCAATTCTGTAAGTAAAATGATAGCTCTGGGATGTTTCGTCGTTGGCTCTATGCTCTCTTTCGCTAATTACGTAATCACATGAGAGGCAAGCTCTCCGTGGCCTCGCTGCGCTGGCTCGCCAACAAAGTTTGTATTAGCTGAATAAGGGGGTTTTGTTTAACATAGCGCGATGGCAATCCACCTTAACGTTCAGCTATTTTAAATAACGGAGCAGTTCTAAAAACAACTAATGATTTTGAAAAACAGCTGATTTAGGGGCGTGTACTTAAGGTCGATAACATATAATGCCCTTTAGTATAGTAACAGTTGAAAGTACACGCAACAACAAAAAGATCGCATGCACTTAGAACACTTTTTTTTTTGTTTTGGCTATATTTAAAAATAATATATAAAGTAGATTTCGATTCGAATAATCAAAATTTCTTTTGACCGTCTGAAATAACAAAAAGACCCTGATTACAAACCTGTTATGTACATCTAATACCGAACCAACCTGTTCCATGAATTCTAGCTGCAATTTTGTAGGAATGACATATTATTAGAACCTGTCAAAAGCATGAAAACACACTGATTGAATTAATCTAAAACAGTTATGTTCCTAGAAAAGGTATTAATTAAAATAACACCGCATGAAATGTATGACAGTATTCATCGGATGGTAAAGGCTTGACGTCACAACTTTCATGATAAAAGTCTACTTTATATTGCACACGACACGTTGCTCGCAGTTTTATCGCTTGCCTGGTTAATAATTTTATTGGTTCTGCACTTTGAGATGCGGTCTACAATGTACCTATGGGAAAATGTGCTTTTTGTGCACAGCCTGGCTCAAAAAACTAGGTTTCCAGTAAGTGGACTGTATTGTAAAAGTAGCTGGTGGGCGGGACAATAAAAACTATGAAAAGTATTACAGCGTACGGTTGAAGATTAAGTATTAGTTGATAGTAGTAGAGCTCTTAGTGCAGAGTTTCCATTTTCGCCGTGAAGCAGTAGTGCACATATATTACTGCGTTTCGGTTGGAAAGGTAAGGGGGCCGGTGAAATTACAGGCACATGAGACTTAATAACTTCACATCTTAGGGTCGACAACGCATTTCCGATACCCCTAGTGTTGCAAATGTCCATAGGCAGCGGTGCCAACTTACCATCAGGTGGACCGTATGCTTGTTTGTCGGCCCAAGTCGTATAAATAGAAAAAAAAGTAAGTTGAAGAAGAGCTTTTTGATATAAACTAACAAAAGAACATTTAAAATTGTTTACAATTCGAAAATAAAAATAAAGGTTTTATGTTAACAGTTCAATAAATTTGACATACATACATTAGGAGAGGCTTATGTCCAGCAGTGGACTACAAACGACTGATGATGATGACGATTGCCTAGTTGAGTAAGCCCACACGTTTACAAGGATGGGTAAGTGCTCCTGTGTCCGTGTAATGATATTTCCACTAATTAAGTAACTATGCCATATCTTTTGTATGCTATGCTAGCTTTAGGAATGCCTATTATATCTTAACTACAAAAGAAATGTCTAGATGTATAGAAATACCTAATGGAGATAGGATAGTTGTTTGAATGCTGTTAATATTTACCCAGAAAATGCTTATTCTCAAGTTGTAGCAGTCAGGAAACAGATGATAGTAAGTGGCTAACTAATTTGATATAAGTTATACAAATGATATGAAAATTACGGATTTTTTATAAAAAAGATGTGCTAAAACATTAAATATCTTCAATGTCCATTATCTCCGTAAAGGTTTTCTGCAAATAGAGGTTTGTGTACACATTTTTAATTTTTTTTTTCATTTTTTTCTATATAATAATAATACTAGATAGTATTTATTTATTTTGGAGCTTAAATGGTATTTAAACAACATAGCATAAAACCATTTTTAGTTAAATAACAATATCATAATTGTAAAATATCTTAATTTTTCTTTGTTAACAAAGCAAACAACAGCAAACCTTTTTAACCGACTCAAAAAAGGAGGTGGTCCTATGTTCCACTATATCCTTTTTTAAGTATAATCACCGATTTCTCCGCCTACTATGGACCGATGTAATTTTTTTTCTTTTGTTCGGTAGGGTAAACTTGTACTTTTTGTTGTGTACATACATAGGGTGTATTCGCGCAGATTATATTATTATCCTAATCTTTTTTATACAATGCGACTTGATCGAAACGTGGAAGTAATTTAGGTAAAACTAATTGTAAATGCTAACGTTTGTGAGTATGGATGTTTGTTACTCTTTCACGGAAAAACTACACAATGGATTTGTATGAAACTTGGCACATATATAGAACATGCCCTAGAATCGTATATAGAATGCTTTTATACCGGGAAAATGGAACATCCCTCAGGTACGCGGGTGAAACCGCGGGGGATAGCTAGTTAAGAATAGTCTCACAGAATACTAATGTGGGCTTCCAAAATCAGACTATTATTACGCCAATTAACTCTAGCAGGCCAAACACAAAGTCTATATTCAGTCTTAGAACCAATTTGAATGCCGTCCCATGTGGGATATTCTAGATAGATTTTTCATTCAGCCTAAGTCACAGTGGCTGGTTTTTGATCTATCTCTCAACTCAGTAATAACTAGGTCAAATGCAACCCGTTGGGGACTCGGACGAACTACTTAAATTGTAAAGTTATGGGAACACTAAAACATTTTTAATTCTTTTTTTTGTTGTTGTAGAAGTATTACAATAATACCATCAAATAGCTGTATTGTAGTTGTGGTTTATATTTAATATTTTATAGCTATCTTCCGCGGTTTCACCCGCTTTTATCGATATCATATATAGCCTATAAGTATCTATGTAAAATTCCACGTCGAATGGTAGCAGTCCCATCCCGATATGTCCAGTAGTTTTGGGGTGTTTGAGCGTCAAAAGAACCCGATTTTGCGTATAAATTTATGGAAGACAACAGGTGCATCCTAAAAAAAATGTTATGTAGAAAAAATAGTTTGAGAAATCGGTCCAGCCGTCCATGCGTGACGCCGTGACCAAGAGAAATGGGGATTCATTTTTATATATATTATATAGATTAAATAGAACCTTTATATTCCTAGGTCTATTCATTCATCTATCCCATAGTATAAAACGCACAATCTTTTTGCCTCTCAGTAATGATAATATAACAAAACATAGGGAAATAAATGAACCATTGCGAGATCAACATATTTGACAAGCAATTTTGTTATACTCGTTTACTAATTATTTACATACTAGCTATCCCCACACAGGCCACTTGGCTTGGTGGTTAACGCTCTGACTGCCAAACCGAAGGTCGCGGGTTCGATTCCCAACCAGGACAAACATTTGTGTGCATGAACATGTCTGTTTGTTCTGTGTCTGGGTGTAAATATCTATATTAGTATAAAAGTAGTATATGTAGTATATCAGTTATCTGTTTTCCATAGTACAAGCTCTGCTTAGTTTGGGATCAGATGGCCGTGTGTAAAGAAAGTCCCGGGGATATTTATTTATTATCCCCGCGGTTTCACCCGCATTCCGGAGGGATGCAACATTTTTCCGACACAAAAAGTATCCAACGTTACTTCTAATACCTCCAAGAATATGTGCACAAAGTTTCACGATGATAGTTTTCGCATGAAAGCGTAACACACAAACTTACATTCACATTCATAATATTAATAGGGATTTATACATAATAAAGAAAAAATAATGTTTCTATTCATATTGATGAGATCTGAATGTACTGTCAAAGTCTCAAAGAAAACATATTAACTTTAATAAATGAATAGTTAGTAAACCATGTTAATAAGAGTGTGAAAGTATATACAAAACTAACCAAAGTAACAAAATTTTCTCCCTTTCTTAGCTATATTAGGTAGGTTCGGAACTTATTTACGAACGTAATTATGTTTTCTTCACTGCTTGTGCCCAATTATACAGTTGGTTTCCGTCGCTTTACGTTAGCAGTATCATTTTTTTTGCAAATGTGTCAAACTAATAAAAACCTTGAAGGCAACTAGCCTAAAGTGTATTTGTCAAAACACACAAGTTCTAGAGCGATAGATCTTCGGCTTGACAGTTTCATAAGTAAAAGTTCACTGCCGTCTAAATATTTGAATATACTTTTTAACTTTGATTTATAATTTTTTATTCCAAGGAAGAACTTCTTTAAGTTATTCTTTGCTTTTTTCGCTTTCGTTTTACGTACAACTCTCGTTGTACCCCAGGCTTTGTCCGCTGCGGGCATTCAATGCGGTCTACGTCCGAGCAAAAAATGATTGTTGTAAACCGTGAAATGAGCCTCAGGATTGGGTGCAGGCAATTTTAACATCACTCCGGTTTAATTTCAGGGAAATAGGGCACATTTTTCCATGAGGATTTTGGTGAAATTCTTTGTATTTTGGAATTAATCTTGTAAAAGGTTTAATGCTGTTGGGAAAATAGGTCTTGAAGGTTTTATTTTATATGAATTAAACTAATTAAAAGAGCTTATTAAACCTTGACCCCTTTAGTATTTTAACTTGGTTAGGTATAAAGCAAACATTTGTTTAGAAATCATCAATAGTATTTCGAAAGTCTCATGTAAGTGAATACCAGAACTTCCAGAAAGGTAAGGTGGTTCAGCGTTGTAGGTTTCAACCTTTAATCACGAGGATGATGAATCAGGAAACGCAATCAGCACGTGTAACTCTGCAGGGCTTTGAATTTGACTGCTTCGGTATGCATACCCATGGGAAGTCCGCAAATCTGCTCAAAGTTAGGGGTGGATCAAGCTCCCTCAATGGTTACACTTCGCTTTCGATAGTGAACAGTTTCAGTTATGGTACATTTCACTCAGGTATTTGATAATCAAACTTATCAAAATTATCGTTACTTTATATACCTGGTTGTAATTAGTGAATAGTCACACATCTTTTAGTAGTCGCCTACAAATAAAAAAATTGTTGATCTGTTTAAGTACTAAAGGTATATTTAGAAAATACAATAAAAAAGAATGTGGAACTTTTTGCTTTGTAGTTTCACGCTCGTAGGGATGGAATATCGAAAAATCCCTTCATGTTGTAACATAGTATCGGATTGATTTAATTTTTTGCTCAGGAATGGTTGAAAGGACGGAAAGGGACAAAGGGAAAATTTCATTCCGACGCAACGGAACAACAAGCTGCCGTGTGATAAAAGCTTGTAAAATAAAAAAATCGATTTCCATTCAATAACTTTCAAAGGTTTTCAAACTGTTACAATCTCTCACTGATATCGAGGTATTAAACTGTATGTTTGAGAACAAATACTTTGTTTAACAAACTGGTATCTAAACTGCAGTATTTATGACAGATTCAATAAAATATTAAAGAGACCTTTGCCACTACATTTTCAAAAATATTATTGTGTTTATTATTATTTGAGATGCCCTCGACGTGATAGTTAGTTTTTTATATATATCACATGAGCCGACAAACAAGCACACGGACCACCTAATGGTAAGTGGTTAACCCCGCCTATGGACATTTGTAACACCAGAGCATCGCCAATGCGTTGTCAACCATGAGACGAGAAGTTGTTAAATCTCACGTGGCTGTAATATCACCGGCCCCTTACTTTTCAAACCAAAACAGTAAAACAAGTGCATTGCTGCTTCACGGGGCGAATAAGTATGGTGGTAGGTACTTCCCCTGACATACTCAGCACTAAGAGCTCTACTTCTTCTGAGGTAGTCCCCGCTGCCTAAATACATAATTGTAATATTAGAAGGATCGCACATGTGTTGCCGACGTTTAAGGCAATGATAGCTTTTTTGTAGTGATGATGAATGCCATGACGAGAGTCGTAGCTTCGAAACCTACAATGAGCTACAACTTTAAATGAAGGAAAACATCGTGGGGAAACTATAGCACTTAGGGGTACTTCGAACACGTCTGGCTGGGTACAACTCTCTAGTCAAAATCCTGCTGCTTTTCGACAGCTGCACTAGATAGCCAGTTTCTTTTAACCGTTGTGTGCTTACCACCTTTGATCACATCATCATTTATCATGGTGAGATTGTGGTCCAACACAAGCCTATACATACATAGTACACTATACATAGTAAAAAAAAATATAAAGCATTGGTTCGTTTTTTGTTTTTTATACCACATTGGCCGACAAACAAGCGGACGGTCCGATGGTAATTGGTCACCGCCACCTATGGACATTTGCAACACTAGGGGCATCGCCAATGCGTTGTCGACCCTGAGACGTAAAATTGTTAACTCTCATATGCCTATAATTTCACCGGCCCCCTTACCTTTCTAACCGAAACACAGTAATACAAGTGCACTACTGCTTCACGGCAGAAATGTGTAAGGTGGTAGTACTTTCCTGTACAAACTCTGCAAGAGCTCTACTACTGTAAAGCTTTTTATTTTTGTATATTTTCGCTAGGTGTTTTTGAACTATATCATCATCATCAGCCTATCTCCATCCACTGCTGGACATAGGCCTCACCTATGGCACGCCACTGAGCTCAATCTTCAGCTCTTTGTTTCCTACCGCTGCCAGCCAGCTTGCGTATATCATCGCTCCATCTCATCAGCTGGAGGGCGCCCTACACTACGTTTACCGAGCCGTGGTCTCCACTCTAGAATACGTCTACCCCAACGTTTATCGGTTCTACGGCAGATGTGACCAGCCCCAGTGGACTACAAACTATACTATAACTATAAACATAGTACCACTCGTAAATTCCAACCCACGGCATCCAACATACACCAGCTATTATCGTGTACCGCTCAAGTTTCAAAATTCTCGAACACAAATAAAAGTAGGCTCCATTTGGGCTCAAACTAAAATAAAAACGGTAAAGACGTTGCTAAAAATTGAGTTAGCTACTTATAATTTATCTTGGAGAGATCTTCAAGGTTGTGTCATTTAACTTTTGCTTCTAAGCGGTAAGTGGATAAGGTTGAAAAACGTTTAAATAAAGCCCACAAATTGTTTATTATCGACTAGGTCTTCTTGGTAACTTTATCCGTGAGAAGAGTAAGTATAGTTTCCATCACTAACAATATTATCAATTATCTGGAGAATTAGGTTTTGAAAGTATCAAGAGGTTGAAAAGCAATAAGACAGTCTACTTGAAGCTATGTGGTGACTGCTACCTATAGACATTAGCAAAGCCAGGTCGATGACCGACTACTAATACTACGGACCTAGGTAAGTACCTGAACATAGATTATAAGTACAAAGCAAGATGAAGTTTAGAATAATTTTATGTAATATCTAAATAATTATATATAATTAATAAAAATATAATAAAAAAAGCTACTAATAGCGACACAGATATATATTAATACTAGAACATGTTATTATTTAAAGAAACACTTGTATAAATGACTAGCTGTGCCCCACGGTTTCACCCGCGTTATTGGTATAAAAAGTAGTATATATCCCTCTACATGCACCACGGTTCAGCCCTATAGCCGTGAAGGTGTAACAAACAAACTTACTTTAGCATTTATAATATATAATGTTTGGATTTTAAAAGAGTTTGTTCTGTAGTCATAAATTAAAATAAAAATATATTTCTAACTGGCTGATACTGCAACTGCCGATATATTGAGACAAAAGGTTTTAAAAGAAAAAGTTTTCATTCGAATTCTAAATTCAAAATAAAATACGTAAAACCTGTACATCATTAGACTTATATAACTTTCCATAATTGGACAAGGCTATGATTCCCGAAAGTATCGTAACCCGAATTTATCTTTATTACCATACATTATGTATCATTTTCATACGACACGGATCGTGTTGCTAGCCTCGTTATGGAAGTTCATCGCCTTTCCTTAAGTAACAAACATTTATGAATGTACTATGCTTTCTTTTACAGGTCTGTCAATAGATTGACGACTTTATTGCCTTGTTTATAAACGCAATTTTAAATAAGTACGGAGCAGTGCTTTAAATTTATATCTATATATATAAGCAAAATAGGGTTCCTTTGACGCACCATCACCTCAAAACTACTGAACATATCGGGATGGGACTGCTACCGTTCAACGCGGAATATTTCCTTGATGGTTATAGGCAATATTATATCAATGCACGCCGGTGAAACCGCGAGGGGCGGCTAGTAATAATATACAATATTTCTATCAGTTAATGTAATAATTGGTAGATTTAAGCAGTTCGTGAAATTTCGACAAAAATCGTTTAGATATCAAACGTGTTGAAGCCTACTCAAAATTGTTATGACTACCGTAAAAGCTAAAGTTTTCGAATTAGCAACAGGCTTTTTTAATACTAAGGCTTTAGACAGAAAGCTGAAAATCGATCGCATGCCTGTGGCAAGTCGTATAAATTTTTGAGCTTCAAAATTAAAGTCTCGAACCCCGAAAAAAGGTCCTCAGGTCCTTGAAAAAGGCTGAATTTCAAGTCTCAGAGTGAAGTCATGAGACCTTTCTTAAAAGATATTGATAGAAGTGAATCATTGAACGGCTATCGAGCGGCGCCTCAAGGGGCGTTTAACCCAGTTTTTAAAGTGTTCCTCAAGTGTAGATTTGTGTTGAATTTACGTTGTATTAAATTGTGAGGTAATTATTTATTATAAATATTTATGTTTATATAATAGTGCATATAAATAAATAGAAAAAAGAAACTTAAAACTCTACTTACTAAACTACTTAAAATTAACTAATAAATAAAACAATAATCCATAAATAAAAATAGTTAAAGTAGTTTATAAATTGTATACTGTGAATAATTGAGTCACAGGTCGCAAGTTCGATTCCCACCCAGGACAAAAAATTGTGTGCATGAACATGTCTGTTTGTTCTGTGTCTGGGTGTAAATAGGAGTATGTATTTAGAAAAAAAAAAGTAGTATATGTAGTATATCAGTTATTCAGTTTCCATAGTAGAAGCTCTGCTTAGTTTGGGATCGGATGGCCGCGTGTAAAGACCCAGGATTTCTTTTATTTATTTATTTACAAGTATATATAAAAATGTAGTTTAACTATTTCTTCACCATAGTACAAGTTTTGTTTAGTTTTGGATCAGATGGCCGTGTGTAAAAGAAAGGTCCACGGATATTTACTTTAAAGAAAATACTTTAACACTTAATACCAAACTGCCATTTTGTTGTTTTAATAGGACTTTGTTTTATGTATAATACATTAATTTCGTTATTTTAAGAATTTTATTTTTGGAAGTGAAAACTTCTTTAGCGGCGTTGAGCACTTTTCTTTGGATGGCTAAAAACTCGCGCCGGGACACGTGACCTGATCGAAAATACGTAAGACGGTAAAAATGCACAACGTTAATGTTCAAGTTTTCACTTCTGCCGACACTCCCGGAGTGCAACCCGTTGTTTTTTTTATTTACAGATAGACTACACTCTGAGTGTGCATCAGTTAACTTTGTAACACAATATTAAGTGTTCTACCCAGCGAAAACGATTAATATGTTTGTTTCGCGTCGGTGGAGGAGCGATATATTGATGTTTCTTTGTTCAAAAATAAACATAAAGTCTGGGATTGTAAATATGCCTGAGACGGCGACATTTCTCAACTTAATGTACTGTATCTGAAACACGAGATTTATACTTTTATTACATTTCTGAAAATAGTAAACTGAGATTTGAAAGGTCATTGAAAAGTCATCTTTATTGCTTTTGGGATAAGGTGTATTGATTCAATTGAAGTCGATGAACCTTATCTCACAAGGTTGGTTCTATGATATTCTTAGCTTTTTAAATATTTCTGTCAAATATAATATATATACTACCTTATCTATACTAATAATATTATAAAGAGGAAAGATTAGTATTTTTGTATGTAACGAATAAACTTAAAAACTACTGGAGCGATTAGAAAATTTCTTTCAGCGTTGTGAAGCTACACTATCCCCGGGTGACATAGGCTATATTATATTTTCAAAGAAATTAGGGATCCTTACTAAAACTCCAATAATGTAACCCAAGGTGTAAAAATACTTACATCGCGTGCGCTGCGAAAACTATCGATGATAGAAAGAACAAAATAAGGTAATGTAACATCCCTCGGAAACGCGGGGGAAACCGCGGGGGACAGCTATAATATATAAAGAGGAAAGATTTGATTGTTTGTTTGCATGAATAGGCTCCGAAACTACTGGACCGATTTGAAAATTTCTTTCACCGTTCGGAAGCTACACTATCCCCGGGTGACATAGGCTATCTATACTAATATTATAAAGAGGAAAGATTTGTATGTAAGTATGTTTATTACTCTTCCACACAAAAACTACTAAACTGATATGGATGAAACTTGGCACATAGATAGAGCATATCCTGGAATAACATATATGCTACTTTTTATTTCGGGAAAATGTGATTTCCCTCGGGAACGCGGGTGAAGCTGCGGGGGACAGCTAGTACTTTTCTTCGCGACAAATAATATTACTACCTGTCCTTTTCTGTTACAGCTGCGTTCCCTAGGGATGTAACATTTTCCCGGGACAAAAACAGTGCATACTTTATCCATGTGCTAAGTTTCATTTTAATCCGTTTAGTTTTAGCGTGAAAGGGTAACAAACGTTTATACATCCAACCTCAAAATGTTTCGCATTTATATTACTAGGAGGACAGGATATTAATGTTTCAAGCCTAAATTTATTTTCATTAAATATATATTTTAACAAACGTAAATTTAAAGTGCGGTCTACCTAGTTTGCTTAGGATCTAACTGTTATTAATATTTGAATACCTTAAATATGTATACCTACAGTATCATGTACGATAAAATATAATAGATTAACGTACGATATCACTACATAAAACAAAGTCGCTTTCTCTGTCCCTATATCCCTATGTATGCTTAAATCTTTAAAACTACGCAACGGATGTTGATGCGGTTTTTTTATTTATTTATTTAATACTTTATGTACAAAGTAGTGTACAAAGGCGGTCTTAATGCCAAAGGCATTCTCTACCAGACAACCTTTGGGTGATGCAGAGATAATTAAAGGTAGATGCACCAAGAAATAATGCGAGATATTTATAGTTAGGAAGACAAAACAGATATATAAACCTACATAAACATACTATTTAATATATCATTTACATATATAAACTTAATAAATAAATACATACATATATATTTATATTAAACGAAGGAGTAAAATTAGAGCGGAGATAAATCTGCTAACATTGTAGTGAGTAAGTGTTTCCGAACCTTAATCTTAAAACAATACCGACTGTTTGCCATCCTGATTTCATGAGGGAGCGCATTCCATAGTAGAATGGACTGAATGAAGAACGTAGAATGAAGAAAGTCAGAATGATGGGTGGGACATTGAAGAAGGCGATTATGAGAGGAACGAAGATATTTATTATGGTTGGAAGACAGATATTGAAAGTGAGAGGATAAATAAGACGGAGAGCTGGGAGAGAAGAGTAAAGAAAACAAGGTAGTCAGTGCTCTCATGTTTCTGCGCTGACGAATGGGTAACCAATTTAACTGTGTTCTATACGTAGACACATGATCATATTTCCGTAGGTTGAAGACGAATCGAATGCAATTGTTGAGAAGACGGTCTAACTTATTGAGTAGATCTGCATTCAGGTCAAAGTAGCACACATCAGCATAGTCAACTATGGGAAAAATTAGGGTCTGCACAAGCATTGCCTTGGCATGAGACGGGAGAAAATTTTTGAGTCGATAGAGAGAGCGCAGGATAGTAATTAATTTCTGGCTTACATTTGCGACTTGGGGACGCCAGTTGAGTAAAGAGTCAAGATGCAAACCAAGATCCTTGACGTTAGAGCTGAAGGGAATTAATGATCCATTGAAGATTACGGGTGGAACATTAGTGCTACCCACCTTGCACATATTGCGATGACTCCCAAAAATAATTGCTTGGCACTTACTGGGGTTAACCGCCACGCCGAACTTGTCAGCCCAATTCTTTAATACGTCAAGGTCTTGGTTCACAGCATTGACTGCATCAGCTAAATCCTCAACTTTAGCTTGGGAGTAAAGCTGCAAGTCATCGGCATACAGATGATACGAACACTGAAGGTTTTGGGTAATCATATTTATGAAGACAGAAAAAAGGAGAGGAGATAGAATTCCGCCTTGTGGGACGCCAGTTTCTAGGTTACACCATCTTGAGTATGACTCCTCAACGTGAACCGCCTGCTGACGTTCCCGAAGATATGATGAGAACCAATCCAGCGCTACAGGAGAGACCATTAAATAGGAAAGGATGGATAAAAGGATATCGTGACTGACGGTATTAAAGGCATTGGAGAAGTCAACTAGTACTAGAACAGTAACCATAGTCCTCTCCATGCTGGTCTTAATATCGCCAGTCACTTTGAGGAGGGCGGAAACAGTGCTGTGACCGGGCCTGAACCCAGACTGTAATGGACTTAAAAGGTTATTGGTGTATATAAAATGGGAGAATTGTTTGTGAACACATGCCTCTAGCACCTTTGATAGAAAGGGAAGAATGGAAATAGGACGGAAGTGACTGGGGAGAGAGGGATTTGAAATCTTGGGCAAGGGTAAAACATAAGCTTTACGCCACAAGAATGGATAAATACCAGATGCAAGTGAATAATTAATGATGTGGGATATGGCGGGAAGGAGATGGTCTAGTATTGGAATGATCATGCTGCGGCTGATGTTATCACAACCAACAGCTTTTGATTTAATGGATAAGATGGTCTTCTTAATTTGTCCCGAGTCAACTGGAGAAAATGTAAAAGAATTTATGTTAGGACGCGTTAGACCACATATATAATTTATAGTTTGATTTTTGGTCAGACAATCTAGTGAGAAAGAAGTGGAGAAATGATTGTTTAGGTCGTCTAACTCAATGGAATTAGGAAGGTCTAAATGTCGCGTTCTGCCAATACCTAGGGTTCCAAGGAACTTCCAAATATCAGCAGGCGAAGAAGAAGAAATGTTATCCAGAATGTGGCGGCGTTTGGCGTTACGTATCATCTGATTACACCGATTCCTAGCAACCTTGAAAAGCAACCAGTTATCCTCAATGCGATCTTTTCTATACTTACGAAAAGCACGATCTCTCCGCCTCATCGCCATACGTATTCCCCCTGTCATCCAAGGCGCAGGAGGTCTTTTTAATTTAACTTTTTTGACCGGAGCGTGGGTGTCGTAAAGATCGACCACGACCCGGTTAAAAATAGAAACTTTGCCATCCACCAAACTGGCTTCCATCAATGGTTTCCAGTCAATAGCGGACGCATCGTTCTGCAGTTTTTCAACGTCCATATGCGCAAAGCAACGCCTGTACAGCACCTTAGGCTTGGGTTTGGGAGGCTTAAGGATATATGAGACGAAAATGAGGTCATGGTGGGAAAAGCCAGGAGCAGCAAACTGCCCGTGAGAGGAAACAAGGGATGGATTGGAGGTAAGGATTACATCGAGCCAGGTATCATCACCCACAGTATTTAGGTGGGTGGCTTGGAGTGGCAGGAGATGGAAACTCGCTGACTCGATCAGATACATTAAATTACGGGAACGAGAGTTTTCAGAAAGGAGGTTGGTGTTGAGATCGCCCATGATGATATGATGTGCATACTGAGAGCCCAATGATTCTAATACCGATTCGAATTCGGTGAAGTAGTCAATGCCAGGGGGGCAATAAAGAACACCAAGGATAACCTTGGGTCCCTTGACACAAACTTCTAAAAAAAGGAACTCTGGAGAAGCTTAATAATTGGAAGAGGATGAGCAAAGTATTTTGTAAGGTAGGCTACTACGGAGGTATATAGCAACACCACCCCCACCCCTACCAAGCCGATCATTCCGAATTAGAATGAATCCAGGAAGAGAGTAAGAGGTAGATAAAAGATGAGGTTTGAGCCATGTCTCAGAAATCAGGATCACATGAACGTTAGTATCATTGAATGCTTCGTATAAGTCACTAAAGTGACTGGGAACACTTTGAGCATTAATGTGACAAACATTCAAAAGCCAGTCTTGTTGATGATCAAAGTTTTTACGTAAACTATCGCCAAGGGTGTCGGTTACGGAACAGAAACTACCGTTATCGGATGACATATCAGATTCGTTAGCAGAATAAAAAGATTCATTATCAGATATCATTAAATATATATACTATAATAATAAAAATATAAAAAAGATAATAATTAAGTAACTAAAAATTTTGTAAAAAAAAAAAAAAAAAACAATTAGTGCAAACTGCAATAACAAAAGCTTGCATCTCTGCACCACCCGCCAGCTAACATTAACACTCAATTACAACGTAGAGAATAATGTAACACGTAGCAGAAAAAAAAAAAAAAGAAAAAAACAAACTATATAAAAGGAGAAGTGGTTACATTGCAATACAATTCCGAACACAACACTGTTCATAAGAGGAATGTTTAAAAGAAATTCGGAACGCAACGCGAAAGTCAAAGAAATGTCAACCTGACATTTGACGTTAATCAAATCAAATGAAAATTACAAACGTCAATGACTCAAGCTAAAAACAATAACAATGTGGAGGGTTAGATAAAAGTTATTATTACACAACAAAATATATGAATACCGACAATTAACTAAAACTGCAATACAAATTGGAAGTCTTAAAGTTGATAAATACTTACGTATGATAACCACGGTAAGTAAATAATCAGATTATAAAGAAGAGAAAAAAAAAAAAATACATGAAAATAATGCGAAATATATCAATTATTTACGTGGTTTTTGTTTATCTCCAGCCTCGAAGCCGCCTCTCTTTGCAGGGGATACGTCTTGGACCTTGGGATGCTTCAAGATGAGCCTATTAAGGTCATCAATATGAGCAATCTTGTGCCGGCTGTTATCTGGAACTTTTATAATTATAACACCATCCTGAGTCCAGCATGCACGCATTCCGAAATGCAGTCGGGCCTTGGTAAAGATGGTCTGCCTAGCCTTTGTCAAGAACTCTTTTACTGTTATGGAAGTACCTTTTAAGGCTGTCTTCGCTCTCCATACAGCAGATTTAACGTCCACACTTGAAAATCTCACTAAAAGTGGCCGCTGATGTTCCTTGCTAGAAGACCCAAGTCTATGGCAGACTTTTATTGAAGATGCAGTGATGTTTTTAAGGGCCAGTTGGTTGTTAGCGATGCCCAGTGCAACTGTTAAGCAATCCTCCTTAGCGGCTTCATTGACTCCTAAGAAGATGAGTGCCTTCCGTCGATGCCTGGTCTCTAACACATCGAGTTGCCTTGAACACTCACTGATTTGCTGCCGGAGTAGCCCAAGCATGGAGAACATAAGCTCCCGAAATGTACGGAACTCTTCTGCTACTTTAGCCACGGTGTCCTTGGCTGGTCCTGCACTCTGTATTTGTGCTTCAAGATCCCCCATCTTTTTGATGAAGCTCTCTTCTAGGCTCTTCTGTGCAATCAATATTTCAGTCAATTGCAACATTTGTAGTGTTGTGAGTTGTGCAGTATGAAATAATAGAGGGTGTAAATGATCAGCCGGCAGGTGGTGTATTATTGGTGCTTGTTGTTACATTAACGCACCGCAAACGTGAGTACTGTTAAATGCAAGCAAATAAATTAATTGTTTGATAACTGTTTTGAAAAAAACGAATTAAAAGTATTTTTAAAATAAAAATTTGTCAGAGATACGTGTATACTTTTTCGCACCTACCGCCGGAAAAAAAAAAGATAATAGATAGAGTGATTGAAGGGGAAGATTTTTATGTATAATACATGTGACATCCCACGGGAACGCGGGTAAAACCAGCAGTTCCACATGTTGTGTGTGAAGAATCTCTTGGGACTTATTATTTATATGTTATTATTTAATAGCTGTCCCAACAGACGTTGTCCTGTCGAAATGAGTCCATAAAAGAGTTCCCTAAAAAATTAAACGTTGGTACTTTCAACACAGCGCCATCTGTTAGAATCTTTTGGAGTTAACAGATAATTGTGACTGTCAATTAATTATAGACAAATAATTTGCAATAAAATAAAATTGCCACTATAATTAAAGATCTAAGCTATCCTATCTCTTAAGTTGGACCAGACTGCTCACGGTGTGCCAATTTAATTTAAATCGGTTTAGTAGTTTACGACTCCATCGCGGACAAACATCGTGACAGGAGATTTATATATATTAAGATGTGTTCTTTCACCGAAAGCTCAAGTTAGGTTTCGGACCCATCTTCGTAACAGCCACTCACAATCATCGCTTTAAAAAATAAATATCTTTAATCAGTTAGAAATGATAAAACTCATTAACAGGTACGTTAAAAAGCATTCATAATCAATATTATGTAATAAGACTGCAAAATTTCATCAACATTCAGGAATATATTACCCATAGACAAATATTAATAGCAAGATATTTTCCTTCATCGAGCCCCTATTAATCAAAAATTTTACGCAACACTATTTATAAAATTGCCTGTAAATTAAAACAAAGGAGAATGTAATCAAAGCAATCTGCATTTCATCAGGCTATGAAACAATGTGGGCGATATAACGTTACTGAACGTTACAGGATTGTTTTTTATTGGTTAAAAATAATAACTAGGTCTTAATTTTATACTTTTTATTTTTTTATAATTTTATAATTACATGGAAGATTTTATATGTACATAGTTATATCTAATACCTTTAAACGAGCAATTCTTGCGTATATATAATCCGGATCTTGGAAACGGCTCCAACGATTTTCATGAAATTTAGTATGCAGGGGGCTTCGGGGGCGTTAAATCCATCTAGCTAGGATTCTTTTTCAGAATATGTCGTTTTATCCGTGTATGTATTCAAGTTTCATATTTTTTGAGAAATACTGTTATTGGTTACTGGTTATTGCCCTTTATTATCGCATCTAATTCGTATCTAGGTATACGAGTATATGACAGTGCTTTAAAAAAGAGAATGCGGTAGAAGTCACGTTAGTAAAGAAATACCGAGCAATGCTCGGCTATCCAGGTACTAATACTTGTTCGATGTAACTCCATAAGACCAGAATAGGTAGTGAATTTGTGTAACTACGAGAGGCCTTATTTTTTAACACTTTCTTATTGTGCTAATTAAATGTATCGACCGAAAGAGGTATTTTATGTTTGATCACGTTGTTTTTTTCTTTATATATATTATATTTTAATGTTTTAATGTAGAGCCTTTTTATGCCAAGAAGGCCGATAAACAGGCATATAGACATTTGCAACACTAGAGACATCGGCAATGCGTTGTCGACCCTGAGTTGAAGTTGTTTAGTCTCGTGTGTCTGCTATTTCATTTATTACTTAGATCCTGTCACTTAGTTCACTTCCTTTTGGTTCTATATCGTACACACAACATCTATAACTATCTCAACTATTTTGTCTTTTTCGTGATGTACGTTGTGGTTTTTTTAATTTTTTTAATTTCTGACGATATTGCGATTGACCTCAATAACACCTGATGGTAAGTGAAGATGGAGCTCGCTTTCCCTTTAGAAACCCCATTCATTAATTATCCATAACATGGAGGTGGTGGCGTCCACTACATGGGATTTAAAATGATTCACTTAGTTAATCATGCATTGTCACTAAAACCAAATATGTTTGCAAAATTTCAGCTCAATCGGAACTCGGGAAGTGGGTCAAATTTAACTTGCCATATTTGATTAGACTCACATACACCAGGGCAGTTAAAAAAATATAACAGCTTCTAAAAAATAGAAATATTAAGGTTGAGAAAGAACAAAAATAAAGCGAATGAATATAATGGCAAAAAATCTTTCTACACGAGCGCCCTGGCTCATAGTTTGTCAAATCGTTAATTTTCTATTTTCACCTAATAAATCACAGTCAAGAATTGCGTAGTAATACAATGTTAGAAAAATATTTATTTTAAATTAGATCTCTTAAAAATTCGTCCATCCATTTATTTCAATTTTATTTCAACCAATCGAAAATACTTATGAAAGAAAGTATGTGAATCACACCAATGGTGAATAAATCATGTGTACAAGGCCGTTTATTATACCAACATGCGTTTGCTGCCCCCTTATTCAGCTATTACAAACTTCGTCGGCGAGCCGCTTCACGGAGGCCTTAGAGAGCTTATCTCTCACGTCATTAGTAATATTAGCGAAAGAGACAGAGCATGGAGGCCGCGACGAAACATCCTTGAGTTAGTGTTTTTTACTTACAGAATCAAGCCCCTAATTATGAATCGACTAAATTAATTGAAGGTTCTGAAATTAACGAGTTTGTAGCATTTTTAGTTAAGAAAATATTTTCAGAACATATTTAAAATTACATATAGATGAAGAAAACCCTGGAAGAGCTTTTGGGCTATGGAGGAGATAGTGACCCAAAAACTTGCCTTGTACAGCAACCGTTCGAGGAAATAGAAAAAAAGAGAGGGTGATATTTGGCCAGCTCAGGGACTGTATGGGCATTTGATAATAAATATAAAATTATCATAAAATGTACTCAATAATGTCGTGCATCATCACAGAACAAAAAGATTAATCTCTTTTTTTCTATTTTAATTAGGTTTTTTTTTTTTTTTTTTTGTTTATGCTTTTTTATGTTTTTGTTGGCAAACGAGCAGACGTATCGCCTGATGGTAAACGATTACCGCCGCCCATGGACACCCGCAACACCAGAGGAGCCACAAGTGCGTTGCCGGCCTTTTAAAAAGGAGTATGCTCTTTTCTTGAAGGTTTGGAGGTCACATCGGTCCGGAAATACCGCCGGCGACAGCTCATCATTTGATTTATGGCTTCATTCAGATTGCATTATGTGTATTGGCTGTAAGTTTTAAGCAATTGTATCACCAATACTAACTTTTATTAAAAGAGAAACACCTACTCGTAATGTTTTTACGAGTCGTCATAATGAAGACTAGTTTTTGTAAAAAATAAAAAATCGTTGAAGTTTTTAAAACACCGCTGCAAATAAAAAACCCCTAAAAGATTTTACGAGAGCTATTATTGTGCTATATTTTTAGTTCATCATTACAGTGTATTATAACAATTCATTTAATATTCTGAAATATTCCTGTTTTTACAAACTGTAAACTGTAGCAGTATTATTTATTTTGGCAGGCCAGTTGGCTTGGTGGTTAGCGACTCTGACTGCCTAACGGTAGGTCGCGGGTTCGATTCCCACCCAGGAAAAATATTTGCGTGCATGAACATGTCTGTTTATTCTGTGTCTGGGTGTAAATATCTATATAAGTATGTATTTGGGAAAAAAAGTAGTATATGTAGTATATCAGTTATCTGGTGTCCATAGTACAAGCTCTGCTTAGTTTGGGACCAGATGGCCCTGTGTAAAGGAATGTCCTAGGATATTTATTTATTTTATATAAACTTGCTAGCTGTCCCCGCGATTTCACCCGCGTTTATCGGTATCATATATAGCCTATAACCATCTAGAACTATTTCTGGCCGTATTAATAAGCTCAAGGTCACTCAACGAATGGACTAGGCTCGGAATTTCTTTACGCAACATGGTCCGATACGAGCACATTCGTAGAATAACAAAGGCTTTAGACATTGCTCGTAGAGTCAGCTAGCTAAAGCGGTAATGAGCAGGCCATATCACTCTAAGAACTGATAACCGATGTGGAAGAAAGATTCTCGAGTAGCGACCACGAGAAGACCTCTTACCAGGTGGAATGACGACCTGGTCAGAGTCGCTAGAAGCAGGTAAGGCGGTAGTACTTCCCCGGACGAACTCTAAACTAAAAGCTTACCTAAAAAACCTGATCTGACTATTGGCCGACTACCTGGTATCAGGCCTCATTGGGAATGGTTTCGTTGACCACTAATTTATTTATTTATTTATTTTAACCATTAGAACGGTTTTCACCAATAACTCTAATTACACATATCTACTAAAAAAACAGGATAACAATAAACGAGATCAACAAATTTACAAAAACTAAACCTGTCACTGTAGCGTCTCACAATACCTCAAGCATTCCACAATTATCGTCTGCCATCCGTCCGCAAACAGATCACATTCAGGTTTCTTACTCAGTAGTGTGTTAAACATCAGAAGTTGAATGCACGTGGTCATTGGTATACTCTTCAATCGGAATATTCAACGCCGCTACCACGCGGCTATGTTTAAAAACTATTAAAGCTAAATTTTGTTTTTACAATCAAAAGAATAAATTCCACGATAAATGAATTACGCAACGGTGTAACATGTGGCCCTTAGATAAACCATCTGAAAGCGTGTTACTACGCGCTTTCCCATTTACCTGGTGCGAATTCTACCAAGTTTACGTTCTATTTAAAAATAACAGGCCAGTGTTATATATTTTTTTTGTGTTGGCAGGGAAAAATGAGATATGATATGCTGTAAATACGGCTTTAATCTGAATGAAGAAGTAATGGGAAATGTTTGATGGTTTAATACAAGATGTAAACACTATATAGAGGTAGTCTTAATCTTTACTAATATCAAGATTAATTTTATTATATTTTAATTTTATGATTCTTCGTAAGTGAATTTTGATAGTGTGTGAATCTGAAGGATAATTGTGCGGTACTACTAAAACTATTAAGGCTTTATCTGTCTTCTAGCTGTCCCCCACGGTTTTACCCGCGTTCCCGTGGGATGTCACGTGTATTATACATAAAAACCTTCCTCTTTAATCACTCTATCTATTAAAAAACCGCATCAAAATCCGTTGCGTAGTTTTAAAGGTTTAAGCATACATAGGGATATGGGGACAGAGAAAGCGACTTTTTTTATACTATGTAGTGATTAGGTACTGGGCAGGTTCACGGAACTCTATCGTGTGTACAGAAAATTTCATAAACATCTTATTTTCGTGGCTTTATTTTATGTTATTTTTACCTGATCGAAATACCCGCTAAATCAAAAGCCAAGGTGGATCGACCGCCTTATATAAATACAATGTTAAATAATCTTAAATTTCTTGCAAATCTCAGTTTTTTTTAAAGTTATGTATTCATGGAAATGCTATTAGTGAAAATTAATCAAAATATTTTCAGCTTCTAATTTAATCTTCTATCTACATATCTACTATACTATACCTACTAATATTACAAAGAGGAAATATGTGTATGTAAGTATGTTTGTTACTCTTTCACACAAAAACTACTTAACAGATATTGATGAAACTTAGCACATAGATAGAGCATATCCTGGAATAGCAAATAGACTTTTTATCCCGGAAAAATGTGATATCTCTCGGGAGCGCGGGTAAAACCCTGGGGGACAGCTAGTATATAATAAGCAAAATAGGGTTTCATTGACGCACCATCACATCAAAACTACTGAACACACCGGGATAAGACTGCTACCATTCAACGCGGAATTTTTACTAGATGGTTATATGGTATATACAATGTTGATAAACGCGGGTAAAACCGCAGGGGACAGCTAGTATTTTACAAAGGTAAACAGTAAAAATACAAAGTCACAAAAACACACAGTCGGCAAAAAAGGCTTGAACATTAAAGTGGTATTATAATATATTTTTGTTGAAAGGGAAATAAAAGACACATCTACAATCCAGAGTATACAAGTACCTTTAAACAAAGTACCTGTAAATACTAAATAAACAAATTGCGTTCACGAAATAAGACGAGATAACGGCATTTTACAATCAGAACAAGGTTACGACTGTTTCTGTAAATAAAATTGTATTAAACGCTTATACAGTGTGTTTTTGTGATGTCAAATTTTGATTAGCCATCATCTACATACATATATACATACGTACACTGGTTGTCCCCCGTGGCTTCATCCACGTTTAACGATATCATATATAGCCTATTTACGAAAAAGTCCGCGTCGAATAGTAGCAGTCCCATCCCAATATGTTCAGTAGGTTTGAGGTGATGGTGCGTCAAAGGAACCCTATTTTGCTTATATATGTAAGACTAGCTGTCCCCCCGGATGCACCCACGTTTATCGATATTATATATAGTCTATTACCATCTACGAAAAAATCCGCGTCGAATGGTAGCAGTCCCATCCCAATATGTTCAGTAGTTTTGAGGTGATGGTGCGTCAAAGGAACCCTATTTTGCTTATATATGTAAGACTAGCTGTCCCCGCCGGATTCACCCACGTTAATCGATATTATATATAGTCTATTACCATTTACGAAAAAATCCGCGTCGAATGGTAGTAGTCCTATCCCGACATGTTCAGTAGTTTTGAGGTGATGGTGCGTCAAAGGAACCATATTTGGTTTATATACAGCATACTAGCTGCCCGGACAGACGTCGTTCTAAATTCTCTGTCTAAATAAGTTCAAACAACGGGTCCAATTGTGAATCTAAACCATCCAGGGCGCCACCCAAACGCATACAAAAAAAATCATTCAAATCGGTCCAGCCGTTTAGGAGGGGTTCACTGTCAACACACGTTCAGAAGAATTATAAATAGATAGATTTCTCTCAGACTCCTGTCTCCCATATAAAGAGTAGGAAATCAAAAATGTTAATTTGCTACGCACTTAACTTTTATCACTTTCTCTACATGCATCTAATAATAATATAATTTAAAAACTATGTTCGTTTTCTATACGTTTTTATACTGTACTGATTTTGATACAATTTTGGGAGGATAACGCATGGAAAAATAAGCATTAAGAAAAATAAGTTTTTAATAAAGATGACGTAATAATGTGTATTATAGTACATCCGGATTGGCTTGTTGATAATTCTTATCAATTATTAACTGAAATAAAGTTAAAATTGAAATTGACAGAATTCAATAACAACAAAATAATACTTGAGATAAAATAAAGGTTAAAAGGTTATTTGGAAGATTAAGTTGTTTTCTCATGATTTTTTTTGTGATAAAATGAATTCACTTTGTCATACACTTTGTAGGTAATCAATTTAAAAACATAAATATCTATGTGTATGGTTAACCTTGCTATAATAATAATAGTGTATTTTTTTAAGTATATCTTTATACTCTATATTTAATAATATAAAAACAGGAAAGATTTGATTGTTTGTTTGTCTTTTTTTTGCATTTAATAAGCTCCGAAACTTCTGGAACGATTTGAAAAATTCTTTTATCGTTGGGAAACTACACTATCCCCCAGTGACATAGACGTTGTTATATTAAAAAAAATGATATCTTTACTAAAACTCCAATAATGTAACCAAATATATAAAAAGTGATATATTTATATAATACAGCAGCGCCCCGCGGATTCACCCGCGTAGTTCCCGTTCCCGCATGAATACGGGGATAAAATATAGCCTATATTACTCGGTAAAGATGTAGGTAGCTTTCTAATTATGATAGAATTTTCATAATCAGTCGAATAGTTTTTGAGTTATAACGTAACAAACAAACAAAATCATTCCACTTTAATTAATAAAAAAAAACAACAATTTGTTAATGTTAGGACCTAATAGCAGCCAATTGCAAATTTACTCTCATAGGTTTTTAGGCGCTCGTTTCTACAATTTAATTAAAAACGTACTATTTCAGGAACACCCTATATATGTATTCTAAATACTCGTAAATACTTCCACCCACTAATTTACTCCGGACTCCCGAGCAATCTTTTTTTCTCTAAATTATTCCCGAGTCTTATAGTCGAAACACTTATTTATCTTGCAAATTAACGATATTCTATTTCTGACTTATTTTTTCATACGCGGCAGACGTACTGAAATTTTGTGTACCTTCTACTCAGTTTTAAAATAAAATATTCTTTCCTCTTTACAACGGAAACACAGTATTTTCTTTCCTTTCATCCGATACCATATTAATATCAACGGACGGTAAACGCTTTTGACACCTATCTTTTAACCTCGATGACCGGGTGACTTCAAAAGATTGTCTGTTCTCAGCGGCATTTTTGTTACGTACAGCTTTATTCAGCTAATACAAACTTCGTCGGCGAGCCGCTTCACGGAGGCCTCGGAGAGCTTACCTTTCATACGATTAGTAGTATTAGCGTTGTAAGCGACAGAGATAGAGCATAGAGGCCGCGTCGAAACATCCTCGAGTTAGTGTTATTTTCCTAACAGAATCGAGCCCCAGTTAGTTGCAAGAAAATCTAAATATGGAATAGTATTTATGTAGGCGTCTATTTAAAAATATCTGTTTAATTTATTCAATATTAAGGAATATGGACAGTTGTTATCATAATTATAATTCTTCTGTCCATGTGTATGTTGGCGAACTCCTCCTAAACGTCCAGTAGATCAATAAATCTCGATCTCATACCGACTTTTACATAAAAATATTATTTGTAAGACCTATGCGAAATATTGATATTAAAAAATACAGAAAAGGGTCGCATTTTACGACAAGGGACGGAAATAAAAATACAAGTATTTTTTTCACTGAATCACTTGAATTAAAAGCATAAAACCGTAATCAGAATTTTCACTTTTCATGTGGGTATAAGTAAATCCTTATTTAGGTCGGGCGGTCTGTAACTTAGGGTTGTCAATTTCGCTTTGGCGATGGTTTTTTACATTATTGTTCTGTAATAATATTAGATAAGTAAGATCGGGTGCTTTTTTTAAATGCTCTACTTCATTGAATATAAATTTGATTGTTAAATGCTATCTAGATATAATACGCTGCCGGCTTACATTCTCCAAGAAAGTTTGTAACGATGAATGTTTAATAATGTTTCATGCAAAAACATCTAAAAATTCTATGATATATGGCACATAAAAAGAATATCCTGGAATAATATAAAGTAAATTTTTATCGTGAAGATCCAGCAGGAACGAGGATGAAACCGCGGCGCAGTTGAAAACCAGTGCGAAATAAAAAAAAAAGGATTTGTGTTTTTATTCAAAATACTCAGTCATTTAGCAATTGCCACGAGTCAAGGAGTGTCAGAAATGATAACCTAAAAAAAAAATTTCCATTTCACTGCTTGCATTATTTTCAAGGGAGTTGACAACCTTGGCAATAAACAACCATAGATAAGGCAGCACGCACAGGAATGGTCGCATAATGCCTTAAAGTTTATGTAAATATGAGTCCATCAAGGTGAAACAGTTTATAAACATGCAATAGGACTTTCTTTACCGAATCTTTGAACGATGATCTTTTTTTCAAGTCCAATGGTCTTAATCCTACTAATGTTATAAATGCGAATGTTTGAGAGGATGCATGGATGTTTGTTACTCTTTCACACAAAAACTACTAAACGGATTTGTATGAAACTAGGCACATAGGCACATAGATAGAGTATGCCCTGGAATAACATATAGACTACATTATACGGGATCGCGGGTAAAACCGCGGGGGACAGCTAGTAAATAATAATTGTATTATTTTATCTTACTACTATTATAATTGCGGATGTTTGGATGGTTGGTTGTTTGTTGCTTAATCACGATGAAACGGCTGAATCGATATGAATGAAATTTGGCACAAAATTTGGGGAATACGTAACATCCCTCTGAAACGCGGGCGAGACCGCGAGGTACAGTTATAAATAAATAAATAATAAATTAATATCCCAAGACATTCTTCACACATGGTTACCTGATCCCAAGTTAAGCAGAGTGTACTGCTTGTAGTATGGCTACCAGGTAACTGATATACTACATATACTACTTTTTAAATACATACTCATATAGACATTTACACCCAGACACAGAACAAACAGACATGTTCATGCACACAAATGTTTGTCCTGGGTGGGAATCGAACCCGCGACGGTTTGGCAGTCAGGGTCTCTAACCACCAAGCCAACTGGCCCGTCCAACATTAAAATTACGAGTATTATACATTATAATAAAAATATTGAGCGAATGTTTGTCAGTGTAGACGTAATAATGCTCCCTACCGTCTGGCCAGTTTTTCATGAAGGCCATTTCATCGCGACTTAACTAAATGGAAAAACGGCATCCATCTCGCTCTACCATACACGGAACGCGCCGTGACAGACAGAGACTACGGAGTTGTATTTATTCCACGCGTTATTTGCGATAACATATTGACCTTTGACTCTGATAATATCAGCACCCACATAAATATTAAGCTGTTCTTAACATTTAATAATTTTGTTATATAATAATAAAGAATTAGATTTCAGTATGTATAAACTTAGATGTAGGTTTTCGTTATTTATTTTAACTGTCTTTACGTTCAACATCTGCGATCCTCTTCTGTATCCTGCCACCCTGTTGTCTGGAAGAAATCGCTTTAGCGATAACACCGCCTACTTTGTAAACACTTGTCATGTTATGTACTTCTTTATTTTTCTTCTTCTAATGTTATGTGTTGTACACATGTATATTGTATTGTATTGTATAACCCTGTATTAGAATAAATATAGAAATATTTAAACTATTAATGTATTTTTGATAAAGGGTAGGTCATATTAATGAATTTTATTTCAAAATGGATAAGAAAGGTGCAGGATTTAAAAATGGAAGATCGTATAAAATGTATCCCCAATTTATGATTTATGACTATAATTAAATATATGTGCTGATTCAGTTTAATTGTAAAGTTCTATGCAATCTATTTTCTTCTATCTTCTATATACATATAAAAATAAGACTCCTTTGACCCAACGTCACCTCAAAACCACTGAACATATCGGGATGGGACTGCTACCATTCGACGCGGAATTATTCGTAGATGTCGATTTCGTCTATAGGCAATATATTATGAAACGCGTGGGAGCAGCTAGTGTTTAAATAAAAAAAACTTAATAACGTTAAAACTTACACAATACTGAATAACGAACGGATTGCGATCCCTAGTTATTATTGTTTCAACTACATATATGCCTCCTATGCCTGGTGGAAGGAAAGAAACTGAGGAGCCCGGAGGTGGGCAGACCAGATGTCGCAGAAGCTGGAGATGCCGGTAAGTGCTGCGAATCACCAAGCAACGGATCGAAACCGATTGAGTCAGCTGGTTGACAAAGTCAGAAGGAGCCACGGTCCTCAGCAGTGAGGAATACGACTAAAGAGAGATGCCTCCTATAAATACTATCTTAATACTACACAACCATTTAAATACTTTGTCACAAAGCAAGATTCTCTTCTAGTAATACTAACTATAGTTTATACAACATGTTACAAAATACCGCGTAAAAATAAGTTATCAAAGCCAACAACCCTAGTAAGCTGTCATTTCAGGGAACCAGATTATTTAACAGAAAGGCCTACGTACCTATTTCCCCTAATAATTGTCTACTTTAATAGTTTTTCTATTTATCAATTATGAAAATCAGTTTTTAATTTTTTTTTGCGGTATGTTATACAGCGTTACTGCGGTTTTTAAATATTGTGAATGGACTTATTATAATGCCCCATTTAACCTCCTTTCGGCTTTACGAGTAGTTTTGTAACATCCTGTATATTGAAGCGAGTATAGAAAATTAATCAATATTGTATAGAGTCCTAAAATAACTGGGAAGTTAGCAAGTTTGTAAAACAGATAAAATGATATAAAGTAAACTGAAACAAGATTTTCCTAATCCAATTAAAATAAATCCCATCCCCTCTTATTACAGCTGAGTAACCAACGTTGTCCACTTTATCTTATTAATATTTTGTCTCTCTCACACATACTACTTTGTAAAAAAAAGAACAAGACGAAGAACATGGCTTGAAAGTCACGGACTCGAATGCCTTTTGTGTTAATAAAGTTGTCTTATTAAGTTCGAAAAGGTACAAGTGGTTGCTTTTTAAATTGTGTTTTGTTTCCTGAACATATTTCTGTCATTTTGTTGAAGACAAGGACTCTCTGAATTTAGAAGATAACACAAGGATTCTGTGTTTCTAAGATGTCTAAGAAACCAATACCTATTCATGGGACCCACTTTATTATATTTAAAGAAAACACCGTAAAAAATCATATAATATTATGAATGAAAATTTTTGTGTGAATATCAATTTCACTGCTGATCGCTTTTTGAGGAGGCACAAATATCAATTCCACCAAACCCAAACCAAACCAAAAACCTCTTGTTCCTTTATAGGAACAAGATAGCTCACGGCAAAGTTTCATCGATTAATAAAAGAATACTGGTTGATAATAACAATAAGTTTAACAGATTAAGATGTGACGAAAAATTACATTCCTAGAACAATCCTGAAATATTCTTCGCATACAGTATGTCCCAAACAAATTAGAGCTTATAACTAAAATAGTTAACTGGTCTACTACTTTTTAGATGTATACTTATATAGAACAGAACAAACCACATGATCACGCGGATTGTGGATGATTCGAATTGCGATTTTGTCAGTTAGAACTAGGCTTTGTTACCCACCTTATTAGGTTTTAGGTCAATAGAATGCCTAACCTCTTGTTTGAAAGCCCTTAGCTCTTACCAAATTATCCCTTGGTCGAACCCTCGACATTCTCCTCGTTAGGGCGTAGCTACCTTAGGTTACCTTCATGTCAATTCAATAAAACGAAAAGTATCTACAATATCGTCTAAATAAACACAACCAACAGGTTTCAGGTTTCATCCTAAATATCCCAAGACATTCTTTACACATGGTTACCTGATCCCAAGTTAAGCAGAGTGTGTTTGTAGTATGGCTACCAGGTAACTGATATACTACATATACTACTTTTTAAATACATACTTTTATTGATATTTACACCCAGACACAGAACAAACAGACATGTTCGAGCACACAAATGTTTGTCCTGGGTGGGAATCGGACCGGCGACCTTCGGTTTGGCAGTCAGGGTCTCTAACCACAAAGCCAACTGGCCCGTCCAATCCTAAACATATTGTGTTAACTTACCTACCTTTTAGATTACTATTCATTCTCATCGATTTACTTCTATGAACACAGGTTCATTGATGTCCATACCACTGATATGATAATAAACACAGATTAGATAAAAGTATCGCAGATGAAATTGTTACACACTGTTGTTATTTTCAACTCTATTCAACATTCATATTTACTATTAAAGAATTTTGTGAAATTAACTTGGAAACGTGCCTTGCTCGTAATAATTTGAATTATCACTCTAATGCCGGTTCGGAAGGTTGCTTTTACTGAGAAGAGCCGGCAGTAAACTCAACACTTATCTTAATCTAGTCATGATATCAAACCGAAGGCTTTACCTAGTATTTTTAAAATCAGTTTACTACCAACTAGCTGTCGCCCACGGTTTTACCCGCGTTCCCGTGGATACATAAAAACCTTCCGTCAAAAATCACTCTATCTATTAAAAAAAACCGCATCAAAATCCGTTGCGTAGTTTTAAAGATTTAAGCATATATAGGGACAAAGGGATATAGGAACAGAGAAAGCGACTTTGTTTTATACTATGTAGTGATAATACAACTAGAAGCAACAACGTCTAACTATGTAACCTTTTTATAGTCTTTAGCCCACTTAAGAAGGAGGTTAAAGTTTGCCTATATCTTGAAATGGCGCTATTTTCCTGTAGCACAGTTAAAGTTCTAGCCTCTTTATTCATCTAATGCAAGCTTAACACCCATATTCTAAGACGTTTCCTCAGACGGCACTCGACTCCAACTCGACTGAGGATACCTTAAGCATTTTCTCGAGGAATCCTCAACATTAGTATACTAAGTCATAACTTGAGCAAAACTCGAGCAATCCCGACTGACATCGAATCGAAGTGTAGTCAAGCTAACATGTCATTAGTAACGTCATTATATTTTAGGTAAAATATTAATTAATTAAAATAATGAGTTTCAGTAACTATTTACAAGCAATAAGCTTCCTTAAGGTTGGTCCCGACGTACCTTGAAGCTGACTGTTGTTTCCTCACCTCGAGTGAGAGATGCCAAGTCGGGTGGAGGAGATTTTTGTAATTAGAATACTAATATCTTTGAGTGAGGTTGAGTGGAGTCGAGGAATTTTCGAGGAAACGTCTTAGAATATGGGTGTAATAGTCAGGTCGAGTCGAGAAAAGCGAAACCTCTCAGTTTTGAATGAAAAAGACAGAGTATAGAGACGGTTACGAAAAATCGTTGACAGTGTATTTACCTTATCGAAACTCAGGAAAGGATGACCGTCTTGTCCAAACGCTGGCATTAAATAATCTATTTTTTTATTTATTTATTTGTACTTACTTAATTAAATGTAGTAACTGTATTTAACTTAATAAAGTTAAATTTCAAATATAGGTATTTATTGGGTACGATGTTATCCGTAACTCCAATAGATCAAGATTTCAAAAATTCAAATTTTGTTTAAAATGTCCCCCACGGTTTTTCCCGCGTTCCCGTGGGATGTCACATGTATTATACATTAAATCATCCCTGCCCTCACACGGTTCACAGTTCACACTGTCTATTAAAAAAAACCGCATCAAAATCCGTTGCGTAGTTTTAAAGATTTAGGCATACATAGGGATATATGGACAGAGAAAGCGACTTTGTTTTATACTATGTACTTACCACTTGGTCGGATAGTAATATTGTTTTGATTTTACCGTGGACATGTAAGCTATAAAGGAACTCCTCAACCGTAAACGGTATGAGTATCGCGATTGGACTAAATATATTCTTTAGAACACAAAAAACATTGATCAAAGGATGAGACTGAAATAACGGTCAGAATTTGACTGTGCCATTAAGGTGCTGATTGCAGATAGCATTTTATTTTGAACAGCTGCTAACCTTGGTACTAAGGTACTACTTGGCCTAAGGTACTTGAGTTAAAAATAGGTTTTAACAACCACTACCACTTTCTGTACAATCACCAATAATATGAGTTATCTATTACCTAACTCTCTGAAGGATCGAATTCGAAATGAAGTCATCCGTCAGAGAACCAAAGTTATCGACATAGCTCAAAGGATTAGCAAGCTGAAGTGGCAGTGGGCTGATCACATCTGCCGTAGAACCGATAACCGTTGGGGTAGACGTGTTCTAAAGTGGAGACCACGGCTCGGTAAACGTAGTGTAGGGCGCCCTCCAGCTAGATGGAGCGATGATATACGCAAGCTGGCTGGCAGCGGTTGGAAACAAATAGCTGAAGATCGAGCTCAGTGGCGTGCCATAGGTGAGGCCTATGTCCAGCAGTGGGCGGAGATAGGCTGATGATGATGATGATTACCTAACAATGATTAATCAGTTCTATTAGCAGTTACATAAAGTACAGTATTACGCTTCGCCAATATTTGCGCCAGCGTCATTGTCATAATCTAAACGTTATCAACAGTTTTATTGCACTAATAGGTCACTTGTCGTGTTGCTTTATTAATTGTTATCTATTTTTATGATGCGATAAAAAAAGAAAATTAAAAAGAAGTAGAAGGTGACTAATATTTTTACTGGTAGCTGATTTAGTTTCAGCATCACTGTCTTTCTAGAAGTGGCAGAGCTCTTAGTGCAGAGTTCGTCCCGGGAAGTACTACCGCCTTAACCATTTCCGTCGTGAAGCACTAGTGCACTTGTATTTTTGTAATTCTTCTGTATTAGAAGGCCGATGAAATTACAGGCACATGAGATTTCTTATTTATACCACATGGGGCGATAAACAAGCAGAGACGGTTCACCTGACGTGAAAAATCGCCTATAGAAATTTGCAACACAAGGGGCTTGGCGATGCCAATGCGTTGTCCACCCTGAGACGTGAAGTTGGTAAGTCTCATGTGCCTGTAATTTCACCGGCCCCCTTACATTTCTAACCAAAATATACAGTTATTCAAGTGCACTACTGATGCACGGCAAAAATGGGTGAGGTGGTAGTATGGACGAACTCTGCACTAAGAGCTCTACTACTCCGACTTAACATCTTCACGTCTCAGGGTCGACAATGCAATGCCCCTGGTGTTGCAAATAATCATAGGCGGCGGTGACAAATAACCATTAAATGGATGATCTGGCTGTAGGACAGCTAACTTAAAAACAAATGTTTTGGCTACAAACAAAAACCTATGCTTTATTGGGAAATTGTCTATGAATATACTCATAATAATAATACTAGGCTTAGGTAGAAATCGTTCTACCCAATTTCCTTAATTTTCCGGCTATCTGAGCAATTTCCTTGAATAAAATTTTATGTTTCCCTAAAATCCTTATTTGGACTATATCGTACAAAAAAACATGGATAAAGATGATCTTTGACTCAGAGTCAGAGACTTTTAAATAAATAAATATCCAGGGACATTCTTTACACACGGCCATCTAGTCCCAAACTAAGCAGAGCTTGTACTATGGACACCAGATAACTGATATACTACTTTTTTTTTCTAAATACACACTTATATAGATATTTACACCTAGATAGAACAAACAGACATGTTCATGCACACAAATGGGTGGGAATCGAACTTTTGGCACAATATGAACCGTAGACTCACATAAATACATTATATGTGTAAAAATATAACGAAGCGACAATATTACATGATCTCTAGGTCTATTCCCTTTAGCTCTAAACTTCTTCCTACTTTATATAGTGTTCTAGCTTCTATCATAGTTAGAAATGTATCATTATAATCTTCGTCGCTCAAAGATTCAACGTACTATCTTGAACCTCTCATGTAACTACATAAGTATTTTGTAAATATGATAAAGAATTGCTTTATCTAGGTTAACATTGAACACTGTCGAATCTTACAAGATTATTAGATGCGTTTACTAGTTTTATGATTTGATAAGACTGTATGTATGTACGGCAGGTAGATTGGTTTACTTTGTCTTTGCGGTTTCAAAGAGAACATTTTTTTTTATATATAATATTATAAAAGAAATTTTTTTAAATAAAAATAAAATTGTGATTTAGATCATCGGTTCATTTTACTAATATTATTAATGTGAAAGTTTGTGACTATATCACTCAAAAAATACTGAACGGATTAAGATATAACTTGACACATAGATAGTTTATAGCCTGGATTAACACATCGGATGCTTACCATCTCGGGAAAATGTTACAAACTTTGGAAATACAAGGAAAACCTGGAAAAGTCCGAATAGTTGGTAGTATAGAGAAAATTTAAGAATCATTAACCAGCAGCTATACAGTGGTAGTTTAATGGTTTATTAGACAATATAAAGCAAGTATAGAAACAGAAACATTATGAACTTTAAACAAAATATTATCAACTCTTAAATAGCTATGCAGTAAGCCTTTCCTTTTTTTAAATCGGTTAATTATATTACAAAATTTTTCCATAACTATACAGATTTCTCCAATAAAAGAATCATAAAATTCAGTCGTATTTTAAAATGAAATTGTGCACACAAAAACACAGAGAACTTTCCCATTTTTTGAGTCAGTTAAAATGGTGCATCGCATGGATAATGACAAGAAGTACAATTTCGTTTTAATAATAAAATAAAAGAGTTTAAAAAAATGTAAGCAAGTCAAACCATTTTCACTCCTATTTCACGCTACTTATAGATAAGTTTCGGTTGTTAAAGTTTAAAAAGACGGTTCGTAACTTGAAATGGAACCGTTTCTTGTTTATTTCCCGAAGAACTCCAGACAGTTTTTTGTTTACGTAACAAGTTATATTGCTCGCTTCGCTTCCATGCATTTTCTAATCCCTGAGGGAAATAAGCTTGTTTTGAAAAGAATACCAATTTTCTTTGCAGGTCTTATAATCTAGCATATAGTCTTAAGAAAGGTCAAGGTCAGCATCTGAACCAATTTTGACAAATACTATATGTAGGGTGGTTACCCGGTATTCTTATAAAACCTAAATTAATTACAAAAGCGGTTTAATTTCTCATTTGTTTTTACAGTTAAAGAAATAAAAATTTTCATCCGTGGTTTTGCTGCGCTCCCAGGGATCTGTTAAGAGTCTGGTCTGATCTGGTGAGTGTTCCATGCATAAAAAGTCTCCAAAACATAAATCAGTTTAGTCACTTATTCATGATTGTGTGAAATACATACAAGTGTTCATATCAATAATTATTGGTTTATTCTACAAGCCAGTTGGCTTGGTGGTTAGCGACTCTGACTGCCAAGCCTAAGGTCGAGGGTTCGATTCCCACCCAGGATAAACATTTGTGTGCATGAACATGTCTGCATTGCTCTATGCCTGGGTGTAAATATCAATAAAAGTATGTATTTAGACAAAATTAGATCTACATGTACTATATCAGTTATAGGGTTTCCATAGTACAAGCTCTGTTTAGTTCGGGATCAGATGGCCGTGTGTGAAGAAGGTCGCAGGATTTTTATTATTTATTATTGATAATATAACGAAGCTAACTAAGTCAATTTAATGTGACTACTGCAAATATCCACTCAGATCCCTATAAAGAAGTAAGAACATTACTATGTTTCAGTACTTACTCTCATTTTCATGAATCAACAGAACTGTCAGTCACTGTCAGTAGACTAGAAATGTACAATTCAAAATAAAAGGCCACAGTGGAAAATAATAAACGAATAAAAAGAAGATTATGGAAAGTAAGTGACTGAAAAGCTAAGAGGCAACCGTGCTTCATGGTCTGGACATATCTTGAAGAGGGATGAAAGCATTTAAAGAGAATGGAGGTCATTTGGGCATTTGGTTAGAGGATGTCCGAAGAAGAAATGGATGGATTACGCGAGGAATGACTTTAATAAGAAGGGGGGAAGCTGTGATCTGAGTACCTAAAAGGGTGAAATTAATATATTGGGACGTTCTTGGTAAACTACTGGCAACAGGACAGGCAGATGCTATAAAAATATATAAAGCAGACTGTGTCTCCGCTATGTAAAACGCCTTATACTAATTTATAGAAATTTTGTTGGATCTAAACCTTATCAGATATAAAGGTATTTTTTAACCGACTAAACTGGGACTTACAACTTTTCCCGAAGTTACGAAAACGTAACCGACGTCTTCTCGGGATAAGATCAAGTCTAGAATCATTTTCTACTAATAGGTATTAAGATTATTCTATACTTGAGCTTTATTAAACAAAAGGGATGGTGTTTTATAATGTATCAATAATGCGATGGGTAAAAGGCGACTTGACTCAACCGCCATTTTTGACGAAAGTAACATTTCTCTCAATGAATTATATTACTGAGTTATACTACTATGATGAAGTCCCATGCACAAATTCGTTGAAGCTTGCATTTAATAATATTCAACAGCTTCGATGTGGAATGCTAAGAAGTTTAGATGCAGTATCTGTTTTTGGGCTTTAACATTTTCAAATAGCTCTCCTGTAAAGTTTTCAAACTGGCGCTTGAATCCAGTCTTTTAACCATCGAATAGTGACTTTTCAAGTGGTCGCAGAAATCTATATATATATAAATGTTATGTTGGTTTGTGTACGCTTCAAAAACTCTTAAAGTTCTGCACCGATCGAGCTGAAATTTTAGCATGATATATAATCCGCATCAAGGATTTTTTGCATCAGTCACATATCCGCGACCGTCTTTGTTTTTTCTAAGGACAAATTCTGCACTATGAGCTCTACTATTCATAAATGTTACTTTTCTGGATGCAGTTATGGAAAATGTAAGACTTATTATGTATGAAATAAGGACCTAGATAGAAGTGAATAAAATGTAGGGCATCCATTCGTCTAAGTACAAAAAAGTCAACGAATACCATTAAATAAATAAATAAATATCCTGGGACATTCTTTACACACGGCGATCTGGTCCAAAACTAAGCAGAGTTTTTCTATGGAAACCAGATAGCCGATATATTACATATACTACTTTTTTTTCTAAATGCACACTTATATAGATATTTACACCCAGACACAGAACAAACAGACATGTTCATGCACACAAATGTTTGTCCTGGGTGGGAATCGAACCCGCGACCTTCTGCTTGGCAGTCAGAGTCGCTAACCACCAAGCCAACTGGCCTGTCATTGCATTTTTAATGTGTGATAAAGATTAGTATTCTCGTCATAACGTTGCATATTTTCCGGACCGTTATTTGATATTAATTCATAACTTTATTGTATGATAATCAGATAATATAAATGCCTATGCATAATGGCGCACCGTAAAATGACAGCGGAATTGCCTCCTAAGCGTTAATGTATAATTAATATGAGATGTTTGTGTTGTAGACGTAACAGTTTTAGATTCGGTTATCCAAGTATCCTGGCAGGTCCAAAGCAGAAATACCTATCTATATATAGCTGATTTGAGGTAGCTATACATATAGGTAGACAGTCAATAGAATAAATCAAACATGGTAGCTGCACTAAGGTAGTAAATAAAGTGGTTTTAATTATTTTGGTAGCTATTGAAGTATAATTTTTTTTATATGCCAACTAAGTACACGGTCCACCTGATGGTAAGTGGTCACCACCGCCATTGCATATTTCCAACACCAGGGGCATCGAAAATGCAACAACCTAAAGTAACTTTTCAGTCCATTAATAACTGCCTTTTAATATTTTTAACGGATCATTAAGCTGGAGGTCCTTGTGATTGATTCTGTAAGGTAGACTAACTCGTCGATTTTCCGTCGCGACTTCTATGCTCTGTCTCTTTCGCTAACTACACAATAACGTGAGAGGTCCACTCTCCAAACCTCATTGCGTTCTACGACGTAGTTTGTATTAGCTAAATAGGTATGGTAGTTACTCGTACTTTACTCTGAACAAAAGCTTTAATGGACCAAAGCACAATTTAAAAAGTTTCGTCTAACACACATTCATTGTTTGCACTTGATAATGTTTGTAGAATACTTTTATTTTATTATCTTTTTTGAGGTATGATGTATAGGGTTGCCATCACCTAAATTGCCAACGCCGGACAAAAACCCTGAACATTTAGGTGAAATTAGGTTATTTCCCGGACACACGCCTAGAAAAATATTTTTACACATAGTTTATATTTTAATTGGATGCGATTCACGATTACGAATCAATTTTTAACTGCTTATCTTAAGATTTGGTATTAATTTGATTTTCTTTTTGAAAACCCTATCCGGACGCTCCCCGGACACCCTCTAAACTAGGACAAATCCAAGAAAACCCGGAGGGATGGCAACCCTAGGTGTGAACAATCCCTACTAACATAATAAATGTGAATGTAAGTTTTCACGCGAAAAATACTTAACCGATCACCATGAATCGTTGTACACATATTCTTGGAGGTTTTAGAAGTAACATAGAATACTTTTTGTGTCGGGAAAATGTTACAACCCTAGGGAACGCGGGTGAAACCCCGGGGGACAGCAAGTAAAGTATATTTGTATTGTATTAACAAGTTGACCTCGATTCTAAGTTCCTTTACACACTGCTCTATATTGGCGATTGTTCATTAATCAGCTTACGACAGTCTGTGATGTAGGTTGATCTGAATTAACACGACATCGGCTTGGAGTTAATTGATGGCGGGAGGCCTGACCTAGAGCTGTCTTATGTAAATTCGAGTAGCTTGTGATGAATTGGTAATGAAGGTTAAGGAATGGACATTTGAAAAACATTTATAGTAAATATTGTGTTACAGTAATAACGTTCAGCGGCAGCGATAGTTCCAAAAAAAAAAACTATTATTTAAACTTAATTTATTAATAAAATAAAATTACAATTAAAAGGTGTTACAAGGTTGGATGTGGGAACGCAAGTGGTTCATGATAGACGCGGCTGCCGGTCGTCCCGCGAGCTGCTGATGCGGCTCCCGGTGCTGACGATTGACGCTATTACTTGATTTGCTCTAATAATGTACTAATAATTGTAGCTTCAGTAACTTTAAATTTGACCATCATAAGTGCCCTCCGAAGGTCTAAACTGAATAAATGGTTTTGAATTTTGAATTTTTTGAATTTTGAATGAGGCAATGCACCATCAGCGCATTCATAGTTGCACGATCAGCATATTGACTGTGGCCTGGTCGTGTAACACAGTGTTGTGACTAGAGTTCAATAATTATCTATACATATGAATAAAATATTATTATCGGTTTGTAATATCAAAATCTTTTTTTTTTATAAAGTGTAAATGAAAGGATGTAAGTACGGTATTTATGGCACAAAACTATTTTAGATTTATTTCTGTCTCTGTCTGATAGTTCCGGCGAATCCAAGCCGGATTTACCAATTGTGATGATTTTACTGACATATAGCTGATATTATAAATGTACAATCGTTGGGAGTGCGGGTGAAACTGCAGTGAGTTAGTTGTAAAAAACAATAACAAAAGGTCAGGTTGATCTAATAAAAACTTCATATGCATAATAGACAAAAAATAAACTAAACAAGCATAACAAAATTAAACGTAAAACAATCTAAAAATTAAAAAAAAAAAACTATAAAAATAAATAGCGATTTATAATAAGGTTAACCCATTTGACGTATCAATTAAAACATTGTTACATCGAAAAACAATATATTACAATTATAGTGGTCATATTCATATATTCGATGCATCGGTACCATACCTCCATCGAGTGTCTTCCATCCCTAAGGTTAAATAACTTCTTAACTAAAAAGATAAACTAACAACAAATGATCTCTACCAACAAAATACAAAAAATTTACGTTACTAAGTCTATTAATTAATCTTATTTTTAATCTAGCTACAAATTTTTTAATTAGACTAGCTGTCGCTAGCTAGCTGTAGCTTGTTGTAACTACCTGTAGGAAACTTAGTAGAACCATATATATATATTTTTTTTAATGTGGGGATAATCTCTCGGATACTGATGTCATGCTCCTACAGACTAAAACCCCACAGTGTTCCTATCTGTCGCTGCTGGCTGGGTATACGGGGGCGCCGAGGCATTCGTCCACGTACCCAACTTAGTAGAACCAACCTCTACCTCTACCATGAGTTGCTATCGAAACTTACTTTAGTCACTAGCAAGTAAACTACTATCGATACAGAATTTCTCGATAACAACTGTCAAATTTGTGACTCATGGTACCGAATTTCTATAGCAAAGGCTAAAAAACGTTACTCGCTAGTGTTTACATTTCGAAAGTGTTTGTTACCTATCGACCCGTACTATCGATTTTAGTTCTTTAGGTGACCGCTAGTGGCGCTGTACAGATTTTCCATAGAAATGTTTTACGCCGTCGCTAGCGAGTACGTACGTTAAAAACTCATGGTAAAGGCACTCAAGTTGAAAATCTGTCGCGAACTACCTGTCGGTGTGTTCCGACTAATGCACTTGATAGCTAGATCCCTTCTTCTCTATGAGTTACTTATGTTACTTGTACCACCTTCGGCTTCATCATTGATAAACATGGTGAAATTCCGAAATACATGTCTTAACTTACATAAAAAAAGGATGTGAGTTTTTTACATTGTCAGAATTTTTTGTATGTTCAAGTTAAATGACACAAAACTAATACAATAAAAAATAATTTTAATTAAATAATGAAGTAACATAGATTGAAAGTATTAGATCTCATACTGCAGAGTTCGTCCGGGGAACCTTACCTATTTCCGCCGTGAAGCAGTAGTGCACCTGTATTACTGAGCTTCGGTTAGAAAGGTAAGGGGGCCGGTGAAATTACAGGCACATGAGACTTAACAACTACACGTCTTAGGGTCGACACGATGGCCTTGATTGCAATTGTGATTAGGCGGCGGTGACAACTTACCATTAGATGGACCATCTGCTTGTTTGTCCGGGCACATAAAAAAAGGAAAAGATTATTTTTCTGCCATCTGAAAAGGTTTTTATTTATTCTAGTTACAGTAAGCACAACTAATACAAAGAAATATAAGTAAAATTGTTTTATGAAGTTACTTAGACTAAAAATAGATTATTTCACTGGCCCTCAAATATTTCTCTGATTTATTACATACAATAAAAATTACTTTATCATCGTACGACCCGTACCTACATAATCTCCTGTCAATACTTCAAAAGACATCTTCCATTGAGTTGATAACCTACCGTAAAATCGTTTGTTCTTTGTATTATTGTTTTCACAATTTTGTTTCGTATTTTTTTTATGACGGTTCAAAGAAAATAGTTCTTTACCTTTAAGTATTATTACAAACAAAGATTCTGAAATTTCATCCACAATAAAAAAAAAACATTCCGGGAGTGCTGACAGAAGTGAAAACTTTAATTACGTGTGTTTTTTTTAATCATCAGGAAATATTTTACTGTGCAGGAATGTGTGTGTGTGTGCGTGTGGGTGCGCGCGACTGTTTTTATATTATGTTTCCTGCTAAATTACGTGTTCAATGATTTTTTCAGTATCAGTATAGTCCAAGTCTAGTAACCATTCCTTGAGTTTCTTTTTACACTCGATTCTTAGGGAATCTGCCATGGTGAGTATTTTATTTATCTTATTATAGAGCATGATTCCTCGGTATAGAAAAAATCTTTGAGCGAAAGCAGTGTTCACGATAGTAGGCTCACAGACTGCGAAATTCCTTCTAGTATGGGGTATGCGATTGTTTCTTGCTTCGGGAATATTACTATGTTTGAGGAGTACAGATAACATTATGTAAAGTTGGCGTACAATTAACACTCGAGTTTCTTCATAAAGTTTTGAATTTTGGGGTATAATCGAGCCTTCAAATGACTCACTTTTAATATCATTCTCTGAGCTCTTTGTGCTGAATGTCGCACATATTGGTAACACTTCAGCATAGCACGTAGTAGATCCAAGGGTTTCGAATCATAATAAGACCTATCTATATTATATATAAGCAAAATAGGGTTCTTTTGACGCACCATCACCTCAAAACTACAGAAAATATCGGGATGGGACTGCTACCATTTAACGCGGAATTTTGGCTAAATTATATCGATAAACGCGGATGAAACCGCGACGGACAGCTAGTAAAATTATAAAACCTTAAAATGATCACATAAAGGAGCTAGAATGATCTTTGTTATTACGGAACTAAGGAGGGAAGGGATAACAAATGGATTATATTGAAGTAAAGACAAGGCAATGAAGCGTTCATTTGTGTCCACTTCCTGATTATTAAGGTATTCAAGAAAAATATTTATTATACTAGCTTCTCCCTCTCGGTTTCACTCATGTTTGTAATAAATATAAATAAATTTGAAAACGTTCTAAAATTTCTAAAATTCAATAATAAACCTGAAAGCAATAAGGCGTAGTACATATAAAATTGACGAATCACCCAAACTCAAAGTAGTTTTTGAAGCGCAAATAAAGTTTCAATTGCATATATTTCCAAAAAGAATATCCTAAAACGTGGGCGAAATTGCAGAATGACAGCTAAAAAAATAATTTTAGGTTAGTATTTTAGCATGTGAGAATTCATTCTATTTTATAGGAGTTTAATAAATTTTCACCCGTTCCAGAGTAAAAGCTTGCACAATGAAGAGAAACGTTCAATTTTTCAGAATTTATGATTGAAAATAGAAATGGTTTTTATAGAACTCTTTCATACCGTAGCCAGCTTTGATGGTTAATGCATTGAACCGATTCTATGAGAAATACTTTTGTATTATTTTTCAATTCCAAATAGGTCAACATAGATGGAATTGTATACAATAGTAAGATAGCATTTGGGACAAAAACAGATGCTTTGCTTACTTAATAGGTCCTTCAAGATAACAGTTAAATGAAAAACGAAGTAAAAGAGCCAGTATAAATAGATTTTAAATTCTCAAACGTACAAAAAAAATGTTTTTATAAAAGCACCAAATAATTAAAAATCCAAGGACTTTTCTTTTTCACAAAGCTTTTTGATCTTAAACTAATCAGAGCCTGTACTATGGAAACCAGATACTAATATATTTACATATTGTTATATATAATACATAACTAGCTGTCCCTCGCGGCTTTACCCACGTTTATCGATATTAATATCCTATAACCATCTAGGAAAAAATCCGCGTCGAATGGTAGCACTCCCATCCCGATATGTTCCGTAGTTTTGATGTGATGGTGCGTCAAAGGAACCCTATTTAAAAAAATATATATATATATATATATATTATATATATATATATTATAAATATATAGCTGCCCGGACAGATGTCGTTCTGTCGAAATAAGTCCATAGAAAAATGCAGGAATTCGCTCGCAGCGCCACCTACCGGGTCCAATTGTGAATAACCATCCAGGGCGCGATCCAAACACATACAAAAAAAAAACATTCAAATCGGTCCAGCCGTTTTCGAGGAGTTCACTGTCAACACACGTACAGAGGAATTATATATATAAAGATAGATAGAAGATAAATTATATAGATACACATGGACACTGGAAACTGACATATTAATGCACAAAAATGTAATAGGCAAGAACCGAAACCACGACCTGTGGCCTGGCAGTCAGGGAATTCAACCATCCACGCCTTCTGACTCGTCAAACAGATAACTTTTCCAGTAAAAATATCCAGTCTCTATAAAAAACAATAATAAGAATAGTACGACGGTTAAAAGGTGACTTGATTCAACCGCCATTTTGAAAACATAACAGGAGAGCTATTTGAAAATTTTAAAACCCATAAATAGATTCTGCAAACTTCTTAACATTCCACATCGAAGCTGTTGAATATTAAAACTAAATGCCAGCTTTAGCGAATTTGTGGATGGGCCATCATCATAGTAGTAGGTATAATTCATTGAGAAAAATGTTACTTTCGTCAAAAATGGCGGATGAGTCAAGTCGCCTTTTACCCGTCGTTATGATTTTTACTATAACCTATGTCATAAAAACAATAATCCATCAATCAATTGATCGATTACATTTAATCCTACTAGAATTATATATCTACTTTATTATATTAACCATATCAAAATAGGCTTAGTTTTAATGGAGTTCTAGTATTAGAATTGTCAATGGATATTAAAAATAGTCAAGTGGTATTTCACGGCTTCATTTTTCACGTTTGTCATGGAGAGTGTTTTGTTAGAAAAAACATCTGAGGCCGAAACGTTTTAAACTATTTATAACTAGCGTACCCAACAGTCTGTTTTAAATTATATTGTCAAACGACTGACATTGATGTCAAACACCATAAGATCACATTATAAGAGTTTATATTGTCAAAAGCGGTAAGGTTACATTAGAAAAGCTAAGATGTTCGTTATATTTTCAAATTTTCCGCGGAACTATCTTATTTTTTCCTTTCATAAGAAAGTTTCCTTACAATAACAAACACATCAAAAAAAGAATTAGAGACATCGGTCCAGCCATACGGCTGAAATAAGGATTAATTTTTATATATATAGATAATAATAATGTATAAATTTTGATAAATATAATAGGATAATACAGTAAAATTTTAAGTTATTTATTTTATAATTCATGCAATTTAACAACAGAAAAAAGGAAATATACTATCGTTAAGGAATCACAAGCCTCAGCTCAAAACATCGAGCTGAGCAAGGGCAGAAAGATGTTAATCTATAAAAATGAAATAAAATTTGATCTTACAATAATCTATCATAGAATCTTTAAAAGTCCATAGAAAATGTAAAAAGGGATAATTAAAAAAAAACATATCTTCGTTTTAATATCATCATCATCAGGCCTGCCCAGCCCCCTTTTTTCAGCTAATACAAACTTCGTCAGCGAACCGCTTTACGGAGGCATCGGAGAGCTTATCTCTCACGTGATTAGTAGTATTAGCATAGTAACCGACAGAGACAGCATAGAGGCCGCGACGAAACATCGTCGAGTTAGTGTAATTTTTCTTACAGAATTGAGCCTCAGGACTGGCCTGTTTCCAAACATCGTTGGCACTACATACATGCATATTCCATACATCTCTTTTATCTGTCAATTAGGCATTCACTTATTTTCCACGCATATAATTTTTCACATCACATTTCTTTGGTATTCCTCCTTTATATAATATACTCGTATGTATACATAATAGGTACATACGAGATAAGCTCGACTCGTTACGTTTTATTGAAACGGGGTAGAGCTTTTACAAGCTTTCGTGAATAGATGTAATCCATCAACGCGTATTAATTTTACTGTATAGCTGATGTTTTAGTACCTAAGATAATTCTTGACTATTTTAATAAATTTTAATATTTTAACTTTAACTTTTATTAAATTTAGGATAAAGTTATTAAAACAAAACCTATACTGGTGTATATATGTAGTGCCCAAAATTTGTATGATAATATGCCCCCGCGGTTTCACCCGCATTGTCGAAGGGTGTTTTTTTTTAAGGATAAAATGTAGCTTATATATTATACCAGAGCATGATCTATCGATGTTCATAGTTTCATCCAAATTCGTGTGGTGTTTTCGTGAAAGAGTCCATACATACTCGTACATCAATCCCCACTTCGCATTCATAACTCACTGTTTGAATGAAATATTGTATTTAAATTTCGTAGATATCGTTATTATTTTATATTACGTAATAGTGATAAGATTTCTTAAACACTTTAAGTTCATATATGTTTTGATAGAGAGCACCTATTGGAATGAAACAAAAACTATTGCCTTCTTACATTGGTTTTGTAATTTTCACGTGCTGGTGCGTTTTTAAACCGAACTGTAGATAAAAATCCAAAAAATCCAAAAATGATAGTGAAGGACCTCCCTTACAATTTATTTTAGGATTTTTTTATATCTATCTATAGATAACAAATAAAACGTGATATATGTGTATATTAAAACCGAACTGTAGACTTGGGGTTCTTTAAGAAAAGAGTGAATAGGCTACTAACGGGAAAGCGAGCTCCATCTTAGGCCTCATCTTCACTTACCATCAGGTGTGATTGAGGTCAATCGCAATATCGTCCGAAAAAAAAAAGACAAACAGATAAAAATCAACAATTGGAGATATTTGTCTATTTGTTATTCATAACTCCTCTACTATTTTTCAAAAAATAATTCAAATACAGAAACGTGTGTTTTCAATGAAGGAGACATATTATTCATTACATGAATAATTTCTGTTTAAAATGAACTAAGAATAAAAAAAAAAATATAGATGACATAGAAAACATAAATGAAGAACGGATTTTGCCACGGAGTATTATTTCTTATCAATTTTGTGATAAAGAAAACGCATCACCAATCGTTTTATTTTCATATCGCTATAATTGAATCAAAGCAAGCGATTATCTTTTGTTCTTTGTAATTAGATTCTTGAAAAAAAAACCGCTGCCACGGATTAAGATTCTGCGGTAGATATGTTTGTGTTTGAACAGAATCTTATCATAGTTGGTTAGCTAGACGGTCGAATGCCACCACAAATATCGTGGCTCTAAATCCTGCAACGAGCTCAATCTGCCTGTGGTGAAGAAAATCCTAAAGAAACCATAGCATGTTTTAACACATCAATACTGTTTTAGTAAAGAATGCTTTCATACAACATAAACGACTAGCTGTCCCCCGCGGTTTTACCCGCGTTCCCGAGGGATTACACATTTTCCCGGGATAAAAAGTAGCCTATATGTTATTCCAGGATATGCTCTATCTATGTGCCATGTTTTATCCATATCCGTTAAGTAGTTTTTGTGTGAAAGAGTAACAAACATATTTACATACCAATCTTTCCTCTTTATAATATTAGTTTAGATTATTTTTATGACTAAAATGCGATGTAGCGCTCGCTCCAGCAGGACACATCTTTAATCTTATTTTGAAAAGAGTAACTGCTGAGTTTATTGCCGGCTCTTCTCAGTAAAAGCAACGTTTCAAACCGATGTTTGAGTCTGACCATTCATAAGTTCCTGTGAAGGCCTATTTGAATAAATATTTAATTTCATGGTAGTAGGGTATTTTGTAGAATTGGCCTGGCTAAGGTACAGTCAGCAACATAAGTAGCTGAACAGATTTAAGTTTACAAAACAATTGTACACTGCATCTATCCATGATATGGAAAAATAAAGTAATTAGGAACTTAGTAAATCCTAATCTGTCTACCAAAACCTATAATTTTACATTTCTACATTATGCATTCGTTTTAGAAATATTGGATCTGTTAAGCTACTAATGTTGCTAACCGTACCGCCCGTTCAAAATCAGTCTTCAAAAACCTACCGATGTGTTACAGTAAGAACACTTGAGATGAAGTTATGCTTCAAACTCTGTAAAGGTCGCTAACACATTTGTACTGCATAAACTACCTGGTACCTTTGTCAGAATTCTAACAAAAAGCTAGCAGAATTTTGTGGATTATCAAAGGATTTTTTTTAAACCGGAACAGTAGCATATTCGCGAAAGCTTGGTAGTGATGTACTCAAACACTTTTTATTAGTATCTAGAATTTCAGAGTAAAAATGGTTAACTTGCAAATTTTATTTCATAGTTTAAATTCGTTATGATTTTACTGTGAAATATTCAAAAATAATTATAATCAAAATCAGATTAACAAAACAGTATATTTAAATGTGGATTCCCAGAAAATTCGATACAACTCTTGAAGCTTCAATATATTTGCATATTAGATAAATGTTTAATAACAAAAATTAAAAAAAATATATTTTCCACAATTTTTCCAGGAAAAATTTTACCACATTTTCAACACAACTGACACTGTAACATGGTAGTTTTCTATTTAAAAAAAGCTGCACCCAATTGAATGGTTTATTAAGATAGTGAAAATCATGGCTAATAAAATATATTACCACAATAGTCAAATCCTTGGATTAAATCAGTTCAATCTATTAAAATTTACCCGACAAATACCCGACGATATTTAAACATGACCCTTTTGAGACGAATTATCTTATTTTAAGATCACAAATATTTAGTTTGGAAATTGAATTGGGCCTTATATTTCTTGGATATTACATAATTTTAATGCTAAGAGATGAAAATAAATATTGGTACGACTAGATTTTGTTTTACAGGAATAAAAATAACGAGTATTTTTAGAATGTCAGTTATTAAATTATTGTATGTGTAAGAATAAAGTAATTAAATAAATAAAGCTTGAAAAAAAAATTTAAATTTAAATATTATAAATCACTTACCATATCATCATAAAAAGGCATCAGGACGGTCAATATGCGCTTTATGTGATAGAAGCATAACGTCCTATTTACATTGACACCACTACACAAGGGCTGGTTTGACCAACTACTGTTATTTTCAACAGTTTCCTCCAGACCACCTATTTTAAAAAACAACCACTATCGCAAACATTGGAAATAATCACTGCACTTTAACACTAAAATGCACAATCAGAAAAATAACTTTTTTAAAGTTACAACTGTTCGAATTTCAAACAAAATTTAAAAATTCTAAAGAAATCGTAATAGATATTATTTTTAAGCAAAACAATAACGCATTAAAAACTTTTTGGTATTATTTAGAAAATATATACAGACTCATTTAATAGAAAATATAATCAAGTGTAGTTCGAAAGTTTCGTAAGGTAGTAAGGCGCAGCGCGCGGCGTCAGCACGCAGTCAAAGCTGAAACCAAACTGACTGAAAGATACGGTATCGGGTCGTTTCAGGCCTGTAAAATTATCTGCGTCTGTGTAAATAGCGTTCCGGGCGTTTTTGTGTTAGGCGCAAATACGCGCTGGGATGTTTTTGATCTCATTGTTTGATTGTCGAAATAATTGAACGAGAAATGAAAGGGTTAACACAAGTATTTTTTCTCTCGTTTTTTTTGTTTACAATTTAAGACACTTTACTACTATCGCTCTGAAGTATGTGGCGCCATTATTTGTTATCACTTTACACTCGTTACTGTTTTGAATAAGTGGATACCTACTTCTCTATCTACTCTTATATCTGAAATATTATAATAAAAAGTAGGTACTTCACCGTAGTATGAGAATGTGTATTGATGCCTAACTTTCTGATGGATAACCGCAGTAACTGCCTTGAATTTAGTTGGTTTGGTCGCCGATCATAACTCTTCCTAGTGAGGGGATATCCTGCCCATAATTTTCCGGTACGTGGCCACTATGACAACCCTTCTGTCTAACATCGTTGGCGAATTTGAAATTGTATGGAACACATATTTCAAGATTGAACCAATAGTAAAATAAGATAAAATAAAAATGCGTTTATTTCATCTCCACAAATTACAATATTAGGGATACAACAATTGAGAAAAGTTTTACAATTGTTAGGTTTATGTAGTAGGTACTTATTTTTAACATTTAGGAAAACCATGACAGATTTGATCTGTAATTTGTGGGAGATCTGGAGTCTAAACTAAGGCTAGGTCTGTATTTTAGCACTCCGGGCCCCCCAAAACTCTAATGTCACAAATTGTCAATTAAGTAACTAATCTTTAAATATATTGATGACTATTTCCCAGCAAGTAATTCATTTATAATAATTTCAGTTTTGATAAGAGAAAATAGATCTTATTGTATGTAAAATTAGAATGTATATTATTATTGTACGGGCCCATTGTAGGCGTTTAACTGACTATTGCTTGGTTTTTCAGGTTATTATGAAGATAAACTTAACTGAAATTTGCCTAACTAACATTTTCCCGTAAATTATGAGCAATCTTTTGATTTCCATATTATCCTTCTCCATATCATTGACTATATTTGACCAAATGTTGATGATTAATAAAACAAATGAAAACGCAATTTCGAATACACAAAGAGATTTATTTTGAAATGTTTATACAGAATGTGGTCTATAATAAACATCAATGTCTGAGAGGTCTCTGTGAAGGGTACAATAGTAAAAGACCGGCACGCTTACGCTCAGTAGACAAAGTCTTTGTTTTCTCTCTTAAATCGGATATTGTTTTGGTATCGTGTAAGATAGCGATATTAGTATCAAAGGAAAGGATAGAATGGAGGAAATTAAACTGGAACAATATGACAATGGCTGAGTAAAATTGTAATCTATCCGAACTAATATCATAAATGTGAAAGTTTGTTCAATACGCTTTCACGTGGATCCATCGTTGTGGGCAGGATGGGCATGCCTACAACTATAATAATGTTGTGACGTCACACTTCTACGGTCTATCGATCTAATCGATAGGCAAATTAAATTATATCTAATGCCTCTATTAAGTAAATAAAAATCATTTGTAGAAATGTACTACGTCGATTATTAGCTAGTCTATACTCTATGTTTAGACTTGGCCGATTTTTGGACGGTGGACCTAAAACCTTTTTTGTGGGCTGTATCCGCGCCTGCTTCATGAATAAACGATCAAACCGATCTTGATAAAATTTGGCACACACGTAGCCTATGGTACGGAGAGAGATATGGTTTTGTATTAATTCTAATGGGAGTGAAAACGCGGGGCGGCAGCTGTTTTATAAAATTGATCTTTTGTTCGTCTACTATGCGCTCCTATACCATTCATCCGTTAGTGATTAAAGTATTGGGGAGTTATTGTGCAGGCCGGATAGTTTGAGGTGGAAAAAATAAAACGCATGTATTTTTTTAAATAACCAGCTATACCCGGCTTGCTTTGCAATCATGTGGGAGTACGTTTTTGTTTACCAAGTGGGTGTACATCCGGTAACGCTCCACTTTTTATAGAAGCCTTAACAAGCATGCAAAAACTTAATAATGGATATAAAAATAAATATTTGTTTGTTCGTATTGTCTGCCATGCCGTTCATCCGATAAAACTTTGTCAACTTATTGCTTGTACTTTCGCAATAGCTATAGGCATAGTACAATTACTTTACAGTAGGTGGCGTGTCGTACCAGCAATTATATTTGAATGAGCATTTCATATTTGAAGAAGCCTTTATATTTGAACGAGCATTTTTGTACGAATTCACTCACATTGATGATGCATTGCGGCACCATGTTTGTAATAGTCCTTACATTGTATAAAACAAAGTAGCTTCCCGCCTTCTCGACGATTAGATCTTTTAAACTATGTAACGGATTTTGATACGGTATACATCAAAAGACATAATTATTCAAGAGAAAAGTTTTTATGTATTACATGGATATTATATGTAGTAGAGAAAAATTATCAAAGAGTTACAATCGTTAAGATTCGCGTGTTTGACAGTTCGCGCATTACAGACCTCCGGAATGCGAGTGAAATCGCGAGGGATATTTAGTAAATTATTAATATAGCCGGAAGCAGTAAGTGTTTGATAAAAGGGCAAAATGAAGATTGAACTATTTTATCCGCTCTGTTGACTAATCTACAGTTCCTTCCTCCTACATCTTCGATATAAGTAGGGCAATATAACAGTTATTGGAATAACGAATCTTAGAAACATAAGTAGGTATCCTACTTATAAAGACAAGAAAGAGAATTTACATACTTTTTAAGATTCTCTGCCAAGTTTATTGAAATAGTTTCTCATTTGAAATTAATCAATTAATTTAATAACTTTAAGTCTTAGGGTAGACAACGCATTGGCGATGCCCCAAGTATTGCAAATGTCTATAGGCGGCGGTGCTCACTTACCATCAGGTGGACCGCCTTCTCGTCTGTCAGCTCATGTGGCATTGAAAATTTGCTGAGTTTCTTACCGTATCTTCTCAATTTAATCTTCAAGCCGGTGGTTAGTTTAGCATTGACCTTCGTAATTTCCCTTCTTAGGCTTGAACTAAATAAATGTCTGTGAATTTTGAAAATCAAATCACCTACTCTGTGTTTAGCTATCCCGAATTATAATTCGAATTATTATACATATGTGTATCTTATTAATTCAAACACGTACCCACCCGTAGGTTGACAGTATTAATATTATTTCATTTCATAATTTAGCCTCAATTTATTATTATAGGTCTTTCAAAATATTTGCCCCATTATAATATAATAGGTGCTTTGATTTCATTAGAGACAATTTTGGTAATAGAATAAATATATTAAATGATGAGTCATTATGAATATAAATTATTATTAATATTGAAAATTATTATGTTCCATTATTAAACTAGCTGTCCCCTGCGGTTTCACCCGTGTCTCCGATGTATCCATAAAAACTTTTCTCGTGAATCATTCTGTCTTTTGATGAAAAACACATTAAAATACGTTACGTAGCTTAAAAGATTTAGGCGTAAAGATGGCGGAAGCGACTTTGTTTTATACTATGTAAGGATTATAATATTCAATATTTTTTCAATTTTCATAAATTTTTTGTTTAAAATGGTAAATGTCGTTATTTTTCTTTCCCTATCAAGTCTCAACTTTGCCACTTTTCAGACTAAAGAAACAATCGAATATCTGTAAGGACATTTCTTTCTAATTAAAAATATTATAAAGTACTTGTTTTAGCTCAAGCTATCGTTCTCTATCTTTGGTTGCAAGTAAATTATATTTTTACCGGTATATATATTTTATTAGTTCTAGTATTAATACTATGCCAAATAAATCGTCTTTACCACAAAAATGAGTTTTATAATTTTAACTAATATTATTAAATGTGGACATAGGCCTCACCTATGGCACGCCACTGAGCTCGATCTTCAGCTCTTTGTTTCCAACCGCTGCCAGCCAGCTTGCGTATATCATCGCTCCATCTAGCTGGAGGGCGCCCTACACTACGTTTACCGAGCCGTGGTCTCCACTCTAGGTCATAGGTGAGGCCTATGTCCAGCAGTGGACGGAGATAGGCTGATGATGATGATGATTAAATGTGACATTGTGTTTGTTTGTTTACGCTTTCACGGCTAAATCACTAAATCGATATTGGTGAAGAGTACATAAGTGCAGAGTACAGAGTGCAGAGTGACATGGATTTTGTATAAATTTTAACGTAAGCAAAACCGCGGGCGGATACTAGTAGGTAATAATCTAGTTACGCGTGTTCATCAGCGATGTAGGGCAATATTTTTACTTCATAAACATTGAACACTTTTATTATACCCTGTGTATGTATGAACGTTCTGAAAATTGCTTCAAATTTCCATTGATGGTTTTGGAATGAATTAAATATAGTCGCAAACTGGAAAAATATACAAAGTTGTATAAAATTGTACATGGAATGTTCTACTAGAAAATGCTTCATATATTTCTTGCATTTTATAAGTCCTTTTTATGAAGTACCTACTTTATTAAAATACTTCTAAATATTTTACTACTATCTACCTATTCATTTTGTATTTGTTCTATCCCCTTATTCTAATATATAATAATCTTCTAATTGATATCTAATCATAGCACGAACTTTTACAAAAAAAATATTTAACAGTGACATCACAGTATTTATAGTACATCATTTAACAAAAGCAATAAAAGTACTGTTACGATAACGTATGTTCACGCCTATTATCCCCGAAGTGGTAGGCAGACTTAGTAATGAGACCCATATTCCACCAAAGATATTTTTAAGTTCCAACGTGACATGTGGTGACTTGGTGAGTATTGTTCCTTCTACCTTCTCTTTGGCACTATACCAATCACACCATAGGTAATCATTTCAAAACAAAGAAATGGAAATCGAACCGAACATTTTCGGGTTTCTAACCGATTTTTATACCACTCGACCACTGGAGGCAATCTAACAGAACAACAAACTATTATTATCATAAATAATAATGAAAATAAAGATCAGTATATTTGGAGAATGCTCAATTGGCGCGATGTTGGGATTCGCTAATTAAACTAGCATCAAGCTAGCTAGAGGTTGACTCAGTGGCTAGAGGATTGCCACAGGTCATGCGTTCAAATCCTGCTCCGATAAAATTCGTGTTGATGAACATGTTGGTCTGTTTGTTTTTTATACTACTAAGGTAGCAAATAAGCTGACGGCCTGTCTGATGGTAAACGGTCACCGCAGCCTATGGACGCTTGCAAAACTGTGGGTATCAATCGCGCGTTGCCGACCCTGAAAAAATCTCTTCACACCCTTCTTAAAGAACCCCATGCTGGGAAAACCACGGCGGGGAGCTCATTCCACAGCTTAAGCGAGCGCAGCAGAAAGCTCCTTTGGAATCGCAAGCGAATGGTGCGCAACCAGTTTGGTTCCAATTTGTCAGAATGAACTCCCCGTAGTAAAATGTAGCCGTGTGCATCAAATCAAACAGTCCGATGTACAAGCTATTGTTTGATCTTTTTATTTTATCTAGGTACTATTTTCTACATTTAGCCCCGGTTGCCAAGGGTAAAATGTAGAAAATAACTCATAAGAACCGTTCTCTTGAATCACTTTCTATTTAATGCTGAAAACTGAAAACTCATTAAATTATTAATTAACTGCATTAAAATCCATTGCGTAGTTTTAAATATCGAAGCGTACATAAAGCGAGAGCGACTTTGTTTTATATTATCTAAGGATAAGGATACATGTTCAGCTTGATTTAAAATCAGATGACCTAGAAAAATCTGGATATATCAAAAATGGAAGTTGATTGTTGCGGGTTGATGCATTGAGGCACATTTATAGTGTTACTTAGGTATGTTATAGAAGGTTTGATATAGACATCTGAATAATGAACCTATTCCTGTTTTGGAAGTTACTTAAAAAATGACACTGGTTTTGTATAATTTATAAATTAGCTAATTGCTAAGCAAATGCAATTTGATGATAAATTCCAGCATACAAGCCAATAAATTCACTAAAGTCGTCAATGTCTTATTTAGCAGCAGTATTTATCAGCGCATTTAACAGCTTAGACTGTCATATAAAAATGATTTTTATAGCATTTGAAATAAGGTTTACACAACGTGTTACAGAATACCCCGTAAAAATATAATTAATTATCAAAGCCAACAACCCTAGTAAGCTTTCATGTCAGGGAACCAGATTATTTAATAGAAAGGCCTACATTCCTTTTTTACTTAATAATTGTCTACTTCAATAGTTTTTCTATTTTTTATTTATAATAATCAGTTTTCATTCTTTTTTGGGGTATGTTATACAGCGTTACTACGGTTCTTAAATATTGTGAATGGACTCATTATTAGGCCCCATTTAACCTCCTTTCGGCTTTACGGGTAGTTTTGTAACACCTGTATATTGATCCAATGTTAGATTATATGATGACTCTGTTGAACTTCATCATAACACCTTAGAGTTCATTCTCATATGGCATCAATACAACACGAGCTTATTATCGACTTAAAACAAAAGCACACTTATTTTTTGTTTCGATTTTATTGGATTTTAAAAGAGCCCCTTTGGGTGACCAAGGGCCTCTGCAAGGCCTAGCACAGCCCTGAAAATAATAAATAGGGCAACTTTTGCTCGCGATAAAAAATAGAAGAATTATGTATAGTAAAATACACATCTATTTATTATCAACAACCAGTTCAGAAGTTTCTGACGTTCTATAGTCTATTGTCAGGAAACTAAAATGTTAAAGCATTTTAATTAACTGATAACTTCAGATATCGCGTTTGAAATCTCAATCTTCAGTCTAGACTAGACTAGTAATTAACATAGCTTTCTGCTTTTCTTGCTATGGCTTTTAACGTTGACATTTTCTTGTGAAAATCTGTGCCTTTATCAGAAACGAAATGTTAAGTCTTATGAGCTATAAGAGCGCGTTGCACCAAATTTCGTGGTGTACGCGACTTGCGTACATATAATTTGAGTCTTATGCCCCATCAATAAATCTCAAATTGTATAGCGAGCTCGGGCAGAACGCGTGTGCGGGATCTGTGCGTGCTCGACGCGGGTCATCTGATTTTTTCTAAGTATGCCGCATAATATAGATATAGCCAATGACATTACATAAACTGTAGATGTGTTATACGTGCTCAGAAATGGCAACTTAATATGATGGTAATTGACGCTGATTCCATTTTGTCGCCGACCAACCACTGTCGCTAACTAACGATGTATGTATATATATATCTCTTTTTAGCAACAGGTATACCGTAAGGTGGTATTTATTTTCTTTCTCTTTCTTCGTTATAAGTAACTATCTAGTGTTTATGCTATTTTTGGAGCCGAGATGTTCGTATATGTATATATGACGCTGTCACTTCGGTGGTAGAGTGGTAAAATGGTCAGCTAGAGACTCAGTGGTCATAAGTTTGATTGCTGGGCAAGGTAAATATTGACGGTTCTTTGTTAGAAAAAAAGCAGGGAGGAAGCAATAATACCCTTGTACCTATTATCAGATAAAAAACAAAAAATAAAAAAAAAATGTTATTAAATAAACACAAAATCGAACACAAATTCTATCTATATTATGAAAATGAATCCCTATTTCCCTTGGTCACGGCATCACGCGTGGACGGCTAGACCGATTATCTAATTCTTTTTTTTATGTGTTTGTTATTCACGGGAGAAGGTATGAATGAAAAAAATAAGAAAGTTTCGCGGAAAATTATAAAATTTAAGAAATCTTATTGACCATATTAACTTTTTCTAATTTTCTAACTGTGATGTAAATGTGACATAACTGTCAATCGTTTGACAGTTACCAGATTGACTGAATGCGCGCTGCAAATAGGTATCTTTTATTGGAATGAGTCGGAATTATATTGATAAAAGAATTAATTCAACCTTTCTTAGTGCAAATGTCGCTGTCAATTAAATCGGAAAATTGTATTGTATAATAATGAACAGTGAGATTTTAAGAAGTGTTTGTTCATCACGGTTAGTTCAGAGCGCCATCACGCCTAATATTAAAAGTCATTAAATTGTCAAGTATAAATAATTAAATAATCTTGGTAATTTATTTTTATACCAATTCGAATCCGATTTTTATTGAAGACAGGACAACGTCTGCCGGGTCAGCTAGTTTACAATAAAAATTGTACTTAAATACAAAAAATGTGGGACAATATTAGTCAAGATAATAGATTAACACAGAATTTGCCGTCTTGGCTATCAATTACAAACTTACTGGAGATCAGTTTTCCAGTCAGACTCATGATTAATGCGATTATTCCGGAATACGACCTAAATTTATAGATCAGAAATGGTAAGGAGTTGATTTGATTAATTATTTAGTTGAAGATTGGGACAGAGTCCAAATCGGCTACTCTTATCAATATCATATCCCTGTGAGGAAGTTGAAATAATCTATACCTACTAATATATAAAGCTGAAGAGTTTGTTTGTTTGGTTGGTTGAACAGGCTAATCTCAAGACCTATTGGTTTGAATGAAAATTTTGAATAGTCCATTTATAGACAATATTCCATCACACTAAGGGTTAAGGTAGCGGAGTCTCAATAATAAGAATAATGTAATTTTTTTCAATAAATATAAGTTATTAATAGTTTGAATAAGAAAAAAAAAATTATTGTAAAAAAAGCGGGGGTGCTTTTCAAGATATTATCGAAATGATAATCCTTCTCATATCTGTCTATTAAATATTTATAACTATTGACACCATGCACCCCACGCTTTTTTACAGTAAATCATTTTTTTCTGTTTTTTAGTTTGGTTTTCTATATAAAGCGTGTTTTCTAGTTTTTTTAACCTATTATTTATTTGTCATTTTTTAGTTACATTTTTTAAACTATAAATTATTTAGTTCGATTTGCTAACTATCAACCGCCCTTAATATGTACAAATGTGTTCCGATTGTATCTTGGTTAAGAACATATATTCAAAGATTTCTATATTCCGCAAAACAAATAAATTGATATTTCTGTCCTAAATATTTTGTTTTGTTGTGAATACGAAGTGTTTTTTGATAAATCACGGTTATAAATATATTATGGATATTATAAAATGATAATAGAATGCGTATTAGATTTGTCGGAACATATATGTAAGTATACGGAACAAGACACAACTACCATATTAAAGTCTCTACGAGGTTGTGCTGAGCTGAGTGCCCGAAAGAGTAAGTCTGGAACTGCACGCATGCGTAGTTCGCGCACTAGCTCTATTTCTCTTACTCGCATGCAAAGGATTCAGAAAGAAATTAATTAATCCTGGCGAATCTAATTAGGATCATCGGTTGCTTTGGTCGGATTATTGCATTGTCATCGATCTGTGACAGGTGTGCAAAGTTTGAATTAAATCTGATCGTTCAAAGTAGGACAAAATGGAGCTCAAAGGGGTCGGTTACAAACATACATACATACATACATACATACATACATACATACATACATACATACATACATACATACATACATACATACATACATACATACAGGTAAAGCAAAAATATGACAAAAACAAGATAAAAATATTCCTTTTCATAGCTTTGCACGCATTTGACAATTCGGGGATTACAGACTCCCGGAACGCGGGTAAAGCCGGGAGGGACAGCTCAAATACAGTGTAAACTCTTTATAACGTTATCCTTTATAACGATAAACTCCCTATAACGTTGAAGTGAGCCCAAGTTGGTTGGTTTGTTCACTTTGTTTTGTTTTTTTTTGTTCACTCCATATAACGATAACTCTCTATAACGACAAAAAATGCTCAGTCCCTTGAGTTTCGTTATAAAGAGTTTACACTGTATAAACATTTTTGGTTTTTACAAGATTTATTAATCGTGATTTTTTTCTTCTGTAAATTTGGACCTGGGCTTCGATTCTGTAAGGAACATGACACTAGCTCGAGGATGTTGCGCCGAGGTCTCCAAGTTCTGTCTCTTTCGCTAACAAGGCAAATACGTGAGAGATAAGCTCTCTGAAACCTCCATGCGCCGGCTTGCCGTCGAAGTTATGTTGCGTCATCATTATCATCAGCCTATCTCCGTCCACTGCTGGACATAGGCTACACCTATGGCACTGAGCTCTATCTTCAGCTCTATGTTTCCAACCACTGCCAGCCAGCTTGCGTATATCATCGCTCCATCTAGCTGGAGGGCGCCCTACACTACGTTTACCGAGCCGTGGTCTCCACTCTAGGACACCTATGTAGACTATGTTGCACGCTATAACTGAATTAAAAACGCATTTTTCACATTTACATATTTAAGAAAACATAGTTCGTGATTACTTTTTCATAAGTTATTTAAAAGATTTCTTTAGAGTTTATTTATTCTAATACATTAATGAATACATTCATAGGATTTGAAATACGAAACACAAACGAATTTCTTATCTTGTGAGTTATAAGAAACTAAAACTTAAATCAATTTCATAAAATTTTCTATGTTGATATGCTGATTGTTGAGTTTCATCAACATATTTTAATACTGTAATATGGTTTTGGAGATATGTGAAAAAGCTACTTGAAAAATTTATGAACAGCCCCTTTATTCAGCTAATACAAACTTCGTCGGCGAGCCGCTTCACGGAGGCATCGGACAGCTTACCTCTTACGTGATTAGTAGTATTTTTAGAGTTGTAGAGCTCTACCACCTTACCCAATTCTGCCGTGAAGCAGTAGTGCACTTGTATTACTGTATTTCAGTTAGAAAGGTAAGGAGGCCGGTAAATTACAGGCACATGAGACTTAACAACTTCACGTCTCAGGGTCGACAACGCATTGGCGATGCCCCTAGTGTTGTGAATGTCCATAGGCGGCGGTGATCACTTACCGGTCTGCTTCTTTGTCGATGCAAGTGGTATTAAAAAACAATTGCGTAGTTAGCGAATGAGACAGAGCACGAAGGTCGCCACGAAACATCCTCGAGTTAGTGTCATTTTCCTTACAGAATCGAGCTCCTGAAAGCAATGGGAGTAGAGGCCTACTAATATTATAAATGCGAATGCTTGCGTGAATGGCTGTATGGATGTATTTTATAACCTCTATCCAGGCTATAAACTATCAATGTGCCAAGTTGCATCAAAATTCGTTTAGTAGTTTTTGCGTGAAAGATTAACAAAATTTCATACATATACTCGTATATGTTCATACAGCCATCCACACAATCTTTTGCATTTATAATTTACTAGCTTTCCCCCGCGGTTTCACCCGCGTTTCCGAGGGATGTAAAGTATTCCCGGGTTCAAAAGTGATCTATATGTTATTCCTATATATCCTCTATCTTTCCAAGTTTCATCCAAATCCGTTCGGTAGTTTTTGCGTGAAAGAGGAACAAACATCCATACATACAAACTTTCGCGTTTATAATATCAGTAGGATTATATTTAGAATTGAAAACGGAAGTTAAAATGGTTTAAATATAAACTACGTCCCAGTGAAAAAAATAATTGGTTGGCAAAATAAACCGAAACGGGTGTTTCTGTTTGTTTTGAACGGTATTCGTTTTTGGATACACATTTCCCTTGTTTATTTACAGGAGCAGTTTAACCTTAATTGTGTACAGGTTTTATAAATTATATGTTGCCATATTATATTTGTTTTTGAGGTAAAATTCAACCAAGCAATTGTATTTTATACAGTTTAAATTCATATTGTTTATATATCATATGAAAATTAATTTATTTATCATAATGATGCGTCATATACATATGTAGAGGTGTTTTAATAATAATTTTGAGTTGAGTTGAGTAGTAGAGCTCTTAGTGCAGAGTTCGTCCAGGGAAATACTATCACCTTACCCATTTCTGCCGTGAAGCAGTAGTGGACTTAACAACTTCACGTCTCAGGGTCTACAATGCATTGACAATGCCCCTCGATGGACCGTTCGCTTGTTTGTCGGCTAATGTGGCATAAAAAAAAAAAAACTTGTATGAACATATTACACCGCACAGAACCGTTCTCGTGGTTTTCCCTAAAAATCATTTACAGAATAAAATTTATTTTCCTATTACATTATTTTATGCTATATGTTTGTAATTTAAATTATAATAAATAAAGTTACATTATTACTATATCTTAAGTAATCAAATACATGGTAAAGTTTAGTTTGTCTAGTTTTGGTACAATTTGCCTCATTAGCCTATTTACAAAACGGTTTGAAAATAGATCTCTTCGAAACAAGGACACCAACCTTTTTCAATCAAATCATGTTTAATGAGCCTATGAAAAGGTAACATTAATTAAAAAAACAACCCTATTCCAAAACCACCAAAAACCCTACTAATGACCTATCAAAATCCGGTTATGACATCCAAAAATAGACCTAAAGAAATAACAAGCGAACACCATGAGCAACATATTTATTGTGTCAAATATAATAGGGCTGTCACATTTCTTTTGTCAGCCTGTAATGGGTTCTTTAATTTGATATCCATTTCAAGAGGGTGTCAATACCCTATGTGTGCCTAAAGGTATACACCCACTGCATCTGGTCCTGTCATGAGAAAAGCGACTTGTATTGTTATGAAAGAAAGATGTAGGGTTTATTGACATTCCACAAAGGAACTGAGAAAAATCTTTAGTCTCCACAAGGTTTTGACAATTTAAGTTTGTCAAAGAAACGCTCACGTTATCGTCTTGAAATAAGGTTAGTTATATATTTATGGAAATTTAACCTTTTAATAAGACGTTAGGGTTCAATTTTCTATATCATACTTATCTGACAAAACGGGTTAATCAGACTGTGATTATGTGTAAACATTGATTATAATATATACCTCCATAAATTTCTAACATTAAAATTCTATTCTGTAATCTTTACATTCTTATCTTTGCATAGTATAAGGCAAAGTTGCATCCGCCAATTGTGAGATTAGATCTTTAAACTACGCAACGGATTTTGATGCGGTTTTCATCAATGGACAGAATGATTCAAGAGGAAAGTTTCCTATGGTTATATCCCTCGGGAACGCAGGTGAATACACGGGAGACAGCGAGTATAATAATAAACTGGTATAACTATGTTTTATAAGCAAATCCTAATTATTGTGGTGTACCTCAAAACCTTAGAGAAATCACCGCTAAAATGTAACAATGTCGCAACAAAGATAATGTAAAGCCTAAGTTTTATTCCAATGCGGATTAGGTGACATTATACTAAGGGGAAAGACCTAGATAGACGTGTTGAGATTGCAAACGGTCCTTGCCACGGTTGACGTGACGTGGATACCTCTAGTGGCTAGAATGATGTTAGCATACTGAGACAGTGTTTATCTGTAGCGCGAACGCCGGTTATTTTTCACTGGGTATATCGTAATGAGTCGACGTAATCGGTGGCCTTCGGATGTCACACCTGAAACTCGAGACCTCTGAGAACTGAACTTTCATGATTTTGAGTAGGTAACGAAAGAGAGAGCAAAGTTGCCGCGACGATACATCGACCTAGTATCATTTACCTTAGATAATCACTTCCCTGACAGTTAATAAATGAAAGGAATAATTTAAATGTATTATACGTATTTTGTTGCCTTTGATATGCTAGCGATGTATTATTAGTAACATATAAAAACATTACCTTCCTTTGGCAGTGCTTTCAGTTTTTATACCACATGCTGTCTGTCGGCGGTCCACCTGATGGTAAGTTGTCACCGCCGCCTATGGGCATTAGTAATACCAGGAGCATCGCCAATGCGTTGTTCACTCTATGACGTGAAGTTGTTAAGTCTCATAGTAATACCGTAAACTAAACACCGTAATACAAGTACGGTACTGCTCCACGGCGGCAGTGGGTATGGTGGTAGTACTTCCCAGGACGAACTAAGAGCAACTAAACTATACAGTTCGGCAGTTATTATGCTTATTTATGTACAAAATTATTACCCTTATAAATTAAGTGAGACGGCATATTTTAATAGAAAATATTTCATATCCGTACAAGAGAGGAAAGTTACAAAGGATATTGGCTCAGTTCCTTCCATGCAATATTGCTTTTCAGATAGCGTATGGCATTCTGATGCAGCCAGAAGATATTGCAAAAATCCAACTCACCACATCACTATGAACATTAAAATATATAAAGAGAAAAATGTGTATTTTTTATTGTGATAAATTAATTCACAAACTACTGCACCGATGTAAATAATTATTTCACTATTAGAGAGGTACATACTTCCTACTATGTTTGTTGCTCTTTCACACAGAATCAACCGGACAGATTTGGATGAAACTTGGCACATAGATAGAATATATCCTGGAATAAAATTTAGGCTTCTTTTTATCCCGGGTAAAGTGACATCCCTCGGGAATTAGGGTAAAACCGCAGGGGACCGCTAGTTATTCATTAGTAACAAATGCTATGGCATTTTAATCCTGGAATGCATTAGCTTTACTTTGTCTATTAAAAAATACTAAAACATGGACTTGATAGTAAGACATCCTGACTGAAGTACCACGCACAGGTCATAGGTTTGATTCCCGCCCAAGATAAACATTCGTGTGCATAAAGAAGTAAATTTTGTAGTACCTAAGTACATCAGTTATCTGGTTTCTCTGCATAGATTAAGATTGATTTTATAAATTTATTTAAGGTCTGCCAACAGTTTTTACAATCATACCTATGAACATATACATACATAAAAAACTTAATCTAAGAGCAAAACCAATTATAGGCAAACACCACATGCCTATATATACACCATATAGGTACATATTACAACCAGTTAAAAAAAAGAAAAAAGACAAAGTGAACACAGCATAATAATAAGTGCGATATGACCTCCGAACCTTCAAGAAAAGAGCATACTCCTTTTTAAAAGGCCGGCAACGCACGTGTGGCTCCTCTGGTGTTGCGGGTGTCCATGGGCGGCGGTGATCGCTAACCATCAGGCGATACGTCTGCTCGTTTGCCTACCAAAACATAAAAAAAGTATGATGAACTACTTACACATCCAGTACAACATAAATAACCAACTACAATTATATAACAATATTTTTAATTTATAAAGAAGTAATAGCCATTTGTGAGTATTTACAATAGCTTGTTAAAGTATCGAAATTAATGTTAATTACCCCACTACAATGGTTGTATAATATGCACGATGAAAATAATGTCCCAGGATATTTATTTGCATACAAAACAGAGCGATCATATCATATTTACACTAAACTTTACTATAAGTAATGAAATCTGAGCTGATTTGTAAACACACCGCGCGTATGTGTGTTAACTTCATTCGAATAAAGATTGATGAATGTGCAGTGTGGAGTGAGAAATGGACCGCCGAAGCACTCCGTAGGTAAGAGATGTGATAGCGTAAATTTTGAGAACTTTATAATGTGATCCGATTTGTGAGAGATTTTTTTATTATTAGCTAACTGGGACACGCGGTTACCAGGTTGCTAGATCCTAGATGGATCTAGATCTAGGTCTGCAGGCCTTGAGTTATAGTTATATATATAGTTATTTACTTATTACTTATTATTATATATCATCTATATATATCATATCATATAGCCGTATAATAGATTATAATAATTGTAATAGTTATACGGCTCCAACCATTTTCATAAAATTTAGTATGCAGGGGACGTTTCGGGGACGTTAAATTGATCTAACTAGGATTCATTTGAAGAAAATGTCGTTTTAGCCGTGTTTTTAGGCAATGAAAACTGCTACAATGTCATTAGAAGGTAAGGTTTTCAAGTTACATCTTTTGTGAGAAATACTGTTAATGGGAGCCCTTTATTATCGCATCTAATTCGTATCTAGGTATACGAGTATATGACAGTGCTTTAAAAAAGAGAATACGGTAGAAGTCACGTTAGTAAAGAAATCCCGAGCAATGCTCGGCCATCCAGTTACTAAATATGAAACGCAAGGCGTCCTTAAAACTGATATTCAATACCAACTCATATTAACGCCACCGTGCCATGAAGCCTCAATAGCCCAATGTCTGGAGAGTCTGCGTAGTGATCGTGAGGTCTAGGTTCAAATCCCAGCTCCATTGCACTATTGTTGCGAACCTACTCTTACCACTAGCAAATAAGTTAGTTAAGTAAGAGGGGTTGATAGAAAAATTAGTAATATGTTAGGATATTACATATTGCTAGTTTTTTTTTATTAAGTTTATTTATCAAAAACAGATGTGATGTGATTTTTATTAACTCCATACACAATTTAGAACCCCTTATTCAGTTTAGGCCCACAGAGGGCATTTATGAAGGTCAAATTTAAAGTTACTGAAGCTACCACCATAATGGTCTGCTGATGTACTGCTACTGATGTATATATTCTGCTTAATAAAAGGTATATATTTCCAGAACAAACTAAATCACGTTATATCGGTGTTATATTTTAAGTAGCCCAATTTTTTATTTATTTTTATGACCCCTGCCAAAATAAATAAATAAAATAAATACGATGTTGTTTAATTGCCTTCTTAAGTGTCATCCGAGGGCCTAAACTGAATAAATGGTTTTGAATGTCGTTTTTTTTTTTGAATTAATTTACTACCTTCTAATGGATCACATCAAATCATTATTACAAAAAATCAAACAGACTCTAAAATACAGAGAGTAATAATAATAAATAGATCAAATGAAATATCATGGGCTGATTCTTTACACTCGGCTTTGCTGCTAAAGAAAAAAAAATTAAACAAAACACAGAACAGATATGTTCATGAACACTAATGGATGGGAAGCGAACGCACGACCTGTGGCGTGGCAGTCAGGTTCTCTAACGACCAAGCCAACCGGCCCTGTACGAATATGCTTCAAAATAACTGTAGTATGGAAGTTCTACGTTTTGTAGTCAGGGAATAATTTTCCGTTTTAAAAATCAGTTAAATATTAAGCAGATGGCTTTCAGATTAGCTGTCTATTTTTATTATCCTTATTTCTAACTATATATTAATAAGCAAAATAGGGTTTCTTTGACGCACCATCACCTCAAAACTACTGAACATATCGGGATGGGAGTGCTACTATCCGACGTGGATTTTTTTGGAGATAGTTATAGGCTATGATATTGATAAACGGGGGCGAAACCGCGGGGGACTGCTAGTAATATTATAAATGCGAAAGTTTGTGAGCATGGATGTTTGTTTGTTAAAAAGCTTAAGTGTAGTAGAGCTCTTAGTGCAGAGTTCGTCCAGGGAAGTACTATCACCTTACCCATTTCCGCCGCGAAGCAGTAGTGCACTTGTATTACTGTGTTGCGATTAGAAAGGTAAGGGGGCCGGTGAAATTACAGGCACAAGAGACGTAACAACTTCACGTCTCAGGGCGATGCCCCTAGTGTTGCGAATGTCCATAGGCAGCGGTGACCACTTACCATCAGGTGGACCGTCCGCTTGTTTGTCGGCCTAGGTGGTATAAAATAAAAAAGCTATCTAACGGATTTGGACGAAACTTGGTAAATTGATAAAGTACGCCCTGGAAGTAAATATAGGATCATTTTTATTTCGGAAAAATGTCATATCCCTCAAGAAAGCGGGTGTGAAACCGCGATGAATAGCTAGTGCATGTTCATTCTGTCAGTAGTATTGTTCGTAAACGTTTTTCACGAGAACATTCACTAGAAATTACCTGTCGTTTAAATATTTTCCGACAATTACACCCAGGTCACACTTTTGTGATGCAATTAAAATATTTCGGCGAGTTGATGTTTTAACGTTTAAAACAGGATTTTTTCATGCGAAATATTTTAGGGTTGTAAAGTTTAAAAAAGTTGGGGTATGTTAAACATGTAATATGACTTCATATCGCTACGATTTTATTTTTTAATAATACTGATGAAAATTGGTGACCGGAATTTTCAGATATTTTTATAATTTTATTATAAGGCGGTTATGTGTGTATATATAAGACAGGCCAGTTGGCTTGGTGGTTAGAGACCCTGACCGCCAAACCGAAGGCATGAACATGTCTGTTTGTTCTGTGTCTGGGTGTAAATATCTAACATGTGTTTAAAAAGAAGTATATGTAGTATATCAGTTACCTGGTACCCATACTACAAGCATTACACTCTGCTTAACTTGGGATCAGGTAACCATGTGTGAGGAATGTCTTGGGATATTTATTTATTTATTATTATTATTTAATAATCAGGCAGGTTGATTCAACTGATAAGCGCATAATACTGTAGTTCTCTGCTAGATCTTCTCTTTGATATGCTTGTCGAGTCGGTTTGTAAATTAATTAATATTTTGAGGTACAACGTCATCTGGGAGATTATTCCACGCTTTGACCACTCTGTTGTTTAGGGAATATCTGTGAGGGTTGTTCAATAATGTATTTTTAGCGAAAATGTTATCAATATAATAATTGTAGAGTATAATTATATAAATTGACGGGCCAGATGGCTTTAGTCCCTAATCACCAGCATGACATATCCAATTCATTTAATTATTCCATAAATTAAATCGTGGGTTCCAATACTGAAAAAAATATTTGTGTGCAAGAACATGTTAAATGTGTGTCTGGGTGTGAATCTCTAAATAAGTTTGTAGTTATTATTATTTATTGTAGCTGGGGCCATAGGCGTTCTGAGCTTTGCATGTTACAAAACATTAAATATTGTTGCAAGAACGATTTAACCGATTTTGATGAAAAATGATGTATAGTCAGAACATGTTTTTGCGTGAACGACAGGCTATATATAATATCGATAAATGCAGGAGGAATGCGGGAGACAGCTGGAAAAATATATATTGATAACTGTGTCAACTTGTTCATGATTTTATTGGCTCCGGCGACTGCGGATCCATGAAACAATTACTCCTATCTGCCTGTATATATAATAGGAAGGGCCCTAAATGCCCCATATAGACTCCTAACTCCTTAATATAGTTACTTAGTAATCGTCAAATGACCAAAAGTTCCAGAATGTTCGGCATTTAGAACGCAATTCAGAATAATATCCTTTGGATGATAGCTCTGTCGTCATAATGTCAAATCCCGTGGCGCGGATTCGAATCCTACAACGACTTTGAGTACCTTCAGTAAAGTCAAATACCATGGGAAAATATTATTCAAAAAAATGTTGAATGATAATAAAATAATTGAAATAACAATGTCAGCTCGCGGACAGGACAGATAATGCCCAGACAGGAAGAAAAAACCATGGGAAGCCCATAATTAGGTAATAGGGTACTCGTAGTACCTGGTAAATCTGCTGCCAAGTACCGACTGATGTGTTTTGATTGCACTAGAGTCAATTCTCTTCTAAGCTTTTTTATACCACATGTAACGACATAAAAGCAGACTGTCCACCTGCTGGTAAGTGTTCACCGCCAATATGGACATTTGCAACACCAGGGGTATCGCCAATGCGTTATCGACCCTGAGACGTAAAGTTTTTAAGTCTCATGAACTTGTTATTTTACGTCTTACATTTCTAAACGAAACACAGTAATTCAAATGCACTACTGCTTTACGGTGGAAATGGGTAAGGTGGTAGTACTTCCCCGAACGAACTCTGCACCATGAGCTAGAGCTCTTAGCTCTACAAACTAGACTCATAATACAGTTTTAACCACATTATCACTTACTAAGATGAGATTGTAGTCCATCATTATTCTATACATCCAACTTAATATTATGAATGCGAAAGTTTGTGATTATGGATGCATAGATGTTTGATTGATTGTTACCCTTTCACGCAATAACTAACAAACGGATTTGCATGAAACTTGGCACATAAATATAATATGTTCTGAAATAATATATAGGCTACTTTATATCCCGGGAAAATGTTAAATTCCTCGGGAACTCGGGTGAATCCGCGGGGGCCAGCTAGTAATATAATATTATTAAATAAACTATTATTTTACTCCAAGCGGTATTGTGTCAAAGGCAGCTATAACATTGCCACATGTTCAATAAATCATAACGAATATTATAAACTAGCTGTGGCCGCGGTTTTACCCGCATTTATGGTTACTATATCCTAGCGTGATGATAAATGGGCTATTCAACACAAAAATCGAAACAGTACTTCCTGAGATTTACGCGTTCAAATAATGAAACAAACTCTTCAGGTCTATATGTATAAATATGAATGTGAGTTTGTTTGTATGATTGTCTTTTGACATCATAAAAGTACATTACAGGGTGACTGGTGAGATACCTTCACTATTTGAGGATGTGATAGTTGGCGATCATATATGATGAAAAAAAATAACATTAAAAATAAATATTAAATTATTTCTTAGTAAACTTAGTAAACAGTACACCGAGTCCCGTATTTACCTGCGCAATTCATGGATACGCGCAGCGCGCTAATGACACAGAATTTATAGGTACGTACACTGTACAGCTGTTGCCTACCTACATCAAGGCCTCTCCCCATGTATGATCCCCATGAGCATGATCCGTTTTCCCTTCATACTTTAAGGGCTTCATACTTGGGCTAGCGCCTGCCGCACGTGACTAGATCAACTTTAACAACAAACACCGCGGCATGTTTAGAGAGTATACTATCCAAATTTCACTTATTTTTAGAGAAATTTTGGTCAAAAATTAAGCACCTAATTTTATTATATAATTTTAACGAGAATCGAGTACCGAGTACTCTCCATATGTATCAAAGGTATCTCACCAGTCACCCTGTATACAAGGTTGACTATAGCAAGGAGTGAGACAGACGATCCCGAGAAAATATTAAATGGATAAAAAATACTAAATCCTCTTCAGGGAAAATGGGACTGAATATATTTATTAGTTTCAGTATTGGATCCTACGAGTATGCGGGTAAAACCGCGGGCCGGAAGCTAGTGCTTAATAAAGGCTGTTCTTAAAATAGGAATTTAATATAAATTTAGGTACTACCATATTAATAAACGAAATCAAATATTAAATTTTCAATCTAGCTCGGCACTAGCCAAGATTCTATGACTCCTCTTGTAGATATTAAAATAATAAACATCCGCATATTTGGATGTTAGGGTTTACTTTAAATCAAATTTATTGCTTTTGCTCTGGTATTTAGTGCGTAGAAGTTGAATGAAGTTAGGCGAAATTAAACTTAATATGAACAGGACATACATGTCAATATAAAATGAATAAAAACCCTCGGGATATTCTTAACATACGGTCAGATCTCAATTTAAGCAAAGCTTGTCCAATGTAACCAGATAACTAAAACACTTAAGATACAACATTTTTGAAAGACACAAAACTAGTGCATAGTTCTTCCGTTGAAGCACTACCACTTTACCCATTTCCGCCGTGAAGTAGTAGTGCACTTGTAATACTGTGTTTCGGTTAGAATGGTAAGGCCGGTGAAGTTTTAGGCACATGAGACTTAACAACGTCACATCTCAGAGTCGACAACGTGTTGGCGATGTTCTGGTGTTGCGAATCTTCATTGGCGGCGGTAACCACTTACCATCAGGTGGACCGTGTGCTCATGTGGTATAAAATATCCCAAGATATTCTTCACGCATGGTTACCTGATCCCAAGTTAAGCAGAGTGTACTGCTTGTAGTATGGCCACCAGGTAACTGATATACTACATACGAGTATACTACTTTTTAAATACATACTTATATAGATATTTACACACAAATGTTTGTCCTGGGTAGGAATCGAACCCGTGACCTTCGGTTTGGCAGTCAGGGTCTCTAACCACTAAGCCAACTGGCCTATAAAAGCATAAAATTTCTATAGACACCATTTTCTAGTTCTAAGTACAGACAGACTTTAACTTTTCTGTTATTATATATATCAGAATACAATTGCGTGCTATATACGAATATTATGCGGATATAACTACGCTATTTATAGCATCTAACACGTGATAATATGAGGTTTTAATATACTCGTATGAGATGTAAGGACATTTGTGTAATTGAAGTATGAAACAGCCCCTTTATTCAGTTAATACAAACTTCGTGGGCGAGCTGCTTCACGGAGGCCTCGGAGAGCTTATCACTCACGTGATTAGTAGTATGAGCGTAGTTAGCGAAAGAGACAGAGCACGTAGGCCGCGACGAAACATCCTCGAGTTAGTGTCATTTTCTTAACAGAATCGAGCCCCAGTAGCTGTTTCAACCCCGATCCCGGGGGATGTTACATGTCTCCGGGATAAAAGTATCCTATGTGCTAATCCAGATTATAAACTATCTATATTCCAAGTTTCATCCAAATCACTAAAGTAGGTTTTGCGTGAAAGAGTCACAAACATCAATGCGATGGACATACATTAAATAGCGATACACAGCTAGTGTCTATCGCTTTCCCCCGCAGTCTCACTCGCATTCCCGTGGGATGTAATATTTTCACGGAATAAAAAAAATCCTATATGTTAATCCAGGCTATTCGCTACTTAGCTGTCTAAGTAGTCTTAAAAATTTACGAGTAGCGAAATAACTATTACAGAATAGTTTTCCTTTTCACTTCGTTATATATATAATCGAAAAATGTTCTTCACATACTTACTTGCCTCCAAAATTTAATAATAAACCTATCCTACGATACTCCACACAATAAATTAAATAAATAAATACCCTGGAACATTTTTTAACACACTACTGATACCAAACTAAGAACTATGGTAACCAGATAACTTACACATACATTTTGAAATTCATACTTATAGATATTTTCAACAAGACAGAATAAACAGACATGTTCAGGCACACACATGTTTGTCCTGGTGGGAATCGAACCCACGATCTGCAGCGTGGCAGTCATAGTCTAACCACCAAGCCAACTAGCCTAACATCTCTAACAATAGCCATCTACAAGGAAAAGAAAACCAAACAAAACAGAATATTTACCTTGTAATAGTTACCTATCGCTTCCGAAAATATTCTCGAACCCAATCTTCACGTAATGCAACGATTATTTCCGAACATAAACGAACTTTCCAGTGCTCAGCTGGAATGTACCTATGAAAACATTTCGGCACACACAGTCGACTGAGAAAATAAGGTGAGATTATCGAAGCGAGCTATTGATGAGCCGACATGCTTAGCAGCTCTTATCTCTCAATATTTCTACTAATCTATTAAAATATTAATGAAATGAAATGAAATATTTATTCAAATAGGCCTTCACAGGCACTTATGGTCAGACTCTACCACCGGTTCGGAAGGTTGCTTTTACTGAGAAGAGCCGGCAATAAACTCAGCAATTACTCTTTTCAAAATAAGATTTTGTACATAAAGATGTGTCCTGCTGGAGCGAGCGCTACACCCAAGCATTGTCGTCATTAAAATAATTTTTTGTGTTGTAGAAAGCCTTTTGTACTAAAACAGTCTTAATTCTTTCCTTAATTATGGGTGTATGAAACTTTGTTAGTCTTTCACGCAAAAACTACAAATCGAATTTGAATGAAACTTGGTACATAGATAGTTAATAACCTGGATTATATTGAGTATCCCAGAATATATACTTTATATCCCGGGAATTGTAACATTCCTCGGAAACGCTCGGACAGCTATTATCTATATCTATATATTATTATAAAGAGGAAAGATTTGTATGTTTGTTACTCTTTCACGCAAAAACTACTTAACGGATATGGATGAAACTTGGCATATAGATAGAGCATATCCTGGAATAACATATAGGCTTTTTATCCCGGGAAAATGTGATATCCCTCGGGAACGCGGGTAAAACCGCGGGGACAGCTAGTTATCTTATATTATACTAGCTGTCCCCCGCGGCTTAACCCGTGTCCCCGTGGGATGTCACATGTATTATACATAAAAACCTTCCTCTTCAATCACTCTATCTATAAAAAAAAACGCATCAAAATCCGTTGCGTAGTTTTAAAGATTTAAGGGATATAGGGACAGAGAAAGCGACTTTGTTTTATACTATGTAGTGATGATGCAGGTGTTCGCGACCATAAATAAATAAATAATTAATAAAATGTAAGAAAAGATCATTGTACCAAGTCATACACATTCAGCACAGATATTCGAAGGCAACACAATATTGTTATCATTTCTCAAATGTAGATCAGATGAAGATTTAAATGTCATCAAAAAAATTATCATTGGATTGTGCTTAACTACAATCTCCTCACCGGGACACCACTATGAATACCAGTCAGGTACTACAGAGTATCCTTTCATAATGCTATAATAGTTGCTTGTCGAGTTGGAGTTTGATTCTGTAAGGTTACACTAGCTTTTTTTTTTAATACCACAAGATCCGACCGGCTTCTATGGTCTCGTCTCTTTTTTGTCCTTGTAAGGACGTACTGCCATCAGAGGCTAACCTCCGCCCCTTCCAAAAACGAATACCTCTCTTTCGTTAACCAAGCAATCACATGAGAAGACCGTTCTCCGAGGGCTCATTGCGTTGACGATGTTTATATTGGTGAATAAAGGTACAGATTTGGCTTGCCCTTAAGAAACTCCCCTAAATGTTGGCAAATGAATGGGCCATCTGAGATTCAGCAATATCTAGCGGCCGCAGTGGGCTAATAGCTAATAAAGTTTGATAATACCGCTGGTAAACTCCTAGGAGTATTATATTGTTAGTATTGCCATTCTCCTTCGTAGTATGGCAACATTATCATGTCTATAATAAATAAACATGGTTTATATAATGGGAATTGAAAAAACATCTATTTAAAAAGTCAAATATTTTATTTTTTGATTAGTAGAGCAGCCCCCTTATTCAGCTAATACAAACTTCGTCGGCGAGCCGCTTCACGGAGGCCTCGGAGAGCTTACCTCTCACGTGATTAGTAGTATTAACGTAGTAAGCGACAGAGAAAGAGCATAGAGACCGCGACGAAACATTCTCGAGTTGGTGTCATTTTCCTTACAGAAAGGAGCCCGCTGGAAGGCTAGTAGAAGGTTAGGGAAGTATTACAACCTTACCCATTTCCACCGTGAATCAATAGTCCACTTGTATTACTGTGCTTTGGTTAGAAAGGTAAGGGGGCCGGTGAAATTACAGGCACATGAGACTTACCAACTTCACGTCTTTGGGTCGACAACGCATTGGTGTTGCATGTGTGTATAAAAAAAAATATTAATATGATTTCTGTAGGGATTTGTTCTTTGTAAATTATTATTTAATGTATATTTTTGTCGTTTTTCTCAATTGATGGAAAATATGGAAACGCTATTAAATATACATATAAGTATGTACAAAAGCTGTTCGTAATTCTAATTAACAGTCGGATTATACAAAAATCAAAACAGAACGTTTCGTTAAAACACAAAAGGTATTCTCTCGCATAAATCTATAAGATTTACGAAAAATAATATTCTCGTCAGACTCTGCCTACATAGGCTGAGGTAAACAAACTATAATCAGTTTTTCCAAGCAATATAAAAGTGAGTTGGACCGATCTCAGCCGAGAACCTCTTACTAAGATGATCTCTTGACCTTTTAACTTGAGTCGCGTTTGCATAAATGGTAGATAGATTGACTATGATATTAGGGAAAAAACACCGTAGCCATCCAGTATTTTATAGGTAGCTTAAGGCGAGAGACGAACCTTTTTATAAAAGGTTGTGGACATCGCAAGAAATATAAGGAAATCTCAGTAATTTTGTTAGAAAATTGTAGATATTTATGGCACAACAAAATAATAACGTATTTTACAAGCTTTTATTTAGTTTCAATCAAATATTGAATGTTAAATTTGACCCACTTCCCGGTTTCCGATCGGGCTGAAATTTTGCAAGTACATTTAGTTTTAGTGACTACATGATTAGCTGTGACGTAATTCTCATTTCAAAATGGTGGATGTGAGATGAAACAACCTCTATGTCATGGGTATCTAATGGAACGGTTTGCCAAGCAGAATATGTGACTTTCAATTTTATTTTTGTTAAGAAACTTTTTTTAAAAGACTTTTCAGTGATTTATTAAGATAGATAAGTACATAAATAATGTTTAGATCTTACTTTATGTAGAGTTATGATAATTGACTTATTTGGTCCAGTTGGTGGTTAGAAATCCTAACAATCACAACACAGGTTATGGGTTCGATCGATGTAGGATTAATTATGTTTGTTATACTGTGACTAGGTTCTGGGATAGGTGATATATACCTGACATAGGTGACCAGGGCGCCAAACAGGCCGACAAACCACCTGATAGTAAGTGGCCACCGCCATTTAGAACACCAGGGGCAGAGGTAATGCGTTGTCGACCCTGAGACGTGAAGTTGTTAAGTCTCATATGCCTGTAATTTTTTAAACCGAAAACTTCCCAATCTCTACAATCTCTGCAATAAGAGCTCTACTAATACAAGAACTACTACCAGCCTGACGCTAACCCCTTTTGGGCAAGCCTTAGTTGACTACTTTACGCAAGGAGTAAAGTACATGTGGGCCGGTATACTATTGTCACTTCTTAAAAATATTCATAGCTTATATGTGTCATTTATAAATTATTCGCTTAAAGTAAGGTGTTTCAACGGTTAACCCTTTAAACTCTAGGGCTTAAACGAGGGTTTAATTGGGTCGTAGGTATCAATCTATCTGACAGTTGACACGTCCACGCCACAGCCACACTCGATACTCCTACCCACTACGTAAAGCCACGCCACACGTATTCCATATCATATTTAAAGTGGGTCAGAATTAGATGTTGCTTCAAACAAATTTAATATTTATTATAATAAAATGTTACGTAGGTGAAATATTACCAACGAAAATAAGTCTAGAAAATATAACAATTTAGGTCGCTTGTAAATGCTTCCAGCTTGAAAATGACCTTGTTAGATTGGACGTATTCTTGTTCATCCACATTTTTGAGAAATAGACAAGAGAAGTAATAGAGCTCTTAATGCAAGAATACGTGTACGTTCCCTTCTGCTCGCTCCCTTCGCTACTTTCCCCATTTCCGCCGTGAAGCAGTAATGCATTAGTATTACTGTGTTTTGCTTAGAAGGTAAGGTGGTAAGGTAAGGTAGGTGGACCGTCTGCTTGTTTGTCGGCCTAATCGAGCATAAAAAAGGAAGAAAAAAAGAATCATTAAATCGCTTCGCCCAGTCTTTATGTCGTAACAAACGTCAAAAAAATAAAAATACAGACAAATTGAGAACCTCCTCCTTTTTGAAGTCGGTTAAAAAAATCATATCTTGGGTCAAATACTGAATCTATACTTGCGAAAAAATTCCAACTAGATTTGTAACGTCCACAGCTAAACTTTCAGACAGACCTTCACGTTTGATTTGATTAAAAAATACTTTATTATACTCTATCATGAGTTTGTCTAACTTTGGTAGCTTTAGCCTTCTTACGAGGTTTCCTAGGGTCTTCACTGAAAAAATAACTTTAGCTTTATATAAATACTAGCCGCCCCCGTGGTTTCACCTGCGTTCCCGAGGGATGTAACATTTTCCCGGCACAAAAAGTATCTTCTGTTACTTATACCTCCAAGAATATGTGTATAATTTCATGGTAATCGGATAAGTAGTTTTTCTTGAAAGCGTAACAAACAAACTTACATTCACATTCATAATAAGTAAGGATAGCTATAAAAAAATATTTTCTCCACAAATTCAATGTATCTATCTTCCAAATTTTTTTATTGAAGGACTAGGAAAGTTTCCTTCCACATAACTTCCCCTTTTTCTTGAAGAAATAGGGGTGTAAGGTTGGTTGATCTGTATTGAGAAATTAACAATCATGTAGACTGCCTGCATGCCTAATGCTCATATTTTTAATGTAAAATGTTTATATTTTAACATTTAAAAATATGAGCATTAGTGTGGCTTGGTCCCTGGTTCGAATGCTGTGAGCTTTAATTTAAACACTAGCAGTCCCTCGCGGGTTCACCTGCGTTATCTAGATATTAAATATTCCCAAGATCAAAGTATCCTATATATTGACAGGCCAGTTGGCTTGGTGGTTAGTGCTCTGACTGCCAAACCGAAGGTCGCGGGTTCGATTCCCACCCAGGACAAACATTTGTGTGCATGAACATGTCTGTTTGTTCTGTGTCTGGGTGTAAATATCTATATAAGTATGTATTTAGAAAAAAAAAAAAGTATTATATGTAGTATATCAGTTATCTGGTTTCCATAGTACAAGCTCTGCTTAGTTTGGGACCAGATGGCCGTGTGTAAAAAGAATGTCCCAGGATATTTATTTATTTATAAATCCAGGTTATATACTGTCTATATGCCAAGATTTATTTTGAGGGGCCAGTTGGCTTGGTGGTTAGAAACCCTGACTGCCAAACCGAAGGTCGTGGGTTCGATTCCCACGCAGGACAAAAATGTGTGTGCATGAACATGTCTGTTTGTTCTGTGTCTGGGTGTAAATATATATATAAGTATCTATTTAAAAAGTAGTATATGTAGTATATCAGTTATCTGGTTCCCATAGTACAAGCTCTGCTTAGTTTGGGACCAGATGGCCGTGTGTTAAGAATGTCCCGGGATATATATATTTAAGAACACAATCCTCACAAACTTTCATAACATTAAATATCAAGAGGAAGCTTCTTAGCCTATTCTACCCGAAAAAAGCGTTTAAAATCACATTCTAACAGGAAATTACTCTTACTGAAACTAAAAGCCTACTCACCAAAATATTAAATTACCTTCTAGCGAATAAATCCCGTAAGAAGCCATTGTAATCTCTTTATAAAAGCTAAAGCAGAAGTGGAAGGTTTGTTATTGTAACAAGTCAAGTTTAAAATAATCAGATTTACTCCCGAAATACGCCGAGAACAAACGAGTTTATTTTTAATATGACTTTTTCTAACAATGTTTTTAACAGTTGTAAATTTTGACAGAGACTCATGACTTCGTTTTGGAATGTATTTTTTATAACTTTTACCCACTGAAAATGAGTTACAACGTTATTTTATCATCGAGGAACAAAATGAAATGATAATCTACATTAAAAGAAGTGATATTAATATTTTAATCTTAATAAATGACCTAATTATGATTTAATTGTTCTAATATTATAAATGCAGAAGTTTGTACGAATGGATGTTTGTTACGCTTTCACGCAAATACTACCAAACGGATTTGAATGAAATTGGGCATATACGAGTATGTATATAAAAATGCCCTGGAATACCACATATGATACTTTCGTGCAGGGAAAATGCTAATCCCTCGGGAATGCGGGTGAAACCACAAAAACATTGAAACTTTTCGTGTTTATATCGATCACACTAATAAATTGATTAACGTAGTTATATACAGATTAAGGTATTTTCAAAAATAATGACCAATATTTACTTCCAAAGGCAATATGGAATCATTATTGTCCTTGTGTCTCATTGCAAAAAGACTGCGAGAGTCAAATAGAGAGAACTTTTTCTAATATATGTGATAAATCAAATCCTAAACGTTATTCAGGGGATGAAAATAACAAGGACATTTCTCAAAACGTTTTAGATAACGTCTAGTGTTTACTATCACACCAAAAACAGACCGGTGAGCGTGTTACTTAGATATCATGGGTTCGATTCCCTGCTCCGCGTAAGGAAGGCCCCGGATGTCATAGAAATAAGTAAAGACAAAAACCGGCTAAATTGTTAAGAAGAAATTTAATAATCGCTTTAGTGGTTGGTTTTTGAGTAGTAGTGCTCAAAGTGCAGAGTTCGTCCAGGGAAATACTACCACCTTCCCCATTTCTGCCGTGAAGCATTAGTGCACTTGTATTACTGTGTTTCTGTTAGAATGGTAAGGGGGCCGGTGAAATTACAGGCAGATGAGACTTAACAACTTCACGTCTCAGGGTCGACAACGCATTGGCGATGCCCCTAGTGTTGCAAATGCCCATGGGTGGCGGTGACCACTTACCATCAGGTGGACCGTCTGCTTGTTTGTCGGCCCGAGTGGAAAAAAAAATGTTGTTTAAAGTTTAGCTAGAAGTCTAGTGTGCCTCAAATTCGGTGTCTATGATCACGACATGTCACTCTTGTATTTAAAATATCTTCGGCGGAAAGTGGGTTATCTTTGCTTATATATAATATTAGTTTTCCTCCGCGTTTATTGATATCATATAAAGCATAAAACCATCTAGGAAAAATTTCGCGCCGAATGCTAGCACTCGTATCCCGATATGTTCAATAGTATTGAGGTGATGGTGAGTAAAAAGAACAGTATATACTGTCTGTCCCCCGCTGTTTCATCCGCCTTTATCGATATCATATATAGCTTATGGTAGCAGTCTCATCCCGTTATTGTCACTAGTTTTATAATAATAATAAATTAATAATAGTAAGTTTTGAGGTGATGGTGCGACAAAAGAACCCTTATACTCGTATATGTATATAGATATCTATAATAACTAAAACTAAGCAAACTGACCACTCACAATCACTTGCGCTGTCCGGAACACACTATAAATGTTTTATTTCCACTATCGAGGGGATATTTACTGTAGTAGACCCCTATGAAGTTGTGTGAAAATCACTAGAACATAAAATCCTCTCGAAAAAAAGTGCAATGGCTCTAAAATTTGTTAAGTTTACAATGGTCAATAAAATACCTGGTTATAAAGATTCTAATGTCATTAAAAAACCTTTACTCACAATGAGTTAACAATGTAACTATGAAGTTAGAACTCATTCGTTAGTATAAAAGCGAGATAATAAAGTGAGATATAAAACCGGACGGCAGCTGCGGTGGGCAATAAAAAGAAATGTTGACCTGCAATAAAGACTGTTAAAGTGGATGGAGAAGTGAAGATTTTATGCGCTTTTCTATCTGGTTGTATTTTTTAGTTCACTGAGAGAATTACGAAATAACAATGGTGCAAATGACCTTCATCTTTTATCGACGCTAGCTGTTCCCCGCTGTTTCACACGCGATCATAGTACGGGTAAAAAGTAACAATTCTCTGGCTCATAATATGCAAAAAATCCAGTCCGCGCTCGTTTTCGCTTAGCTTTGTGTCAGACAACTTTTTCATTTAGCTGGACTCCTAAGGGTCTTAGCATAATGGCGACGTCTATAACCTTCCACAAGAATTGGGCTATTGAATGAGTCAAGGATCTTTCAAATCTTTATTTATATGATGACAATTGAAAAGACTTGGAAAGACACTCTTTACAATCTTTTTTTGTGACTTTACAATTCACTTTTTGAGCTTTAAGATAATCTTCCGAGGAGTTCTGAAGATCATTATCATGATTGCAATATTGAAGAGTCTCAAAATATTACAATCACTGTTTGGAGTAAATCTGTTATTTTCTTTACAATAAGTAAATAAATGTTGATGTCTCTTGAAAAAATTGTGGTAATATTTTCATAATCTTTTCTGATTTCCAGTGGTAAAAGTTAAGTTATTCAGTTTTCAGCGGCTTTTTCACTTCACTTACAGCTTTCACTTTTTATTAATGCTTCAAAGTGGCAATTAACCCTCTTTATTTCGTAAGGGTTTCTACAATTTAACGACACTCCGAAATTAATTTCCCTGGACTTTATTGATGTCCCAACCCTGGGCGGATTTAATTAAAAAGGTTTTTTTGTCTAATGCTATGCCTACCGTTTGATTTTCAGTGAAATTAGATTTCTGACATTGTTTTATGTCGACGTTGATTGATATTCTTTTTAAAAATATCTTCGTTAGATCTAAAAAATTAAAGCTGGTCGTTGGTAAGCGGAGGCAGGAACGATTTGGCATTTTTTTATGTTCGTAATAGTTTGAATAAGGTTTTTAGGGAAAGAAAAAATGGTCACGTAACCTGGAAAATGGGAAAGAGTTAGAGTATTTAAAAGTGCTTTTTCTATAGGAATTCAGGACAATCATTCTCGTTTCGATATAGCGACGTGGAGTTTCTGTATAATGAAAATTATTCATAAAATTATAATACATGTGATAAAGGACAACCAACCCATTTTTACCAGTCAAAGTGAAACTTCTTATAAGGACGCAACCTTCTTGTGTGACGAAAAATTAATAAATCATTAATGCTACCAACGATTTATTCCTTCGGTTTTGTTTATGTGTATTACATTTATATTATCCCACTCAGGCAAAGCCAGGACGGATCACTAGTATTAAAATAAAACAACAAAAGTAGTGTTCTGTTTTATTAGGCTTTATCTCAACACTTATTACGCTTGAATACTCGCCAATCTGAAAAAAAAAAATGTTATTTAACATTGAAAACTTTTTGGTACAAAAATACTAAAAATTAAAGCGTAGGTATTGTTTTACGAGCTTTATAATATAAAATCGTATTATCTTCTATCATATTTGGGTTCATTATTATATCTGAACTACAAAAGGAGTTATCAGAGGAGCTTGTTTTAGCCAATCATTATCAGCGTTGGTCATCCGTCCAGCGCATAGCTGGTCATAAAGGGAATGACAAAAACTAAGACTAAATAAAAATAAATATCCCGGGACATCCTTTTACACACGGCCATCTGGTCCCAAACTAAGCAGAGCTTGTACTAAGGAAACCAAATAGCTGATATACTACATATACTACTTTTTTTTTCTAAATGCATACTTATATACATATTTACACCCAGACACAGAACAAACAGACATGTTCATGCACACAAATGTTTGTCCTGGCTGGGAATCGAACAAGCGACCTGCGTGGTGAGAGACAGGATCTCTAACCACCAAGCCAACTGCCCTGTCTAATAAATATAAGTTAGAAGATAATTTATGGTATAAAAGTGAAGATATTCTTTTGGTTCGTGGCTTCTTGTGTATCTGCGTACACGTATGTAGTAAATTTAAATGCTATGTGGTATACTCCACTTAGCTCCCTTATACAGCTAATACAAACTACTTTAATCCTGGGTGGGAATCGAACCCGCGACCTTTGGCTTGGCAGTCAGAGTTGCTAACCACCATGCCAATTGGTCTGTAAGTAAATAACTAAGTAAATATAATAGGATATACAACAGATATACAACATGCAATATATACTCTTAAAATAATTAGCCCATAAACACAGAGACACCAGAAATGTTTCTACAATGTTTGCTTAAGTGAATCGAAATCAAGACCCGTGATACCAGTTTTGCATCTAGCCCTTAATATTATTTAGTCCGTTTTAAAGGGTCACATTGTTTTATGTATTAGAAATTATCAATAAATTATATTTCAGCGCTGCGGTATCTACGGCCGCAGCTTATGCTGAAATAGGTGCCTTTTTGGCCTCAAACAGTGTATATACAGTATGATTGTGTTGTTTATGCTATATTGTATCTATGTGTAATTTGTAATGTCAATGAAATTGTCTATGTTGATGCTGTGTGAGTCTAAAATATTTTTTTTCTTTCTTTCTTTAAATGTGTTCAACAATAAGAATCGTGATGATGTAGCCATAAGCCCCAGGGGAGATCTTAATAAAAAATACATATTACTCGGCTAGATATCAGACAAATGACCGGTTACACGTAACTCATTGACTCAGGCATGACCTTGCGGAAATCCATTGTAACATCATACAAAGACAGATATCTAGTAACTAATTCCGCTGGATCTCCTTCTCTGTCAAGTCCCAAACAAGGTAACTCAACGAGAAATCGACACGTTTGTCGCTTCTACACGAAGGATATTTAGGACGTATTAGACCCACTGCCACTGAGTCGACGCACGAGCACCACTGTGTTACCTCACCGACCGCCGGACAGAAAGTTACACGTAAATAATGAAGCCTTTGTGAAATCCTTATTCGAATTAATCCACCCTAATAATTATTTTATCATTATTCCCTATTAGCTCTCATCCGCGGTTTCACCAGGGCCGCGTTCCCGACTGATGTAACATTTTCCCGGGAGAAAAAGTATTGTATGTGTTATTCCAAGGCATTTTTTATATACATATGTGCCAAGTTTCATCCAAATCCATTTGGTAGTTTTTGCGTGAAAGAGTAACAAACATCTATACCAACAAGCTTTCGCATTTATAATATCAAAGTCTATATAACGATAAATACAAGGTAGGGTTTCAAATATATTTATACCAATTTTCCTCTCCTATTATAAGGCATGTCCAATAAACAAGACCAGGTAAATCTATGTCCCTGGGAAATTGCAACATGCAGGAAATACGGCTAGCTAGTCATGCCTTTACAAGTAGAGCATAGAAATAGAGATCCTTTGAAGGGGTTAACCTCATAAATCCGAACTAGTAGCATTCAGGTACCGTACTAAGCTAATTGTAACTGGATTCCAGAAACCGTTTGCTTTAGAAGTGTATAAGGATGCCACTGAATAGTGAATCGTAATTATTTATTTAATAGAGACGTTTTCATATTAAGATTATTGCTACTGCATGCTAAATTACTACGAACAAGGCAGTAAGGGTAAATTCAAATATTTTTATTCAAATAGGCCTTTACAAGCACTTATGAATAGTCAGGTAGGATATATTATTATAGAATATAAGGGACTAAGTACTTCCCCGGACGAACTCTGCACTAAAAAGTAGTTAGCAGCGTGTTACCTTCAGCTAAGATAATTATTTGATTTGGTAAGCCTCCCATTGTCTCAATCATTAGCCCATTTACATGCCCAGCAAGTTTCTTCATATATGCCCTAATATTTCATTCTTTCTGCAATAGTAGGTGCAAGACCTAGAGGATATCTTTGGCAGTATTTCTTCAAAAGTCCGGGTACAGAATAATAATAGTAGTTTAATACAAACGTTTGTAACGATGGATGCTTCTTGCTCTTTAACGCAAACATTTCTAAACGAAGTTGGTTAAAATGTGAGCGAAACTGCTGAAGACAGCAAGTATAACTAAAAAGGTAGTAGAATATTTGAAACTACAAATCCATATCAAAAAATCTGTCTAGTATTAACTTGGTGTATATTAAATCCTTGGAAAAAATAGGGAAACCGTGCGATAGAAACTAGTTAGCTATTATAATTGTCGATATTTGGTATTTGCTGTAGAGTTTACACGAAAATTGGCTCTCAAATAGAAATGCATTAAAACTTAGACCACGGTAATGTGGATAAAACTGCGGGGTGGATTCTAATGAACTAAAATTTCGACAATATCTATACCGAGCCAGTTTCTAACTAATAAATTATTAAATTTTAATTCCGCTTGCCGTTGTGAAGCCATATTTTAATACCCGTCGTCACCAGTCTGAATATAATTAATGCTTCTACTTGTCTCTCCATTATTTATATTTTCTTTTGTTACAGAGGAAAGCTGTATATTTATTTATGAAGTCTAAAGGTAAATTATTAACCGTTATGTTAATTAGAAAACGCTCAATTGCGAGTCGGCTCGCATACAGCGGATTCCGTACCACCGTACGATATTTAATAAATTGTTGAAAAAAATTGTTTCTTGTATGGGGACGCTTTAATTCTAAAGTTTATTTTTGATTTTTGTTATAGGGGCCATTTTTTTTGTTTAATTGGGGTAAACAAACAGTGGCACAATAAATATTACAATTAAAATTTCGGAACATGACTTAATAATAGTCAGACACCGACACCGTTTACCACAGCTTATAAAACAAAAATAACAGTTTCCAAAGCGTGAAAAATAGTAGAAAATTGTATATTATAGGCTATTGTAGTACTCACTATTTAAACAGACTACCTATTACGCTTCATGAGATACAGCCCGCTGACAGACGGACGGAAAAAAGGACCTTAGTAATAGGCACCGTAGGGTACGAAACCCTAAAAACTACCGACCTTATTTGTTTACTTAAATAATACTAACGCCAATGTCTTATTCGTTCCTTTGAAATTAAAAGTCAATAGTAAAAGTAAATACAAAAACCATCATAGTTTATGGTTATTTAATTACCAAATAATTACGCAGAGCCTTAGTCTCTGGTCATAGGAACTTGAAAGGTAGCTTCTTTGTATATGAAGTAAACACCATTAATGGTCTATTCCTAATATTCTATTTAAAAAGTAATTTTTGATGATCAAGAATGTCGTTGAAAAAATTGCTTTATTTCTTTTGAAATAAGGTTTAGATGTCTATTGGTCGAACGGTAAATTCATGTCAGCCAAAATTAATATTCGATCTCGATCTAGTCTTTCTTGTCATTCTAGGCTTTGATTCTGTAAATAAAATGACGCTAGCTCGAGGACGTTTCGTCGCGGCCTCCGTGCTCTGTCTCCTTCGGAAACTACGCAATCACGTGAGAGGCATGCTTTCCGAGGCCTCTGTGCGCCGTTTCGTCGATGAAGTTTATATTAGCTGAATAAGGTGCACAATAATACATATTCTTAAGATTTATGTCGAGAAGGAATATTAATTTTGCCCATAAAATTACTTTTTTATAGAACTTTTTTTAAACAACCTTTTTCGCTCTTGACCATGAAAGAGTTTCTTCGTATGAAGCCAATCTTGGTGTAGAATCAGTTCACGCTTACCATAAAAATGCGTTGTCACTAAATCTGAACCAATTTATTACAATTTCAACTCTGTGGTAATAGGAACTGGTTCTAATTCAGCTTGCAAGATTTGACTTAAACAAAGTAAGTAACAGACATTGCAAGTTAAATAAAAGTTTGTAAGGAAGAAAAGACTTTTTGAAGGAATTCAAAGTTAATTCCTAGTTATGGAATCACGGATACTACGGTCAGATGGAAAGTGCACGTTTCTTTTAAACTATAAATAAATTAATATCCTGGGACAATCTTTACACGGCCATCTGATCCCAAACTAAGCAGAGGTTGTACTATGGAAACCAGATACCTGATATACTACATTTTATTCTAAATACATAGATATATATTTACACCCAGATACAGAACAAACACTAACAAAAAGTACAACAAAAACTACTCCATAGTAATGTGATTAAAAAACATTTTTCAAAGGGAATCAAAGGTGGGATTAACACATTCCTGTTTGTTACTTTTCCAATTACATCTCTGTAACATGATCAAAGAGATATTCACCTATACACATTTACTCCAAAATTACACGTGAAATTAAAGAACAAAAAATTTTTATGTGTACGGGAAAAGATAATAAACGGATTTATAACTGATGAAGAAAATGATTCAATATTTACATTCTATTCATTTGAAGGTGAACATTGAGTTCGTGTATTGAGTCACGTGAGATTTGGATTTCGCTTTTCAGTGAAATTTATCTTTTGTTTCATTAATCTGATTTACTGTACATGATGATAACCATTGTATTCAAAACTTGGGGGTCGATTCTGTAAGGAAAATTACACTAACTCGAGGATGTTTCATCGCGGCTTCCATGCTCTGTCTCTGTCGCTTACTACGCTATAACTACTAATCACGTGAGTGATAAGCTCTCCGAGGCCTCCGTGAAGCGGCTCGCTGACGAAGTTTGTATTAGCTGTATAAGGGGGCTGAATATTACAATAGAAGGTACATATATTATTGGCAGTGTCGCTTTTACCCTCGGCTTGATTGGAGTCTCAAAATGCAAAAACCTTTTTTTTATTAAAAAAACTTTTATTTTTAATTCTTTATATTAATAAAATTCGTAATTTAAAAAATATCACTGTATTTTTGTGTCACTACAGCCAATTACTTAGAAGAAGTTTTTGTCAATTCGAAGACAAATTCAAGCCAATATAAATTATAACCATAGTATCTAAGGAATTTACTAACAATCTAAGTACATATTGATGATTTCCTCCACTCTTTCGTTTCATTCAAGGACAAACTATCTGTTCAATTTGCCGTCTTCAAATAAAAAACTTTCGTTGCTAGTAAAATAATAAACTAACCACACACGAAAAACATTTTACAACACTCAAACTTGAAAATTTTCACGTATTATTCAGTATTAATCAATTTTACCAATAGGTTGATAACCTACAGTAAAGAGTGAATAGGCTACTAACGGGAAAGCGAGCTCGATCTTCGGCCTCATCTTCACTTACCATCAGGTGAGATTGAGGTCAATCGCAATCCCGTCAGAAATTTAGAAAAAATCTTCACTAAATAAACGGCAATAGAAATGTGTAACAAAACTTTCGCAATTTCTATGTGTGCATTGGAGGCAAACCATTATGTAGTAATAAGTACATAAATAAATAAATATCCCGGGACATTCTTTTACACACGGCCATCTGGTCCCAAACTTAGCAGAGCATGTACTATTGAAACCAGATAACTGATATACTACATATACTACTTTTTATTTTTCTAAATACATAGATAACATTTACACCCAGACACAGAATAAACAGACATGTTCATGCACACAAATGTTTGTCCTGGTTGGGAATCAAACCCGCGACCGTCAACTTGGCAGTCAGGGTCGCTAACCACCAAGCCAATTGGTCTGTCTAACATCCTTTAAAGTAGGTCACATAGAGAATATTTCCTAGATTCTCTGACATTTTCTATCATAAATTGTAACTCGCTGTCTAGACAAAGTCGTTAAATTTTACAGCCATTCGACACCACTGCTATATGATAGTCTACCTATCAGTTACATAATATAAATTAAACAGAGACAAAATAGTTCTCCATGAAATTTGCTTAAAGACACTAACGAGTTACGCTGGAGCCAAAAAATTGTATTGTTGGCTCGTTGTTTAACAATTAAGAAATCTGGAAGACTCAAAAAAGAATTGCTCTCTTTTGCATAATGAATATGGATGAACAAAAGCGCTTTAGAGGTTACGTAGTCTTTACCGAGCGACCATCAAATATTTATCACTGAAATTGTAAACTTACTAGCTATCCCCCGCGGTTTCACCCGCGTCCCTGAGGGATATTACATTTAACCGGGATAAAAAATATCCTATGTTCCTTGTAATACCTCCAAGAATATGTGTTCAAAGTTTCATGATGATCGGTTAAGTAGTTTTCGCGTGAAAGCGTAACAAACAATCTTACATTCACATTTATAATATTAGTAGGGAGAAAAAGTATCCTATGTTACTTCTAATACCTCCAAGAATATGTGCACAAAGTTTCATGATGACCGGTTAAGTATATATTACCAATATTAGTAGGAATTTTGAAAATTATATTAGCACATCACTAATTACATTAAATAAATAGATAACGTATCAAAGTATGTTTAGTAACTTTATAAGGGTTGGTTCAACCTCGTCACAAGTTTCCTTGGTTTCCTTGACCTTGGTCACTAATTATGTATTCCGTACATAAATTAATAGTTGTGTATAACTTACAACTTTGTCAAATAAAAGTACTTATATCAAACTCAGTCCAAAAGTTCCACTTACCCTCGGCAATATTAATTGAATTAAAATTAATAAAGGGCTCATCATATATCCCTAAAACTTTGTTACATGTTATGAGTTTGGTGTTTTTACGAGGCTAATATCTATGTCTTATTTTACGGTCCCTAAAATATTTGGGTCTAGTTTGCAGCAAAGTTTGTTCGAACGACAAAGTTATAATTTATTATCATTCAATTATAATGAAAGGTAAAGAAGCGACTTATGTGGTACGCTAGTAACAGTTTCAATTTTAAACAATATCATTATGCTAAGTAATAATAATAATTTATTGACTCATATTGACTCATAGCTAAGTTACACTGTACGTTAGTAGTTACTAAGTACATGGTAGTGTTTGACAAAGATATCTTAGACTAGGTTATAATTATAGTAGCTTAGCATCTGTTGCTGAGCTAGGCAAGAAGCCTGTTACAGCATACAGCGCCAAAATCCCCAAGGACATATCTTAGTTTTAAACTAGTATAAAATAAAATAAAAAAGAATGTAACCTTGCTGAGTTTCTAACCGGTTCTCAGTTGAAGGCTGACTTCCGAACCGGTAGTAGCTTCAGTAACTTTAAATTTGACCTTCATAAGTGCCTTCTGAGGGCCTAAACTTAATAAATGGTATTGAATTTTGAGTCATATCCATTAAAGTTCTGCACATTGAATTATGTGACCAAAGGTGCAAACATAAAGTTTAAATTTGTTCTTTATTTCACTATCAACAGAGCTGTCATTGTATTTCGGTATTCATATTCATGGATGTTTGTTTAAAATTTTGATATTGGTGTTTATTTATGCAAATGTTTGTATGTTGGTGAAGGACTTACTCAAATATACTATAAGCTGAACAGTTTCACATAAAATTCACGTATCCAATTATCGCTAGATTAAAACGTTAATAACGTCTGTTCCAGGAGAATAATATATTTATTTAGATCGCCAATAAGACACACTCAAAAATAAAGATATAACAATGTTAATCATAAATGGTGTCCCAATTAGAAAAGACGACTGCATGCATTAAAAAAAAACAAACAACAGAACAATGGAGGAGTGAATAATATTATGAGATTAATTTATTATTTATTGCTTAATTTGTAACATTAAAATTGACCTTCAAAAGTGCATTCCGAGGGCCTAAACTGAATAAATGGTTTTAATTTTTTTTTATTTTGAATTGAATTTCGACAATAAGGCGAATACTGGTCGAATTAGATAATTGGAAATACACTTTATCAATAAGAGCTACAAACATTGCTAAGGGAAACGAGGAAGCGAACTCGAAATCGAAGACCAATCAGCCCCAAATCAAACGAAGTGTAAAATGCAATTAGAAATACAGGAGACTTCCAAGATTGTTGATTTAAGAGCTTCTTCTAATGAAACAAAAGAAATGTCAAAATACTTACTCCGCCAAGTGTTACAGTTCTCATACTGCATGTAACAGTAATTAACAAAGTTCTGGTAGTCGCCGTTGTAGTTACGAGCGCAAATGAGCTGGGTTCTGGAAGTAAATTTATTTTTTAAAAGAAATTTATAATTTTATTTAATTTTATTTCTTAATGACAATAAACAAACCAAAAACAACCTTCCGAACTGGTTTGTGTCATAATAATGTTATATTATAATACTAGCTCCTAGTCCCCCACGATTTTGCCCGCGTTTATCGATATCATATATAGCCTATAACCATCTAGGAAAAATTACATAGTTTGAAACCCAGATAAAATATGGTGGTTGGCGACCCTGATTTCCAAGTCGCAGGTCGCGGGTACCCAGGACAAACATATGTGTGCATGAACATGTTTGTTTGTTCTGTCTGGGTATAAATATCTATATAAGTAGGTATTTAGAGTAAAAAAATAGCATATGTATATATAAATAAAAAATAATAAATATCCTGGGACATTATTCTTACACACGGCCATCTGATCCCAAACTAAGCAGAGCTTGTGCTATGGAAACCAGATAACTGATACTACTTTTTTTATTTTTCTGAATACATATGTACATAAATATTTACACTCAGAAACAGACATATTCATGCACACAAACGTTTGTCCTGGGTGGGAATCGAACCCGCGACCTTCGACTTGGCAGTCAGGGTCGCTAACCACCAAGCCAATTGGGCTGTATATCAGTTATTTGCTTTCAATCTGCATAGTACAAGCTCTGCTTAATTTGGAAACAGGCGGCCCTGTAGAGAATGTCCCAGGACGATTTTTAAATATTTTATTTCGGGAAAATATTACATCACGCGGAAACTCGTGAAACTGCGGCTAGTTTTTCATACCACACTACAACGTTAACATAATATGCATTCAGGCTGAGATTATGAAATGGTACATAATATTTTATCACAATATACTGTACTTATCAATAATACAATAGCTACAAAATGTAGTATAGTTGTTACATAATATTATCGTGTTATGTAAAATTAAGAGAAGGCTTTAAAACGTATTCAATAAAATTGTGCCGAAAAATAAATTGTACTCTGGTATAAACTCAATTAAGTAAATTTTCGTTTACATGTCAAATTAATTTTGCAGCTTTATAATGGACTTGTCCATTTATGCCAATTAGGGTCGAATATTTATAGATTGCTGATAGCTCAGTCACATTATGATATATTATTATTTACATTTTGTTAAATATTTTCGTTATTTGAGCTAATTAGAGCACCGTTTTGCAACATGATAAATGTTCAGCTAGATCAGGGGCTCGACTCTCTTATGTAAGGAAAATGGTCGCGGCCTCTGTACTCTGTCTCTTTCGCTAACTACGCCAATACTACTGACGTGAGAGATAAGCTCTCCGAGGCCTCCGTGAAGCGGCTTGCCGAGATTTGTATTAGCTGAATAAGGCAGTATTGTAATTTGATTTTATTACAAAGTATTCTGAAAATTGCTGAGTTTCTTGCCAGTTCTTCTCAGTTGAAGGCTGACTTCCGAACCGGTAGTAGCTTCAGGAACTTTAAATTTGACCTTCACAAGTGCCTTCCAAGGGCTTAAACTGAATAAATGGATTTGAAATAAAAAAAAATTAATATCGACTTCAGTTTTTTTTATGTAAGACAACTCGATACAAATACAAAAAGAAATATTTTTTATATTCGTGTATTATGTAGTATTACTTTAGTGTTAATAATAAATATTTATTTCACTTACTTGTAAGCTGATGGGCATTTTTCTATGAAATTCCTGCATCCTTTCACAAAAAAGTCTGTCACCCAAAACAAGGTATTTTTCGGGTACTTAATCACCGGTTTTCTATACCCTGACTTCCCTGAACATTCATGTATCAACACGAACAGGGTGAAACAAGCTGAAACAATGGGTACATGAAATTATTTTTGTATTTTCTATACAAATTAAAAATGTTTCAGGAATTAATTATTGGCTTTCGCCTCTTCAACGGAACATTTTTTTTAAAAATTCAGAGCTAATTTGAATTTGAAACTTTTGAGAAAAGCGAATAAAGAAAAGTTACACGGAATATTCAAAAGGGGTTTCTCAAAAAATAAATACACTGTTTTCCTGTAATTGAATTTTTTTTCAAAGACTCCTTTTTTGAGAAAAACCCTACGGGAGATGTTTCGCTGAAATATATTGGCATCAGTCAACTTTTGTAAAATATTCCTGTTCCATATTAATTGTACAGTCAGCAACATAAGTAGCTGAACAGGTACAGATTTATTACCATTTAATTTTGCCTAGGAATCGCTTGCTTGACAAAATATCCTTTTAACTGTGAAATTCTTTATTATTTAAATTAATAGCCTGGTACATTCGATACACACAGATCAGAGGATCCAATCAAACTAAGCAGAGCTTGTAGTGATATTCAAAACCATTTATTCAGTTCAGGCCCACGGAGCTAGCAATTACTAGATAATTACTAATTCATAAAGTAAACAAATATCTTGTAAATATGTGTCTTCAAAATAATATTCTTTTTTTTTTAAACCACATGGGCCAACAAACAAGCAGACGGTCCACCTGATGGTAAGTGGTCGCCGCAGCCTATGGATATTTGCAACACCAGGGGCCAATGCGTTGTCGACCCTGAGACGTGAAGTTGGTAAGTGTCATGTGCCTGTAATTTCACTATTACATTTCTACATTATGAATTACTTTTAGTGTACGGTACCCTAAGCACGAACATCTATCGTAAGCGTATCGTCATCGTATCGACTGTACCAAACCCAATGCAATGGAAGATTTGACATCGTGCAACGTCACGGTATGGGCTGTGGCGACATCTATGAACGAGTAGAAACACACGAGAATCCTACATCGCACTATCAAGATTCTCTCAGGATTTTATATATATATAAGCATTCAACATCAACAATTGGACTGCGGTCCCTAGGCATGATCACCTAGCCTGGCGGATGATCTTACCTTTTAAATGGAGGAGTCTCATACATCGCTCCTCCATAGAGCGATGTTCAATTTTCCGTACAAACCAGCTTTTTGGTGCACTCGATCCGATAACGATACGCTTGCGATAGATGTTCGTGCTTAGGGCTAGTGTTTTCTAAATTTGAATCTATTTAACTGCTTATGTTACTGACCGTACAAAATAAAACAAAAATAAACTGTTTCATTTCTTTTCGCACCTCATTAAAACCTTGAAGATAACGTTAACATTTGGATCGCTTGTTAAGAAATGTGCGCGTCGGAAATCGCTTATGCATCGATCAATGAGAATCAACTTCGAACACAATTCACAAATAATTGTTTGGAGCGGCTCAAACAAGACAATATAATATTTTTAATAAAGGGATTTTGTCTCAAAGATTTAACAAATTCGAAATAAAGTAATATGCCACTCATATTCAAATGAAGATATTTGAAGTACCAACGTGACATATGAGCATTATCGCCAAATCTTCTTCTCATTTTTTCTACACAGAACGGTAATTTCACCTTACCCTACCCGGGAATCTAACCCAGAATCTCCAGCTACCCTTATTCAGCTAATAAAAACTTCGTCAGCGAGCCGCTTCACGAAGGCCTCGGAGAGCTTACCTCTCACGTGATTAGTAGTAGTAAGCGACAGAGACAGAGCATAAAGGCCGCGACGAAACATCCTCGAGTTAGTGTCATTTTCCTTATAGAATGAAGCCCTAGGAGCCAAGCTTTATAACACGCTACCGAGGCAATATATCATACAATAAACCCAACAAAATTTGCGACACGCTATGATGACCATTTTGACGTTTAACAATGACAAAGAAAAATAACTTTTATTCCTTCAGACATAAGGTGCATCTATTGACCCAACGGCTAATTGTATGATGATTGAAATCAACCTTATTTCCAAGCAATACAGTTTCTTTTCCTATGACAATCTGAAACGTCAAAACGGCCATCATAGCGTCCCGGTAGTATAACACTCAATTCATCAAATCAATAACCTCTTTGATCTCTATAATATAAACGTACAATTGCACACGTAAATCCAGAAGTCATTATCGTTCCCGCAGTCGGTTTAAGACAAACAGACTTCCAAGAACAAAAATGTTAAGCTATTTAAATCAGTTAGTGCATTGGCAATACCTTACCCACCAAGCGCCCGTACATATCGAAACGTTTCCTTTGAAATCGTTAGCAACTAACCAAGTGTTAACTACATGTAAAACGCAAAGGTATCGTTTGAAGGTAGCAAAAGCAATAATAAATTTATATGTTCATATTGTAAACAATCAAATAGGAATTGTAAAGCGTGTTCCACACTATGAGCTTTGCTAAGCGAATAGGAAGTGATGTTTAAATCAAATAGCAAACTTTATAAGAGAATAATATTTAGAGAAAGAAGTAGTAGAAGTCTTAGTGCATAGTTCATCCAAGGATGCGCTACCACTATACCCATTTCCAGGGTGAAGCAGTAATGCAGTATGGCTGCTTTTTAGAAGGGGGGCGGTGAAATTGCTGCCACATGAGATTTACCATCTTGACGTCTCAGGATTGACAATACCCCTGGTGTTGCATATGTGTATAGATGGCGGTGACCACTAACAATCAGGTTGGCCTTCTGTCTCTATGTCGGCCTACTTGACGTAAAAAAAAAGAATGATAACTAAATCTGACCGCTATTCAGAGAAAATTTTAAAGCTTCGTAGGAATGTTGTCGGAAAAGTTTTTGAAGTGGAAACTTCTTTAGGCTCGTTGAGCGATCTTTGGTAGGGGAATATATTATGGGTTAGTATCACCGATATGTTAATCTTAACAGTATTACTGTAGCTTAAGATAAAGATTTAGTGAAATCATAAAAATATGTTATTTCGTAGTTTGATGTTTTTGGTTCTGCAATTTCTATAGCCATTTTAGTATATGGGTAAACCCCGGGTATACTTTTAAAAATAATAGTTACTTTAATGTATTCACAATAACGCAACGATGTTACGCAAGTAAGTGCACTGATTTATGTTACTTTTTCTCTTGTTTTGTGTTGTACAAATAAAGTATTTGTATTGTATTGTAATTTTGTGTTTGTTTTTTTCACTATTTATAGCTTTGAACTGTTAGTGGATAGAAGTCCTAAAACACTGCGTCATAAATTTTATTTGTTTTATTAAAATACACGGAGCTCGTTACTTGTCATGTAACTTTTAGTATACTCCAGTAATGTTCATAATATTCTCACGAAAATAGAGACTGAAAGTAAAATATTCATAGATCAAAATAGATATGCTTTTGACTTACAATAATTGAGTTCAAAGTAACTTCGGGACTTCATTATTTGAATTTACCTTCATCTGTGTCTTTTTAAGTCTAGATTTTTTTAGTTTGTAGATATATGGTAAGTACAAAAAGCCTTGAAAGGAACTGGCTCTCAAGTGCAGCTATAGGAATACATTAACATGTCCAAGTTTTCATCCTTAAGGTGGTAGCCAGCCCGACGGGTACAAAAAAGTACCTTACCATCATGCTGCGATTTCCTCACGATGTCTTCCTTCACCGAAAACCTCTCTCAAAAAACTCTATGTCCGATATGAACACACTCTTGGGCCCAATTCCACTAAATGCAGCGTTCGAGTAGCACGTTTGGTTCGGCAATGGTATGGTCACGATTGATGTCAAATTTAAGTTTGACATTTCATAAATATGGTATTCCTACTCACTACAATCGAAACAAACATACATTTTGACGTAATCATTCGAACGTTGGTGTGTTTAGTACAATACGATTAAACGTCAAATTTGACGTTTGGTTGTGATATGGTAATGGTTCGGTGCATAATATGTTAGTCGAATTGCCCCCCTGGTCTTCAATATAATACAGTGGTATTCGACGTATTTTAAAGAAATGTGATGAAAGATAGGGTATTTAATTTGCAAAAAATTTCGACTCAAACCTTTTTATTTCACTTAAATGCTTTGATTCAAAGCATTGATTGAGTCAGCTGTTTTCAAGATAATTTAATCTTAAGCAAAGCCCATGTTCTGTACTCGGTCACTATAGCAGCTAGAGTGGTCTGACGATGAAGTCGAAGGTTCTCAAAAATTACTTTTTAATTTTTTTTATAAATTTGTTTTATATTCAACACTGTGTGATATAGACATGTCAACTACCAAGCTGCTTTATAGCAGGCATATATCCAGCGGGCGATGGTCTCGTCGACAAGAGCCATTTTAGAAAATAACTTATAAATGGCCATAAAACATCGAGATGCAGTTGTCATGGAGAGTTTTTTGGGAACGAAACCATCCGAGGCCGAAATAATTTAAACAAATTTAATATTTAGATTGTATAAATTTTGATGAATAAGTGTATCTAAATCTTAAGTTATTTATTTATAATCCATACATTTAGCAATAGAAAAATGAAATGTAATACTATATATTAAGGAATCAAAAGCCTCAGTTCAAAACAACGAGCTGAGAAAGCGCGGAAAGATGCTAATTTATAGAAACACAATATACACAATTAATCTTTAAATAATTTATCGTAGAATCTTCAAAGAGTACGGACTAAGAGTCCGTAGAAAATGTAAAAAGAAAAAAAAGGTGCTTTATAAATAAAATAAATATTGTATCAATTTCATAATAATTATTTTTACCCTTCAAATCCTCAATAATTCTCATCATAAAGATAACCACAGAGAATGATTCGAATATTTTTTTTTAGTACTCCATGACGCATAACGCCGTCCAACAATTTCCCACAAATTACCGATTATTACTGACGCATTGCGTTTATATAATACGTGCTCTACAATTTTCGAACAGATGAAATCGAGCTGATCTTACCATGATTGCTAGAAAGCAAATCCGTCCGGGAAAATTTAACGTTTGAAATACTTTCATTTACTTATGTACTTAGAGACATAAATTTTAATTATGTATATAGAAAAAAAAAATGTAGTATATCAATTATCTGGTCTCCACAGTACAAGCTCTGCTTATTTTGGGATCAGTTGGTAGTGTGTAAAAAATGTACCAGGATATTTATTTATTAATATTTACGATGACATTTTTGTTTCATAAGACTGTTAGGGAAGAATGCATCTAGCTATACCGTGGTAGCGGCAACGAATACTACCACCGCAACTCTTTTTTATGGTGTTGTAAGGTGACAAAGTAGTAAGTATCATTGATGACCACACTAGTACTATGTTGGAGAAATACGTAAAAGGTTCCAGCAGTACTACTTTGTGGGCAAAACTCGAAACTGTTAGCTGAATCGAGGCCTTGTTTCTACTCCGCGACACACAGTTTATATCCACTAACATTTAATGTTATTGCTGTTATTTAAACTTTGTTGAAATTTGTTAATTTATTTAATAATTATAAATACAAAATTTATTTAATCAGCCGGGTACAAATATAACGTTTATATGAAGTGAAATCACAATGAGACAGACAGATAAATTATGTGATCAATTTGCCTCTAACTCTCAAACTAGGTTTCCTATATTTTGAATCACCAGTGGTTCGTCGCTTGGACTAAAATATAGATACATTTTTGATATACTTGTGTGTTGACGGAGAAATAAAGTAAATTTTCATTCTTTCTTTCACTATACACCTTCAAGAAAAGAGCGTACTCCTTTTAAAAAGGCCGACAAGGGACTTGTGGCTCCTCTGGTGTTGCGGGTGTCCAAAAAAAAACCTTGCAATGGACAACAACGACATTCTTAAAGAGAGTTGCCTATGGGTGTAAATATTTTAGGAGAAATAGAGCTTTTAGTTCAGAATCTATCCGGAGAGGTATTTCTTTACCGATTTTCGCTGTGTAGCAGTAGTGCACGTATGACAGGCTCATGAGACTTAACAACTTCACGTCTCAGGGTCGACAACGTAGTGGGAACCCAGTACCTCTACCATGAGTTGCTATCGAAACTTACTTTAGTCACTAGCAAGTAAACTACTATCAATACAGCATTTCTCGATAGCAACTGTCAAATATGTGACTCATGGTACCGAATTTCTATAGCAAAGGCTAAAAAACGTTACTCGCTAGTGTATACATTTCGATAGGTTTTTTACCTATCGACTCGTACTACCGATATTAGTTCTTTAGGTGACCGCTAGTGGCGCTGTACAGATTTGCCATAGAAATGTTTTACGCCGTCGCTAGCGAGTACGTACGTTAAAAACTCATGGTAAAGCACTGGTGTCACATTGGCTATAGGCGGCGATGATCACTTACCATTAGGTAAACTGTCTGACTATTAACCGGCTTACCTACTAGACTTTTCTTATTATTGATTCTATAGTACATCAAAATAAACTCAACATAAATCAATCTACCTCTCATGTTTCCCACTTAGTTAAATAGAGAGGAAATATTTAGTTCACTCGGCTTTATCAAAACCTAAAATTTTTACACGATTTTAAAGTACACTAGAACACGTCATAATGACTAAACTAAATTTATGATTTTCTTTCCCGTTACATGTTATTAGAGTAGAAAGAGATGTACATAGATTTCACAGCACCAACACTATAATTTTAGGAAATACAAGTAGTCATTGATTAGTCTTTTGAAGAACACAAGGGTATATTCAAGATTTGTATTACCTTCCAATTAATCATTATCTTCATAGAAAAAGAAGCTTTATTGTATTGATACTATGGAATGATTTTGAGCGTAGTAGAAATATCCGTTACACTTATAATAACGAGCATTTACTAAGAAAAACAAAAGTACTTATTATAACGTAGCTACCACTTATTCTCAGAAAATAGATTTTCGGACATACGTTGTTATTGTTTTTCTGTTACCGAAATATTAATGGTGTAATACGCAGCTTCTTATTAAGAAACGTAGACTAATAAGCCTTTGTGCGACGTAATTTTGATGTGAAACATTTATAGCCGCACGTAAAACCGATTTCTGGCGTGGCGACGCATGCCGTGGCGACGCGTCGCCACGCTTTATGATGAGTTGTCAAAATTTGAATATTTTATTTTAATTTTGGATTTTTGAGTTTGATGAAAATAAATGTTTATTAAATAAACAGTTATTATTTTTGTGGAAAAAAATCATATTATAATTGTTTTTACATTATGCCATATTTAGTTCTATGGAGGAGCGACGTATGATACTGCTCCTTTTAAATGGAAAGATCTTCCGCCAAGCTGCCGCAGATCATGCCTGGGACCGCGGTCCAACTGTTGATGTTGGATGCTTGTATAATGTCGAATCCTGAGAGAATCTCGATATAGCGATGTAGGCTTCTCGCGTGTTGCGTGGTGCGGGCGGTGAAGGATTGTATGCATGTTCATAGATGTCACCACAGTTCCTATCGTCATCTGTTATTTTATACATATTACTTGTACAAAATAATTTCGATGTTTCACGTCTGCCAGGCGTCCCGTGACGGCTCACATTTTTTCTGTTAGTGGGCCTACAAACAAGCCGACGCGGCGACGGTCCATGTGATGGTAAGTGATCACCACCGCCTATGGACATTTGCAACACTAGGAGTATCGCCAATGGATTGTCGATTCTAAGACGTGAAGTTGGTAAGTCTCATGTGCCTGTAATTTCATCGGCCCCCTTAACTTTACAACCGAAACACAGTAGTACAAGTGCAGTACTGCTTCACGGCCGAAATGGGTAAGTTGGTAGTTTTTCCCCTGAAGATCTATATACTTAGAGCTCAAGGTACTTAGTATTTAATAACCCTTTTGATTACTAATATTATATAAGGCGAATCTACACGATCCAATTTCTTTTACAACACGTTTTTGTAATTTTGCTTTCGGAAAATAAAAATAAAATGAAAGGTTAAAAAAATAATTTAATATCCTACTTAAAACCGATAACATGACCAACCCTTTAATGAAAAATAAACCAGGACACGTAGGGCTCCAAAGAATGTGTCCCTGGAGATGATATGCCTTAAAAAAATAAAATAAACGTCTTCACGGCATCGAAAAGCGATCAAATAATACCTCGAGGATTCGAGAATCTCATACACGTTACACAGTAATGTTATTGACATTGGCTTGTTTACCCGAAAAATCTTGAAAGGTATTTCCCTTAGGGATGGGACACGAGTGTGGTTTAGATGAGGTCGATAATATCTATCGATTTTATAATTTAAACATAAAACCATTAGACGAAATAATTTGCCAGTAACATTACTTAAGTTACTTTACCTATCCTAAAACCAATATATAATAATGTTTAAGTTGTAAGTAATTATTGTCATTTTCTATTTTGTAGTCTTGTTATTTCTTTTTTTTTGTTTTTGAATGTTAGCTTTATTAAGTATTTTGTAATTGTTAAATATAAAAACATGTAAAATTGATATTATAAAATAGCCAAAAAGTCAGTATAATAGCATATAATAACAATAGATAAAAAAGAATTTAATAAAATAAAAAAGAATGTAACCTTGCTGAGTTTCTTGCCGGTTCATCTCAGTTGAAGGCTGACTTCCGAACCGGTAGTAGCTTCAGTAACTTTAAATTTGACCTTCATAAGTGCCTTCTGAGGGCCTAAACTGAATAAATGGTTTTGAATTTTTTTTGAATACAATACGTAATACCTACCTAATATGGTATAATGGTTACTTTAATTTAGATTTTCAAAAGTGCCCTCTACGGGCCTGAATATTGATTATTTTTAATTAAAGCCCGCGTTGGTACTAATAGTATATAAATTTTGTCGTATTTAGGAAGGAATATAGGAATACTACTAAAATTTCGTATAACATACTACACCTAATGGAGTTTTAGGTGTTTGTGAACATATTTACTAAACACGGTACTACACAAGTCAGTGATCTTTTGTGCTACTTATGTTACTGACTGTACAGTTTAAAAAGTCGAGCCATGAAAAGAAAACTATAGAAACCACAGCGTATTAAATAAATAAAGAGTCTGTCTATCCATGCAAAGTAATTGGTTGACCGAATAATACAGTCTTCTAAGCCACAATCAACTATATTAACTTCCAATAGACCATAGACAATGGAGACTTTATTAGCGAATACTGGTAAATGTGTCAGATACAAATCTGTCGGTAATAATCATACAAAACTTGAAAGGGATCAGCAGGGCGAATGCTTAATTAATTATAATAGTTGTATACTTAATTAATATTTTACACAAACAAAGCAGAGATTGTACTATGATAACCACTTACCAGATATAATAGTTAATCTATTTTTTTAATGCATACTTAGATAGATAATAATAATTATTGTTTATTTTGACTCAAAATAGTAGTAACATTATATATGTTTGCTCTTATTCAGTATACATAAGATAGTAGCACATTTTGACCATTGATGCCTAAACTAGTTGCGCAAAGCAACTGTTCTAAAGTATAGTAATGCTCTTGGAATCGTCTTTGCTATCAATTTTGTAGTACATTGACGGTGCTACGACTGTTGCCCCGCACAGCTCGCGCGCCGAACCATCAATCTATTACGGGATAGGCTCTTCCACGTTGAATCTGAGAGGAGTTATAATACGGGTGCTGGCTTGCTAAAGCAGAATTTCCTATTCACGGATAGTATAGAAGTGGCTGGTGATAGATTTTTTACTTGATGGTAGCCAGTCAGGCGATAGTATGAAGTACCTTTCCACCATGCTATAGTTACCTTACGGTGTTTCCTTCATCGAATGCTCATTTTAGGATTTGACGACCTTCGATATTCGGTCCTAAAGGTAAGTTCCTAAAATTGATTCTCAAACCAACGATAGGTACCTACTCAATTGTATCTCTTATTACTCAGTTCTAGAGATATAGAGCTCAGTGGCGCGTTAGGTGAGGCCTTTGTCCAGCAATGAACGGAGATAGGCTGATGATAATGATTTCCTATTAGTTTTCATGAACAGCGTAAGGAATGTAGACTATTACAGTATTTTACGTTTTAATTAGTATTTCATTTAATTTTTAAATTTTTGAAACATCGATATAGCTCATTGGTCACATCACTATCTCCACGTACTTAGGGGCCAACACAGAATGTATAATCAGTACGGGTTTTCCTAAAAACGCTTTTGTATTTTACATTTCATTCGCTTATCTTTGAAGTGGGTTTCTCTTTTAAAAGAAAAAAGTTTATAATGTTGTTGTACATTATCTTTACGTAATGTTGTGTTGAAAATCTTGGAAGTTTGTTACAGAAACATAAATGTTATAGTTACATGTTTTTTAGGGTTTATATTTTGGGCTTTACGTTGTAATTTGTGAAATGGGGCTCGATTCTGTAAGGAAAATGACACTAACTCGAGGATGTTTCGTCGCGGCCTCTATGCTCTATCTCTGTCGCTTACAACGCTAATACTACAAATCACGTGACAGGTAAGCTCTCCGAGGGCTTCGTGAAGCAGCTTGCCGATGAAGGTTGTATTAGCTGAATAAGCCCCCTTATATGGTTGCGGATAATTTTATTTGACACTCCACTAATAGGGTGTCCATTTGCGCAGTACTACAGGTCGATAGGTCGACCAGCTGAATAGATAGACGGTGCACCTGATGGTAAGTGGTCACCACTGCCCATGGTCATAATGTTAAGTCTGTGCCTGTTATTTTACCCGCGCTCTTATAACCGATGCACAGTGATATAAGCGCAATACTGGTTCACGGCGGAAATATGTAGTTAGTACTTCCCTGAATTAGCTCTGCAATGAGAGCACTTTTAATACATTTTATTGCTATTTCAGCTTCCTTATTTATACAGATAATTTTAGTTCTCTTTCTTTCTCAACTTCAGTATTTTTTGCCCTGATTGTTTCAAGCTAAATAAACCATGACTAAATGGCAAATTGCTATAAGCTTATCACTTGGACCATACAATAAATCATTTGGTTATGGCCTTATTTACAAAGGGCAAAAGTTATTAGGATAAGTAGACGGAAGTTATGGTTGATTTTTTGTTGGCAAACATATTTTTGCTTCGTCATTATTGTAACTGATTTATTTTATATTATACTAGCTGACCCCCGTGGTTTCACCCGCTTGGGATGTAACATTTTCCCGGCACAAAAAGTAACCTATGCTATTTCTAATACCTCCAAGAAAAGGTGTTAAAAGTTTCATGATGATCCGTTAAGTAGTTTTCGCGTGAAAGCGTAACAAACAAACTTACATTCACATTTATAATATAATAAATAATTAGTAGGGATTAGCATGTTTTCTACCAAAACGCTATGTACCTTAATATTTTATAGGTTTCTGCACTTGACTTTTACATTGCTTGGAGTAAGAGTCGTAAGAGTAAGAAATAGGATTTTGATTGCTAAAAAAAAATAAAAGTGAAATCTGATATCTCTATGTTGCACGTATATACCTACTTAATATAATGTTTATATTACATATAGTTATATAATACTCTATCACTTTAATCAATCCAAAACATAGAAAATATAAATTTAATTTAATTGATAAATACTAAACTACTTAAAATTAACTTATAAGTAAAGCAATAACCTATAAATAAAAAACTGAATTTAAATTATTGGAGCTGTCTATGGGTAAAGTGCCCAGAAGGCTGGCTACGTTTCCTCTTTGTATGGCTAAGCTTATTCTCTGACCAAAATACGAGCCAGCCCTCTGGTCACCGGATGACTCGATGAGGCGCGTCGAAAGGTCTTTGAATAATTTACGCGCCTCTGGTCCCCATGGCCCAAGCGTTTCTACTCCAAACGGTGCAAATATGTAACCATCGCCGATGGTCGCATATTTCCGCCGCTTCGAGCTCTCAGCGGCAGTCGCTGCCGCACCCGCCGCCTTGGAAGTTGACTCTAGGTGGGATTGTGCAACGGTATCTGCACATGTTGCATCCCACACTAGAGGTTTGCCACGACTCCAGGGCAATAACGTCATCCCATCGGGCCTCTTACCATCATCACGTGCTATTCCGTTCGGCTCTAAGGTGGCCGGCACGTGAACAGTGGCAAAGGCCCTGCGGATGACGTCATTGATTGCAGCGTGTGTCGATAGGCGGCCAGCGCTGCGGCGACATGACAGACCATGGTAACCTAGTCGATCTACGTCATTACCGCATAGACAGCGATGGGGCTCATTCGTATAGGTACCCAGGCGTAGACAGATGGCTAGAGAGAATGAGGTATTGTCTAGTAAGGTACCGATGTTGGTGGATGGTAAAGCTTGTAGCCAGTACCCTGACTCCCGCTCTGAAACTGCAAGGAGACGAGCGCGTTCTGAAAGGTTAGAACTCGTGTTAAGTAAATCTTGCTGTACTGCCTTGCAAAGCGGCTCGTCCCACTGTCTTTGGACTTTTGGATATAGGGGAATGCTTTCCCCTGAACAAGCTGTGATCCAGGCATTTTTAGCCTCGACTGAACAAGATATCTCAGCGTCTTTAAGTGACGGAGAGATAATTTTGCTAAATAGGTCTGAAATACTGTAAGTCGAGGACAAAAATGCCGGAAGGGAAACACTGGAAATTTTTCTGATGCCCAGGCCGCCGAACCGTATGGGTAATGATGCCTGGCACGAAGTTCTGTCATTTAATGGACAATTTAGAATTTGGATCATGGTTTTCTGAATGAAATTATCAATGGGGGTTAAAAGGTTATCAAATTTCCATAGAGGACTACATCTAATGACATATGTGAATTTTGGAACGAACACACAAAAGCGAATTATGGTGAAGGCTATATGAGAATTGATTTTTAAAAGACGATCGGTAATTTCGTTAAATTTTAAAGTTTGTTCATTTAAAAATGGTGGGATGGACTCATCTAAAATGGGTGCTCCTAGGAGGCGAAGACTCTCTTTGCCCAGGATTTTAATGTTTGGGCAGATCATATTGAAATCATTGACAATGGAATGTGTAGTGTTGTTTGGTATGGTGTCTGAAATGAATAATTCACATTTCGAAAAATTTAATTGAAGGCCAATGGTGTTGAAGTGAGAGATGAGTGTATCAACGTCCCGTAGCACCGAGGCGACGTCGCCTCCTAGGGTACCATCGTCTAAATACCAAATATTTAATTTAGATTTTAATGATGAAATTATGGGATGAATAGCGAGGCTGAAAATAGCTGGTCCAAGGGGATCACCCTGTTGACAGCCAACTGCTGAATGGAGGAGATTATTTTTATAAACTAAGGTTGAAGGAGTACTGTAGCATTGATATAGATAATTAAAAATTTCAGGTGTATATTTTTTAATTTCACTGAGCATAGCTGTCCTGTCAACAGAGTTAAAAGCATTCTGTACATCCACCTTTAGCACAACTTCACTTCCGTTGTTCAATATGTTGGTTCTAAGTGCATGGACAGCGGCTTCACAACCCCCTCTGCTACCAAAACCTAATTGAGTGGGCTGGAATTTTTTGGATAGACCAGGAAGGATGTACTTACAGCATATTTTGGAAGCTATACGTCGCAGAGTCGTACCGACGGCAATAGGTCTGATACCGCCATCTTTCTTTTTAAGTGCGCAAAGATTGGCGCCATATAGGATATGACTTATTTCTGGATTAACCGACCCTGCGAGCATTATGTTGATTAACGCTGCCATATTGTTCAAAAGGGCCTTACCGGTATCGCCAGTGGCATTGCATATCATGTCTTTAAGGGGGTCATCCCATGTGATGGGTTCAAAAAATCGATTTTTTTTTTTTTTCATAAATTGCTTCCTTAACATGTCTAGAATACGGTAGTAAAGTGATTTTTGAAAATTCGAAGTCGTTTTAAAGATACAGCAGGTAGAAGAAAGAGCTGTTTGGAGCGCTGAGTTGGCAGTTGGGGTCCGGGCCTATTGTGTACCGTCGGCTGTATACCTGGCCCCCTTTTTATACATATATACATTTATACAAGTTTAGACAAGTTTCTACAGGCTTAAACAGAAATTTCTATAGATATTAAATATTTTACCGAAGTTATTTTAGTCTTGGTTGAACTTCGAAGAGTGCAACAACTACAAATTATTTTTTTTCATAATGAGTGGACGGAAAGGAAGTATGAGTGGAAATGTTCATCCTGGTCGTAGTAAAAAAAGAAAGTTTAGTGGAAACCGTTTTACCACCCAAAATGAAACGGCATTTACATCAGCTTCGGCGAAAAAACTTCAAAATAGCATGAACATGGAGGTTCCCATCGCTTCGAATTTCGCGTATTGCATTTTGGAGTTTGTTTCTGTATTCGCTGCTATTTCTGAAATGGTAATATGTAAAACTTGTAAAAGTGATGTGTCTATTTCGCAATCAAGTTTCCGTGGCTTAGGTTTTAAAATTATTTTATCGTGTGAGTGTGAAAAACAGACAGTTATAAACTCAGGCCCATTGATCGAGAATGCATTTGAAGTTAATCGCCGATTTGTATTTGTGATGCGATTATTAGGAGTTGGTCACGAAGGAATAAATCTTTTCTGCAGCTTCATGGACATATGTTCAGGTATTGGAAATTCAACTTATACTGCACTACTGAAAAACATTCATATTGCCACATCTTCACTCTGCGAAACTTTATTATCATTCGCTGTGACGCAAGAAAAAACTATGAATGAAGAATCAGGAAAACCACAGGATGAATTGATTGTGTCAGGTGACGGTACTTGGAAGAAAAGAGGCTTTTCATCTCTATTTGGAGTTTCTACATTGATTGGAAAGTACACTGGGAAAGTTGTAGATGTCATGGTTATGAGTAGTTTTTGTGGTGCATGTAATTTGTGGAAAAGTAAAAAAACAACGGATCCTTTAGAGTACGAAATTTGGTATGAAACGCATGTAGATGAATGCACCATAAACCATTCCGGAAGTTCCGGTAAAATGGAAATAAGTGCCATCACGAAAATGTTTTTGAGGTCTATGGAAAAATATGGCGTAAAGTATCTTACATACATCGGCGATGGTGACAGTAAAACTTACAAGGGGATCCTAGATGCTAAACCGTATGGAGATACTGTAGTAACAAAAAAAGAATGTGTGGGCCACGTAGAAAAGAGAATGGGAACACGACTTCGGGCTGTTAAAAAGGATAAAAGAAATAAAGGAATCGGTGGAAAAGGACCAGGTAAACTTACTGATAAAGTTATTCAAGAAACAACGAAATTCTACGGATTAGCTATTCGACGTCATCCAGATTCGCTTGAAGATATGAAAAAGGAAGTTTGGGCAACGTATTATCACAAATGTTCTTCAGATGAAAACCCTCAACATCAATTTTGTCCAGAAGGCGAAGAAAGTTGGTGTAAATGGCGTAAGGCAGAAGCTAAGGATGAGCTCGACCAATTTCATCACGATAAACCACCTCTAATACCAGAAGTACAAGTAGTTATCAAACCGATTTTCGAAGATTTATCGAAAGACGAATTATTAATTCGTTGTTTAGGAGCAGAGACACAAAACAATAACGAATCTTTGAATTCGTTGATTTGGACTTTTGCTCCCAAGCATCTTCATTCTGGCCCCAACATTGTTGAAATTGCTAGCTACTTAGCAGTTATCATCTTTAATGAAGGTTTTGAAGGTGTTTTAAAAGTAATGTCGGTTATGGGATGCCCCATTGGCCGCGAAGCCCATACGTATGTTGAGAAACGTGATGAAAAGCGAATCTCACGTTCTGAGCGGCGCGTAAGTGATGTCGTTAAACAAGCCAGAATTGACTCAAGAGCTGAACAATCTGCTTTAAAAGAGTTTCAAGAGGAAGAGGAAGGAATACTCTATGGACCAGGCATCGCCGATTGAGGGTAAGTTGAGATTTTCATAGTTTTAAATGGACTTGAAACTTTAAACGCGTTTTTCTCAAAACTGTGTTTTTCAAACTTTCCTCCATCGTATCTCAAAAACGGCTTGACCGAATGACCTGAAATTGATAGGGCACACTCAACACATGTAAACGCATGGAATGGACTATTATCAATCGAAAATTTCCAAAATTTCGATTTTTTTATAGCAAAAAACAAAAAAAAAAAACGCAAAATTCGCAACTTTTATTTCAAATGTCTACCAAAAGTCCAATTTTTTGTATATTCACTTGATAATAGTCCATTCCGTGCATTTAGGCTTACAGATTAAAACGCCGTTTTTTTTTTTTTTTCAGATAAGCCAATCAGCCGGAATCGTGGAGGAAGTGCGAGCTCATTTTTTCGAGGCGGGGGTGTTCAGAACGCTGTAACTCAAGTTCTACACAATATTTTTGGCTTAAAATTTATATTTATACTGTTGAAATATATGTTAATAAATGATAATAAACTTAAAGCTCTATCTATTTACTGGTCGTAGAAAAAAAATCCTAAAAAATCCCTAAAAAACAGGCCGTCACATGGGATGACCCCCTTAAAATGCTGTGGTGTGATGCCATCAAGGCCACCAGCAGAACCGTTCTTGAATGACATTATTGCTGATAAAACATCTTTTTCGCTAATTTTCATATGGTCGCTCTGATCTAGAGGTGGTAGGTGAAGTGTTGCTGGTGATGGTGGATGTTTAGAATTTAGTGCCGAAAGTGTTTCAGGGGAGTCAGGGGCGATCACATCATTGGAGAAGAGTAGATGGGCAGCTCCCTTAATATCACCATCGTTGACCTTGTTCTCAATTTTTTTTATAATATTATTCTGCTTTGTACTTTTTTTGGCGGTGGAAAAATGGGTCTGCTTTCTGAAACAGTTATTTTTTATGTTTTTTGTCAATGAACCCGTACATTTCGAGTCCACATGTAGGACGTGGTAGGAGAAGGTGAGGAGTTGTTCCCAAGCATGTTTGGAGTTTTCGTCTACAACTTTTCTAATACTTTGATTTAAGCATTGGGCAACGCAGATGCGTGCTCCGCGGGGTATACGTTTGATAAGCGGTATATTACATTTTAGTTCACTAAGTGACTGCCAAAAGGAAACATGCTGAGTGGGATTTTGGTTATTAATTTGGTTACTGTTTTCATGATTTGTAAAAGTGGGTGAGAGGCTCGAATGATTAAAATTTTTATGTGATTTGCCAATGTGAATATTAAGACCTCTCTGTCCTTTGAAGTAACGTGGCTCTAAGCATTGAGGACAACGAACCAGTGTAGAGACGGTGCACTGGCAGCCAACATCGGGCCCTAAGCCATCTGATGACTGCGGCATATACGAAAACTTTTAACACTAATAACAACAAAAAATATTGCTAAAACATATAGAAATATAAAGATAAACACAATCACTAAAAAAAATGTCAATGTCAGCTGGTCACCAAGGTGATGAAGTTTGTATTGAGAGTTGCGATTCCAATGGTGACCGAATAACAGCCGTCTTGTCACTTCGATTTAATAATCAAACTCAGCTGATTTTGATGTTATAATTTAAATAATCCAAAATACAGCTCCATCATAGCTATGCGCTCGCATTGATATATAGATCACAATCCCTTTTTAGTCATGTTTTGGCCCCTGGATTGCTTTCGTTTTTGTCATTGCAATTTCATGCTTAAATATTTTTCTTTTATTAGTGAGAACTGTTGTAGGGCTTAGAAAACGCTTGTGCAGGTGTGTTGAGCACCTTTCACACACTGAGCTCAATATTAACCATTTAAAAATATTTTAAAAGCGATTGGGCACTTTTCACGTGTGTCATCTTACGTCAGTTTTTTGCAATCTCAACTACAAATTAAATTCTACTTATGGAGTGTAGAAGTAATCAATGTATTTCAACCCATCCTCAACTCTTGTAAATGGGGCACATATATACTCGTATATGTACAGAGGTGTCGGTGACGGTGTCGCGAGTTGCCCAACGCGCATAAAGAAGATTTCTCTTAAAAAATTCAAAGAAATTAAATTAGTAAACCTAAAGACTATTTAAGAAATTATAGTTTACTAAATTTTAATAGGTATTATATTTTGTTTATTGTTAAAATTAGAAACATCTCACACAAGTTGATACAATGGAAAATAAGCCTAATAGCTTGTAAGCCTTAAAGTAGATTTTTACAAATTATTGGGTGTGCAAACACGAAATAATTGGGTTTTATGAAATGAATTGACTAATACTTTTAAAGTTAGTCTACAACGTGTTACAAAATACCCCGTGAAAATATAATTAATTATCAAAGCCAACAACCCTGGTAAGCTGTCATATCAGGTAACCAGATTATTTAACAGAAAGGTCTACGTACCTATTTTACCTAATAATTGTCTACTTTAATAGTTTTTCTATTTTTTATTCATAAAAATCAGTGTTTTTTTTGGGGTATGTTACACAGCGTTACTACGGTTCTTAATAAAAATAATTGTGAATGAACTCGTTATAAGGCCCCATTTAACCTCCATTCGGATCTACGGGTAGTTTTGTAACAGCCTCTATAGTTAGGGTCTGTGAACTCCAACTACAGAATCACTATAACCTTAACCATACACCAAAAGCTCATAAGCTTTTTAGTATAAATCATGCACACATCAGATCTACGGCGCAAGTTAAAGAAGTCTGCGAGATAGTCCCTACTAATATTGTAAATGTGAATGGTTAGTTTGTTTGTTGTTGCTTTTACGCGAAAACTACTAGTTGATCATCATGAAACTTTGTACATAAGTTCTTGGAGGTATTAGAAGTAACATAGGATATTTTTTGTGCCGGTAAAATGCTATATCCCTCAGGAACGTGGGTGAAACTGCGGGGGACAGTTAGTATTAAATAAGGCACAGTCCTAAGTAATAAAGATGGCGACAATACCACACTCTTAAATGACATAAATTGGGCCATCGCCTACAAAGCGAATACTCCTGTAATTTCATTTTAATTTCTCAGGCATACGAGATTCGACTTTACATTTCTCAATCTCCAAATAAAACCAGGAATTTTAATAATAAAAGATAATGTGAGCAATATGTAACATGTTTTAGGGCTCACGTTTACAAACAGGAATTTCAAAGGCACGAATGAAAATAACAAAAATATTCCGACTCCCGTCTCATAACAATTGAAATGTAAACTTTTCGGCCGGTGCTTCAAACTGTGGTTTGACTGTCAGCGGGTTATTAAATTAGAAAGAGATTATTAATGACATAGCAAATGTTTAGACTAAACTATAAATAATAATAATAAAAATCCTGGGAGTCTATACACACGGCCATGTGATCCCAAACTAAGCAGAGCTTGTACTATGGAAACAAGATAACTGATATACTACATATACTGCTTTTTTTTTCTAAATACATAGTTATATAGATATTTACATCCAGACACAGAACAAACAGACATGTTCATGCACACAAATATTTGTCCTGGGTGGGAATCGAACCCGCGACCTTCGGTTTGGCAGTCAAACTCGCTAACCACCAAGTCAACTGGCCTGTCAAATGTAATGTCAAACTATGTTAATAATATTAATTGTAGGCGTTTTAATTGAATACTAAAATACCTGAAACATTATTATTAAAAATAAGCTTAATGTAAGCGATTTGTAAAGCATTGTCCGTTGTGTTTTTTTTTTCTCTTTTAGTGGGTTTTCAAATATATTTTATTATTTTTTAAGATATTTGTTGGTTCTGTTGTTTGTCTCTCTTTAATGCATGCGGTCGGCACCTCTAATTGGGACACCATTTATCATTTAACATTTTGATACCTGTATTTTTGAATGTATTAGTGTGTGTCTTGTTGGTGATCTAAATAAATAAATTAAAAAAAAAAATTATCTGTTTTTTTTATTTTCATTATTATACTACCATACCCCCGCGGTTTCACCTGCGTTCCCGAGGGATGTAACATTTTCCCGTCACAACAATCCTATGTTACTTCTAATACCTCCAAAAATATGTGTATAAAGTTTCATGATGAGTTAAGTAGTTTTTGGCGTGAGAGCGTAACAAACAAACTTGCATTATCATTTATAATATGAATAGGGATTAATGCTTTATTTCAGTATTATTAGATCGAGAGATCATTTAAATTATCTAAACGTCAATCAGTAAATATTTACTTTATAATTCGATAAATATAATAATTTATTTTCACAATTTATTGCAATTTTGCAGAGAACAGTGGTGTGATGGGTTAATATCCTACGCTAAAAGTGGTAGATTTGTTTCCCACCCACTCTTGACATTTGTACGCCTAACAGACAGTAAATATATTATATACGTTATGTATATTTATGTAGTATATTTTGTTCTCTGGTTATCTTAATATAAATTCAGTTTATTTGAGGCTCAGTTAGCCGTGTGTAAACATAAGGGGCCAATATATTTATTTACCTGCCCCCTTATTCAGCTAATACAAACTTCGATGGCGAGCGGCGCTCGGAGGCCTCGGAGAGCTGACCTCTCAGGTGATGGCGTACTTAGCAAAAGAGACAGAGCATAGAGACCGTGACAAAATATTTTCGAGCTAGTGTATTTTTTTCTTACAGAATCGAAGTCCTGATACGTAGCATTCCGTATATGCAAGAGCGAGAAGGGTGTTACGAACACGCGTTAGGTAACAAAACTTTTCTCAAAATAAATTTTTAATTACAAATATATTTTTTATTATGAATTCTAAAGAGTAAATATTCAATATCGTTTCAAATATAGGGATAGTAAATATCAGAACGTCAATTTACGTCAAGTTCGAAACGGCTATTAATTCCAGACGACTTACCGATGAGCTGAAGATTGAAAATAAATAGGATTAGATTACCCCCTTTTACGCTTTGCCTTACGGAAATCAGTTTTTAGATTAATAGCAGTCTAGTTCCCACGGTTTCGCGTGTATTTTTGAGGAATTGTACTTTATATTGAGGATAGTACGATAGGGAGAATAAGATACATTCTTTTTTAATACCATATGGACCGATAAACGAGCAGGTGGACCATCAGTACCTCTACCATGAGTTGCTATCGAAACTTACTTTGGTCACTAGCGAGTAAACTACTATCGTTACAGTATTTCTCGATAGCAACTGTCAAATTAGTGACTCATGGTACCGAATTTCTATAGCAAAGGCTAAAAAACGTTACTCCCTAGTCGCCCATTTCGATAGGTTTTTTACCTATCGACTCGTACTATCTATTTTAGTTCTTTAGGTGACCGCTAGTGGCGCTGTACACATTTGCCATAGAAATGTTTTACGCCGTCGCTAGCGAGTACGTACGTTAAAAACTCATGGTAAAGGCACTGATGGTATGTGGTCACCGCCGCCCATTTGCTAGGGGTAACGCCAATGCCCTGAGACGTGAGATTGTTAAGTCACATGTGCCTGTAATTTCACGGGCCCCCTTACCATTCTAACTGAAACACAGTAATACAAGTGCACTACTGCTTCACGGCGGAAATAGGTAAGGTGGGAGTACATCCCCAGACGAACTCTGTACTAAAAACTCTAGAACTCAAAACCATTAAAAACCGTAAGTAAATACTTAGTAAGATTCTGTGATATATCAAAATTATTCGATAGTTCATATCCTTTCTTATATCTAGGAATTGTTGTAAGATTTGTTTTTTTGTACAAATTTACATAAACACAATAATAATATGCATCAGGATCTTATATTTTCTTGAGATAAAAGTATTTCATATGTTATTCCAGCGCATGTTCTATCTTTGTGCCAATTTTCATCCAAATTCGTACAGCCGTTATAAAAGATTGAGTAGCAAAAATATAATTCCAATATAAAAATCTTTTGCGTTTATAATAGTTTGTAGAATACTTTTTTTTTTAATTTCTTAATATGACATGAAAATATTTTCATTATTACGTACAGATGTGTGCGTAGACTGACTCTAATACCGGTTCGGAAGGCTTTACTGAGAAGAGCCAAAAATAAACGACAGCTTACTCTTAAAAAAAAAAACAAAATATCAAACCTAACACATTACATTATAGGTACTCAAAACAAATATTTTTCTATTTTCAAATAAAATTCAAAAAAATATAGTACACGCTGATAGTCACACCGTAGACTTCTGTAATATTATTATGTAATCTGTGGCCACAATAGAAAATAAATAATATACGCTTGAAAGGGACCTTTTGTAAGCTACCAATGTTTTGTTTCCATCACTGACTCCATGGAAATAGGAGATTGTTTAAGGATCTATTTTGAGCATAGATACTAGACAGGCGAAATAAAAAAAAAATTAAAAAGTATAATATTTTTTCATAAAAATATATTTATATCAAAACGCTTTTAATTAAAATATATGCCGACTATACTACAGCTTACGCTTTGTCCAAGTAATTGTCTACTGTCTGTGATTAGCAGAAACGTATAGGGGGGGTTTAGGTCGGAAGGCCCGTTTTTCCGGGCCCGCGGGCCCAAAGCCTAATCATATTATTTATATTTTTTTGAAGGTGGCGCTATGGCCCACTTGAAACAAATGCAATATAGGATATTGAAACATAAAAGTAGTACGATTTTTACTCGACTGCAGCAATACTAAAAAGGGGTTATGATATTAATTCCATAACATTTTCATGAAGCTAGATTACTTATCTTAACATGTGTAGTAGTATAGGTTTATCTAATAAAAATCGAAATAGTCTAAATAACGCAGATATTTAGGCAGAGAAAAATAGATGTCCAGAAAATTCTAAATGCATGCCAAAACAGCTAGTATATCATAAATATGTTGCTTTTTATGTAAATTTAAAAGTGAACTAGATCATTTCACTTAGATGCTATAGTGTGCCCAATTTCGGAGAGAGGTAGCTCGTAACGTCAAAAATACTTTTATCTCGTGAAACCAATAACACCGGAGATTTACGTATAACCAATAACCATTGTTTTTCCCATGGTGTCACTATTTCCTATTACTGTCAAGCTAAATGTGAATCCGTGCGTAAAAAAAACAGAAAGACTTATTTTACTTTCAAACTTATAGTAAGAGTTTTTTTGAATAGTAGAGCTTTTAGTGCAACGGCCGGGAAGTACTACCATTTTACCCATTTCTGCAGTGAAGCAGTAGTGCACTTGTATTACTGTGTTTCGGTTAGAAAGGTAAGCCGGTGAAATTACAGGCGCATGAGACTTAACAACTTCACGTCTCAGAGTTGACAGTGCATTGTAGATGCCCCTGGTGTTGTAAATGCGGCGGCGGTGACCACTTACCATCAGGTGGACCGTCAGCTTGTTTGTCGGCCGAGGTTGTATAAACAAAGGGGAATTAATAACTTTACATGTGTGTCCATTTTGTGGTTACATATGCCAGTCAGTTTAAGCAATACAATAGTATTAAAATGTTATAAACTTTATTAAAAAAATATAAAAACTTACATAATTTTAGAACATTAAGTATTATAACATAAAGTCAGTGAGTTTATTTTAACTGAATGGTGGTAACTACAAAGCAAAATCTAATTTATAAATCACTGTCAGTGGCTAACGTCCCCAAAATAATGTCGGTATTGTTTCATTATAGTATCCATTTTGATTATCTATCTATTTATTGTATTATCATCTGTTTTATGTTTATTTTATTTACGATTTATGGGATGGGGTAGTTTCACTGAATAAATGTTTTTTTTTACCCTTTATTATAAAATATATTAATGAATGGTAATCCGCAGTAATAGAAAGACGGGCCAGTTGGCTCGGTGAGATACCCTGACTGACACGCCGCAGGCCACGTGTCCTGATGCGAGTTTAACATTTTATACCCACCCCAAAAAAGTGCGCAACACCTTTAAAGAAGATTAACTTAAAAAAATAGCCTGCTTCTTCACTGGGAGCTCGCTCCGCACTTGTTGCGAGTTCGGTGCGTAATCGCCTCACTTTGAACTCGCTCTCAAATCGCCAGTGTAATAAGGCCCTTACTATTATTAACAACCTTCAATATGAACCAAAGTTATAAATAGCCTCTCATTACTCTTCAATGCGAACACAATGAGCGAAATATCAAATCAAGTTGAGAGCTGATTCAGCCTCTTTAGCCTTGATTAGGTTTTGGGGCTCGATTCTGTAAGGAAAATGACATTAACTCGAGGATATTTCGTCGCGGCCGCCATGCTCTGTCTCTTTCACTTACTACACTAATACTACTAATCACGTGAGAGATAAGCTCTCCGACGCCTCCGTGAAGCGGCTCGCCGACGAAGTTTGTATTAGCTGAATAAGAGGGCTGAATACTGCCATTAAATATATTATTGAAATTCCTGAGACCATTTTAGAAATAACAAAATTTATGAAATAAAAATGAAATAGCTTTCACATAAAAATATTCGGTATTGTATGATGTATTGTGATATTTGGTAGCTCAGACGACTTTTTATTAAAAAAAAAGTAGTGTTGGTAGGTACGGTCACCAACAAAAGATCAAATCTAAATTCCTTAAATCGAATACATAATAATAACTATATATTTATCTATCAATATATATAAAAATCAATGTTTGTTTGTATGTCCTTTATAGAATCATAAACTATGCAACAGATTTTAATGCAGCTTTCAGCAATAGATAGTTTAATTCAAGTAGAAGGTTTATAATCAGCATTGAAAGCGAGCAAAGTCGGCGCAGCTAGTTTGCTATAAAATACACACTGCAAGACACAAAAAGTAGACAAAAACAGCTTTTAAATGCAAAATTCACCTCTCACGTGATTAGTAGTATGAGCGCAGTAAGCGACAGAGATAGAGCATAGAGGCCGCGACGAAACATCCTCGAGTTAGTGTCATTTTCCTTACAGAATCAAGCCCCTGTAAATTAGGTTCTGTTTAGCCACTTATGTTGCTGACTGTGCAAATAAATCATAACTTTCATTTACTATGTCAGAGACAGATACAGAGCACGTACTGATTCATAGCTTACTACTTTTTATGTTAGAGGTTAATGGTTGTCTCTTTTTTATTTTTTAAATATCATGACAATTAATAAAATAATAATTTACTCAAAGATAAATAATTCTTACTATTGTAAATGGGTAATTTTGGACGCATGGAGGTTTGTTGCTTAATCACGTCAGAACGGCTGAACGGATACGGATCAAATTTGGCACAGAAATAGATTATAGTCTGGATTTTATCCTGGGGATTTTACGTCCTTTGGTAACGCGAGTAAAACCGCGGGGTACAGCTAATGATTTATAAATAATAATACTTAGATACAAACTAGAAATTTTAATATGAAATATCTAATTGGTAGTTAACGTGGACTCGTTAATAAAACAAAAATCAAAGCCATTTATTCAGTTTAGACCGTAGATGGTCCTATAAGTACCAATGAAGATCAAGATCTGAAGGTACCATCAATTCGGAAGTTACAACGGTTCTTTAACCGAGATGAACCGAAAAACACGGAAAGTTTAATTATTTTTATAATCTGACTTATTTAGAATTAGATTATTATTCGAATGTTTAACAATACCTTTTAATTTAATATTCGATTAAATTAGTTGTCATAATCACGACATTTTATACTGAATTCCGTAAAATCATATTTAAACAAATATAGCCAAAAAGAAATCTTACTAAATAAAGACCATATTATTAAATAGGCAAAAATTTCCTATTTTATTATCATCTGTCTGCCCTGTTCTCTATCATAAAAAGTCGCTTACAACCTTGAAACAATGCTCGGCTGCTTGGACGTCGCGTCGTACCCTCTTTGGGAATATTTTTGTTAGTATGAGGTGTGAAGTGCATGTGGTCATCGGTGTACTCTCCAGTAGCTTCTTACGAAACCTTTTGAAGAAGTATTTTGAATAGTTAAGATGTATTTTGAACCAACTACAAAAAAGGAGGAGGTTCTATGTTCGACTGTACGTATTTCTTTTCATTTTTATGTTTGTTCGTGTAGCTTAATTATTAAGAGGTAAAAGATAAGCTGGGTACTCTGTAGATATATATAAATCATGGAGTAAGTCAGATCTAAAAAAAAAATGTCTGCACAGAATTCAATGATCTTCAATTGGTTACATTTATCTCCTTTCCAAATAGCAGTATAAGTAATTAAATTAACGATAAAATTATTGTCAAAAATTGATTTTCTCAAACATTTTTCGTTATCAACGCTATCTCAAGACAGAAACTACAATTCAAACGAGAGTAAAACTGCAGGGCACAGCTAGTTATATATTTCACGACTTATTTTTAATTACTTAGAGATCATGTAGAGAGATCTCATGAAAGATTATGTAGAGATCTTAGTGCAGAGTTCGTCCGGGGAAGTACTACCGCCTTACCCATTTCTGCCATGAAGGAGTAGTGCACTTGTATTACTGTGTTTTGGTTAGAAAGCTGCTATTACAGGCACATGAGACTTAACAACTTCGCGTCTCAGGGTCGACAACGCACTGATGATGCCCCTAGTGTTGCAAATGTCCATAGGCGGCGGTGACCACTTACCATCAGGTGGACCGCCTGCTTGTACACCGGCCCAAGTGGTATAAAAAAAACTTTACTACATCACTTTTCTAGTCCTACTAATATTATGAATGCGAAAGTTTATGTATGGATGTTTGTTATTCTTTCACGAAAAAACTACCAAAAAGATTTCGATGAAACTTGGCACATATATAGAAAATGCCCCGGGAAAACACTAATATACTTTTTATACCCGGAAAATGTACATCACTCGGGAATGCGGGTGAAACCGCGAGCGACAGCTAGTTTCTAATAAAGTCCTCTATCTATATATACAAAATTATGTTAGTCTGTATTTCCTAAATAGAATCGTAAACTATGCAACAGATTTTAAAGTAATTAAGACGAATTTTAGAGTAATTCAGGAGGAAGGTTTATGATGGATGGAAAGCGGGCAAAGCCGCAGGGCGCAGCTAGTTGTTAATAGAATCAATAAAATGGTTGTTTGCTTCTATACCACACCCTTTAATATTCAAATGAAATCCCATTTATATTATTGTTTTCGTATTTCATACATCATTAAGAACGGTGTAGGTGTTTATTGTGCCCTTTCTTGTCAATGAACCTAAGGGCAATACCCTACGGATTGCACTACGAAACTAATATAGAAAATGCAAGTGAAATTACATACAGAGGGAAACCCTTGGTAATATTACATTACACTGGTATCTTACATTGATCTTCGATTGAAAGTAGAAGGTGGTATGTTTAATAATCCCTACTAATATTATAAATGTGAATGTAAGTTTGTTTGTTCCGAAAACTACTTAACCAATCATCATGAAACTTTGTATATATATTTTTGGAGGTATTAGAAGTAGCATAGGATACTTTTTGTGCCGGGAAAATGTTATATCCCTCGGGAATGCGGGTGAAACTGCGGGGGATACCTAGTTAATAATAAACTTGTAACCTCTATAGTCTATAGTTTAAACGAAACCTGCTGATTGAAAAAAATGCAATATTATAGTGACACCAGCTGTCCGCAACGGTTTCACCCGCCGTCCTGGGGGATATAACATTTTCCCGGCACAAAAAGTATCCTATGTGTTATTCCAGTGCATTTTCTATATATGTGCGAACTTTCATCCAAATCCGTTTGGTAGTTTTAGCGTGAAACAGTAACAAACATCCATACATACAAACTTTCGTATTTATATAATAATATTTGTTTGATTATTTTCAGACACTATTAATTACTAGTTTCTAACCCAAAATCCCGCATTTATAATATTAGTACCTATTTAGTATCCAATTTTAAAGAAACTATCTTACTATCATCCTTAGCCGTTTAAAAAATAAGGCATTTAAAAAGGTTATTTTAAAAAGCTTGTTACCTAATTACTTTGACTTACATATATTATAAATTTTCCTTAAATAGTACATATTACATATTGAATAAAATATTGTATGTATCACTTCTAATATTATATAATAATAATAATAAGTTTATTTTTCCCACAACACACAAATTAAAATGATGGATACAATATAGCCACTAGCTGTCCCACGCTGTTTTACTCGCGTTCCCGAGGAATGTTACATTTCCCGGGATAAAAAGTCTCCTATAATTTATTCAAGGGCATATATAATTATATTCCAAGTTTCATTCAAATCCGTACTGTAGTTTTTGTGTGAAAGAGTAACAAACATCCTCAAAAACATTCGCATTTATAATATTAAATTTTATAATCTGAAAACCCATTAGTAAACCCAAAGTTGTTGTGGTCTATTTGCTTGCTTATACGCTTTAATGCCAAATATGTCTAGATTTCTCTAAATCAAATAATTGTTTTACGTACCATATAAAAATGCAAATAATTACCAAGAATACTATTCAAGTAACTGGGTACCAATAATATTATAATACCACAAAATAGCCATTTCACGCACAGAGAAAAATGGTCATAATCCTTTTTTAATTTAGAAAAAGAGTCTAATGGCGAGCGAAACCACAGGTTGCAGGCAAGCGAGATACGGTCTCAAATCATCCGGATCACATTATGTTCCACTGGTTGAATGATTGTAGATCATTTAAATAGCGAATCTGGAGCCGAGACTTGACATTGGCCTGTCAGAGTTGTGCGCGCGCAGTAGATTTCATACCTTTGATTTTGTAGTGAAGTGTCAGTGAGGTGTTTTAACGGTTTCGTGATTTTGAATGTAAGTTTTTGTTTTTGGTTTTGATTTTGTGTTACCGTAAAGTAATGAGATTTAATACTTATGGTTGTAATAATATACTTTATGATTTTCTATTAAAATTATAAAAATCAATCATAATAAAATATTTTGACATAGGATGAGTCGTGACAGTTAAAGGTTTTTTAAAGGACCTTGCTCTTTTACGGTATCCCCTTATTATATTGAAATATACATAAACCATTAGGAAATCTTATAAAACACCATGTGTCACCCATGGTATTTGAAAAATACTATAGATGAAAAATATTTGACTCTTTAAATAAAAATTAATTGGAGAAATTAATCGCAAAATTGTTATTATACTGTAAGGTTTGGAAAAAATTGATGAAACTGGATTGAACTAGCTGTCCCCCGCGGTTTCACTCGCATTTATTAATATCGTATAGCCTACGCGTCGAATGGTAGCAGTCCCATCCAGATATGCTCAGTAGTTTTAAGGTGCGTCAAAAGAACCCTATTTTACTTACAAATATATAGATCCTATGTTACAAAACTACCCGTAAAGCCGAAAGGAGGTTCAATGGGAACTTATAACGAGTCCATTCACAATCTTTATGAACCGTAGTAACGCTGTATAAATAAAAACTGATTTTTATGAATAAAAAATTGAAAGACTATTATTAGGTAAAATAGGTACGTAGGCCTTTCTGTTAAATAATCTGTTTCCCTGACATGACAGCTCACTAGGGTTGCTGGCTTTGATAATTATTTATATTTTTACGGGGTATTTTGTAACACGTAGTATAATATAGATATAAAGTACATTTTCCAGGGTAATGCTCTCATAACTTAGTATTTTTATCATAATCATCATATTTTATACTCAAACTCAAACATTTGTTGTTTTATATAATAAATCATTCAGTGAGGATTCGCCAGCTTTAAATCACATCAATCCATGGCTAAAGGGCCTAAACAGTGAAAATAAGTTAGATGTACGTCGAAATAAATGTAACCTATTTCGGGAATACCGGAATACAGAATAAAAAATATTAGTGTAAAATTTAAAATTATGAGAAAAAAAATGGTTGAAATGAAATAAATAGTTTTTTTTAATTGGTTTATTTAATATACTGTACACTAAAACGTACATGTAGCCTCAAGGAGTTTATCTGTAAGCGGCCAGGTCGTTCGTCCAAAAAAGGAGAAAATAAAAGAAAAATAAATCAATATTAGGAGACATTCTTTTCACGCGGCCATCTGATCCCAAACTAAGCAGAGCTTGTATTATGGAAACCAGATAACTGATATAGGTACTACATACTCTTTTTTTTAAATAAATATTTAATTATTCAAAGAAAGAAGGTTGCAGAAATAGTTACTATAATCTTGATGAGTGAGATTAAATACGTCTGTTAGACTAGTCGAAGGTCGTGGGCCAACACTGTCCTTGACCTTTCAGTCACGAAAAACATTGTGAGGAAACCGCATGGGGATAGAGAACGTTTTATTACCCCTCAGGCGAAATTAATAGTTACTACTTTTTATGCTATCGGGACCTAAATTAATATTTTCGTAAATTTCAGGTTATTAATCGGATCTTTTTGAAAATTCGATCAAGTTTTATTGGACGTGGTTACGAGAGGATTTTAATATGAGAAAATAGGCCTGATTACCAAGTATTTGAGATTTTGTTCAAAATTCAAAACCATTTATTCAGTGTAGGCCCTCGGAGGGCACTTGTGAAGGTCAAATTTTAAGTTAGTGAACTTAGTTAGTTAGCTACCACCGGTTCGGAAGTCAGTCTTCAACTGAGAAGAACCGGCTAGAAAATCAGCAAGTATACATGTTTTTTTTATTATTTTTCTTATCTGACTTTTTGGCTATTTTATTATTTCATATTTTCTAGTAGAATCCATAAATAATAATTTTTGTTCTTACCCACTTTACTTAGTTAACAATAAAATTATTACATCCACTATGTTAACTATGTTAAGATAAGAATTTAGGTTTTAATAGTATGAACATGATATTTTTTTACATTACATACTTTAATTAGTAGATATTGAATTTATTTATTTGTCAATAAAATTAAATAAATAATATAAATTTGACCTTCATAAGTGGCCTACGCGGGCCTAAACTGAAAAATGATTTTGATTTTTGATTTTTTTTCGTTTATGAATTCGTTTGAGTAAGTAAGCATTGAAACTGTCCAATGAATTCTTTATACCCAAACAACCATACTAATATTATAAACGCGAAAGTTTGTATGTATGGACGTACAGATGTATTGATGTATTGATGTATGGATGTTTGTTCCTCTTTCACGCAAAAACTACCCAACGGATTTAGATGAAACTTGGCACATACATAGATCATATATTGGAATAACATAAAGGCTACTTTTTATCCCGGGAAAATGTTACATACCTCGGGAACGCGGGTGAAACCGCGGGGGACAGCTAGTTTTCCATAAGCCTTTGAAGGTAATAGATAAGTAAAAGTTATACTGAACTCTTAATAGGTTGCTTTCGATGTATAATGCTATGTAAATAATGATATGTAGGTATGTTTGTAACATAACTGGGTAAATCTAATTTTGAGATGCGGGATTTGTATGACTGAAGACGCCGCGTTGTTTCCGTATGAATCAGGGTTGTCAAAATTATTTTTCGTCACATCGAAGGATATAACAAAACAAATAAGTTATGGTTTTTGAAATTGTCTTAATTCTTTAATTCACAATTTTATTTAATTAAAAAAATTATAAATGCTTTGAAATTTTTATATGTTTATATTTCAAAATACCTACTCTAGGAGTAAAAAATGATTTTGTTATTTATCTTGAAACTGTCAAATCAATTCAATTTGGTATATAATTCCAAAAAAATCTATGAATGTTAAAGTTGCTTCTTCATATCAGCCCAGGGATGTCCACTGCTGAACATAGGATCCTCCTTGGATTTCTACCTCTAACGGTCTTGAGCCGCCTGTATCCCGCGACTCCGACCAGGTTGTCGGCCCATTGAGTTTATTGCCAGCTCTTCTTAGTAAAAGCAATCTTCGAACCGGTGTTAGAGTCTGACCATTCATAAGTGCCTGTGAAGGCCTATTTGAATAAATATCTCATTTAATTTCACCTGTTGGGAGGTCGTGGAAGTTGCTTAAGCTACCACATTAAGGCACCTAACTAACTACGTACTATATAACTACAAAGTGACTAAGCAAGTATTTCACATATTAAAAAAAACATTACGTAACCTATAGTTGCCAACCCTACGCATTAATAACATTTCCAGAGATGAAGGTAGATTTAACCAATACGGTTCAAATTCAGTTGGAAGTTCTAAAACCAAGCTCGTTATGATTTGAGTTCAGTGAAACCAAATTTGGCAAATGAGGTTGTAACCATAGTATAAATAATTATTATTACTAGTTCGCCCGCTGGTTGAAATTCAACCTTAAGCATAAAACATTAGAAGTTACTTGTTTGAAAAAAAGAATAATTGTTTCCTCTTTTTTTATTAATGACATAAACGCTCGTCAATATCTACAAAATAATAATTAAAAATCGCTTCACAAACTTTTTTGCCTTTGTGTTTTTAAATAATATATATAGGCTAAGTATAGGGTTCTTTGACGCACCATCACCTCAAAACTACTGAACATATCGGGATGGGACTGCTACCATTCGACGCGGATTTTTTCCTAGATGGATATAGGTTGTATATGGTACCGAAAATCGTGGATAAAACCGCGGGGGACATCTAGTATAATATATATTTTTCACGTTATAAAAAAAAATTGAATAATATCTCAATATTGTATGACTGAATTAAACAATTTTTTTACAATATTAAAATAAGGATTACATTGCACCAATGGATTATATTTGCATTTAAAAATGGAATAATAAAAATTAAGAGAAACACCTCCCAACAGTCCGTTTCTGAAAAATGCATTAAATAAATCAACCATTAAATATATTATCCATTAGCTATATACAAATCCACTAAAACCATATTCAACCGTCGTTAACAAAATTATATTCCATTCTAATTGATTATCCAAAAACCAAAGCGACCAAAATACCTTGACTTAAAGTTTATTTCAACACGCAACTACTAAGTTATAATGTCACTTATGATAATTATGATTCTTGACACCACACTTAACTAATAACGGGATAGAGGTATCGAAGTAGAACTAATGTAGATCGTTGTTTCTACTGAACTAGAAATATCGCGTGTGGTTACTAGCTCTAGTTTTCTAGCACACTAGAAACGGGCCTAGAAGTCTACAATCACTAATTCATTCTGGTAGAAGGAATGTTTGCTTAAACACTATCTTTAAAATACTACTTCTTTATTTATTTATTTATTTATTTATTTATTTATTTATTTATTTATTTATTTATTTATTTATTTATTGGACAACCAACAAAACATACACTGATACATGTAAATAATTTTAAGACGATACAGAAATGAAACTTGAGTGTTGCTTTAGTAACAGGCTGCCACTGCATGCAGTTGAATACAGGGCTAAAAAGGGTTTTTACCCAATTATGGAACTAAAAAATGTTATACATAATTATACAGTTTTTTTAACAAAACAAAAAATTACTATGAGGACAGAGAACAAAAATATTTTAAAAGTGGCGTTGATGACTTTTGAATTATGAATGACTGTCATGACTTCTGGCGGGCTATATGGCTTGGTGGTTAGAGACCCTGAATGCCACGCCGCAGGTCGTGGGTTCGATTCCCACCCTGGACAAACATTTGTGTGAATTAACATATGTTTTTTCTGTGTCTGGATGTAAATATATATTTAAATATGTATTTGAAAAGCACTATATGTATGTCAGTTATCTGATTTCCATAGTACAAGTTTTGCTTAGATTGGGACCAGATGGCTATCTGGATGTGTAAAGAATGTCCCACGACATTTATTATTGATTTATTTAGTACATGGGTATGTGTACGCAAAATAACTGGCTTTCTTGAGGCCTAATGGCATTTAGCAAGATCATATGAGCAAATCATGAGCTCAAATTTTGATTTAATTTATTCATTTTTTCTTCTACAACAAAATATTATAGAGCTTATAAAAAGAGCCGACAAAAAGTTTGTCTTAAAACGAAACAGTTCGCTCGATAATAGGATGATATTTACAACTTAAACTATCACTACATAGTATAAAACAAAGTCTCTTTCTCTGTCCCTATATCCCTATGTATGCTTAAATCTTTAAAAGCACGCAACGGATTTTGATGCGGTTTTATTTATAGATAGAGTGATTGAAGAGGAAGGTTTATATGTATTAGTATATACATTGCACCTGAGCGAAGCCGGGGCGGGTCGCTAGTTATTTAATATAATATTATTGAAACGGTGTATCAAAATCTCAAAGAAAATAACTAACACTTTAATTCTCTAGTTCAATCATTAAACTACCGTTTAAATAAATCAATTAGTCCAACAAAAAATACTTCCCACATAAAAACAAACTGCTTATTGCTAGAAAATCCATTTACAAACTTGCCACGGAAAAACATAATTCAATAATTGTACTTGAAAGTTTAAAATCGCTCAGTGAAATTGTTGTACATTTATCCACGTAGGTACTTATTTACTTGGAAAACCTCTAACTATCCAAGAGAAAATGATCCGTCTTGACCAAAGATTATAAGTATTAGAGGGGACATGGAAAGTAGGTATACCTACAAGTTCACTTTACATGACATTTAATTTTCTTTGAAGCTGTCAGTACTAGTTTGTCAGTTAGCTTATTATGGAGTGTCAGTAGTATCTTCGGAGGGAGAATTCACAGAGTTTAGGTTACTTTAGCTTCATAATTTTAATGATTTCAGTGGTTTATTGAATGAATGAATGAAAATATTTTTTATTCAAATAGGCCTTCAAATAGGGAATAGTCAGACTCTAATACCGGTTCGGAAGGTTGTTTTTTACTGAAAGAGCCGGCAATAAACACAGCAATTACCCTTTTTAAGATTAAAAAGTAAATTAAGAAAAAACAAATATATAGTAACTAATTCCACTGGATCTCCTTCTCTGTCAAATGTAGAAGCGAAACACGTGTCAATTTTCTGTTGAGTTTCCTTGTTTGAGATTTGACAGTGAAGGAAATCCAGCGAAATTAGTTACTAGATATTTGTTTTTTGTATAATCTTACAAAAGATGAATTACTTGTCTATATTTAAGCTGATGCTTAGATCTACACTGATATTATAAGGAGGTCAAGTTTGTATGTTTATAAGTTCGGCTGTATGATATAATCTCCGAAACTACTCATCTGATTCTATACTTTCACTGATAGAAAAAAGTTGCGGTAGTAGCTCAAGTAACTTTAAATTTGACCTTCATAAGTGCCTTCCGCGAGCCTAAACTGAATAAATGGTTTTGAATTCTTTTTTTTTTTAAACCGTATTAATCCCTAGTAGCATACGATATATTATAATCCCGAGATGTATAAGATCAAAAAGAGAAACAGATAGTAGAAAGTTTAAATATGATGGTAACTTTCATAAGATATCTAAGGATTATATCTTCTGTATTATTTTTAATCTTTGTTCACAGACACCTACGCTGTTATGACGCTCGAAACTTTATTATTGATAGTGCGCTGAATCCTCTGTTAATGATGTTAGTTCAAAACTAAAACGAGTGATTTTATAACTATTATACTTATTAATAGCTCGTGTGTTCTAAACTCCCCCTTATTCAGCTAATACAAACTTCGTCAGTGAGCTGCTTCACGGCCTCGGAGAGTTTATCTCTCACGTGGTTAGTAGTATTAGCGTAGTTAGCGAAAGAGACAGAGCATGAAGGCCGCGACGAAACATCCTCGAGTTAGTGTCATTTTCCTTACAGAATCGAGCCCCTGAAGTTAATTTAAATTCTATTTATGATGTTTGCGGTTGCTAACATGTAATTTGTTTACTGTGGGGTCGAGGATGTTAATAGGTTGGCAACCTTTGTAAATAACTAGGTTTCATCCTGCGGTTTTCGCCGAATACCCGAAGGATTTATTGATTTCTGCAAAAAAATATTATCTGACCTGGGGCTCTATTCTGTAAGGAAAATGACACTAACTCAAGGATGGCGGTCGCGGCCTCCGTGCTCTGTCTCTTTCGCTAACTACGCTAATACTACTAATCACTTGAGAGATAAGCTCTCCGAGGCCTCCGTGAAGCGGCTCGCCGACGAAGTTTATATTAGTTGAATAAGGGGGCTGATGTTCGAAATTTCATTATATCCGTTAAGCAATTACGATGTGATTAAGTAACAAACCACAAAAATAAACAGAAACACACCTTTCGCATTTATAATATTAGTAGAATGTATGAAATTGAGTAAACATTGTTGAGCTACAGAGGTTTTAAATTTAGGGAAAGCTGTAGCAAAATGCCTTTTAATTTAGAAAACAAAAGATCAAGGATAACCCAAGTACTTAATCAATCAGTCTTAAATCCAAGGCCTGTTTGCCTTTTTGTCTAAAATAATCAGTTTTTTATTCCTTGTGAAAAATCCTCTTGAATCTGGATCTATTCGTTCTGGGGATAGCAGAAAGGTCACGTAGGACCACTATCGCTTGAACTCATCACCAGCTACCGGATCATAGATCCCATTTGTCTATCATCACTTTAAAACTTCAGAAGAAAGTTGCAATACAATATATATTTTCTCTTTTTCAGATCAACATTTCATAATGAATATAAAGTTAATAACATTCGCTACCATTCTGACCCTGATGCTGCAGTGCACCAACTCTACTGAAGATGGATACTTACGCTACGTCAAAGATGGCTGTTTCATCAGAGGAGAAGCTTTATCTTGTGTCAAATACAAAGCGTTAAAAATTGCAAAGAAAACTATTTTTGACAATAATATGAGTAATGAGACAATAAGGGCCAGCAATATGATAAGCTTCGTACCTTTAGACGAGGAAACAATAAAGAACCTCGAAATTAATGAAAAGGTAGAGCTGCTGACTAACGAGCCGAGGGGTTTCCTGTCAGAATGGACAGAACTTGCGAAGTACTTCATGAAAATGGTCCAGGAGTTCTTCAAGATGAAGGGTTTGAAGGTTAACCTGCCAGAAGGTGCAAGGACTGTTCAGGATGATGCTATTGATGATGATGGTATGTTTGATAATAATATTCTTTAAACGTGCTTTTTTATTTTTCTCTTCAGGTACAGTATCCTCAGTTGTACTTATGATTCAAGTTTTGTGTGCTAATCACATTCGGTCACTGTTGTACTTTATGTTTTTTTATACCACATAGACTAACAAACTAGCAGACGGTCCACATGGTAAGTGGTCACCGCCGCCTATATACATTTGCAACACTAGAGGCATCGCCAATACGTTGTTGACTATGAGACGTGAAGTTGCTAAATCTCATGTGCCTGTAATTTCATCGCCCCTCTTACCTTTCTAATCGAAGCACAGCAATAAAATGCACAACTCCTTCACGGTGGCAATGGGTTAGGCAGTAGTACTTCCCCGGACGAACTCTGCACTAAAAGATCTACTACTCAAAATATAGTCACAGCATAGTTGCACTTATGATTGAAGTATCGTGTGCTTACATTCGGCCATATTTTTTTGACTTGGCTATAAGACTATATTTAAATTCATATGCGTCCATTAATTACGTGAGGCATTTAGAGGGGGAGGGGGTCAAGCCGAATCTCACGTGGAGGAGAGGGGGGGTACTCGGCAACAATCACGTAATATTTTTATTAGCAAAAAACTGTGTAAAGTTGCTAGAAGAGGGTTATATGTAGTAGTATTATTTTTTCACAACTAAATCTGAATCATATACTTATGATAATATCAAATCTCACGTGAGATTAGGGGCGGGGAGACGAGTTCGAGCAAAATCTCATGACATCTCACCAAGGGGAGTGGGGGGGTCGAAAAATCGCCAAAATCACCTCACGTAATTAATGGATGCCCCCTAGGTATCTAAAATATTGTAGAAATCCATCTTATATAGCATAATATAAGCTTTTAATGGATACAGGGTGCTTTTAAAGAGCCATTACTTACTTAACCTGTCGGAAATACAATTTCCTGTTCCTAACTGTCACTAAACATCACCGTAGTTTATTCCTGTTAAAGCTATTTAAAGTAAAGGCATATTATCTGTGGTATATATATATATTTTTTTTGTAAATTTAGTTTCTGTTAATGAGGTTATAGATTCTGGCTTCATTGTTTTTTTAAGTGCAAACTAAGCTACAAAATCCTGGTGACATTCATTTACACACGGCCATCTGATCCCAAACTAAGCAGCTTATACTACAGTAACCAGATAACTGATATACTACATATACTACGTTTTTATTTTTCTAAATGCATACATATGTACATATTTACACCCGGTTTAAAAATAGGTGATTCTTTATATTTATTCGAGCATTCCCATGGTAAATATGGACCAGTATTGTTGATATGAGTTTGTGAAAGATCGTAACTAGATAGCTGATATACTACATATACTACGTTTTTATTTTTCTAAATGCATACATGAGTATATATTTACACCCGGTTTAAAAATAGGTGATTCTTTATATTTGTTCGAGCATGCCCATGGTAAATATGGACCAGTATTATTGATATTAGTTTGTGAAAGCGGCCTCATAGTTGTTATGTTTTAACCATAGACTTTGGAGTTATGGACATCAAAACAACACAATTATTCATGTTCAGATTTTATAGTAAGATTATTAAATTGCACTTTTCAGAGCAATTTTTTTTAAGTTCTATTAGAGGTCATATGTCGACAATACTTCAATCAAGGAATGCTTCTAATCCACCATTAGTAAAGAGCAAAGGTTATTTTTGAGTCTATTTATACTTTGTGATGATACAGGCATATGGTGTTCTATTTGTGGCCCAATGATTTTAAAGAAAAACAAACATTTGAACAAATATTCAAATGCAATCTATTGCTCTGATTAATAGTTTTGAGGGTTTTATAAAATTCAGTTTGTTCCAAAATGTTTTGTGTTTTCAACTATTAGTAAAAGCAATTAGTTTCCCGTCTGAACTTTTTAATTAAGAACCCTATTTGTTTTGTAATCCTAGTCAGTTCAATTTAAATATGAAGGATTCTGACATTGACCCCAAGGAACATCAAGATTTAAGATGTAGAGTTATAGTTTGTAAGACGTACTTTTGCCGATAACTTTAAAAGAAAACAGCATATCTTTGCTTAGATAAAGATGCTGCGTCAAATAAAATGATGAGAAATTGTGATCATTGTCCTTTAATACTAAAAAAAAGAGTGTTACAAAACTACCCCTAAAGCTGAAAGGAGGTTAAATAGAGCCTTATAACGTGTCCATTCACAATATTTAAGAACCGTAGTAACGCTGTATAATATATCCCAAAAAAATTAAACTACTGATTTGTATGAATCAAAGATAGAAAACCTATTAAAGTAGACAATTATTAGATAAAATAGGTACGTAGGCCTTTCTGGGAAATAATCTGGTTCCCTGACATGACAGCTTACTAGGGTTGTTGGCGATGGATATTTTTACGAGGTATTTTGTAACATGTTGTATAAAATGAGAACTATGATTTTCATATTTGTGTAATAATACAAATTTTATCAATCTATGGATAGAATTGAATCTTTTTTTAATCTAGTTTTTAAGTCTCTTTTTAGAAAGCACTTCAATAATTTTACCCAAACTGACCACAATGTACATACTTAGTTTACCAATTTTCCGCTCATGAATTTAACCAAATATCAATAATCGAAATGACCAAATTGTGTCAAAAAACGTCCAAGGGCAAGGTAATGCAGACCTTTAAGTTTTGATTATGAGACAGATAGGGTGAAAGCGACAGTTGCGGTCACCCACAATGACGGGGAAACAGAGCAGGGATAGACCGCAGTGCCAACTACAATCTCTACTACCTCATGTCGGGCTCTGAGCTTAATAATTATTTATTTATTACATACAAGGTCCACAAAGGTGCTGTAATCTGTGAAAGGGTCACAATATCACAGCGTTGGGCTTCTGTCCCTTCTTTGCGGTAGGATTAGGTAATATGAACTCCTATTATGACATCCAATAAATTTGTTTAAAATTTAAGGAATTAACACAATTAATTAATAAATATCTTGAGCCTAAACTAAGCAGATCTTGTACTTTGGAAGTCAGATAACAGATATACTACTTATACTTCCTCGATATAGAACTTGGAGAGCAATTTTACACTGATTTATAGAAATAATTTATATGACATTGGAAGGTAAAGTCGTAATTTAGATTCAATAAAGAATGCATACCATGATCGCACTAAGTAAATTTATTTTTACCTGAACAAATGATTGTTAATTTGAGAGCATGAAGCTCATTATATCGGTGCATAATCTTGGATTAGAATTTAATGAAATCTTTTAATAGAGTACAAAAAGCTCGTGTAACTAAATAACGTTTGTTCTGAAATTTTGAATTCCACGAAAAAACTACTGTTTAAAACAATACGCCAAAAATAATTAGCAAAGGACCTGGATAATCTATGACCTTAATTGATTTTTATTTATTGTTCAATACCTAATTTATATTTCTTTCTTTTTTTTTTCTTTATGACGGTATTGCGATTGACCTCAATCTCACCTGATGGTAAGTGAAGATGAGGCCGAAGATGGAGCTCGCTTTCCCGTTAGTAGCCTAGTCACTCTTTTCTTGAAGGGCTCCAAATTATATCAGGTGGCATGTATTTTTAATTACATACTAGCTATCCCCCGCGGTTTCACCCGCGTTCCCGAGGCTCACATTTCCCCAGCATAAAAAGTTTCCTATTATACTTCTAATACCTACAAGAATATGTGTACAAATTTTCACGATGATCGGTTAAGTAGTTTTCGCGAGAAAGCGTAACATACAAACTTACATTCACATTTATAATATTAGTTGGGATAAAAATAAAACTTAATTGAGTTTTTCGTACATTAAACAAAATTAGAAGATTTCAAACAGTTTGAATATGAATATTAACTTTGACGTAACGTGAGTAATTTTAATAATATTCCGAATAAAAACTATTTCACTTAAAATCTAGAATCTAGATCCTTAGGCAGACAGCGTTGACAGGCCATGTCAAAACAATATAAGCATGTTATGATTATAAAGTTTAGGCGGATCGTTAATTGCTATTTTACGTGGGCATAATCTTTTCTCGGTATATCTTGAAAGGAGCTTTTCTTGTGTAATAATTTTAATTTATGATGTATCCAACTATTATGATAGGATACAGTAACGTGTCAGCTAAAAATCGTTTAGTTAAATAAAACTATGACACTGTCAGTAATAATAAATATTAATAAATAAATTTCAGAGTAGTAGAGCTCTTAGTGAAGAGTTCGTCCGGGGAAGTACTACCTTACCCATTACTGCTGTGAAGCTGTAGTGCACTTGTATTACTGTGTTTTGGTTAGAAAGGTAAGGGGGCCGGTGAAATTGCAGGCACATGAGACTTAACAACTTCACGTCTCAGGGTCAACAACGCATTGGCGATACCCCTAGTGTTGCAAATGTCCATAGACGGCGGTGACCATTACCTTACCATCAGGTGGACCGTCTGCTTGTTTGTCGGCCAAAACGGTATAAAAAAAATATATATCCCGTGACATTTTTTACACACGGCCATCTGATCCCAAACTAAGCAGAGCTTGTACTATGGAAACCAGATAACTGATATACTGCATATACTACGTTTTTTTTTTCTAAATACGTTCTTAAATAGATATTTTCACCCAGACACAGAACAAACAGACATGTTCGTGCACATAAATGTTTGTTCTGGGTGGGAATCGAACCCACGACCTTCGGTTTGGCAGTCAGAGCGCTAACCTCCAAGCCAACTCCAACTCCAGGCCAGTCCATATAAGTTAATAGATCACAAAACTAAACATTTTTGTAATAAAACTAATGCTTAGTAAGAAAATGTAAAAGTGTATCTTATAGACACAAATTAACAAAACACTTTTCAAATACCTTATTTGATACATGCTGACTCATTTTAATAATTTTACCCTTTGTTGTGATTTATTTTTATATATTTTATTTTATTTGTGATTACTACTATAAATGATGTGTATTACCTATAATAGACTTTCGTATAATAATACTACATTTGTCTCTTAATTTTATATGTACATATATATATAAAAAATAATGTTTGTCTGTAGGTCTTTTGTAGAATCGTAAACTATACAACGGATTTAATGCAGTTTCCAGTAATAGATAGAGTAATTAAAGAGGAAGGTTTATAACCCGGATTGAAAGCGGGCAAAGCCGCAGGGGGCAGCTAGTAATGTATAACCTGTGCTGTTGGCGTACCTTTTAACAGAAAAATAAAAAATATTTAGTAAAATATGAAACTCAAGTTATTTAAGAACAGTGCTAAATACGTATTTGCACCTAAGGATAAGCCGCAAATATCCATAATCATTAATTCTTCATATAATAAAAAAAAGAAAAATATAATTTAAAAAATTCCATCTACTCCACTTTTATGCTGGTCACAGTCCAGACATTAATATCGTGGTACAACGCTCAAACGTGCGTTGAATCCTGCATCGACCTACTGCAATTTAATATTTGTGTCTTTTCACTTCTTTGTGTAACAAATTTTCTAGTCTATTTTGAAAACACTGAGAAAATACAGTACCTCTACCATGAGTTGCTATCGAAACTTACTTTAGTCACTCTCGTCAGTATTTCTTGATAGCAACTGTCAAATTTGTGACTCATGGTACCGAATTTCTATAGCAAAGGCTAAAACACGTTACTCGCTAGTGTTTACATTTCAATAGGTTTTTTACATATCGCCTCGTACTATCGATTTTAGTTCTTTAGGTGACCGCTAGTGGTGCTGTACAGATTTGCCATACAAATGTTTTACGCCGTCGCTAGCGAGTACGTACGTTAAAAACTCATGGTAAAGGCACAGATCCCATTCTTTAGACTCGGGAATGAAACGCGGCGTCTCTTAGCTAAAACTTACGGATAAAAATATCTTTAGAAGTTGTACCCGATTGGACCCGAGCGACAGAGTGGCCATAATATCAATTTTAACGTAATATCTTTCGTTAACGATAACTTTATTTTTTTGTACTAAAACTTAACAAAATAAAAATTAGGTGTTTAACAAAACTCATTTAAGTTTAATTTGTCAAAGTTTGCGCACTGAATAAAAAATATTCGTGTATAACAGATTATTTGGACCATTTCTAACTACGCTGACAGCTACATTTCGCTTTGTTTAATAATGTATAATAATATTGAAAACAATAGTAGGTTTTTTATTCATTACTAATTATTTATAACATGTTTGCTTTAGAACGAATAATATTGTAGAAAATATTTGAAAAGTAATTATTCTATAATATTCTTGATAGCTAGGTAAAACACATCAAAAACATTTACAACGAAAGAAAAAAGTTTACAAACAAAAATTCATGTCCTATTCGCAAAAACACAATCAACTAAGTTCGGAGGATTGTCAAAACTTTCGAGCTGACAAACCACTTCTCTATGGTTACATTGACAAGTAGTATAGCGTAAAAAAGTTAGTCTCGTCACAAACTTGTCTGCCGCTCCACTCATAAAGTCTAGGTGGAACGTCCAAAAGCAAATTCACAGTCGTCACAAAAAATAATAGTAAACATTAACATAATACTTTATTTGTCCGCATGCTCCAGTATTCGTTGTTAAAAGTTTTATCAGAACATAAAACGAATAGGATTTGGCATAAAATAAAAGCTTGTAAAGACAATAAAGTTGCGCCAGTGGTTCAGTGGTATACAGATAAGGTAGAGACCGGAGATTTAGAGTTCCAAAAGTAAATGAAATATAATTCATTGTTTAGAAATTATCTGTACCCCGGATTAGGTAATGTGCCCTTAAAAACAATGACAATGCTGAGCCCCCTTATTCAGCTAATACAAACTTCGTCGGCGTACCGCTTCACGGAGGCCTCGGCGAGCTTATCTCTCACGTGGTTAATAGTATTAGCGTAGTTAACGAAAGAGACAGAGCACGGGACCGTGACGAAACATCCTCGAGTTAGTGTCATTTTCCTTACAGAATCGAGCCCCAGATGTCACGTTGGGAAAGGTTAAAGTATCTTCGATGCAATGTGTGTCTTAGTACTAATACAACTAGCCAGTGGCCTAATATCTCCTTATGGATAACGGGCGTGAAGATATGTTATAGTTAAATATTATAAGCGTAGTTCAAAAGTGAGTTAAAGATTTTTGAATTTATTATTAAGAAACAAAAATTGTTATTTATTTACTCTAAACTAGCTGCCCCCGCGGTTTTACCCGCGTTCCCGTGGGGTGTCACATGTATTATACATAAAAACCTTCCTCTTCAATCACTCTATCTATTAAAAATACCGCATCACAATCCGTTGCGTAGTTTTAAAGATTTAAGCATACATAGGGACATAGGGATATAGGGACAGAGAAAGCGACTTTGTTTTATACTATGTAGTGATTATAACACTATTACATTATATTACATATATTATATACAAATATATATATATCATATACATTATATTAGGCACTAATTCGATGCTATAACTAAAGTAGGTACTACGAGTGTCGCAATGATACATAATTTTCAAAGCATTTATATGCTATTTCAGTGAATTTCGACTGGTCAGAATAAATGTTATGACCTAAACATTCTAGAAACAATACAAAGTCTAGTTTTCAGGATTCCTAAATTTTTTCTCTGGAAAGTAAGAGCTTTGAAAATCCGTAAACATACTTCCATTTTAAATTATTAATGACAATACTTATTGAATATAAATTTACATCAACAATCAATTCATTGTCAAGCAATCGCTTCAGGCGTAATGACACAATTTTGAGTTGGTCTTTCCGGATATTTCGTTGTTGGCTTATTTTAATATTAAATTTAAATTGCGGTGACTTTAAATTGCCTTCAACGCTTTGCATTACAAACCTTATACTGTGCGTAAGACGTGAATTCGCAGACTTTAATAATTTCATTACCTTAGTCTTTGAATAATGCATCACTGTCCTGAATTTCTTTATAGCTTTTGTATTCATATTTTCTAACTTTCACCTAGACTTTTTGATTTAATAATAACTTTATGGAGTTTGAGTATTGTGTCATTTTGATTGTAGAAGTACATGTCTTATTTTATTTTTTTTATTGAGGATTAACTACCAATATCACAATATCTAATCTTACTCGTATAAAGATCGAACTAGAAATGATTTTTTTTTTATTATTTTAATTATCTCTACTTAATTTTACAAAGTGGAAAAAATGTATATTTGTTACTCTTTCACGCAAGAACTACTAAACGGATATAGATGAAACTTGCCACATAGATAGAGCATATCCTGAACTAATATATAGGCTACTTTTTATCCCGGGGAAATGTGATATCCCTCGGGAACGCGGGTAAAACCGCGGGGGATAGCTAGTATTATCATATTTTGACTATTTTGCAAACTAACCAACTGACATCTATTTAATAAGTGTTTGGAGCATTAAATTTATAATTCTCAGATAAAACTGTAATTGCTCATCCATAAACTAGTCTAAAGACTTTTTTGGTACTACTATCAAAGATACTGGAAAAAAAATCATAACTGACTTTAAATTTAAGTTAAGTTAAGCCGCCATATTCAGCTCATACAAACGGACCTCGGCGAGCAGACCCCTCACGTGCTTGCGTACTTTACGAAAGAGATTAGTGTCATTTATCTCATAGAATAAAACTCAGTTAAGTTTAAATTCGCCGCCAGTAGCACTAATGAGTAATTAAAACGCTTCTTCAATTACAATATTATAAAAGTACTAGCGAGCTGCTCAGACTTCGCCAGTGTCCCTCGCGGTTTCACTTGCTATTGAGGGATCTTACATTTTTCCGGAATAAAAATCCTATATGATATTTCAGGGTATGCTCTATCTATGTGCCAAGTTTCATCCAAATTCGTTAGTTGGTTTATTCGTGAAAAAGTAGCAAATATTCATACCTCTCTTCATCCATTCTCACAAATTTTTCGCATTTATTTCATTTTTTTTCTGACGGGATTGCGATTGACCTATCTCACCAGGTAAGTGAAGATGAGGCCGATGGAGCTCGCTTTCCCGCACTATGGCACTATTTACTCCAGTAAGTTACTATTCACATAAAATCAGAGCATTTTACAAAACGCTCTAATTTCACGAGCACAATTCGATTTTATTCGATTCAATTCGATTCGCCCATTTGCCCCGGTTAACATCTGCTTTACATCAGGTTAACTCTCACGTTTTGACCCAAAAGTTCCCGTAACTGATACCTTACCGGAAACAATTAGAATTTAATGGAATATTATTGATTAAACTCATTTACAGCTACTAATTGATCGGGTCATTGAATTTTGGTGGAATTGGAACAAAATCGTGACCTTAATGTTAGTAATTGTTACTGAGTTTATGAGTTTGTAAAGTATTCCACCTCAGGGTAAAGGTTTCCCCTGTTTTTTTAGGGTTCCGCACCAAAAGGGTAAAACGGGGCCCTATTACTAAGACTCCGCTGTCCGTCTGTCATCAGGCTTTATCTCTTGCACCGCGATAGTTAGACAGTTGCAATTTTCACAAATGATGTATTTCTGTTGCCGCTTTATAGCGGTTTTTAGTATTTGTAGTAACAGAATAAAATACATACATACATGATTTTTATGCCGTTATTATTTCCACTACACACAATTTTGAGTTCTATTGGATCCCTTTTAGAGAATGTTTTGGGCATGCCGCTGCTTTCACCTGCGATTTATTATTTAAGCTATATTTTTGCGTACTTTTCAGCTCGCGGTAAGAAGAAGAAGTTGGCAGTAGTCATTCCACTGCTAACTTTGCTGGCGACGATGAAGACCAAGATGCTGCTGATTCCAATTCTACTAGCTGTGCTGCTGATCAAGAAGCTGCTCTTAGTTGCTGCACTACTGGTCCCAAGTTTATTGAGCACCCTGAAGGCTTGCAAGGTAAAGGTTATTCATATATAGAAGCTATACAAAATAATAACTTGACGTGCCAGATGGCTTGGTGGTTAGAGACCCTGATTAGTAAGCCGCAGGTCGTGGGTTCGATTCCCACCCAGGACAAATATTGTGTGCATGAATATGTCTGTTTGTTCTGTGTCTGGCTGTAAATATCTATCTACATAACTATAAGATATATTTAAATAATAGTTATAGGTATAATCTTTTTAATATTCATTCTTTATTTATATAACTAGCTGTTCCCCGCGGTTTTACCCGCGCTCCCGTGGGATGTCACATGTGTTATACATAAAAACCTTCCTCTTCAATCACTCTATCTATTAAAAAAAAACGCATCAAAATCCGTTGCGTAGTTTTAAAGATTTAAGCGTACATATGGAGAAAGCGACTGTTATATTATACTATATAGTGATAATGCATTATCACTAATATTCAATATATATATCTAAACCTACAAATATTATAGAGGTAAAGTTTGTATGTTTGTTTGTACACTAGTGTCAAGTGACATAACATGGGTTATGTTATGTCACTTGACACTAGTGTCTTAGGGGACACGCAAAAAACCGCAGAGCAGGAACTTTGTGTGTAAATTCTATCTATATATATAAAAATGAATGTGTGTCTGTATGTCCCTTATAGAATCGTAAAGTATGCAACGGATTTTAATGCAGCTTGCAGCAATAAATATTGTAATTGAAGAGGAAGGCTTATAACCAGGATTGTAAGCGGGCAAAGCCGCAGGCATCTATTTAATATAAAAAGAAATCTTTAACATACTTAACTGACTCCAAAAAAGACGAGAAAGTATAAATTAATTCATTTGTTCAAAGTGTAGTTTTGATTAAAGAGAATATTAGCGGTATTTTCCCCTATCTTAATTTCTACCCTAATTTCCTTAAAAATCGAAATCATGTTTGAAAGGAGGTAAAAGTAACATACCCAAATAATAATAGATACTCGAAACACCTCCTTCTTTTGAAGTCAGTTGATGCAGAACACTCTTAAGCGTAATTTGTAGAAAAACGATTAGAACCAAGCAGCGGAATTACTAAAAATCACAAAGTACTTCTGCATGTGCTGGTTACAATTTCGAAAAGAACACTTTCTAGTGATTATTTCAGATGGATGAAAGTGAAAGTCAAATGAAACTAAATGCGGCTATGTTAATGACTTCAGATTTTTGCGGTTTATACTTTTTGTTTGAAAAAGGTCTAATTCCAAACCAGCTTTTTTTTATATTAACCAGCATTATTCAAAAATGGAATGAAATTAGGCTATTAACGTTTTTTAGGGTTTCGTACCCAGAGCGTAAAACTATTACTAAGACTCCGCTCTCCCTAGGCTGTATCCTAGAAACCGTTATAGTTAGACCGATAACATTTTCACAGATGATGTATTCCTGTTGCTGCTATAACAACAAATACTATATATTATATAAAATAAAATAAATATTTAAGGGGGCTCCCATACAATAGACATGTTTTTTTTATATTTTATAGGTATCCAGTATATAGGTTTCCATAGTAAGGAACCATTTGTGCGCGTGTCCGACTCGCACTTAGCCTGTTTTTTAAACTTACAATTGTTCTGAGTCAAAGTAACCACATAATGGATTGAACGCTTCAGAACCAAACCATGGTTCAGTGGTTTTAATACCTTTTCAAGAGAACACTGCTGTGAAATAATTGTGTAAATTTTGGATTTACAGTTTTATTTATACTAACTTTAGCTTAATCACGTTTAGTGGTAACCAATGTTTTTCTCAGAATCAAAAATATAATTGTTAAAATCATCTGATGAAATAACATGTATCTATATATGGATATATATGGAATATAGGGTCCTTTGACGCATTATCACCTCAAACTAATATAAACTGAAAATCTCAAATCTGTTTTAGTGGTAGTTTTTGCGTGAAAGAGTAACAAACATCCATACATAAAAACATGCATTTATAATATTACTAGCTGTCCCCCGCGTTTTCATCTGCGTTCCCGGGGTATGTTACATTTTCCCGGGATAAAATATTCTATGTGCCAAGTTTTATCCAAATCTGTCCGGTAGTTTTTGCGTGAAAGAGTAACAAACCTTCCATACATACAAACATATCTATTCTTATATTATAAGGAGGAAAGAATTGTATGTAAAGTATCCTATGTTACTTCTAATACATCCATGAATATGCGCACAAAATTTATTTATTTATTTAATACTTTATGTACAGTAGTGTACAAAGGCGGTGTTAATGCAAGGCAATAAGGCATTCTCTACCAGACAACCTTTGGGTGCTACTTTTTATCCCGGGAAAATGTGATATCCTTCGGGAACGTGGGTAAAACCGCGGAGGACAGCTAGATTATAATATACGATAACTTACTCCTTTATTAAACCACTTTGGGTATTCTTAACCAAAATAGCTGCAGTAGAATATCTTAATACTGCCTCTACCTTTTCAAGGCTAAACGAGAAAATTATTATTATTTAATGTTAGTAATAGACTTATTACCTATGTTAGTTACACACAAATATAAAATATAGCTGTACCCTGCCACGCTCCGCTGTGCCACATTGTGATTGAATGGTTGAGAAATGAGAAACAAAATAAAGATGGTCGCGAATATGTGACTATTGCAAAAAATAAATAAAAGCAATCCTTGATGCGGGTTATATATCATGCTAAAATTTTAGGATTTTTTGAGTTTTTGAAGCGTACACAAACCAACATAACATTTTTATATGTATAGATATGTTTAGGTCACCCCCATAACATTGGCGCTGACCCAGATCCTTAACATTGGTCAATCCGGCTTAACAATACCAACTCGTAGGATGCTGTTGGGACTACACCAAACCTTGTGCATCAAAGAGACGATTCTTTTTCGCAATATTATATCTTTTTTTAAATTATAAGACCTTATACCCTTGGGAAAGGAAATTCCATTTATCACTGATTGATTCAGGCCGAAATGCGATTAAGGGCTGAAGCTGTAATGGATATTACCTGTAAAGGCAGTGAGATAATTAATTTGGTCTTTCATTTAGTATATTCTCGAGTCCATTTCGCCGGATTAGAATCTTAGCTATATCTATACGTCAAGGTTGTCAACAATACAACGTGATGAAATTCAATATGTCCTATTTGTTTGTTTCACAAATAGAATTGGAACCCCAAGGGTTTCTGTCTTTTAATATAGGGCACTTTGATATGAAAAATTATTTAAATGTAATCTCCTATCTATCTTATCGACACGTGTTTCGCTTCCACACGAAGCATTTTCAGGACGTATTAGACTCGCTGTCACTGAGTCAACGCACTAGCATCACAGACGTGTTACCCCTGGCCGCCGGTATCGCCGACCGCCGGACAGAAAGACAGTGACAGCGAGTCTAATACGTCCTGAAGATGCTTCGTGTAGAATCGAAATATGTGTCGATTTCCTGTAGGGTTTCCTTGTTTGGGACTTGACAGAGAAGGAGATCCAGTAGAAATAGTTACTAGATATGTTTTTGTAAAATCTTTCAATGGATTTCCGCAAGGTCAAGCCTGAGTCAATTAGTTATATTTCCCCTTTGTTAAAGCAGAGTCGTGTTTTCAAAATAACAAAGTGAATAATACATTGAAAATAACTAGAATATAAACAGTAAAGTTTATCACCAGCCACTCGATATGTAAGCAAGCTTTTACTGATAACTACCAACCAATACACTAACATTGTTCAACACCAAACAATTCAACACAACATTAATCCCTGCACTTATATTGGTTGATAAAATATGTTGATTGAATTGTGTTTTGTAGATTTTCCATGTTATTATGGCGATTTCCAAAAAGGAAATTTTGTGTGATAAAAATACATATTACAATAAGTATATTACAAAATAAGTAGTCAAAAAGGTAACAGTTTATCCGGGGAAGTACTACCATATCTATTTTCGCCGTGAAGCAGTAGTGCACTTGTATTACTGTATCTCAGTTGGAAAGGTAAGAGGGCCGTTGAGAATACAGGAACATGAGACTAAACATCACGTCTCAGGGTCGACAATGCATAAGCAATGCCCCTGGTAGTTCAAATGTCTTTAAGCGGTGGTGACCACTAACCATCAGGTGGACCGTTTGCCTGTCTTTCGGCCTAATAGGCAATAAAAAAAATTCATTATAGCATTTAAAAATAACAAACAATTTTTTTTCATATAGCAACACCATCCGATGACGCACTACTCATACTTCGGCAACAGTGATACCAGCGACTACAACTCAGACTACGCGAACAGCTACGCATATTCATCAGGTGGAGGGTACGGAAAGGACTGGGCATCTAACAGAGCCTATGCGCCTCCAAAACATAGGCCTTCGACTTCTCCCGTTTACATAACTGCACCTGGGGCCGTTGCTTAGGCCATATTGAAGACAGGTATAATTTAGTTTTAGTTAGTCTGAAAATATTTATAAATAACCTTTATTTAGTTATTTATGGTCAAGGAAATTAATCTTAAAATTGGATCGATAATTATGTGTATTAAAGGCCCTAAAATTGTAAAATACAGTACAATGAGTCAATTAATTAAATCGGCTTGATTTATTAAGTTTAATAAAGCAGTACCTGGATTCCCGAGCTTTGCTCGATATTTTTTTTTTTTGTAAATTATGTAAAATTGATTATTGGCTTAGTGTTGCTTAACAACGCCATCTACTGGAGTAGCTTTAATGTTGTTGTGTCGTTAAAACAGTTAATGTCAGGAAGTCATTTTTTTCAGGTTATGTTTAAGTCAATTATCGATAAAGTTGATCATTGAAAACACGGATGAAACGCCATTTTCTGAAAATGAATCCTAGCTAGATCGATTGATCGCCCCCGAAAACCCCTGCATACTAAATTTCATGAAAATCCTTGGAGCCATTTCTGAGATCCTAATTATATATATATACAAGAATTGCTCGTTTAAAGGTATTAGATAGATTAGATAGAGTATGCCCTAAAAATTGTAAAAAAGAGCTAAGTAAGGTACATTAGAGAGCGCCTGCCGCATTCCACTTAGCTCGGATTTCCACTTGAAAGAAAGTGCGCGTGGATCAATAACAGTATATTACAAGTACATGGAAATACCAGTCTTGTTATGATTGACAAGTAAGAGAAAATAAGAAAGTTGTTAAGAATTGGATATAGCAGGTTTTGTTTCTTAATTATATATTATGTTTCAAAGATCACGGGAATATGTAAAGTATTATTAACTTGCTCTATGCATGTTGGCAATTATATAATAGTATGTATACTGGGTGTCAGGGAAACGCTCCCGAAGCCAGGAGGTAATTAATATACTACCTAAACTTAAATGAATACAAATAAAAATTTTCTCCGCAAATGTGTTTTTAAAGATGTGATATTTCATTAACACGCAATGAAAAGCGGACAACTCTCGCGGTCAATGACACGGCACGAGCGAACCCATTCAGTGGTAGGTTAGGTACGTACGTACGGCAATTAGGATGGGCGACATTTTGAATTGTGCCTACGCATTAGCTTTCAATGACAAATTATTTTCTACTTGGTTCAAAATTACGTCAAATGTTACTCGCGACTTAGTATTTAATTCAATAAAATGTTACCGAAGATTCTTCGAAAGAATCTTCTTATTGAATTAAATACTAAGTCGCGAGTAACATTTGACGTAATTTTGAACCAAGTAGAAAATAATTTGTCATTGAAAGCTAATGCGTAGGCACAATTCAAAACTCCAGAGAGTTGACACCTCTGTTCACACTTATCACATGCCCGGTGAAAGAGATAAAGATAGTCCTCTCTTTCATACATTGCATTCGCCCGCACTGTGACGTCAAAGCTGTTCGGCCGGGGCAGTGCGCTGGAGTTCAATAACCGCCCGTCAGCTGATTAGTAATGCGTTTTACATTGCTTTTTTTTAGAAAAAGTTTAAATTACGTGTTTAACATAAAATAATCGTTTCATTAAATTGTTCTGATACATTTTTCTGTAAATAATGCAAGAAAAAATCCAAAAATTTACAAAAAAAATCGTTTTTTTTTTCATGGATTTGTATTCACAATCAGCAACCTTATCACCTGTTTTCGTTTTCGGAAGCGTTTCCCTGACACCCAGTATGTAAAAAAGTAAGATAATAACCAAACACATATTAAAAAGGTCCGATATGTTTTTTTTATTTAAAAAAACACTGGCTAATGTTTCATTGGAAAGAGAAAAATAATGAACTGTTGTTTTTGAAAAAGTAAAGCAGATAAAAATTCAAATCTCATAAGCCTGACTGAATCACTTTTATTTATTTCTAGGTATTGAGGGAATTAATTTATTCTAACTTAATTTATTTATTTTCTAATTTTAAAAACATTAGATTTAGTCAATTATTGTACAAAGATTTTGTTAATAAATAATGTTCTATAAAAACACTGTTTTTATTTTTCAAAAAGGTTGTTTATGAAAATATTGTTTTAGAGACTTTTTAGTGCCGTAAACTTTTTCAGTAAACTGTCAGCCAGTATATCAGTGGAAATGTTTGTTACAGGCAGGTTGACTTGACAGATTGTGTCACTGCACAGTCCGATAAAAAAATCAGCAAGTTTTAAATAACACTATGAAAAAAAAATGTAACCATCACTACATAGTATAAAACAAAGTCGCTTTCTCTGTCCCCATATCCCTATGTATGCTTAAATCTTTAAAACTACGCAACGGATTTTGATGCGTTTTTTTTTAATAGATGATTGAAGAGGAAATTTTTTATGTGACATGCCACGGGAACACGGGTAAAACTGCGGGGGACAGCTAGTTAAAAATAAATCATGAAGTTTAATCAGCTCTGCTTTGCAGAAGGACCTTATAAGGCTTCTGAAATTAACACCGGGAACAGCCTTCCGCTGAAAATAATTAAAAACACAACCCATTACTTTTTTTCGTTTTGTAAACTCACTATAAGTGGCCTATTTTATTTTTTCAGAAGCATAAAAATTCCAAGTTAATTTGTCGAAATTGCAAAGCATTGGTGATATCATCAACTACAACAATGAAGTTAACAAACTCAAGCCTAACCAACATTTCAGTCGAAATTCTATTTGGTGTAAACGACTAAAATAAAATTACGGTACCGATGATAAATTGTTACATCCCGGTTTATCCGTATCGCCTTTGATCGCTATTTCTATCCGGGTTTGTATTTTTTTGCTACCCCTTCTTTTACGGTGTTTTAATGGTGGGACGAGACAATAAGAAAGATGTATCGGTCGCAATTCTGTTCGGAAAATAAAATATTGTGTGAATGACATGTCATTTTCACAGTTGAAGTCTTTGGTGAAATTGGAGCAGTCATTTTTTCATCATTGTGAGCTAGAGGAAAATTTAATATAATATACTGTATTTCTTGGGTATCCGTTATAACGACTCTTTTAAAAAATCTAAGTTCTAAATAAAATTTTACAGTAAATTCTGATATAGAGAAGGATTTTAATGGTTCGAAAATATTCCATTAAGTACGAAATTAAAGAAGTATAGAGCTCTTAGTGCGGAAGACCTCCATGCACCATGAAGCAATAGTGCACTTTACTGTGTGTTTTGGTTTGAAAGGTAAGAGAGCCGGTGACATTACAGACACATGAGGCTTAGCAAATTTTCGTCTCAGGGTCGACAAATTGCTGTGGTGGCAAAAGTCCATAGGTGAAGGTGACAACTTATCAACCAACTTAAAAAAAAAATTAAGCATGAAAGTTTATCATCTCATAATCATAAATAAGATTTACAAACACATGAAACTTAACAACATCAGGTCTCAGGGTCTACAACACATTGCCCTTGATATTAAATGTCACATAATTAACAATATGCCTGTTTATAGGCCAAATCGACATTAAATCTCTATATTGGACACCTAGGAAAGAAAATAGAACATTTCACCCCGCGTGCAATATAGCTTCCCCGCAACGTGGGCGAGGATAGCGAACACGTGGATTGGGTTGTTCTAATTTTACTATGTATTTTTTTTTCTATTTTCATTATGGAGGGTACCACTGACCGGTGTTACTGTGCGTTATGAATCATTCACTGCGAGCACGAACTGCGGTTACGCCGTGTAACATGCTCGTTTTGAATTTTGCTCGTCCGTGCTCCAGATTCTGAATGAAGAGCGTGACACTCAAAGGATTCGCCAATAAAGAGATAGCGGAGTGGAGCACTTGCAGCGAGCTTGTTTCGCCGTACTGACTGCATGAATGCTCCCTGTGTAACACGTTACATTACGCCCCAAAACACTGGTCAGTACCTAGAGGAATTAATCGCCCATGGGGGAGCATACAGGATTTGTTTTATCATAATAGGAAAGTACGATTTACGTTCAGAGTCAGGACAGTCAATTTAAATTCGGCGCAGGCATGCTTTAAAGTGCAAGATCTCTATTAGCCTGATGTAGCATTACAAAGTACAAGCTTCTGCTTTTGCCACAAACAAGTGAGAGTCTTTTTTATGAATTATCTACACTTACATTAATGCGAGACAGCAGGTTTTGTAAGTTTGTTTATGGTGGTAATCTCCAAAAACAGGGCACCTATTTGAAAAATTCTTACACTGTTTGAAAGCTACAACATTCCAGATGGATATAGGCAAGGTAATAATTCCAGGGGCTCGATTCTGTAAGGAAAATGACACAAAGTCGCGGCCTCTATGCTCTGTCTCTATCGCTTACTACGCTAATACTACTAATCACGTGAGAGGTAAGCTCTCCGAAGCCTCCGTGAAGCGGCGGCGAAGTTTGTATTAGCTGACAGGATACATTAAATCCTTCGGGATTGCGGGCGAAACCGGGAGATGGAAGCTAGTCTATAACAACGACAGTATGTACATAAATGTAAAATTTTGGTAGAAACAATTTCATTTACGTTTTATTCAGCGGTACATTTATTTAATACAAACATTAAGAGCATTAAACCGAATCTCTACTGCATATTGTTAAAGGATACATAATGTTTCTAATATGATGCTGAGCAGACTTATCTAAATTACATCTTCGTACCTACGAAGACATTTACTGAAACACAAACGGTCGTAAATGGCAATATTATTATGCTTGATACCAAAAAGGGTATAAAAGTCATGGTATTAAAAAAGTTAAAGGTAGAAAGAATATGATATTTGAGTTGTAGGCTTTATATGTAACTTTTATATAAATTTTGTATAATTTATTTTTATTTATCTTATGAGTAGCTCTTATTGCAGAGTTCGTCCGGGGAAGTACCAGCTTACCCATTTCCGCATTGGAAATGGGACCTCTGGTGTTGTAAATGTCCATTGACTGCGGTGACTACTTACCTTCAGGTGGATCGTCTGGTTATTTATCGGCCCAAGTGGTATAAAAAAATATTTTCGTCTTGCGTTTGGCCTTCGACTGACCAGAAGGAGTTATGAGGAGGCCGACGATGTAGCACGCTTACGAGAATGCCTTTTTATAGCCATAAAGACACACGATAAAAGTGAAACTTTTGTATTACAGGGAAACATTTTAATTATTCATCAATCACTTTTGAATAGCATAGATTGTGTTTATCATTCATTTATTTTTTGTCACACAAAAAAGTTGCCGATCAGAATTTCAAAGCCCTCCATGCAATAAAACTTTTTTAGGATTACCCTTTATAGTTTTCGAGATCTTATAGATCCGTTACAACAGTTATTAGTGGTGTAGAAAAACTAACCCTATGACGTAATAAAAATGGTTTATCTTACAATTAAAAAGATCAATAAAGAAACTAAATAGCAATAAAGGTGGTTTTACTCCGAGATTTTGCTTTCCATAACTCTGTCAAAGATATTTCTAACGTATTAAAAGTTTTATCAAGTTTTTATCAACTTTGTTACTCCTTATGTGAACTAACAAGCATTTGAATTTTGTTACAAGTTTCGAAGAGTGTCGAAAAGTCTAGACTGTCGAAACAAAAGCATAGAAAGTCGAGTCATGTTCTTATTATACACAGCACAAGTTTCAGTATTTTATCACATTGAATAGGTACCTTAACACTAAACATACCATAACCGGGTCAAATGACCCATTTTGAACTTTGGATTGAAAATGCACGTATCATCTTATTGCTTTTGCACATTTGACTTCATGACTTTTTCTTACTAATTAATATACAGTTATACTATTTATTTCCCTTCCTAACAACCATATTTCATACATTGAAGAAGGAAACATAAAGTCACATTTGACCCGCTATGGTAGAAATAGGTACCTAGTAAGTGTTGGTATGATTAGTGTTAATTAAATAAATTCCTAACTTATGTGTGGGTATATATTTATGTACCCAAGTATCTACATAAAGAAAAAGTTCAATAAGTATATAAGTTATCTGGTTATCTTTATACAAGCGCTTCTTAATCAAGCGAATTCAAAATGTATATACCTATATTATTAAGATATTTTATGGTTCTGATAAAATTTAATATATAAAAACACTGTTTAAAAACCTCCTAGTATCTTTGATTGGTATCGTTTGAAGTACCATTTGAGTAAATAAATAAATATTATTTAGATTTTTTAAATAAAGAACAAATGTTTAAAAGCTGAACCCAAACTTTTTTTGCTAATTCAATGTCGCGACATGGCAAAACAATTCAAATGGATGATATTGCATCTGTTTCACGCCAGGCGTTATTTAACTACAAGACAAAATCATATTTGATGCGTTACGTAACTGCAAACATGTTTACAAAAGGATTTATAAATGCATCAAATTATATTTTATAGTAGAATATATATAATTTATTATAAAATCCAAAATATTAGTGTAAACTGTTTCATATAGGTACGAATGTCAATAATTAAGTTTGTCTCTAATTATTTCCAAAGCGGCTGGTCGTATTGAAATGAAATTTGACACACATATAAAACATTCTTAGGATTGACACTTTGAATCTATACTATATATTATATTATATTTTATTAGTTTTTTTTTTTTTACAAAAACGCGAGTGAAACCACGAGCCGAAGCTAATCACGAATGTATTGTTTCCGCAAACTATCACCACGGTAAGATTTGCTTACAACGAGGGGTAACGTAAGGTAAATGTCAAAAAAACAACCATGAGACATCTATGCTTTCTCTCTCTCTCGAAAGTTACACAATCACTTGAGAAGCCTGAAATACGTAGCATTGATGTGAGAGATCGTCACTGAGTTCAAGATAATGCAAGGTCTGATTAATCAACAGAGCATTATAGAAGCATAATTTTACGTACCTATTGTCTCACTCTTAGGTAGTAAAACGTTTAGGCTAAAGTTACCGCTTCTATACCGCGGGAACTTGGTACATAAATGCTAAGTAGAGAACTTTGTACATCTGTAAGTTTGTGAGTAGGTGCTTTCGAACTAAGTTGTCAGCGTCCCTATTATCTAATCGACCTTGTATTCGACGGCGAATATGCAGTGCTCACCTATCATAATACTTAATCTGAGGTCTAATGAAATAAAAATTAAAATGAAAAAGAATGAAAATGACAAAAGAAAATTAACAACTAATTTGAATTACGAAATATATCTGTGGCGATATCTATGAACACGCCTACAATCCTTCACAGCCCGCACTACAGTGATCTGGCGACATCTATGAACGAGTAGAAACACGCGAGAATCTTACATGGCACTATCAAGATTCTCTCAAGATTTGACATATATACAAGCATCCAACATCAACAGTTGGACCGCAGTCCCCAGGCATGATCCCCTTGCCTGGCGGAAGATCTTCCCTTTTAAATGGAGGAGTCTCATACCTCGCTCCTCCATATATCTATTCAAATAGGCCTTTGCATGCACTTATGAATGGTCAGACTCTAACGCCTGACAGAAGGTGCTAATCCTAATACATTTAGAGTAAGCGCTGTAACCAAATAATGTCGGCAAACGTATTGTAGTTTATATCCTTATAAGCCTTCTGTAGGTACTACAACAATCTTATTTGTTACCTAAAGCTAAAAGTTATTCCGCAATGGAAAATGTATGCCAATTTGGTGTTAATAGGCTTAATAGGCTTGATAGAAGGATCATCAAAGTTAATTTGATGATCCTTCTTTTATGTCTTTGATAAATTTAGTAACGGACCACCAAAAATTTTTCTTTGTGATACTCCCACGTATCTTTCGAGGATATTATTTTAATGATATTGCTATATTGTGCTTATGTTATGTCAGTCAAGCCTATTAACACCAACCTGTGCCAAAGAGGGGGAGTCGTGCTGACCCTGGCAACAATCGACCGATTGCCATCACTTCCATTCTTTGCAAGACTATGGAGCGTGTCTTAAACAACAAGCTACTAGCATACCTGGAACAACATGACCTACTCAGTAGCTGGCAATTTGGGTTTCGCCAAGGCTGGTCCACTGGGGACCTGCGTATGCCACACACATTTGGAGTGAAGCCTTGGACAAGCACGGCGAAGCCTTTACATCTCCAAGGCATTTGACAGGGTATGGCACGACAGCCTCCTTAGCAAGCTTCCTTCATATGCAATCCTCTCTGGCCTTTGTAACTGGATCGATGATTTCCTGAGAGAACGATCCATTCGAGTAGTCATAGATGGTTGCTCGTCTGATCTAATGGCAATAAACGCCGGTGTACCTCAGGGATCTATTCTGTCTGCAACACTTTTCCTGCTGCACATCAACGACCTGTTGAAGCCCGGTATACTTGGGTACGCTGACGACAGCACAGTTATTGACAGATACATTTCCAGTGCGAAGGCTAGTAGTGGTGAGACCCAGTTTCTCAGGGAGTCCATGGTACAGCGTATGAATTTGACCTTGCAGGCCGTGTCGTTAAAGTAAATGTTTTTTTTTTTTATTATTTCAGAAGTTTAAAGTTGAGCTTAGATGCATCCCTAAGAGCTCAAGATGATTGGAGATCGATACGGATACATTGTGGAAAGTGGGAGTCAAGGTGAAGGGACTCCGCTTAGCGGTGAATAGACACGCCTGTGTTTTGGTAGCGTTAAACTTGACCAGGTTGGCATCGCCCCAGTCGGACACGGCCTGCAAGGTCAAATTCATACGCTGTACCATGGACTCCCTGAGAAACTGGGTCTCACCACTACTAGCCTTCGCACTGGAAATGTATCTGTCAATAACTGTGCTGTCGTCAGCGTACCCAAGTATACCGGGCTTCAACAGGTCGTTGATGTGCAGCAGGAAAAGTGTTGCAGACAGAATAGATCTCTGAGGTACACCGGCGTTTATTGCCATTAGATCAGACGAGCAGCCATCTATGACTACTCGAATGGATCGTTCTCTCAGGAAATCATCGATCCAGTTACAAAGGCCAGAGAGGATTGCATATGAAGGAGGCTTGCTAAGGAGGCTGTCGTGCCATACCCTGTCAAATGCCTTGGAGATGTAAAGGCTTCGCCGTGCTTGTCCAAGGCTTCACTCCAAATGTGTGTGGCATACGCAGGTCCCCAGTGGACCAGCCTTGGCGAAACCCAAATTGCCAGCTACTGAGTAGGTCATGTTGTTCCAGGTATGCTAGTAGCTTGTTGTTTAAGACACGCTCCATAGTCTTGTAAAGAATGGAAGTGATGGCAATCGGTCGATTGTTGCCAGGGTCAGCACGACTCCCCCTCTTTGGCACAGGTTGCACGTTCGCAAACTTCTTTGGAACTTTTCCAGTCTCTAAGGAGAGGCGATACAGACGCGTCAGAACCGGAGTCAACTCAGGAGAGCAATAACGCAACACGATTGCTGGTATTCCGTCAGGACCACTGGCTTTATTCACGTTTAGAGTGCTAAGCGCTCGTAATACCTCTTTTTGCCGTATGCGGATAGTGGGTAGTGTAAGGGGCGTCGTAGCGAGGTAAAGAAGGTGGTGTAGCATTGCAAAAAGAGCAGCAAACACGTTGGCTTTTTTTTCTGCAGTGTGAGCCAGTGACCCATCCGGTTTCAGCAACGGAGGCAGCGTGGTGCGGCAGAAGTTCGTCTCCACAGATTTGTTTTGTAATATTTGTTGATAGTTTTATAAGGTTTTAATATATTTTTAAATTTACCTCATAAGTTGTAAATTTAGAAATGTTTCGACATCGAACGAATCGACGAGCACAACAACGAGTTTAATTTATAGAATAGCTATGTTGGGCTAATTTGTCTAGATCGCAACTTTAGCTATCCGCAATTTAGAGCTCCGTAGAATGCCTAAACAGAATGCCTTCATTAATGTAGGTAGCAAGTTCTTGAGTATTAATTTATGGGACAGAAACGTGTTATTAATGCCATTCATACATAAGCCGTTGATACCCGAAAAAGAAAACTTTGTTTTTAATCATGTCCTACTTATTTCCTGGACAAGGTTCTCGTGCCTTTTTCCTGGAACAAGTTCTAAAGGTATTTTACTCTTGGTTTAACACGCGAAGAATCTGATATATCACAGGTTAACATATTTCATCCTATGTCACTCAGGAATAGCGTAGCTTTCTATCACCAAACTTTACATCTTGAATCTTAACAATATTAGCATAGGTATCATATTATAATCTGTCCAATATAGGGTGTAACAAAACTACCCGAAAGGACGTTAAATGGGGCCTTATAACGAGTCCATTCACAATATTTAAGAACCGTAGAAAAGGTGTATAACATACCCCAAAAAATTAATTTTATGAATGAAAAATAAAAAAACGATTGAAGTAGATAATTATTAGGTAAAAAAGGTACGTAGGCCTTTCTGTTAAATAATCTGGTTCCCTGACATGACAGCTTACTAGGGTTGTTGGTTTTGATAATTAATTATATTTTTACGGGGTATTTTGTAACACGTTGTATAAGAAGTCCCCTTTGACGTATAACAATGTTATAGAGAAATGTACCCTAAAGCTTTTAAGATAAGGTACTTTGATCATCATACATTTAACCATGGGGTCAAAAAGATGAATCTTATTTCTAAACACATGAAGTTGATTTTTCAATGCCGTTCTTAAATGTCAAAAGGGACTTCTTATTGTAGACAGACTATTGGATAGCAATGTCGTCGATTCCTGAAGACGGTAGATACAAACCTGGCCTGACCAGGTAATAATTTTGTCCGGCAAGTATACTTACGACTGTGTAAAAACGTGATTGAAATATAAAAGAGGCATTTTACTTTCATCAAATGATGAGGGACTAACAGATTTAGAGCGAGGTCTATTTATGCAAAAACACGGAGTGAGTGACACGAATGTGATGTATGTACGGTCAACAGCATGAACAGCTGAACATATTTAAATTCACAAACAAATCAATATCGTCGCGCCAAACGGCCCCAAATTGTTCGGTTATATTTTTATTTCGAACATTACATAACCAAAGGTCCAGAAGAGCTCGTTTTGGTGATAGAGCCGCCTAAATTGTATCCGCTGTTCCCAGCGGTTTCAGCGGCGTTCCCCGGGGATGACACATTTTCCTGGGCTAGATAAGACCCTATACCTTATACGAGTATGTTACTCAAGAGTAGACACTATGTGCCAAGTTTTAGCCAAAACTATTTGGTAGTTTTTAAAATGTCAAAGGATTTTAACTATATATATTACATGAATTCAATTACTGTATATACACCTGCAGCGAATTTTCCATGTTGTACTGCAGAGATTGCGCAGATGGAAAAAGAAAGAAAAGAGAATAATAATATGCGTAATATATTAGTTAGTTAAAATTTTAGAAAAAAAAAATGTATTATAAAATTTTTTTTCTTTATGACAGAGGTTGTCTATTTAGTTAATATTAGATAAAAATACCCTTATAAAGATAGTTTCGTAACAGTTTGTTTTCTTTATCCAAAATCTTTTTAAAACAATAGTAATTTTTTACGTGTAAGGTTAACAAACGTCCATACATCCAGACAAACAACCTTCGCATGTATTAAATTATTAGGATACTTATCTTATGTAAGTTTTTAAAGCCAGATTAATAAAATAATAGTTTACTGTACTCTTGCATATAATAGATAGTTAACGTCTCAGGGTCGACAAAGCATTGGCGATGCTCAGGTGTTGCAAATTTCCATAGACAGCGGTGACCATTTACCACAGGTGGACCGTAAGCTTGTTTGTCGGCTCATGTGGTATAAAATTAAAAACAACGGGTTGCACTACAGGAATGCCGGCAGAAGTGAAAACTTGAAAATTTACGTTGTGCATTTTTACCGTCTTACGAATTTTCAGATTACGTGTCCTGATGCGAGTTTAACATTTTATACCCATCCTAAGTGCTCAACGCCGCTATAGAAGTTTTCCCTGCAAAAATAAAAAAATAGTGGTGTTGAAGAAAGTGATTTGTAAATACGGATCAAATTTATGTTGTTGACTGTACAAAAGTTTATCACTGACTGCTAGAATTAACAAAAGGTTTGCGGGTTTTAAATTTATGCTGAAAAGTTTACATGTCTGTTGGCGTGACGGTATAGAGCGAGAGGATGTTTGTAAATAGAAATGTAGGAATAAATATATACAATAAACAGGCTGTTTCGTGCTGTTCCACCGGCGTCCAGTGTTAAAAGGAGGATATGCCTTCTCCGGCCAAAAAAATATACGGGCTTCTACGCAAAAGGTCAAGTTTTTGCTTTGTTACTACGTGAAACAAGGACAAACCAACATACCGACACACATTTAATAGATTATTATATATTAATATGTAAATTTACATTTTAATTCAGAAAGATTTTTAGAGTAGAGAAGAGCTCTTATAGAGTAGTAGAGCTATTAATGCACAGTTCGTCTGGGGAAAAACTACCTTACCCATGTCCGCCATGAAGCAGTAGTGCACTTGTATTACTGTGTTTCGGTTAGAAATGTAAGGGGGCCGGTGAAATTACAGGTATGAGACTTAAAATCTTTACGACTCAGGGTCGACAACGCATTGGCGATGCCTCTTGTGTTGCAAACGTCTATAAGTGGCGGTGACTACTTACCATCAGGTGGAAGTGAATCAGCCCCCGTATTCAGCTAATACAAACTTCGTCGGTGAGGCGCTTCTTGGAGGCCTCGGAGAGCTTATCTCTCACGTGATTAGTAGTAGTAGCGTATTTAGCGAAAGAGGCACAGCACGGAGGCCGCGACGAAACATCCTCGGTTAGTGTCATTTTCCTTACAGAATCAAACCCCTGGTCCTATACCAAGCAAAGTACCTACAATAGAAACCGGACTATATAGTTGTACTACCAGTATAACTAGGTAAGGTAATTGAAATACTAAGTATTCATCTGATATCGTAACTAATCATGACGAGATTATGATCAAACAGGCTCGTATCCAAGGAAAAAGAAATTTCTATTCACTTTCAAGCACAAAGCATTTTTGTGCCGCTTACTGAAAATATGCCGGCGCTCTAGGACGACTTTTATTGACAACTACCGACGGGATTTTAAGTTTTCATCCTGTAAAAGGTGAATTCTTTGACGATTTCATTCTAGATTCCATGAATATGTTGCCCGTTGTAAAAAACCGACGCGGACACACAGATGTTGCGTTCAAATAACATTTAATTTATGAAACTTTATATATAATAAGTCCAACTTCGACGAAGAGGTCAATCCAAACTGGTTGGGCTGTTCGCAAAGCTACGGTATATCTTCACGTTCAAAATTTCTCAAATATTAAAAATAAAGGTCTTGAATCAGTGTGTGTTGCCAACAATCACACATAGAATTTTCAGAAAGCTGTCATTCGCTAAACGTATATTAAATATTAGTTTAAACATGAAATATGACGTCATATAAAATTCAACGTGGAAAGGTTATTTTGTTCCATAACAGTATTTAAAAAAAGCCCAACATGAAGGTTTAAGCCATTATGAACTTACATCAAGTTCTTTACATGTACTAATATTAAAATGAGAGTGTGAATTTTGTGTGTATTAGGCGAGTAATCTATTGCTCTTTCTATTTATGAGAGTAATCTCCGGAACTACGGCACCTATTTATAAAAATATTTTATCGTTTTAAAGGTTTTTTTTTTTTTTATGCCACTTGGGCTGACAAACAAGCAGACGGTCCACCTGATGGTAAGTGGTCACCGCCGCCTTTGGACATTTGCAACACTAGGAGCATCGCCAATGCGTTGTCGACCCTGAGACGTGAAGTTGTTAAGTCTCATGTGCCTGTAATTTCAAAGGCCCCCTTACCTTTCTAACCGAAACACAGTAATACAATTGCACTACTGCTTCACGGCGGACATGGGTAAGGTGGTAGTACTTCCCCGGACGAACTCTGCAATAAGAGCTCTACTACTCTAAACGTAGGTACGTTTTTCCGGATGGACATAGGTTATATTAAACCCGGGATAAATTGGATCCTTTGGGAATACTGGGGAAACTCCGGCACAGAAAGTTAGTTCAATATGTAGCTATAGCCAATAACCATTCGTACGAAACCAAGCCTTATCACTACATAGTATAAAACAAAGTCCGTTTCTTTGTCCCTATATCCCTATGTATGCTTTAATCGCTAAAACTACGCAACGGATTTTGATGCGGTTTTTTTAATAGATATAGAGATTGAAGAGGAAGGTTTTTATGTATAATACATGTGACATCCCACGGGAACGCGGGTTAAACCGCGGGGGACAGCTAGTCTATAAATATAAAAATGAATCTTTGTCTGTATGTTCTGTATAACTCGTAAAATATGCAACGGATTTTAATGCAGTTTTCAGGAATAGATAGAGTAATTCAAGAGGAAGGTTTAAACCAGGATTGAAAGCGGGCAAAGCTTCAGGGCAAAAATTAATTGATAAAAACTGAATATAAAAATCACATTTCAGATGGAAGTTACATTTTTCCGGGAATGAAAAAGGTTTTTATTCCAGGTTACTGCCAGTAACTTGCCAATTTTCATCCAAATAAGTACGCGTATTGCGAGAAAGAGTAACAAACCTTCTCACAAACTCCCACATCAATAAATGTATATAAAAATGTTTTGTTGGTTTGTGTACCCTTCAAAAACTCTATAAGTTCTGCACCGATCGAACTTAAATTTTAACATGATATATAATCCGCATCAAGGATTGTTTTTATCTATTTTTTGTATCAGTCACATATCCGCGACCGTCTTTGGTTTGTTGCTCATTTCTCAACCATTCAATCACAATGTGCCGCAGCGAAGCATGGCAGGGTACAGCTAGTTTATAATAATAATAGGATAGGATTAACAGATAATGCAGCTCGACAAACTATGCAACCGAGTGTAAGACCATAAGGTAGATCGTAAAAGCTTTTCCGACTGACTACATTGTTCGTTCTGAGTATTGTTCAGCATTATTCTACCGCTACGGTACTACTTGTCCTCGGTGGTCATTATCCGTATTTGTACGGACGTTCTCTTTTATCCACAGAAGGTAGGTACTCGTATTTTTGTACCATAGACAAGATTGTGTTGATGAGGCCGAAAAAGCTGCCGTAAAATACCTTGTACTTGGCGACAGATTTTTATGAGTTGAAGATAGTATTCAGGATTTAAGGTAGGTTACTTTAAAGTACATTTTTGAGTGTACAATCTATTTTTATATAAACTTATAGTATGCCTTCTTATACTATTTATCCGATAGCGCTGCAACTTTGGGAGTCCTGAAACAAAAAAAAAACTGAAACTTTTGTATTACAGGGAAACATTTTAATCATTCATCAATCACTTTTGAATAGCATAGATTGTGTTTATCACTAATTTATTTTTATTTATTTCATCAACAGCCTAGAAGGGAACTGCTTTCTAAGAGCAGCTGCATTGCTAACATATTAGATGGTATATCGGTTATCTGGTTACCATAGTACAAGCTATGTTAGATTAGCATCAGCCCCCTTATTCAGCAAGCACCAAACTTCGTCGGCGAGCCGCTTCACGGAGGCCTCGGAGAGCTTATCTCTCACGTGATTGGTAGTATTAGCGCAGTAAGCGAAAGAAACAGAGCACGGAGGCCGCGACAAAACGTCCTCGAGTTATTGTCATTATTCTTACAGAATCGAGCCCCAGATGGCCGTGTATAAATAAAGTAATACGATCATAATATTTTTAATATATCTCATTGTGATCATTCGACCCAAGCAAATATTTACGATTATGATAATAAATACCAAATAAAAAGTAATATCTTAATTAAAATACGTGCACCCATAATGTTTCAATCTAATTTTAAGTTAAATTATTATTAGTAAGTACCTACAGTGTTTTTGATAACTAAAAAAATTTAAGAATGAATCTTTTGGAAATAAAATAAATATCCTGGGACATTCTTTACACACGGCCATCTGATCCCAAACTAAGCAGAGCTTGTACCATGGAAACCAGATAACTAATATACTACATATACTACTTTTTTTTCTAAATACATACTTATATAGATATGTACACCCAGACACAGAACATACATTTTCATGCACACAAAAGTTTGCCCTGGTGGGAATCGAACCCGCGACCTTCGGTTTGGCAGTCAGAGGGCTACCAAGCCAACTGGCCTGTCAAAGTTAATTTAATTTCACATAAACATAACATTTATTTAATTAAATACAACTTGCTACGATTTAACTTGAGGTATATTTAAATGACAAGTCTATTTTGTCAGGTACAGTCAAAATAAAAACGTAGAGATTTAGAAGATTATTTTTTTACTTTTTTTTGTTTTAATTCAAAAAACACATACAACAGTACAAATTATAATATAACAGATAAGGTATACAAGTTATTTTGTCTATTTCTCATAATTTTCAGCTTAGCCTATAGTTGCGTATAGCTTCAATAGATTTGACAGATTTTCACGACCAGCTGGCTACTTTACAGGAAAAATTCTTTGAATTACATTTTCTTTTTTTTTATACTACTTACCAACTGGTAACAAACCAGCTGACGGCCCGTCTGATGGTAAATGGTTACCGCAGCCTATGGACGCTTGCAACGCTCGTGCGTTGCCGACCGTGTTCAGACAGGGGCTACTATGATATAATAATAATTCTTTATTTATCGGACAAAAAAGATCCACGTATAGGTACTTATTTAAAAAGTTAATGTTATTCTCTAAAAATAAAATGTATTATTAATTAGAATTTACGAAAATAAAACGCTGAAAAAGCCATTATTATTTTAGTTCTTAAAGCTACTTGCATGAACATTTTTGACGCGTTTATTTAACTAGCTATCCCCGCAGTTTCAACCGCGTTCCTGAGGGAAAAGTAACTTTTCACATAATAAAAAGTATCTTATATATTCTCCAGGGCATGTTCTATCTATGTGTCAAGTTTCATTAAAATTCGTTCAGTAGTTCTTGAGTGAAAGAGTAACAAAGATCTAATCATCAATTAAAAACTTTAGCTTTAAGAATATTAGTAGCATTTACGTTACATATTAAATAAAAACCAAACAACAATCACAAACAATAATTACTTTTCATAAAAAAATTACAATTTCCTCGTCAAATTACAATTACAAATTGCATTGCCAAATACGGCAAAAGTTATAACACATTCACACGCGTTTGACAAGTTAACTTTTAAATTAGAAATCGCTGTAAAAACGCGTCAATGCCGCACGAATCGACGAAAAATATGTCTTTAGAATATTTTTTCTCAACCAGCTCATGTTTATTTTCTGTATACATAATACACTGATAATTGCACGGATTGGAATTTATTTCGCGTGACAGTATCATTGTGTACTTTCTCAATGGGCTATTTATAAGATGGTCGGCTGGAAAGTATTTTTTTTTTTACACACGTTTTCCCCGATGTAATGCTGTGTTTAAATTATGCTATCTGTACTTGTTGACTCCTGTTGTTGCCTTTGTTATTTTTATTGGAAATTTTTAATGTCAAGGAATTCGAATTTCGACTGCCATTTAATTAAATTTTTCTTAATGTTTTGTTTTTATATTTTGTGGCCAGTAATGTAAAGAAAACTCAATGAATAAATTTTTATATAAAAAATTGTTAATTAAATCCTTATTTAAAAACTTGTCTATTAAGTATATTAGATACTAAGCTAATAATAAAACGAACAACTTCTTAATTGTAATAATACCAACATCAAATTTACTCATTTTTGTATTTATGTTTCATTAAATTTTTCTTCATTGTTTTTATATTTTATAGCCAGTAATAATAAATCAAATATAGAAATACAGGTTTTTTTTTAAATATTGATTTGTTGCCAAGCACATTAAAACTACACTAACAAATAATTTTACACTTACCTAGTTATCTTTTTTTAGGTAGGAAACAAGCTGACGGCCGGTCTGATGGTAAACGGTCACCGCAGCCTGTTGACGCTTGCAACACCATGGGTATCACTCGCGCTTTGCCGACCCTGCATGACAGACCAGTTGGCTTGGTGGTTAGCGACTCTGACAGCCAAACCGAAGGTCGCGGGTTCGACTCCCACCCAGGACAAACATTTGTGTGCATGAACAACTCTGTTTGTTCTGTGTCTGGGTGTAAATATCTATATAAGTATGTATTCGTATTTGGAAAAAAAGTACATCAGTTATCTGGTTGCCATAGTACAAGCTCTGCTTAGTTTGGGATCAGAGAGTGTAAAGAATGTCCCAGGACATTTATTAATATTACTATTATACCTATATTAATTTTTATACCACTAAGTTGGCCGTAGAATTATTACCCTTACGTATGTTAGTTTCCTAATCAATTAAAGTCTAATTTACCGTGTCCCGTTAATTTAATTAACTTTTACATCACGTTTAACTAAGGGACGTAGATTCGGTATCACCTTGTTTATTTTTACCGTAAAACCAAAGTACACCGGTGAATATAAAATTTTACGGTACCATATATCCAATTCCGTTAGGAGAATTAACTTTGCGAGTTTATATTATGTATTTCAGTTTGTTTATTATTTGAATGTTGTCATTTTGACTACAGTACAGTATTACACTATATTTAAATTTAATAGTTAGAAAAACGTGCATTATTTGATGTAGGAGTTTATTTATGATTATCTATGCTAATCTATACTATAATATTATAAAGAGGAAAGATTTGTATGTAAGTATGTTTGTTACTCTTTCACGCAAAAACTACTAAACGGATATAAATGAAACTTGGCACATAGATACAACATATCCTGGAATAAAATATAGGCTTTCCGGGAAAACGTCATATCCCTCGGGAATGCGGGTAAAACCGCGGGGGACAGCTAGTTTTCTATAAAACTTAAATGTATCATTAGCATTTCTCTTGATACACAATTAATTATTTAATTTTAAGTAATTAATAATAATATCATGTTTAGTTCACTAATAACTAAGCAAACTATAAATATATAAGGAAAACAGGGTTTATTTGACGCACCATCACCTCAAAACTACTGAACATATCGGGATGGGAGTGCTACCATTCGACGCGGAATTTTTCATAGATGGTTATATATTGATAAACGCGGGTAAACCGCGGGGGACAGCTAGTAATCAATAAATAAAAACTGAATTTAAATTATTAGAGTCGTCTTAGGGTCAAGTGCTTAGAAAGCTGGCTATTACTTTGTTACTGCTTTGAGCTATTTATTATATTATATGTGTATTAATGAATAATAATTATAAGATAATATAATTGATATAGCTGTCCCCCGTGGTTTCACCTCCGTTCCCTAGATAAAAATTTATATGCCTGAGTCTCTCTATGTTTGTGCCAACTTTCAGTAAAATTGATTCAGTCGTTTAGCCCTGAAAGCCTAACAGACAAACTCACTTTCGTATTTATAATATTAGTAAAGATATAACCATAATAAACACTAGTGTAAATTGGGCACACTTAGACGCGTGTCACATAATGAAGTTTCTAAAAAAATCAGAAGTACGTTTGAAAGAACAATTGTTATACTTTATTGTAGTGTCGTGCAGTATTAACGTTAAGTAATATTTATGAACATTTAAAATGTGACAAGTTGAGAAAAGTAACTGTGATGTTTTTAATTATTTTTTTTCTTTATTTGGGACAGCAACAGTCTTAAAATATAAAAATTACATGGTTTGAACTTATAATTATGAGACCAATTACAGCTATCTACGTACTAAAATGGAATTCTTACCAATATCTTACATTAACAACAAGTTTGAAGCAAACAACAAATATAAGTATGAGTATTATACAAAAAGAAAGAAAAAAATACAGTAATAACAACAATATGCTACATATTTAATGTTCATACAAATTTCCATTTAAATATGAAGCCCTAGAAATACTGATAATTACCTGTTTACTTTATTTATATAATTAATCTGATGTTGATTACGTCTTTAAATTTTTATGACTCAATGACACCGTTATAGATAGATAATGTCTGTTTGTTCTGGGTCTGTGTGTAAATATCTATATAAGTATGTATTTAAAAAAGTAGTATATGTAGTATATCAGTTACCTGGTAGCTATACTACAAGCAGTACACTCTGCTTAACTTGGGATCAGGTAATCATGTGTGAAAAATGTCTTGGGATATTTATAATTTCTAAATATTTTATTTTTATATCACATGGGCCGACAGACCAGCCGACGGTCCACCTGATGGTAAGTGGTAATCACCGCCTATTAAGTATTTGCGACACTAGGGGCGTGAAGTTGTTAAGTCTCATGTGCCTGTCATTTCACTGGCCCCCTCGCCTATCTAACTGAACAAGCAATACTGCTTAAACACAGTAATACAATAATGCTATTGTATTATTATATACATATTATTATACATACATATATTATTATATATATATATATTGTATTATTATTATTATTGTATTATTTTATTGCTTCAAGGCGGAAATGGGTATGGTGGTAGTACTTCCCCGGACGAACTCAGCACTAAGAGCTTTAGTATTACATTTTTTTCTACTTTTTCTTCAGCTTACAGATACTATAGAGGTAAATTTTTCTGAAGTTACCACCAGTTCAGAATACATCTGCCTTTCGATGAGAATAATGGGGAAGAAACTCAGCAAGGTAACATTTTTTATATATTTTTATGTTACTGATTAAACACAAAAATATTTTAAAATTACATGATATACAATAATTATAAAAGGAACTAAAATAACGGACAAGTTTTTATTCCCTGAATGATGCTCAAGTTATAAGATGGAAGCTAGTTTTAAAACGACAAAATATACGCAAACCAATGTGCCAACTTTAGGATGAACAATGAAGTATGTAGATGAAGCCAAAGTGTAACAACTTGTGATTAATGTTTTCCCACAGCTTCTTTGAAAACGCTATAAAAAATATAGATTAGCGAATGTCTGCCTATGACGTAACTAGAATACTTTGTCTGATTCATTAAGCCTATGAATAAAACTAATGAAGTTTGATCAGTTTCATAGATAATGCTTCTAAAACGTAAAGTTTTCTGAAAAACATTTTTATTTAAGAAAAAGTAATTTCAAAACCTTCCTTGTGAATAATTTATATCTTTGTTGAAAGATAATGAATGGAAACACAAAGCAATGACAAATTAGGTACATTATGGGGATGACTTTATCAAAATATGAAGGAAATATTATGTAGCCTGTTCCTTTGTTCTGTGGAAAAGAGGTTTTCATATTAAATAAGTCATGTAACAGATTTATTGGGTTATAATAATTTATTTGAATAATAATTGTTTGAAAGTATAAATTAATAATTCGCTGACAGATTAATAATGTTACTATCTAAGTCTAAACCAAGAAAAAAAATTGTATTTTTTTTTTGTTAGTTTGTTTTGTCTACTCTTGCAAACTGAATTAGAACTACTTCATCTGAACCTAAAGTTTCTTTTACCAATTTAACAAATTGGTTTAATTCAAATGACAATGCATTTATATGGTAAGCATGACCTGATTATTCACCTAGGATTGGCTTCAGAAGGAACTTCTCAACGGTCAGTAGCATAGACAATAAAAACTCCAATATATATATTTTTTTTAATTCACAACACTTTTCCATTTGCTAAATAGAAGCTGAGTGGTCAGCGACTACTACACCAACTTACCTCCAGGGTGTCATATGAGATTTAATAGTGGTACATTATGACCACATGCACTTTAAGCCTCGCAACAAATGGTCAAGAAAAGTATTCCCTTGGCGGTCCTGAAGTTTTAATAAAGCTCGATTCTTACCATGGACAAACATGTGTCCATGAATATGTCTGCTTGCTGTGTCTCTGGGTGATAATACCTCGATAAGTATGTAGTTACATTTAAAAACATATGGATGTTTATAATTGATAGTATATCAGTCTAATACGTCCTGAACATGTTTCGTGTAGAAGCAAATTTGTCAATTTCCTGTTGAATTTCCTTGTTTGGAACTTGACAGAGAAGGAGTGCCAGCGGAATCAGTTACTAGATAGTTGATCTTACAATGGATTAAGGCAAGGTTTTTTTTTTTTTTTTTTATTGCTACCGCCCAAATTGACTCCATGCTGCCTGATGTTAAGCAGTCATTGAAGTCCCCTAGTGATGGCCATCATCCCAGCAGCCAGCGTAGCATTGTGGCATGACGGCCTTGTGAGAAGCTTTCACGCCCCGCTTAAAGGACCCAGGATCATAAGAGAAGGGAAACACGTGGGCTGGTAGCAAGTTCCACATCTTAACGTCATGCCTGACTGAATTAGTTAGTATATCAGTTATCTGCTTAGTTTGAGATCAGATGGATCTGTGTAAAGAATGGCCCAGAATATTAATTCAGCTCCAAATAATTTGTTGCGGGGCAGGAAGATAAGGGTGTCCCGATATTTCCGTTTTTAGCCTAGGCGCATATGACTAAGCTAAACTGATATGAATATTAATTCCTCTTCTTTGTTAGTTTACAAATTTGCTCAACTCCCGATGTAGCAAAAAATGAGGAACATTAAATATTGAGTTGTTATTGGAAGATGACAAATTCAAAAAGAACTATTTATTTGTTAACTTTGCGTGAGTATGACACTTCTCGTAATGAGAACAAATCGTCGTTTGGCTATGAATGCTCAGCCAGGAATAAAATAGAACGTATTATTGATAGTTCAAAAGTACATTAATTTATTTGTACTGTTTTTATTATAAAAATATTTTACAAATAACAAAGATAACAAATAACAAAGTTAATAAGCAACTCAATATCTAATCCCTTTTCAAAATTAGAATGTAAAATAAAAATATCCCAATGGATTCAATCACTTTCCTACGAGGAGACAGAAAACTTACTAGTTATCATTAAATAATCTTCTTTTTTAATCATATAGCTACATTGGCACACACACACACACACGCGCGCACACAAATACACACACACACACACCACTCTACTCTATTTAATTATCATTACCTTCTAAAAAAATGTGCAGCACTTTAACGGATAAGACTAGTTTAAAACTAAGACATGTCCTTGGGGATTTTGGCGCTGTATGCTGTAATACAGGCTTCTTGCCTAGCTCAGTCTAAGATATCTTTGTCAAACACATGTATTAACTTAGCTATGAGTCAATAAATTATTATTATTATTTTGGCATATCCTATTATGATTTATCATAGTAGTGTTAAAAAATCCAAAATTCAAAACCATTTATTCAGTTTAGGCCCTCGGAAGGCACTTATGAAGTTCAAATTTAAAGTTTCAGTAAAGCTCCAACCAAAAATACAAAAAGTTAATAGTAATTATGTGATATCGTCACAAAAATCAAAGTCGACATAATGGTTGATTTAACGCTTGTCTCATCTTAATTGCGTTTCGCTCATAAATCTTATAATTATTTGGTGTTGTCACATATCAGGTTCGTATTGCGTGAACTGATAGGTAATCAGCCTGACAATTGGTCATGAAAATTCATCACGCGATCAAAGTATCTATAAGAAAAACAAACATTATAATACGTAAGTAAATAAAAGCCTCATGTAATACAGCGTAACTCTCCCTGACATGCGCTGTTATGCGTCTTCTAATCGTTATGAACTTGAGTTCAAACAATGCTTAGAAAAAAATATTGGCAACTTTAAAATTTTTCTTTCTCTAAAAACCATATACGGAATAAAAAGGTTGAAGATCGGTCCAAGGAGTGATGAGCTGAATGTATATAGGTTAACATTAATTATCATTTCTTATTAAATTGAAGTATTTCAGATATTTCATCAACCATATACGGACTAAAAAGATTTCAAAACCAGTCCAGCAGATGATGAGCTGAATGAACATAAATTATTATTATTAATCAATTCTTAATATATTTAAGTACTCAATGTATTCCATTAATTCTAATTCAATAAACAATTAGTTTACAAAATTAAATTTTATTAATATGTTCAATACACAGTTTTTAATTTCAAGTAATTTAATGAAATTAAACGTAAGTAACGTATATCAATTACAGATTATAAAAAAATACAGAAACAAAAATGTTTGTGTAAGAATATATACTTCACGCTTTATGAATTAAAAATAAAAACGAAATACAATTTGCTGATTTAATCATGAAAATAGTTCATCGAATCAATCATAGCCAGGTTGTTTTAATTTATTCTTATTTTAAAACGCTTTAAAAGCAAGATTCTTCAATTTAGAGACAATATTTTTTATTCAAAAAAAGAAACCTTATATCCAAAAAAAATAAAAACAGACCTCATTATAAGTATCAACGCAGACCCCACTTGCATGTGCATTGAAGCGTGTTCATATATAACTCTACCACATGATGCATTTCTGCATTTGCCTGACAATACGTTGACGCAGTTGACGATCCGCGGCTAATTATAAAAAAGTAATTAAAAAGTGAAGCACCAAGTGCTAGTGAAGTGAAAGAACGATTTTAAACGATTATCAAAATGAAGGGCGCGTTTTTATTACCGATTTTGCTGTTCGGAATCGTGAAGTCTAGTGATATCGATAATGAGGTAAGTGACTGACACTACTACTAGTTATCAAAGAAAAAAAAGCTTGAACATTAACGTTGTGCATTTTTACCGTCTTACGAATTTTCGATCAGGTCACGTGTCTGACGCGAGTTTAACATTTTATATCCTTGAAAGAAAAGTGATCAACACCGCTATAGAAGGTTTCGCTTATAAAACCTTTTGTAGATGTAAATTTTTTTTTCAAACTCACACAGATATTAATTTTAAAATTATAACCGGTAAAAGTACCGGTTGGAATCACTATTCACTATTTCACTATTCATGATAGATATAGAACTAACCTTATGTAGGTAAGTCGTAGGTATAACTTTTTTTTAAATTTGACTCCTTAATATTCACTTAGAGTATTTTAAAAATAGCATCAGTTAGGTGACACGTGGTGTTTTCTATGATTTCTCAATGGTTAGTATTTGTTTCGACATAACAAGGGGATACCGTAACAGAGCAAGGTCTCATGTAGCATTTAGTGTAGTATCTCAGAGTAATCAAGTGCTATTTCGCAAGATATGGGTAAACAACCTGTGAAAAAGATCATAATTAATTATACTTTCAATGAATATTTTTTTATGATTTTAGAGTGGACCAAAAAAGTAAATCAACTGTAATTTTGATCAAAATAATAGCTTTGACTTAAAGTAAAGATTTTTTTTACAGTAAGTAATAATAATACTAAACTAATCTTTAAAGTGAAAGCTAAGCTGCTAAAATAACGATGAGCAATATAAAAAGTCAAGGCATTTTCCATTAACAATGAGAACTACCAAATAACTATGTATACAACAACATGATAAGCATTATTATTTAATTAAAATTGTTTTGCTTTTAAAATTTCAACCTTATTACAATGGTTTAAGAATCATACTACAGATTAGGTTATATAATAAGGGTATTGACTGATGATACCCAAAGTAGTCCATATCGACCCCCAGGGGTTGACTACGACTGGAAAGTGATCGATGTCAGCGAAATAAAATTGGGGTTCAAATTCGAGATCCTAATTATATATATATGTATATACAAGAATTGCTCGATAAAAGGTATTAGATAGATACATTCCATGAATATAATTATCCACATGCACATAGAGTATCTAAATATCCCCAGGATATTCTTCACACATGAGCTGATCCTAAATTAAGCAGAGTGTACTGCTTGTACTATGGCTACCAGGTAACTGATATACTACATATACTACTTTTTAAATACATACTTATATATATATTTACATCCAGACACACAACAAACATACATGTTCATCCAAAGAAATGTTTGTCCTGGGTGCGAATCGAACCCACGACTTACGGTTTGCTCTGGGTCTCTAACCACCAAGCCAACGATATATACGAGTAAATATATATATACCATCTATGTACTTATATATTACTTTCCAAAAAACACATACATCTATTGAACAATCCGAATAAATGTTAAAATCTAGTTGGATTTACATTAAACTGGGTACATAGATTGTTGATACCTAGATTAACACAAAACATCCTTCGGGAACGCGAGTAATACTGTGGAAGACAGCTAGTAAGTTACAAAACTACATTTGAATTTAAGTTATCAATATAATGATATAACGGAAACAAGGTTCCTTTGACGCATGATCACCTCAAAACTACTGAACATATCGGGATGGGACTGCCATTCCATGCTGATTTTTTCGTAGATGGTTATTGGCTATATATGATTAAGATAAACGCGGATGAACCCGCGGGGGTTAGTTAGGTATATTTCTAGTTATGGTTTATAGGTCTAACGAAGTATGGATAATAAAATAGTGTACGTACTATACATAAATCTGCAAAAAAATAATATTAGTTAAGCAAAGGGTATTCTCAGAATCGAAAAATATGGCAAATGCTCTCCAAAACAATATTTGGTTTTATTGAAACCAAAACATATAAGTAACCTCACATAAGTTAAGGAGTCCTAAAATTATTAATGAAATGTAATAATTCAGAGTAAATTTGATGCCTAGAAAAATAGAACGGTGGTTAGTAGCATTTTGGATGTAAGAAACTTTAGCTACATAAAAAAAAAATTGCAAAAGTCAAACATTTTTCTCACTGTTCATTTTTTAAGTTTCCACAATCTTGTAACTTTTGAAACACACGTTATTTCTTACACACTTAACCTATGATACTGACAGGGCCACATAAATAGGTTTATTTTTTCATATTTACTCAAAATTCTACCTAAAATTCATCATATTAGAGTTTAACAAGTCGAAACGAAGGCATTTATAAATTTCCCAGACGGAATCCATAGCTCATCGCTGGACAGAAAGCTGATTTCTTTCCTCGCGTGCCCGAACACATAAAATCATATAACGATGAGTGAGTTTTCTTTGTCGTTTCACATTAGCGGTATAACGGTACACTCTGCTGTGATACGGATTTGCGTTTAGCGAGCATTGTTTTATAATAATAGTAAAATAAATACCCTGGGACATTCTTTACACACGGCCATCTGATCTCAAACTAAGAGCTTGTACCATGGAAACCAGATAACTGATTTACTACTTTTTATTTTTCTATAATAAATACATACTTTTATAGATATTTACACCCAGCTGTTGTGACATGTTCATGCAAAGCTTTATCCTGCGTGGGAATCTAACCCGCGACCTATGACTTGGCAGTCAGGGTCGCAAACCACCAAGCCTGTCAAATTCATGTCGAAAAAGTTTTATAATCTAGCAATTGCAGCCCTGACTTCACCCAAGTTGGTTGATAAAGTGTTTTTAGAAACCTTCTGGAAGAAATTCTGCTAATTATAGTAAAACAGTTACAGGGCAGTAGAATCGACAAACAAAAACACTCTCAAAAATGATTATTTATATTTTATTATGATTAGTTATTACTCATTGCGTTTTTTTTAAGTAGTCAGACAAATACGCTGACGGTCCACCTGTTGTTAAGTTATCAGCGCCGCCTATAGACTTTTGCAACACCAGGGAATTACTTTGTCGACCCTCAGACGTGAAGTTGTTAAGTCTCATGTCCCTGTAATTTCACTACTTCTTTCTTACTTTGCTTACCAAAACTCAGTAATACAACTGCACGACTGCTTCACGGAGGAAATGGGTATTGTGCTAGTACTTCCCTGAATGATCTCTGCACTAAGAGCTCTACTTCTGAAACATAAATTTTTTGTTATAGAAGGGTAAATAAACTTTTATCTTCATATGTTACCATATACCTGTAGATTGAATTTATGAATATCATACATAAAAAAAAACTATAGCCTACTTAATATTATAAATGTAAGTTCGTTTGTCACGCTTTCACGCAAAAACTACTTAACCGATCATCATGAAACTTTGTACACATATTCTTGGAGAAGTAACATAGTAAACTTTTTGTGCCGGGAAAACGTTACATCCCTCGGGAACACGGGTGAAACCGCGGGGGACAGCTAGTATAACATAATTGTAAAAGTGTAACTCCACTTGTTAGCCAACTACTCAACCATTCTTTCTAACGGTGTGTCCATACTCCGTTTAATAACGGTATAGATTGCATCTTAGCTTTAATTAATAAGCATTTGTAGCGATAATTACGCTTACGGTTAACAGATATGTATTATGTATTATTGCAATAACTGAAGAACTGAAGTTCTGAATTCAGATTTATTACTCGATTTCAGATAATACTTTTTTCGTTTTTGAAGTGAAAACTCGCGTTCAGGACACGTGATCTGAAAATTTGTAAAACGGTAAAAATGCACAACGTTAATGTTCAAGTTTTCACTTCTGCCGGCACCCCTGGAGTGCAACCCATTGTTTTTTTTTTAGTATGTTGGCTTTTTTTAACCACGTTCTCATGATGGTAAATGATGATGTAGCTGAAGATGGTAAGCACCCGAAGTCTAGAAGGAAACTGGCCGTCAAAAGCAGCTGTTACAGATTCTTGACGATATATTTTCAACATGGATTTCCATTGTTCTTTAGATTTACATGATGTTTCCATTACCGATAGCTCAAATTCATTGCAGGTTTCGAGCTTTTGATCCTCGTCGCGGTATTAACGTCGCTGCCAACTGAGCTATTCACGCCATAAACTGTAATAAATAAAGGTGGATGATCCCGCAACTTGAGTACATAAATAGGGATTCACATAATTAAGAAAAAGAAATACCCTGAAATTATATTAATACGATTACACACCCTTCAAATAAACCGGTCTTCCCATCATAAAAGGAAATACACAAAACAATAGAATAAACTTACATGCATATTTTAAAACGTTAATAATTTCCTTATTAAATACAATCAATATATGAAATACTAGCGGTCCCCCGCGGTTTCACCCCCTATTTTCGATAAAATGTATAGCCTATAACCATCAACAAATAATTCTGCGTCGAATGGTAGCAGTCCCATTGATATGTTAAGTAGTTTTGAGGTGATCGTGCGTCAAAGGAACTCTATTTTTCTCATATACATATATTATATTTATTTTTATATTAATTATTCAAACTTAAATTATTAAGGTACACCATGTACATCAATTAGAAAGATTAGCTAAATTAAAAATTAATTTAAACTAGCAATTAAATAAATATACTAGCTGTCCCTCGGGTTCACCCTCAGTTTGAGGTAATAATTTATTCTTTATAGAAAAATAAACACAATTGTAAATTGTTAGCGTGTCTCGGAATTAAAAGCATTTTGTACATTGTTTTAATATACAAAGATTTATTTCCTCTCAAACAAATGCCATTTTATCTCAACAATGATGGTTCGAGACGAGAGGAATGAACTTAATAAAATAAAATCAACTAATAAAATTTCTTATTAACAATAACGACTTGAAATTTTCTTGACAAGGTCAGGAATCTCATTTGAGAGTCATTTCCGACATTGTCTGAGGTTATTGCGTTTAAGGTTTGTTGAGCCTTGGAAAAGCTTTTAGTGAGCCGAGTAATTTCATTAGTCAGCCTCGTATAGAAAGTGGGGATTTTAAGCGAATATAAACTATTCAATTTTGGTGTTTATGACGATCGGTTAAGATGAGTTTTATTATCACGGTTAGAACATGAATTGTGGTTATAGTTCAGTTTACGATTAATTAATTTAAGATTATATTCGGGTATTAATTAAAATTTTACGCGTTCATTTATTTTTTACATCTACTTTGTAGTGGCGACTATAGTTGGTATCTTAAATGAAAACGCTAATAAAAAATATCCTTTTTGCTTTATAGTTAAACTAGGTTCCTCACGGTTTTGCCCGCGTTCCCGTGTTTGTGTTGTTCCAGTGAATTTTCTTTATATATCCCAAGTTTCATCCAAATCCACTTGGTAGTTTTTGCTTGAAAGAGACAAACATCCATACATACAAACGTTCACATTTATAATATTAGTAGGATTCGGATCAAACTGGCACTGAAAACCAGTGCTTTGTCGATATTGTTTTTCGGCACAGCAAAACGCTGTGTTTCCGGCCTCGTTTGTAATTGATGTAGCGTACAATTTCCAAACATATCTTTATTTTTTCTTTTTCGTGTACCTATAGTTTCTTATGTCCTTTATTATGTTTCAATATTGTTTTTGTCATAAATGTTTTTTTAAATTATAATAATTCTAGTTTTATGTACAGTGCTGTCTTCATGTATATGATAATGTTAATCTTCTTTGTGTACGTCCCTTTCTTATAAATAAACTCTAATTCTATTTTATTCTATTGACCATTGTATGAACCTTATTCATTGAAAAATTAAGTTTATTTTGCTCTGACATTCATAAACGTCAAAAGCCTTTGTACAGTCACGAGCATTTGTAACTTTAGGCAGTTCAGAAATAATATAACACGCTTCCCAGCACTGTTACTTACAGCAACAGAGCTGCTGTAATAGTTGAGCATGAACTCAGATATAATTGCAGAACTATACGTAGTTTTACTGTATTGTTATCTAATCACTAAATATGCGACGGTGACCACTTACCATCAGATAAACTATAGGCTCCTAAGGGGAAAGCGAGCTCCATCTTCGGCCTCAGCTTCACTAACCATCAAGTGAGATTGGATACAATCCGAATCCCGTCAAAAAAAGCCTTAAGATGTTAAAAAAAAACAACTAAAAAACACCCATTTATGGTCGAAAATAAATTACAATTTTATTAAAAAAATAAAATAAAAAGTTATCTTTATCCAACATAAGGCTTCAACACTGAGACCAACATTCCACCGACGGTATTTTAAACAACGTGACATGTGGTCACTAGTCTTTGTTACAAAACCAACAGGGTAACTTTCCAACAAGAAACCTCGATTATACTTTGATCCGGGAACCTTCTGAGTTTCTAAAGCCGTTTATATTGCCAGGCAATTTTAATTCCTCGTAATTACCAAATAGGGTTCACCTGCTCTACCTCGTTACAGGTGCAACAAACTAAACTTATTATAATATGACCCAATTATTCAACTCCTATGATGCTTAATGGGTGTTCAAATTTCAAAACTACGTTTCCTCTGACCTAATAATTAAAGTTTCGCTCTATTTGAAACCGCTTTTGCTTGGAGTTGGAGACTTAAGTCAGAGGTTAATAGCGTTTAGGGCTTTGTTGTGTTAATTTATAACTAGCTATGCACACGACTCGTGACTTAAAATTAAGGTAACTTTTCAAGAGCTGATTTTGATGATATAAAGCCTATAAAATATAGTTACCTATGAAAACACAATTTGAACTCGTCTAGTAATTTCGGCGATTAGCGTGTTCAAACAGACAGACTGACAATGTTTTTTTGGTTATTTTTTTGGTAAATATTCTCAATTTAAAATAATGGGAACTGTAATGATCTTACTTTACTATAAACTTTTAAGAGAAAAAACAGAAAAAGAAGAAGGTAGATCAAAATCAAATCGCTAGAAAAGGTTAATTAATTAAATAAATTAATTAAAAATTAATTAGATTAATGAATTATACTTGTTTTAACCCTGAAGATCGAACCTCCGAGATGGAGCAGCACCTTGGATCTAACCACCAAGCCAACAGTCTGAACTTTTCGTTTAATCTGGTTAGTCGAATGAGTAATTAAAATAACAGTTTTTTATCCGGCTCAACGGACCATAATGAAAACGTTCTTTATGGTCCTTTGAGCCTTGTCTTGTCACTAGGAACGACCTTTCCTGAAGAATTTTAGTGCGGAAATAATGCCAGTGTCCTAAAAATCTGGAGTCACTGACATCATTAAAAATAATAGATTCAGCCATTTGTTGAAAATTTGCCAAGAAAAAGTTGTATGCGAATAGAATATTAATTTAAATTTTGTTAGGTTAATTAAAGACAAAAATAAAATATTGTAAAACTAGTGACCCGCCCAGGCTTCACCTGAGCCACATATAAATCGATCGATTATGTAATATATACACAGATAGATATGGACAGTAATGTTTTCTTTCTTAAATTTGTTTTAGAAATAACGCATAAGATTCGCTCTCACAAATGATATTTATCCACTAATACTTAAGACTAACCATACATTTGTACTACAGCACGTGGAGCTAAATAAATAATAATAGATAATAACCTATCTATATATACAAAAATAAATGTTTGTCTATATGTCCTTTATAGAATCGTAAACTATGCAACGGATTTTAATTAATTTAGTTCATTATATTGACGATAAAAAATGTATGGAAATAGCTACTCTCTGCACAGTGCACCTCTAATTTTCTTGTTTCAGTTGTATGTAATTATTGTCATTTTCTATTTTGTAGTGTTGTTGTTTCTTTTTTTTTTCTTTTGTTTTTGAATTTTACCTTTATTAAGTAGGTATTTTGTAATTGTTAAATATAAAAATATGTAAAATTGATATTATAAAATAGCCAAAAAGTCAGAATAGATAAAAAATATTCAATAAAAATAAAAAAGAATGTAACCTTGCTGAGTTTCTTGCCGGTTCTTCTCAGTTGAAGGCTGACTTCCGAACCGGTAGTAGCTTCAGTAATTTTAAATTTGACCTTCATAAAGAGCCTTCCGAGGGCCTAAACTGAATAAATGGTTTTCAATTTTGAATTTTTGAATGCAAATTTAACCAATAGATAGAGTGATTTAAGAGGAAGGTTTATAACCAGGGTTGAAAGTGAGCAAAGCCGCAGGGCGCAGCTAGTTTTATATAAATATAAACACTTATTTTTGTTTGAAGAAAATGTTTATATATTTGTATCCTGTTTTTTTTTTTTTTTATTTATCCAAAATTTGTTAAACATTAAACACTGTGCCTTCTTATATTATTTATCCGATAACAATGAAACTTTAGCGAGTTGTTCTAAGTACGACTGCGAAGGTCTCTTTAAAAAAAAGAAAAAAATGTCTAGCGACACATGTCGAGAACACCCAGTTATTGAAAAAAAATTCTTCATTGAACAATATCTCAATTACAAACTACGGAACTAAGTTGACCTACATAGCAATTACAGTTAATTATCGAAAGTCTTCTCTCAAGTGAATACTAGAAAGTGGCTCTCGTGGCTTGTCACTCAATACGCACGTATCAATTATACGTGGAAAGTGGAAAACTGACACACTTTGCCATGGCGTTTCCCAGGGGGTTGACATTACGTTAAGTGATAGTCGGCTTATTGTTTAGGTTGGATTAAAGGCGACTTTAGCTTAGCTGTGGTTGTAGGTCAAATCCCACTACGTGGAAGGGTATCTAATATTATTAGAAAATCATAGCATGGTGGTGCCAATAGCCAGCTATTTTTTAAACTACATGAGCCGACAAAAAAGCAGCTCCACCTGATGGTAAGTGGTCACCGCCCCCTATAGATATTTGCAACACTATGGGCATCGCCAATGCGACCCTGAGACGTGAAGTTGTTAAGTCTCATGTGCCTGTAATTACACTGGCTAACACTTGAGTGTCAGTTTCCTTTTAGAACCTTCAGCCTGTTCGCTCTCCGTGATGACATTGTATTCATTTACTATAATAACTAATAAAACACAATAAAATTAGGTTTCTCAGGAAAGAAATAAAAAAAAAGTTGCAATTTTCATGTAAATATAGAAAGTCCATTAAAGAAAAGAGATTACGTCGATACGATAAATTTTTGTTACTATAATCAACTTAAAATTGCATTAGAAGGGGTCATATTCGGTATAGCCCGATTAAAGTTAAAACAATTAACTCACTCCACTGACCTAATTTCTCCATCTCCATTTTGCCATAAGCCGTCTAAAGAATTATGAATTTACGCCACGCCCTTTTCGAGTAGAAGCCTCACAGTGGAATCTACGATCAAACTATTCAAGGTGTGAGAAATTGCTCTAGAAACTCACTATATATTCTGAAATATTTAATTGCATATAAAGTGTTTTTAGGAGGATTATAGACGGAAACTACAAATGCAAAAACGCATTTTAAAACCAATTGTAAAATGTAGTGTTTTCAAAATCATCATTTATATCCTATTAATATTATAAATGCGAATGTTTGTATGTATGGATGTTTGTTACTCTTTCACGCAAAAGCTATAAAACGGATTATTATTACTATATTATTAGATATATAAAATATTAGATAATATTATTAGATATTTGTATGAAACTTGGCACATATATAGAAAACGCCCTGGAATAATACATGGTATACTTTTTGTGCTGGGGAAATGTTACATCCCTCGGGAACGTGGGGAAACCGCGGGGGATAGCTAGTTCAAAATAAAGGAACAAAAAAAAATTACGACTTACGTTATTCCCGTTGTATGTTTGTGTACAAAAGATTAAAATTTTAATGATAATTAATGATCTAATTTTGAGCATTTACGTCCTTGTGAGTTACTGAGTCTATGTTTTATAGTTTTCAGTGTAATAGAATACTAAGTTAAAACTAAACTATGACTTGAATTTAAAAATTAACGCATCACTCTTAAAATTTAGTTCTGTACCAGACAGGATCTAAACTTTTAGCATTTATTTATTTTATGTTTTCAGTGTAAAAGACGTAAAATTAGACTTTTACTTGAATTTGAAAATTACGTGCCACCCAATTTTTTTTTTAAGTTTGAAAACTTTAATATTAATTTGCAATCTGTACAATTATTTTATCAAATCTATAGTCATTTAATATTATCAATATAAAATCGCAAGTTAGAAAGCGGTTCACAAATCCGAATGTTTTCAAACCACACCACATATTCATTCTAAAAATGAAAAAAACGGAGTCTTCTATACAAAATAAATAATAAAAAGATCAAAGTAAATAGAACATCACATCCAGAATCTTTTTTGTTGATGTGAGTATGTTTCTTTCCGAACAAAAAACAACATTTGGAAAGAAATCTTCGTATTGTACGGACATCTGTTTACTTATTTTATTTTCTTTTATCAATAAGAATTTATTATATATATCAGATATAAAATGAATAGAAAGATTATTCTGGTGGTATTGACGTATATTTTTAGCATTAGGGATTTTTTTTTATTGTCATTCAAATCACCTTTCATCTGGCGATAATGTAGCTTACAAGGATTAAATCCCGCTTCCGCAGATAAGCCCGAGAGGTTTCTGTGGGAGCTATTTAATCATAAATTGTATTTTTGTATTAGTAATAATAATAATGTTTATTTTCTTTTACAAAGGTTCTTAATACAAAATTTTTATTTTTAGTGTTGAATAAAAGACTTAAAAAAAATTTTGGAATGTCAGACGACAGACTAAAGAAAATTACAATTATTATTATAGTGTTTGGTATTATTATAGTGTTGAATAAATGATTAAGAAAAAAATGTTGGAATATCAGACGACAGACTAAAGAAAATTACAATTCTCAATAAAATACTACACCTTATACACATTTTCAACATGGTTGAGATCAGAATGAATTAATATTGTTCGAAACGAAGCCCATTGTTATCATCTCAATATAACTGGATGCGACGTCTCAAGGATTGTTCTGCATCCAGCATCACAAGATTATTGATTCCAATTAGAACTATTCTAAAACTTGTTAAGGAAGATAGGGAAAGAGTAACAAAGTAAGAAAACATCCATACAGAGGCGGCCTTAGGGGGTGGCGAACGGGGCAATCGCCCGGGGCCTCGCTCTTGCATGGGCCTCGAGCAACCCAAGCAAATATGAAAAATATGGATTTGTAATATTTATTTATTTGTATAACTTTAGCATTTCTTGTCAAGCATGACAAATACCTAAACCAAATAACCAGACTTATTTTCGCATTACATACTTTTCACGAAGGGCCTCGCAATGGGTAAGGCCGCCGCTGCATCCATATGAAACAAAGCTTCTGACACAACTAAATATATTTATTTATTTGAACAAATCATATCAAGTAATTCATAATCAGTCAATAAAATACTTTATACTAACCGTATTAAGACATCAATTTACTTACATGAAAATATACAAAGATCTGTTTAATTGGATTAACTACTTTTCTTTCATTTGCCGCATGTTGTACTTTTACCTTATGTACCTTACTAGATCTTATTACCAATTTGATCCTTATTAGCAAACTTATTTGATTATAAAGTGATTTTTTTCCAAATCAACGGTTTAATTCTCGGCAAGGAAAAATGGTTTTGTAAATTAGTTTTCTGCATTAGTGTTCTACAAAATCTCCCATGAGTGTGCTTTAGAATTTAACCATCGACGCTCACGTGACAAAAGATAATAACGCGTACCATCACGTACTTCTATAACAATATTTTTATAGGCTTTTTTGTCGACCCTACGTCTACTTGGAGTACGAAACTTTCAGCTTAAAGGACCTTCCGCTTTTACTTTACTCGTTTTTTCTAACAAAGTGAAAGTTAATAATAGTTATAGTTATTAATATACCTTTGCAGTACCTTTAAAATGTTTAGTGCTCTTTAAAATGAAATCTTTTGCGTTGAAAAGTATGCTTGGATTGAACGTGATTTTTAGTAAGGATATTAAAGTAAGAAACGTCATTTTAATGCAAGGATTAATCAATATAGATTATATATTAGGTTTGGTGGTAATGCAATTATCTGAACTAATATTAATTAAAGAGAAATGCGGATTTTGTAATCCTAAGGTATGTTATTCCAGATAGATATAGGCTATATTATGATCACCGATACATTAAATTTCTTGGGAACGCGGGTCAAACCACAGGATGGGAGCTAGTTTAGTTAATAAAACTAGGATATAATAACGATCAAAACTTTGCTTAGTTATTCATAAAATATTATTTATTATTTGTATCTTTTGGATCCCTTTTCCTCTCTAATATGTATTTGATTTGAAAAATCATCTCTTGGTATGTATGAAGTAACATTTCATTACACTAAAACCGATAGGTTTTATAATGAGATGGAAATGATTTCATACAAGTATAGGTAATGGTTCATTAAATATCTCCCTAAGAGTTTCCTGAAACGCGTTAAACTTTACGTGTTTTTAAGTTTCCCCCGAGCAGCTGTAACGAACTTCGAACATCATTTTGAGAAAGGATTACAATAAATAAACTTTTGATATTATTCAACAGAATTATATCATCTCTTATAATTTTGCTCAGTGACACCACACGCATACTTTTGGAGAATGCTTTACTGAAACTTTAGGAATCGACAAGAATTAAAGAGTAGAAGAAGGGAGTGGTAGATGGTCCACCACGAGGGTCTTTAGACTTTATGATTTCCAGGGGAATTGTATTTTTTAATTTATTTATTATTGAGAATATAAGATAAATACATGAGGATAATAAAACAATATTGTTCACAAAAAACCACAGAGGTTTATAATAGGAATGACTTATTCAATATTCAGTTCTTATGTTACTAAATTACTTATTTCTTTGAGGTAAACTTAACTTGCAAACCTATAAGCTAATACGGGCCTTGTGTGCTTACCACCGTTCCTCGAAGCATCATATAATCTTGCTTAAGAATCCTTAGCGTTCCTCAAATGACGATGATAAGTTAAACTTAACATGCAAACCTATAAGCTAATACGGGCCTTGTGTGCTAACCACCGTTCCTCGAAGCATCATATAATCTTGCTTAAGAATCCTTAGCGTTCCTCAAATGACGATGATAAGTTAAACTTAACTTGCAAACCTATAAGCTAATACGGGCCTTGTGTGCTAACCACCGTTCCTCGAAACATCATATAATCTTGCTTAAGAATCCTTAGCGTTCCTCAAATGACGATGATAAGTGTATAAAGTTAGCATAGTAATATTATAAACTAGCTGTCCCCCGCAGTCTTACCCGCATTCTCGAGGAATGTGACTTTTTCCAGGGATAAGAGGTTACCTATATGTTATTCCGGGATATTTTCTATCTATGGCCCAATTTGCATCTAAATCCATTTGGTAGTTTTTGCGTGAGAGAGTAACAAATACACACAAACTTTCGCATTTATAATATAAGTAGGATTACTAGGATGTGAAAGTTTGTGAGGATGTATATGCATACATCCTTTACTTTATTTTACCGTTACTTTTTCACGCAAAAACTAATGAACGGATGTAGATGATATTTGGCATATACATATATTGTTTATAACCTGGATTAACACATTTGATTAGAACACTTTCTGTCCTAAGAAAATTAAATATCATTCGGGAACGCGGGTTGAACGATGGGTGATCCCAAATATAACAATAATGACTAGTTTTAAGTGAAACGGAAGTTTTATATTTATGCGATTTTAAGATTGAATATCATTGTATTAAAATATATTTTCGTTATTCTTTCCAGATTGCACCAACAGAAGACTACGTGAAACGGGGCTTGACGAGCAAGTGCATGGCTCGAGAGACATCCTCCTGTATCGCCATCGAGCTGGTAGGGTACGTGGACCGAATGCTGAGGACCGCCTCCGTGCAGCTCAGTGATGACGTCATGATTGTTGATGAAAGGTAAAGTGTCATAAAGTAAAAACTTTAGTTCATTGCTATGCTATGATCCCATAGGTTGCAGGAGAGCAACGCCTACCAAGTCACCCAAAAATAAATGTGTTTCTAAAGCCTTGGCTAAATATATGGCGTTTAATTGATTTTCATGTATTGGGCACCTAGATAAAAAGTTATGAAACAGAAACCATCGCCATCGAATACTCGTATTTTATTATACAGAAATCATGGGTAGATAGGGGTGACAGCATTAAAAAGATTTCCATTTTAAACTCATGAAATAGGTCTTCCACTTTAAAAACCCTCACGGCTATTAAAGATATCTACGTCATCAGGAAATGGAATGTTGTTTTATCGATTTTAGGAAGCAAGGTATGCAATCAGAGGCATTCTTATGTTACGCTTCTTCTCAATACGTTAAAAAACTAACGTACTAAATATGGTACATCCAGCACTAGTCAAATACATCCGCAAACATTTCACTAATTATATTAATTACTGTATAAATTAGGAACCCAAATATTAGCCTAGAATATATCATCATTGAGGTTTATTTAAAGTTATGTCTCACATGCTTTATAATTAGTAAGTAATAAATATTAAATAATTAATATCAGCTAATAACAATGGAATTGTTTATAGGTATGTTTGAAAATTACGTCAGTGAAATTTAGTGTTCGGCCTAGATTTGACGAATCACAAAATATATTTCAGTACGTAATCAGTGAATAGGCCAGTACGTTAGTTCGATTCTCACGGACAAACGGTCGTGTGCATGGACAATGGACATATGTATGTATGTGTGTACATTGTATATGTATGTAGTGTATTAGTTACGCGTATGTGGTTTCTATTGTATAAGCTCTAATTAATTTGGAATCAGATGGTCGCGTAAATCACATATTATATTTATATTATTATGTGTGTATGTATGTTTAAATGTACTTTATTTATGTTCATATGCACAAATAATTTAATAAGGAGAGAACTGCATTTTTGTTAGTAACTCAAAAATGAATGGTCCTTTTAAGAACTCTCGCTCTTTAGATTGCTACTTTATCCAGAAGTAAGATAGGCTGCTTATCCCGGGAAACATTGGATTTTCGAGAACGCAGGTGAATCCGCGGATGAAAGCTAACTTTGATGTCTCTATCTGTGTTGTTTAGCAACGATGAGGAGAACTGTTGATAGGATTGTAATATTCTATTGGCGGCAGATTTAATAATAATAATAATAATAATAATAATAATAATAATAATAAATTTATTCACATAAATAATCATACACAATTTAAATTCAGTCTCTGACTTCTGCGCTAGGCATACATACCTGTGTTACAGAAGCCAGTGCCCTTTCTTATTAAAACATACTCAATCTAAAATTTATGTAAATAAAAGTAAACTTATTCTATATACAAATGATTATGTGTATAGTGGGGTGTGTTTGTACGTGTATGTGGAGTAGACGTGTGAGTGAATATATATGTGTAGTGTGTGTATGTGCTCTGTATGTATGTGTAGTGAGTGTTTACGTGTTTAAAGTGTAGCTGTGTGTTATTTACGTATACCTACAAGTTCTTTCAGAAAAAGAAATCCATCAGCATTTTTTCAATATCTTCATAGTCAAAAGGTTTAAGCCAAGAAATGATTGCTCTTTTTAATTTAATATTACCGTACTTTTTTAGTTTTCGTTCTCTGCTTAATAATGCATTGTAGAGATGTGGAACAATGACATTAAACTGCTTTTGCGCAAATCTTGTTTTAACTTGTGGTACGGGACATCTGTCGATTCTTTTAGATACCTCAGGTAAGTACGGGACTGTAATTTTATGGTAACGTCGTATACATTCATATATGTAAAGTTTTCTTACACTAAGAACATTAGCTTCGCTATAGACAGCGGTAGTAGGGTGCCTATAAGGTAAGCATAGTAGCACTTTGAGAATAGAACGCTGCACCCGTTCGATAGAAAGAAGGTGGGATTTAGCTGCAGAGCCCTAAGCACAAATACAATACCCTACAATACACTCACAAAGCGCTTTATAGGTCAGTATAAGAAGTTTATGGTCAGAGATAGTTCTTAGCGTTTTGAAAATGTATATGAGTTTCCTCATCCTTGAAGACAATGATGTTATATGACTGTTCCAGCTAAGTTTATCATCTATTTGAACACCTAAATATCTTATAGAGTTAACGCGGGACAAAGTCGAACAGCTACAAAGCGCAGGGCTGTGACTGCGGTTACAGGGATAAGTATGTATCTTTAGAGAAATATTTGTTTTAGGTTCACCTGCAGATGTTTTACTAAAGCACATAAATTTTGTTTTGCTAACATTGAGGGATAGAAGGTTATTCTCTAGCCATTGTGTCACAGCAGCGAGACAGTCCTCGGCCAGTATAAGAACCCTTTCCCAAGTTTTTTCGTGAAGCAGTAAGACAGTGTCATCAGCAAACATTATTAAATCTAGGCCGGGCAGGGCATAACAACAAAGATCATTAATGTAGATGAGGAAAAGAATGGGTCCAAGAGTACTACCCTGTGGTACACCGTAGGTGCACCATGCATCATCACTTACATGCCCATTCACCCGTACATGCTGTGAACGTCCCATCAAATAATCTGCAAACCAGTTGTGGGCAAGCCCCCTTACTCCGACATTATCCAGCTTTGTTAATAAGATGGGTATTGACACCGTGTCAAAAGCTTTCTGAAGATCCAGAAAGACACCTATACACTTATCACCACTATCAAGGTAAGATACAATTTGGTTAGTTAGTGCCATAACTGCATCCTCTGTCGACTTGCCATCCCTAAAACCATATTGATTTTTACTCAGGATATTGTTTTTCTTAAGATACTTAATTAATCTCTCCTTTACAAGTTTTTCCAGGATTTTAGATAACGTAGAGAGAAGGGAGATGGGTCTATAGTTTGTTGGATTATAGATATCTCCTGATTTAAAAACTGGACATACGACAGCTTTTTTTAAAGTGGCTGGAAAAACTCCAGTTTCGAAACTTAAATTACATATGAATGTAATGGGTTCAGCCAGTGCTATGACATTTTTCTTAAGTAGTACTGCCGTAATTCTATCCCATCCAGGTGAAATTTGGTCCTATTCATTACAATAACTAATTATCCATTTTAATTTCCATGAGTGTATAAATGTGATTAATTTATTATAATTAGTGTGAAAACATTAATGAAATGTGTTCATTTTTAGCTAGAGATTAAATAAGATATGCTGACCATCATCGAATTCTTTATTTTATAAGATTATTTTAATTAATTGAATACCATAACCGTTTTATTAATAAAATCGAATTATTCAACTTTTTGCAGAGGTACTATTTGGTATCTCCAAAAAATAACTTAGTTCGGCTCACGTTAACAATTTACGGACAGCTTAGTATTAAGTAAAAAAAAGAATGCAGTAGATAAACGTCCCTAATCCATTAAAATTAATCTCATATTTTATCCCTTACCAATCTAACAGAACCCTCTTAAAATTCCAGCAACGGCGCAGCAGCAGAAACTCCAGTGCACCCAGAGTCACTAGCACGAGCTGGCGTCTCTCTCGAAGACCAGGCCCAACAGCTCATCATGGACAAGTTATGGAGCTTTGGCACCACAAGGTCTTTGCGGTACAGGATCCTGGACAACGCTGATGTCGTAATTTCTGGCAAGCAGGAGATGGACGGGAGCTTTGGCGTTGGTAAGTTACAGCTTAAGAATTCTCAAAGTGTTGAAAATAGGGGTGTAGTCAGGCTATGGTCTATGAAATAAATGCAAAAGATTTCTGGGTTAGCGTGCTACGTTCTTGGGCTTGTCAAAACTCCTTCTGGGGTCAGCAGACGACCAAACAAGTCCATTATACATAAAAAAAATATAGTACATAATATTTTGGCTATAAATGGTAGTGGCGTAAAATACACCCTAACTCATCCCTAAAGTGTTGTAATAAGCGACTAAATAAGAGTGGTCAATCCCTATGAGGGTGTAAATGTATTCCCGAAGGCGGCAGCATTTTTTTTAGCAGCCGTAACAATACTGCCAATTGATCTCCGAAGTAAATCAGACAGACAGTTTACCAATTAGCATGAAAGCCACCAATAGGCATTAGCAATTCCTGTTATTGCTATTTGGTTGCCAAACACAAAGGCTTGAAGGCAATTGGTTCGCAAGTGATATTGCTGTATCACACCAGCAGGTGTTTGGCGACTGATTTTCAACTTGAGGTAGTAGCTAACCAAGTGGGAAATTGCAATGTACCCTTCCACCATGCTGAGGTTTCTTGTTAATGTTTCCTCATGCTCATTTAAGGCTCCAAACATATGACCTTCATCACGATATTTGACGTAAATACTAGATATAAATCATAACGCTTGTGAACGGTGCTGCTTGTGGGGGCTGGTCAGCTTTAGTTTGTTTGTATTTAAAAAAAAATGATATTCATATTATTATTGTTTAGTAATTCTTCACTTCCGCGATAACACACAGGTTTTGTCAGTGAGACTAAATAAATATTTTGTAATAAATCTAAGATCGTTTTTAAAAAGAGTAATTGCTGAGTTTATTGCCGGCTCTTCTCAGTAAAAAACAACCTTCCGAACCGATATTCGTTAGTAATCGAAAATCCATGGATTGATGAACCTTCTGACAGTAATTTTAATACACGTAATGTCAAAATTCTACTTCAATCTTGCGATTTTAGATCGGGATCGTATATTAATTGCCCGTTAGAGAATATTATCCAAAGTTCTATATCGATTACTAGCTTTCCCCAGCGGTTTCACCCGCGTTCCCGAGGGATGTTACATTTTCCCGGGATAAAAAGTACTAAAACACTGTATATTAGGCACTTCTAATAGCATCAGCTATCTGCCAGTGAAGGTTCTCTCAAAATCAGTTCAGCTGTTTCGGAGATTAGCTGGACAGATAAAGACAAAAATATTGTTATATACCTAATTATAGATACACTGATATTAAGTGAGAAATAATAAAATTAAATACTAAATATGTACAAAATATTTATTATCATTAAACAATTAAAGAGAATTTTGTCATTTCTGAACAAATTCATTTTAGAAATGTTTTCCAGTACTTAATACAGGTGTGCCTAATTAGTTTGGAGTTGTGTCATTAATTATTTCAGCCTATTAGGGTATCAAATTAGTTGTAGTAAGTAACGAGATACATTTTATTCGGCCATTGTCCAATTTCCGGTAAATTTTGTGGATTTTGAGCTGGTATTACTTGTTAGATATTACCAGTTAAGTATGTTCTTACTAATTGGGGACTTTTTTATATAATTATTCATTAGTTTGTGGTCCCAATATCGCCAATAAGGGACAAGGTGCTCGATTCTGTGGCGAAAATGACACTAACTCGCGGATATTTCGTCGCGGCCTCTATGCTGTCTCTTTCGCTTACTACGCGAGAGGTAAGATCTCCGAGGCCTCCGTGAAGCGGCTCGCCGACGAAATTTGTATTAGCCGAATAAGGACCTGACCGTTAAAACCAAAGAGTTAATACTCGTGTGTTTTGTATTGCATTATAGAGTGTTTGTATTGTAAGTTTAAACAAATTTAAAACAATCTGCAACAGAACTTAAACCTCATCTTATTTGCACGAATAGTTGAACCTCCTTATATACATACATAAAAATAAAAATGATATTTAGTATTTTGCCATTGAAAGAGATTAATATTCCCACGCTTCGAACTACTGGGAAGCTTAAAAAGTGTTTTTTCTTCTTTTTTTAAAATTCTAATATTGTTTTTTCGCTTTTCAAAACGATATAAAACCTCTTCTAATATTATTGGCATTTCAAATATTACTTGCTTGTATATTTGGGCCATTACCCATGGCAACATTTCATGTCACCATTGATGTATATTAATATAGACACGTAATTATCTAACATCACAACTTTCAAAACAGCGCAAATACTAGCTAGATTACACGCGTGAGGAAAGGAACATAAAATAAATGCCACCTAACGGTGTACCTGTTGTTAGAAAGAGATGAATATACTTCGTTAGTTACATTAAGATTGAGCGCGACTAAGTGGAATTAGGTTTATTACCAACATTTTATATTGCCAATTCTGGATGCAAATTCTGGCGCGGACAACGCATCTTTAGTTTCTATGTATACCATTGTATTAAACCATGTCAATAGGTAGTATTTTGATTTTCAATAAAGACGTATGTTATTTTTATATAATATATTTGTAGAGGCTTATTAGTAGGTATAATATCAAATAAAATCTTATTACTAAATATAATAAACCCGTGGGATGAGAATGACTTGAAAGCCATTAATAGCAAGTTTTGAAGTCACGTAATAGGTCTTTATAACTCATACCTTTTAATTAGTTAGAAATTTAAAATTATAAGTTTATCGATTTCCCATATTATATCCATTGAAGTTACTTCTAAAGTTACTTGTTCCATATTTCGGATAGCAAAAGTTAACAAGCCCTTCCTTGGTGATTGTTCTCGATTTTATAATAAAATACAGCTTCGGTAACTGAGATGTCTGATCTTAAAATCATCTTTCAAGAAATATTGTGGTCTAAACAAATTTAGCCAAAACGATCGACACGAAAAAATAAAAAAAAAATTATTTATGACCGGATTGCGATTTGACCTCAATGTCACCGGATGGTTAATGAAGATGAGGTTGAAGATGGATGGCATTCCCGATAGTAGCCTATTCACTCTTTTCTTAAAGAGTCCCAAGTTGTAAATTACAGGGAAAACATTAGTACCCGAAAAATTCAAAAAATACGTGATACATGTTTTCAAATATGGCTGGCTACCTTCAAAAGGCTGCACCCATGTTTGATATAATACCACTTCAAACATAACCTTTGCCTACCCAAATTTACGTTACGTTTTACAACCATTCCCTAATTCCAGCCCCCTTATTCAGCTAATACAAACTTCGTCGGCGAGCCGTTTCATGGAGGCCTCGGAAAGCTTACCTCTCACGTGATTAGTAGTATTAGCGTAGTAAGCGACAAAGACAGAGGATGGAGGTCGCGACGAAACATTCTCGAGTGTAAATTTCCTTACAGAATCGAGGCCCTGGTTATACAGCAAAATGGTCGGATAATCCGTCTTATTTCCGCCGTATACAGCTTTAATGTTGCAGTTAAGATAGCCAGCTGCCAGACCCTTCACAAGGTTGGGAACTCATCAACAGAGAAAATGAGGGATCGAGATATCTTTTACTAAAGTGGAATCGCTCAAAGGGTTCTAATTTAGAGTGCTTGGAATAATTACGCTTAATAGATTTTCTTTTCACTAGCCTTCATTGCGTGTTCTTCAACGTTAGAGGAAATTAATGGTTTTTCCTGTAATAATAAATCGAGGCTTTTGTAATATCTTTTAGCTAAATTTCATCCATATTACGATGTGATTGAGTTATAATTTGTGTGGCCTTTATTAGAATATCTTTGCGTATTTTATGTAAAGTACCCTTTGGTATTTTTTCATTATGACGTCGTTATGAAGAGCCTAGTGACTTGCCCTGGCTTCGCACGAATAGCAATCGTCCATAGGAGATTCGGTGTTTGACTTTTGGCGGATGGATGAGTGGTCTATCTTGTAGAATGTCAGATAACAAACTAAATATATACAATACCTTCGCAAGGACAGCTTTCTTTTTGACCCAATTTGTAAACATAAAAATGGTTATTGTATAGATAGACATTTGTTATCGGGAATGGTTTTTAGAACATTTAAGAAGTATTAAACTATTTTTAATTTTTTCAACTTCTATACCAAAAATCTAATCGGTACCTTCCCAAAGGATGATGCGAAAGTATGGTGTTGATAAATTATTGTATTAATATTGATATCTGAAATCCCACATTAAACTGAAAATACAGAAACACAGCTCGGTGGGGAACTCGTAGTAATGGTAATGCTGAAAAAGAGGCTTTGGGCCAGCGGGTCCGCAAAAACAAGCCTTCCGACCTAAGCACCCAAAATACCATCTTGATACAATATGGCGTTAATGGCGTAAGATCGGTCGGTTGCTAATAAACTAAAATAATGGGAAATACTACTGTCTTTATTATTGAATCAGTTAAAGTTTGAAATTAACTAGGTTCTATTCGCGGTTTTACTTGCGTTCTCAAAACAATAAGTAGGCTTATACAATTTTCCGCTCTATCAGCCCTTTTCGCAAACTATTTCGTTTTATTGGTGCATGAAGACGTTAAGGAAGGACAGACAAAAATTCTCACTTTCGGATTTGTTTTGTAGTAAGATTTTATAGAACATCAAAATCTCCGAGCATTTTCGTGCTCAAGTTTATGTTCTATTCCAATTCAGTATATTGTAGTGTCTTTGTTTTACTTTTCTTTTAAACCATCGCATTTGTCAGTGCCGGTAGACTGGCGATGAATGAAGATACTTCAGTAAAACGTCGTCGTAAAATTCAGTTTTGCGCATCGTCCATCCATTATTACACGTACCCAGCTTTCTACTTGTATCCCAGTTTAGTTTTATGTCTGTATTTTTCAAATACTCACTTGCAAATTAACTTTAGTTTGTTCCATACGAAATATAAGTTTCTAAATGGTATAGACAAAGCCTTTATTGCTTCTGAAATATGGTTTATTTTTAATCCAGTGGTTAAATTGTATAATTTTATAGTTGGGCTTCATTATAAATCATCTGTGTTATTTACTCAAATCAAATTTACTTGAACTCCAGGGGTATCGCCTATGCATTGTCGATCTTATCTTTCTAACCAGAATACAGAAATACAATTGCACTACTGCTTCTCGGTGGAGATTCGGTTGTTGCATTCATTGTTGCAAATTTGTTGCAAGTATAGCGATATATAATTTGAGTTCTCGGGCTTCCCTCAGAGAAAAGTTTTAATAAATTGATATCCTGATAGTTGCATCGCAGTATATTTATGCAAACATAATATTTGTACATACAAATATTAGGCTATATGTCAAAAAGAGTGGATATGCACTCCATCAATATTAGAAAAAAGGATTTACTTGTCACTTCTGCATATAGATTGCAAAAAGTGCAAGGCTCATTTTTACGACTAAGACTATCTATACCTAATAAAGTCTCAGCTGAAATTTTAAATATGCTTTTACAAAAATTTAAGGAAAGAATTAAGACTGTTTTAAGTAGTTAGAACAAAATGCTTTCTACAACACAAATTATTATTTTAATGACGACAATGCTTGGGTGTAGCGCTCGCTCCAGCAGCTTACTTACAAGAGCTTACTTAGGAAATTAAATAATAATTAAAACTTGAACGATTTGTTATAGTTTGCGTGTACCGTCCCCCTCTTGGTGACTTTAGTTTGTTTGAATTAGTTGTGGAAGATGCTCTTAAGAAAGCTCAAACCTGTAATAAGACCACAATAGTATGTGGTGATTTTAATGTAAATTTGTTAGTAGATTCGCCTACAACAGTTAGATTAATTAATTTGTTTAAATCATTTAATCTCAATAATTTATTCTGTGAACCAACTAGAATCACGGCAACATCTGCCACTTGCCTCGATAATGTGTTCTGCAGCTGTGATGTACTTGAAAAATCTGTAATCAGTGAGTTGACTTCAGATCATTGTGGTCAAAAGGTAGTTTTATTAGATGACAATTACATTAGCCGTCGTAATATAACATGTAGGCCTATTACCTCAAGTCGCATGGCCCGTTTCAAAAACGCTGTAAGTAGAAATATTGTTTCCATTGATATGTCACATGAAGAACCAGATAGTCTTTATAATGAACTATTCGATCTTATAAGAAAAGAATATGATAATAATTTTAAGCCAAGAACCTTTAGTGAAAATAAACATTTTATTAAGTTTAACGATTGGGCAACCGTTGGGATTTATAAAAGTAGAGCTATGTTGTATGAGCTGTATGGTATGAAAAAATATAATCAAAATCAAAATTTCATACTATATATAAAAAATTACTCTAAACTTTTTAAAAAAGTTTGTGCTTCTGCTAAATCTATTTACTTAAGAAATAAAATAAATCAATCAACCAATAAAGTAAAAACTACTTGGAACATTATTAACTCTGAAAGTGGAAAGTCTAAACACCATAATAAACGCATTGAATTAAACATTAATAATAAAGTTATAAGTGACGATAGTGAAATAGCACATGCATTTAATAACTTCTTTAGTGATATACCTATAGCTACAACGAGCTCCTTAAAATCCTCACCAACAGACGCGGAATTAATCTTGAAAAGCAATGTATCTGTATGTGATGAGTGTTTTAAATTTAAGCATATAACACCTCACGACATACTTAAAGCTTTTAAAAGTTTAAAAGTTAAACGCACTGGCGATTTATGGGATATGTCTGTTACGGTCTTACAGGGGATTGTAGATACTATCGCTCCCCATTTAGCTCTGATTTTCAATAGATGCGTTGATTCAGGTAAATTTCCGGATTTGATGAAATATAGTAAAGTTATACCGCTATTCAAAACTGGAGATCCTAGTGACCCCTCTAATTATCGGCCCGTCTCCATTTTGCCAGCCCTTAGTAAAGTATTTGAAAAGATTATTTTATCCCAATTGCTTACTCACTTTAATTTAAACAAACTTTTACATAGTCAGCAGTATGGTTTTACGAAAGGTCGTTCTACGGTTGACGCTGGCGTGGCGCTTTTAAGAAATATTTTTACAGCTTGGGAGAAGTCACAAAATGTCATTGGTGTTTTCTGTGACTTATCTAAGGCTTTTGATTGTGTCGATCATGACACACTAATCCGTAAGTTACGTCATTATGGGGTAAAGGGTATGGCACTTGACATGATGAAATCGTACCTTGGGAAGAGAATTCAAAGTGTTGATGTAAATAGGGTCAAATCGTCTGGTTCTTCCGTGCATATGGGTGTACCGCAGGGCTCAATCCTAGGTCCATTTTTATTTTTAATTTACATTAATGACCTTCCATTTTATGTTAAAAATACCTGTGGAATTGTACTGTTTGCTGATGACACCTCACTGATTTTTAGTGTTGATAGACTGAAATCAAACTATGACGATGTAAACGTTGCATTGGCCCAGGTATTAAATTGGTTTACAGTAAATAATCTAGTTTTGAATGCAAAGAAGACTAAATGTATTAAATTTGCGTTACCCAATGTGAGAAAAGTAGGCTGTAATTTAATGATAAATAATGAAGCTCTCAATCTAGTTGAATCTACAGTATTTTTAGGAATTACTTTAGACTCAAAACTTCAGTGGGGTACCCAAATATCATCCCTTGCGGGAAAACTCAGTTCGGCAGCTTACGCAGTGAGAAAAATTAGACAACTAACAGATGTAGATACAGCACGATTAGTATATTTTAGTTATTTTCATAGTGTTATGTCCTATGGCATTTTGCTCTGGGGCAAAGCTGCTGATATAGAAACTATATTTATTTTGCAAAAGCGGGCGGTGCGAGCTATGTATAATTGGGGTTCTCGAACTTCCCTTAGAGATAAGTTTGCAGAAATAGGAATACTTACAGTTGCATCACAGTACATTTATGCAAACATATTATTTGTCCATCGAAACATTAGTCATTTTGCTAAAAAATGTGATATGCACTCAATAAATACTAGAAATAAGCACAAACTCGTGACCTCTGCTTATCGACTGCAAAAAGTACAAGGTTCATTTCTGGGACTAGGTGCGCGCTTCTATAACAAAATCCCTGCATCGACTTTAGATTTGTCCTTGCAAAAATTTAAGGATCATATTAAAGCTGTATTGGTAAAAAAGGCTTATTACAACATAAATGAATATTTAAATGATAATAGTGCCTGGTTGTAAATGTATTGTTGTATGGTATGATTTATTTTTTTATTTGAATGCAATTTAAATTTATCTATAACTTTGAACATGTTATGGTCACAGTGATAACACTTTGTGTGTATTCTAAAATTCATAATTTTTTTTTTTTGATGTGCTTCAAACTTAAGTTAGTCATGCTCGCTTTAATGCCTTTGCTTGTGGCGGCGTCGTGTGGCGGGTCGCTCACTTCCCTACAATATGGCGAGGAGGGCGATGGCTGCCACATGCGTCATACTTGTGAACAGGTGCTGCTTGTGGGGGCTGGTCGGCTTTAGTTTGTTTGTATTTTTTTTTTCATTACATATTTATAATATTATATTATTGTTAAATAATTCTGCAATATTGCCATAACACACAGGTATTGTCAATGAGACTAAATAATATTTTATGTAATAAATCTAAGTTTGTTTTTTTTTTTAAAAGAGTAATTGCTGAGTTTATTGCCGGCTCTTCTCAGTAAAAAACAACCTTCCGAACCGGTATTAGAGTCAGACTATTCATAAGTGCTTGTAAAGGCCTATTTGAATAAAAAAAAAAAATATATTAAAATAAAATATTAAAATACTTAAATTTTTTGATGTGCTAAGTAATTTTACTCAAACCAACCCCCGATTAGCCAACCGTGTGACTGTTGTGTAACTGGACTGAACTGGTGTGAACTTATTTTTTCTCTTTTCAGGAGTATCAATGAAAGAACCAAAACTGGTTGAAAGTGGAAGAGCCCGCAACAAGAACATCGGTCCATTCTTGGCAGCAGCGGCTATGAAGTTTGGTCTCCTCGGGGCTTTAACTTTCAAAGGCCTCACCCTCATGGTCGGAAAGGCCCTTTTGATCTCGAAGATAGCTCTGCTCCTGGCCACTATTATTGGATTGAAGAAGCTTTTCTCTCCTCAGGTGACCGATTGAATTGCATGATAGCATGAATAAAGGATTTGGAACGTCTTGTCATTTTTATTTTATTGCACGGTGTCTAGCATGGAGGTTGACACCTAAATATGAAATGCATTTTTTTTAAATACTGTATGCACTTGGATAATTTTCTTAAGTCTTATTTTTTTTTGTTTCATAAATATATTATATATTTTTTTGTTAAAGTATGAAACTCCAAATGTCTTGCAAATTTCTCGCTTGCATGATTGCACTTTGTAATGCACATTTTTTTTTTTTTAGCACCAGGTAACAAAAAATCAAAATAATATAAACAGAAGGAGATGCATGATACTACCTAACTTTTAGCGACAATATTAAAGTATTTTGGAATAAATATTATTCAGTCGATACAAGGTTTGTCGTAACAAAAAAAAAATGGATTAAAAGGTTCTAGAGATAGTTCCACTTTTCCCACATTATAAAGGTACCAAAATATAATATCAATCTAGAATCAATATTTTCTATTTTTAGAGACATTGTTTCAATAAAAATGGAGCTTACCTAATCAATTAAAGAGCATGAAATAAAAAATTATAATCATTGATTTTTTTATAATTTTTAATCAACATTGCCTAGAATATCTTATATACTATACCTGACGTTATTTTTACAGTACCTACATGTTGCTAAAAATAATCGCTTCGTTAAAATAGAAATATTTCTATTAGTTTTCCTTATTCCTAAAACAATTATACAGACAGGCCGATTATCAAAAGACACAAGTACTCATAGTGTAGTATGATTTCCCAAAAGTGAATTTATTTCATGCATGAAACAATCATTTGCCACTGACCCGGATATAACCCGGGTCACATATGTTATTACTACGTGATGTTTTAGCCTAAAATGTAAAAAACGTGAAAGAAATACGCACAAACAAGAAATGAAATTGTAATCTTACGGTGTTTCGAAGTGACATTTGAAAAAGTTAGTCTAAAGGTATCTGTTACTAATCGTAACTATACGAATGGAAAGGCGCTGGAATAACTTGAAGCTACAGTTTATGTTATATCGTTTTACAATAATGTGAAAACTAGCGAACTTCACTAGTGCCACTGACTGTCAGTACTTTTAGAATATAGAAGACAAAATAAAATCTGAAAAGGTGATGCAAATAAGTTCGGTTCGTAACAGTATCCCTATCGCTATATCAATAAATAAAAAATTGCGAGAACTTTTGAAAATTGAAAAGATTTCTATTTCAGGCCTTATAATCCGTACTAATATTATAAATGTGAATGAAAGTTTGTTTGTTTCACGTGAAAACCACTTAACCGATCATCATGAAACTTTGTACACATATTCTTGGAGGTATTAGAAGTAACATAGAATACTTTTGTTTCAGAAAAATGTTACATCCCTTAGGAACACGGGTAAAACCGCGGGGAACACCTGGTTTCTAATATTCTGTTAACTTAGAACTTCCTATAGGTACTAGCTTTCTCCCGCGGTTTCACCTGCTTTATTTTAAATTTGTTGGGATAAAAAGTGTTCTATATGTCGGGATAGGGAGGCCGATCATAGATAGTATCATCACTGTCAGAGAAAAATGAAAGTCGTAGGTAGGTTAACTTGATTAGGTACTTTAATACAATCACACTAAACACAACGAAACGTGAGACAGTTCCTAGACTAGTTGCCCGCGTGGCGGCCAGCAGAGAAGTGCATGCTCGAAATTGTCGAATGTCTTTGTTATCTCGGCTCGCGCGAACACAAGTCCAGACTCTGTCAAAGCGTTGACGTCATAGCGCTTTCGCCTCGTTGTCAAATCAACTCCCGTACTAATGACTCTTCCGACATATATATTATTCCAAGGCATACTCTATCTGTGTGCCAACTTCCATTTGAATGAGTTGGATAGTATTTGCGCGAAAAAGTAACAAATATAACATTCAAACATTCACATTTATAATATTAGTAGAATGATGTGTTTTATATTTTCATGTGTTATTTACATTTTGGGTAAACAACTTTATTTTGTGTCCATATTTTCATATAATAAAACCTCCTGAGCACCATGTTTATCATAATTATATTACACTACTAACATATTTTTTGTTACCGCAATAACACTTTCAGTGGCTGTGAAGCACTCACTTACATACCAAACAACTCATAAAAGCCTTACCTGACTATTTATGACACTAAACACGTGCCAAATTTGAAGTATTTCATACTAGCTGTCCCCCGCTGTTTCACCCGCGTTCCCGAGGGATGCAACATTTTTCCGGCAAAAAAAAAATATCCTATGTTTTATACTAGCACCAACTTTTGCATTTATAATATTATAGTTGTCCCCCACGTTTTTCCGGGAAAAAAGGTAGCCAACATATTATTTCAATATATGATCTATCTATGTGCCAAGTTTCATCCAAATCCGTTAGGTAGTTTTTGCGTGAAAGAGGAACAAACATCCATACATCTTCACATACAAACTTTCGCGTTTATAATATTAGTAGGATTTGGAACTAATGGAATACAAACATAAAATCTGTAATAAAACAAAAAAGATAATTCGAATTTGGAATATTTTATTTTTCACAACTGGCCATGATCGTAATTTTTAAAGGACCATTTGGATAACACTTCAAACTCATTTTTATGTTGTCTTTGGTGCTGAGTCTTAAGGTTTATACTAAAGTTAATCAAATATATTTGCATCTCTTTTCATTTGAATAAGATGGAAAGAGATTGAAGGCTGTTAATTTTGTTCACTGTAAATTCGCTTATTACAATAGTGTTATTATGGTGACGTGTGATGGTGCGAATTGCAAACGCAAAAATTTTAAGTACAAATCTTACTCTTATTAACTTTCTGGAAATAAAGTTAGATAGTTAAGTTTATGATAGTCAACAGATTTAGGTCAATTTTTGAAGTTAAAACTTCTTTAGCGGCGTTGAGCACTTTTCTTGGGATGGGTATAAAATGGTAAAATCGCGTCAGGACACGTGACCTGATCGAAAATTCGTAAGACGGTAAAAATGCACAACGTTAATGTTCAAGTTTTCACTTCTGCCGACACTCCCGGAGTGCAACCCGTTGTTGTTTTTATTAACGGTATTTTTTATTGCTCTTAAACAAACATACTTTCAAACGCGTGACTCGATCTAAATATAAATAATAGCTCTTTGCATTCGTTTGAAATTATTACGCAGCTGGCATTTTCATAATGAAAAATCGTAAACAAGTCTGGAAATAGGTATGGAAAAATATCACAATATGAAGCTGGAGCCCACGCTCGCTCCGCACCGGTTTTCTTCATTAAATCTTTTAACACTCGACTACGTTACGACAAATTATGTAATATTCACGTTTAATATTATATTCAACTGCAGGTTTATGAATAAATATTCGTATAGTAGAGCTTTTAGTGCAGAGTTCGTCCGGGGAAGTAGTACCACCTTACCCATTTCTGCCGTGAAGCAGTAGTGCTCTTACTGTGTTTCGGTTAGAAAGGTAAGGGGGCCGGCGAAATTACAGGCACACGAGATTTAACATCTTCACGTCTCAGGGCCAACAACGCATTGGCTATGCCCCTGGTGTTGCAAATGTCCATAGGCGATGTGACCACTTACTGTCAGGAGGACCGTTTGCCTATTTGTCTTATTTAAAATCTTTAGATTGCTCAATTTTACTCTACTATTAAGTTGAATTGCTAGTTATAGTTAGCAACATAAATAGCTTAACAGACCTATACAATAATTCGACATTATGGAATATTCAAAAAAACATGAATAATGTTCCGGTGGCAATATCCATCACATGTCACGTTTGGTCTTAAAATTTCTTCCATGCAATTTCAGACTCATCACAAAGCACTCTCCCCAGCTCTGGGGGAATAATAGACGTGAATATAATGTTACACACACGTTAAAATTAGCAGCACTTTAGTAAATATAGCTGACCCGAGAGACGTTATCCTGTCTTAACAATGAATATTGAATTCAAATCTTTCGATTGAATCGACTGTGCAATAATGCCTCTGCCATGCCGATTTTCTATTTTAAACGATATATGCAGCGCGCATTCTGTCAATCGCGCCAACTGTCAAACGACTGACAATAATGTCAAACAGGTTTAATTAAAAATGTTTATAATGTCAAAATCTTTCCTCTTTATAATATTAGTATAGATAAAGCTCAGATGCTCAGACTATTTGACTATTCATAGCTTTGATAACTAAAAGCATGATAAATTATAATTAACGACAATGATAACTTAATTAATAATTATGATTTATTACAGTCTATACTGGTTTGGGCTTCATTTTGGCGACCCAAATAAATAAATGATAAATATTATGTTAGATAATTAAAATAATTTAGATTAACTCCACTAAATGAAAAGCCTTTTGATACTCTTGGGTACTCTCGAACCTTTCCGAGATGTAAATTAAACACTGTATCTTGATAGAGAATAATTGAGTATGGTTTTGCTATAGCTTTAATGAAATAATTACAATAGAGTATTTTTATTCATATTAATAGGCGGTTAAGATAATTAACTAAAATTAAGTTTAGGCTTAATCTTTGTTCTTTGGGTAGTTATTTTAGTAATTAGCCAACTTCATTGTCTTTACGTAGTAGGTCTTTTTATAAGTATATTTATTTTATCAACTATTATATTTTTTTACTTTCTACTCTATAATCACTACATAGTATAAAACAAAGTCGCTTTCACTGTCCCTATATCCCTATGTATCTTTACTACGCAACGGATTTAAATGCGGTTTTTTAAATAGAGTGATTAAAGGGGATGGTTTTTATGTATAATACATGTGACATCTCACGGGAACGCGGGTAAAACCGCGGGGGACAGCTAGTAAATATATAAAATAATCACTACTAGTATAATAAATGTAAATGTATGTTTGTTTGTTACGCTTTTACACAAAGACTAGTAATTAGATCATCATGAAACTTTTTACACATATTTTTAGAGGTATTGGAAGTAACATAGGATTTCTGTGCCGGGAAAATGTTACATCCCTCGGGAACGCGGGTGAAACCGCGGGGGACAGCTAGTAAATTATAAATAAGAAGGTTTGTATGTATGGATGTGTGTTACTCTTTCACGCAAATACTACTGAACGGATTTAGATGCAACTTGGCACAAAGATAGTACATAATCTGGAATAACATATAAGTTACTTTTTATCACGGGATAACGTGAAATCCCTAATATCCGTAGTATATTATATTGTTGTAATAATATTGGTAAGTTGGAGGCCCCGACATGTCTCGGTTTAGAAGGCGCATGACACACATTTGTGTCCAGGAACATGTCAGTTTGTTCTCTGTCTAGGTGATTTTTTTTTTATAAATATGAATGAAAAGAAAGTTGTATATCAGTTATCTGGTTTCCATAGTACACGCTCTCCATAGTTTGGGGTCTGATAACCGAGTGTAAAAAAATGTACCGGTATATTTTATTTTTTTTAAACTGTGAGATACCATTCACGTAACTTGAATCGTGGGATAGAATATATAGATACTTTAAGAAAAAATATGGACACAATAATTAATTTTATAAAGCGTGAAAATTTGGCGATTCTATTTTCCATCACACTTTAGCAAATGTATGTAAATAAAAAATTACACTCCAACATTTAATAGTAATGAATTATTGACGACAAAAACTGGTTGTGTTTGATTTACTACGCTTGTCTCGCATGTATGTGACATAATTCAATTCATAGATAAATTATATTGTAATTGTATGAAATACTGTTAATATGTTACCATTTAAAATAACTTCAAAAATGTAACTGCTGTGCATGTTTTTGTTTTAAAATATATTACTGGCACTACATACTGACATCCTATTAATACAACGTGTTACAAAATACCCCGTAAAATATAATTGATTATCAAAGCCAACAACCCTAGTAAGCTGTCATGTCAGGGTACCAGATTATTTAACAGAAAGGCCTACGTACCAATTTTACCAAATAATTGTTTACTTTAATAGTTTTTCTATTTTTCATTCGTAAAATCAGTTTTATTTTATTATTTTGGGGTGTTTTACAGCGTTACTTCAGTTCTTAAATATTGTGAATGGACTCGTTATAAGGCCCCATTTAACCTCCTTTCGGCTTTGCGGGTAGTTTTGTAACAGCCTGTTTATAAATAAATTTATGTTCTTTTGTTTTTCGCATTCGCTAATTTCTGAATTAGTGCTAGTTACTATTTTATATTATGTAACACGCAAGTCAACTTGAAGACCAAGCGAGTGAAAAAGCGGGCAAACAGTTCTTCTAATATCTTCTCCTTTACTTTTATCAAACTGTAAAAATATCTTGCCTGAACATACATTGAAAATATTTCCCAAAAACTGCTGTAGATATAGGGCATGTAACAGAATACTAATCTCCGAAAGTACTTGACGAATTTTGATAGGGTTTTTACAAAAAACTGGAACTAGCTTGGAGCAACATACTAAGTATTTCATCAAAATCTGCTCACAAAATAAAAATATGCCCTAATTTTGAGTTGTCACGCGTACAAAGTCACTGGCACAGCTAGTTATTAATAAAACCATACATTTTCAGAAAATTCATAGTGCATTTAATAGTTTTGTACGTTTTAATATTACACGCTAGTTGAACGAGCACCAGCTGATGCATTTTGAAAGCAAAACCAATTATGTGTGACTAGACTTTATGAATTTGTACCTTATTTAAAAGAGAGCAAAGTTTATTTTCTAAAGTCCATTTAAAGAGACGATAGGACTCTTTTCTGCAGTGGAACTTCTGTGGTAAATATTACAATGTTTAATATAAAGATTTAAAGTGCGAATGCTTTTCAGGCTATCATCAAAAAGGACTAACTCATACCGGTGAATAAGACTTGATGGAGATGTGGCAATACTTACCTCAACTAATCATATTAAACTTTGAGACCTATTATACAGTGTTACGTGCTATATTTGCTTGCAATAAATGATCAGTCAATTCGTAATTTGATGCTTACATATTTGTTCAATTAATTAAACAACAGTTAATGATTAATGAAAATAATTAGTTAGATGGTATAAAAGGTCTCTATATTTAAAGTTGACAGTAAATTGAAAAAAAAAGCCGCTGTAAGCAATTTTTTTTTCTGTCAGCTTTAATTGTTTCCAAAATTAATTATAAGTTAACGCACATAAATTAAAATGTAAATAACACTATTTATTAATCGTTTATAACTCATACTACTGTTTTTAATATACGGCAAACTGATTTCGCATTTATACAAAAAAACTAAGCATTTGTCTTATATTAAATTATAAATATAAATAATAATTTATTTAATATTGTTATATTAATTGTACTAACAATTATTTATTTTATGGATTAAATGAATTGATTGCTAATTTGATTGTTTATTAAAATCCTAACATAACTAATTATAATAATATTAAGACCACCATCACTTATTGTGATTTTACTCTTCCAGTCACACTTTTACATTCATAATGATACCAATGTTTTAGTAATAACTTTATGAGCGATGTGCGGAGAAATGTAGTACTCAGTCGTTGTCAAAGAAGATGTGTATTATCGTGTAAGAGCAACCAACAACCGAAATAATGCTGTTTTTAATTTGAAACATCTGGAAAAGGTGGTAAGTGACATTAACCACTACGACTGATAGTGTTAACATTTCCCTGGGGCTCGATTCTGTAAGGAAAATGATACTAACTCGCGGATGTTTCATCGCGGCCTCCGTGCTCTGTCTCTTTCGCTAACTACGCTAATACTACTAATCACGAGAGATATGTCGCGAACTACGTCGCGAAATGTACCATAAATTGTAAATAACTAAAACGTCAAACCTTGTTAGTATTAAAGACTGGCAACCCAAAAAGCCCTGTCACCGTCATTGACACATTTTTCCCGCGACTGCTACCCACATAAATAAAAAATCAATTATAAAGTGTGAACAAAGAAAATAACTAACTATTCAGGCAGAGATTCAGAGATGTAAGTGTAGCAACCGGGAGGCCTAGGTGAGTGCTTTAGATATAGTTGATTGTAATACCAATTACCTAGTTGACATTCGAGCGTGCGGTTCAGAAACATTGTACTTACGGTTGTTGTTACTTGCTATAGTGGGATGTGCCTGCTTGCCTCGGATGGTTATTGGTAGGGACGTGATCGTTGGATGATGCTCAGAGACTCAGCTATTCGTATTGCTAGGACTTAGACATACATTGGTATGGAGAAGGAGATGATCGTTGGATTATGCTCCGATGCTTAGACATACGTTGGTATGGAGAAGGAGATGATCGTTGGATCATGCTCGAGGCTCAGACATACGTTGGTATGGAGAAGGAGATGATCGTTGGATCATGCTCGAGGCTCAGACATACGTTGGTATGGAGAAGGAGATGATCGTTGGATCACGCTCGAGGCTCAGACATACGTTGGTATGGAGAAGGAGATGATCGTTGGATCATGCTCGAGGCTCAGACATACGTTGGTATGGAGAAGGAGATGATCGTTGGATCATGCTCGAGGCTCAGACATACGTTGGTATGGAGAAGGAGATGATCGTTGGATCATGCTCGAGGCTCAGACATACGTTGGTATGGAGAAAGAGATGATCGTTGGATCATGCTCGATGCTGAGACATACGTTGGTATGGAGAAGGAGATGATCGTTGGATCATGCTCGATACTTAGCCAGTCATATTACTCAGGTAAACTGAGATGGACATGAGTGGAAAGGGGTCGCTATAAGGGGTGGCGGAGGCGACTTAAAAATAGTCCATAAACTATTGACTCAGGCTATTGTTCAGAAGAAGAATAGTAGAGAAGTATAGTAGAATGAAGAGTATAAACCCTCAACACAGTTTGCTCTCAGACAATCACCACTCAGATCAGCTACATGCATATTATTTATCAGTTGAGATATGATGCATCAATTCCTGTATAAAATAAGGAATTGATGTCTACTGCATCTGCGTTGTTAGATATATAGATTCTTTGGAAACTAGGCTGGAATTATTTACTATCTATAGGTACATTTACTTACCTTCAAATATCATTAATAATTCCTATATTTATCAGCTATTCGCTAGACCTATTTTACTTATTAGTACAAGTTTGGCGACATGGTGGAGATGCTGGGATTTGAAGAAGTAGTCCTGTTTGTCCAAACTCAACGGCTGATTCATAATATCATAAGAGAATATTAATAAGTTAAATATGAGGTGTGTCCTTGGTCTTGAGTGATTGTAAGACTATTAAGATATACTATAAAGTCCTTATTGTCTAGTATATTAAGGTAATAAATGAATTATAATTAAAACTATGAATGTGAGGATTATGAGTATAACAATTGAATAAATCATCTGAAATTAAAGATAACATTATAGTTAAGTTACTATGGTGAGATAGTTTTAAACAAGCACACAAATGCATTAAGTTGAGAATGCAGAATATTAGAGGATAATAGTTGTATGTGAAATGAAAATAAAGAAATACCTACTGTTTAAAAGGTTATGTGTAATACTACAAGGTATTACTAATGGTACAACAATGATATAGAATACTCATGATGCTATAAACAACAACAATAATAAGCAATTATCTACAAAAAAAATGCAATGATAAACAGTAATTAGAAAAAGAAAATCAGAATGCTTGTGGCATAATATAGAGGTTACAAAACTCAGTGGTAAATCTTATTTGTGTACTCTTTATAGAAATATCTAATATGAGATTATTAATAATGTAATAATAAATAGGTATGTCCTCTTTTATGTTAACATATAGAGATCTACAGTTAACAGGTTAACATGATGGATTATTATGAAAGTTTTGCATTATAAAAAAAAGGTATTTATATGGGTTATAAAATAAACCAGATTACATAACTAATTACAATGAAGTAAGATAGATTGCTGATTGTGCTTGCAGTGGTCAAGCATATAGGAGATGTCTGGTGTATTTATCCTCTGTAGGTACAATAGGTACATATTGTTCAGCAACAGTTCTTGCAATGGTCATGCATACTGGAGATGTTTGGTTTGTTTCTCTTTTATAGTGACAACATTAAGTAATGTTGTTTAACAATGCTTATCTAATAAATTGGTCGGTATAATCAAGTTTAAATAAGGATGTTTGAGATTTACTAACAAAATATTGTATAAGAGAATAAAGGCAAAAAAAAAACAAAAGTTGAATAAATAATAATGAATATGAATAAATATAAGTTACATGGTTTCTATGAATAAATGCATATAGGATGCATTACATGCTTATTGTAGTAAATTAATATATACAAAGCTTTAAAAGGATAATGAGAAGTAATATCTTTAAATGGTAATATAATTTATTATTGATGTCATGCAATGGGGAGTTTTATGAATATAATTATAAATATTGATTTATTGTGCATGAATCTTTATACAATGAAAATAAATTATGACATAGAATTCTAATTAATAGAATACCTAAGTAATAATATTGAAATGCTTTCACCTATACACAAAGGTTACTAATGAAATTTACTAGGTTGAGATGGTAAAAACATATATAACAAAGGTGCAAAAATTTACAATATACAATAATAAGAAATACAGCAGATTATATTAAGCTTTCCTTACATTGGTGAATCATCAAAGGTAATGATTGATAAATAAGTATAAGGGCCTATTGTGCTTATTTCCTGGCATGGTTGGGACAAACACGCTTTCTTAAGTTTGTTGTGGAAAGTAATAGGAAACGTGTACACTTGATGGTATTTGCTGTTTATTTAAAATGCAATTGATTGTCAGTGTTGACTCCTTGTGGGGATTACAATATGCAGGCCTAATTAATGCCTGAATTTTCAATGTCCAGATAAACAGTATCTGAGAATTGATTTCAAATTATAACTGCTTTGTGTGGCTTAGTGGTCAAATAGCTTACCTCAGATTTTTAAAGTCATTGATGAGTCAATGCCTTGATTTAATTATTAAAGTTATCATGCATGTAAAATTATGAATTTAATAGCTACTTGTTGGAAGTTGTAATGAACATCAGAGGAAAAAGGAAACAAGAACTATCTATCAAAATGGACAGTGTTTTGATAAGACGATTGCAATAGATTATTATTATTATTTAATTATCAGACAGGCAGTTGATTCAACTGTCGAGTGCCTGTATCCTGTTGTTCTTTTTGAGATGGTTGTCAAGTCGGTTTTTGAATTGATTAACATTTCGAGCTGTTACAACGTCTTCTGAGAGCTTGTTCCAAGCTTTGACCACTCTGTTGTTTAGGGAATATTTGTGAGGGTTGTTGTTTGAGAAACTAGTGCTCAATTTAAGACAGTGGCCCCTTAGACGGTCATTATTGTCTCGTTTAAATAGACTTTGGAACTCCTGCACGTCGCAATGATAATAGAAAGCTGGTGTTAAATTGAAATCTATATGTAATTTCAATGATGATGAAACAAAGGACGCTAAAATGGTCTGTAAAAGGCTAGAGATATTTATCACGAAATTTACTTCAGGTTAAGCTCAGAGCCACCAGCTGATGATGTTTCCCACTTCACCACGGTACAACTACAGGCTAAAGAAATTCATATTGAATTAGCGTTAAAAGTTAAACAAATGAAAAGGTGCGAATTGAAACATGTCAATGTTCTTTCCAGGAAATTACCTAAACTAACATTGCCAGAATAAGATGGAAATATTTTACAATGGAAAGTATTTTGGGATCAGTTTGCATCAAATATAACTGAACGTGAATAAGCCGACGCAGACAAATTGCTTTTCGAGACGTATTGGAGAATACCTTATCAGCCAGAGAAGAAGCAAGTCATTTGGTACAAGAAATGGATTCCCATTTAATTTAAAGGACAATACGGTAGCAATTCTCCATCTATTTGACCGGCCAATTGGCTTGGTGGTTAGCGACTCTGACTGCCATGCCGAGGGTCGCGGGTTCGATTCCCACTCGGGACGAACGTTTTTGTGCGTGAGCGTGTCTGTTTTTTCTGTGTCTGGGTGTAAATATCTATAAGCATATATAAGGATGTATCAAGAAACAAAACATAGCGACAACGGTCAAAACAACGGAACTACAAATTACAGAAGAAGTAGGGAAATTTAAGATTCAAGAGGAAATTTGGTCGACTCGATCATAGAACAACAGAAAATACAGAAATACCGTTAAGATCAGAAGCATCAGAAATGAAGAAGTGAGAAGAGATGCCGTGTCAGGAGAGAAGTTACGAGTCGGAGGAGAAAAAGATAAAGTAATGTCTGATTTTTAGAGATTCCCATTTTAATGAAGAGTGCGCTGAGTTAGAGTCAATTGTAGAAGGTAAGGCTGGACTGATCGTTGCTGCGGTTGCTTTCGCCTGGGACACAGTAGTATGAGTTGCTGCTGGGAGAGACTTTGTGTGCATTGTAATAGGAATTCGATGGTCATAGTGGAGCTCTATGTCTCGGAATTTTTCCAGTCAGGAGTGAAGCATCAGGTGCGTTTCAGCCAACGCAGGGAATACATCGACTGTGGTGCGGCGATTGTGAGCGTGCAAAGGCACTAAAAACTTTACTCTTGCTTGAATCTTACAATGTCGTAGTCTTATAGATTCTAGTAGTCAGTGCGGCTATATAGCGCAAAAAAATGCCAAGGAACTTGATCATTTAATAGCAGAAGAGATCCATGGGGGCTCAATGGTAGAGGTGAAGTTCTAAACACGAAGAGTTGGGACTCGAACTATATCTGCAAGTTTATGTCGGTGATTTTTTTGTTCTAGTAATAAGCATAATGGTTTAGTATAGATATTAGGTGTGTATCAAGTGTTAGTGCAAGAGGTGTCCACCTGTAATGGTTGTGCATTTAGTGTTTAAGTTTTAGTTTAAGATTTGTATGTAATAGTGTAGCAACTGCTGGTGAAACATAATAAATAAATAAATTTCTCAGTGTTCCATATACTAAGCAGAGGTTCTGCAATGAGGGAGATCCCTATACTCGTGCAGATGGTTCCTTGTCTGACAGAGTTAACATATTGATTGGTAACCATGCAGTGATGTGTATAAAGGGGAAGTACTGCTTCAAGAGATTTTGTTTTGGTCTATTCTAAACTAGGCTATCTATTAGGAACTGTTGTGGTTACTGAGTACTGCGATTATCTATTCTCAATTCGGTACGGGTTTGGTCGGCCGGACTTACCATTAGATGATGGGAGTCTTGAATTTCTTTGGGGACTGGAATCTATAAGTGTCATAGATTCAGCTAAGGCGGATCAGTAAGAGGAGGCAATGAAGAATTTGAGTGAGACTGCAGTATTGGTGAATAATAGTTGCTGTGTTTGTTGGGCCTGGTCTGAACATTCCGCAGACTTGCCCACTAATTGCGGCCTGGCATTTTAGTCGTTTGGTCAATTTGATAAGAAACCTAGATTCGAAAGCATTGCTATTGGTGGGTTTTTTAAACGGGCCTTAACAAAAAAGGCTACGTACATTCACGAACATTCATAATCTGTGGAATAAAAAGGTATTTCGACGCCAATCAGCATCATCGTTTTGGCGCCACCGGATTCAGTACACAGCAAGCAGAACTCTCACGCCAGCCGGCAGCGAAAACCCCATTAAGAAGAAAATACTTCAAACGTGTGTGATGTGAAATTATTGGTGTATGAACGTGCCTCAAGATATTCAGTAAGTGCGTAGTCAATAATATCAAGCCCGAATTTCATTACATTTCATTCAAACCGCGCATTCAAGGCGCGTACGCCCATAATTAAAAACTATAAGAACAACTAGAAAAGGGAATAACTGTAATAGTACTACGGATAACCTTCAAGAGCATCCTCTACATTACCTACCACATCATAGTGTGAGACAATTGGGAAAACCTATTAGAATTATAAGATTTAAATCTCACTGGATTGGAATATCAGCAGATATTGTGAAGGCGTTTCTATAGATTGGTTTGATAGAAGGGATAGAAATTTCTATGGGTGAAGTATACAAATCAACCGATAACAGAAAATAATTTATTACTTGCAAGGTTCAGTAGAGTACCATTTGGCATCATATCAAGTGCATTTGTACTGAAAGCTACAATCAAGTATCACCTTTGTAAAACGGAAACCATATAATGAACTCTCATTTCTCGCTGGGGAGGGTCTGTCGAAAACTGATGAACTTATAAATACAAAGATATAGAAGATGATAGTGTTAGTAATACACACGAGAATTTAAGATGAAAATGAAGTTAACGTTGTAGATGAAAATTATTCCTTACAAGAACTTGGAAGAAATATACAACGGGAATATTACCCGGAGGAAACTTGTGGCATGGAGGCGAACTTTAGTCGAAATTGGAAACTCCGTTGATGTGGATGGACTTTCACGCTGCAAAGACATTAACAGATAAGATTACTGTTAGAAGAGAACCCTTCAGACACAATTAATAAGAAACAACGAACTGCTTACAATCATAAAGGAAGTTGAAGCGGTTCTTAACACCTGACCACTTACCTACGTCGACTCTGAAGTGGGTCATATATTGAAACCGTTGGATTTTGATCAATGGGTAAAAACCTTACCTTGCAACAAACGATTAAATTATGTAAAGATATATTCGCTAATCGGTGTCCACTAGACTTGGGAGAACGGTATGGGCATGCAAACAAATAGCCAAGAGTGATAAGTGAGCCTTGCTAGTGAATGCAAGACTGTATGGATTAAAGGCGACTCAAAATATCGAGAGAACTGGAGCGTCGGGAAAATAGTGGAACAATTTAAAAGCAAAGATGGTCTTTGCATAGTATCCCTGGGCAAATCCGGAAATACGGTATACACAAGATCCATCGCTCATATGTATCCCCTCGAATTTGAGGATACTAATAAAGATCATATAGAGTAAATTGTCGAAGCAACAATATTTGAAACAGTTTGTACCACAAATCGAAAGAACACCTTTTCATGAGACCATCAATGTGGCCATGCATGAGACCCTACATCAGCATCATAAGCGACATCCTTGTCAATATATGATAATACAAGAGATATGGAATCACGTGAAGTAACATTGGATAAACCTTAAAATTTTACTGAGAACGATGTACAGACATCACAGAGTAATGAAAGACCTGAAGTAGCTCGACAAAAAGGGCTGCGGCAACCGTGGCCTTGAAAAGATAAGGGAGTGGACACATAATAGAAACTCATAACTTTGCTCCAACATTTCCCCGGTGGGAGTGTCGCGAACTACGTCGCGAAATGTACCATAAATTGTAAATAACTAAAACGTCAAACCTTGTTAGTATTAAAGACTGGCAACCCAAAAAGCCCTGTCACCGTCATTGACACATTTTTCCCGCGACTGCTACCCACATAAATAAAAAATCAATTATAAAGTGTGAACAAAGAAAATAACTAACTATTCAGGCAGAGATTCAGAGATGTAAGTGTAGCAACCGGGAGGCCTAGGTGAGTGCTTTAGATATAGTTGATTGTAATACCAATTACCTAGTTGACATTCGAGCGTGCGGTTCAGAAACATTGTACTTACGGTTGTTGTTACTTGCTATAGTGGGATGTGCCTGCTTGCCTCGGATGGTTATTGGTAGGGACGTGATCGTTGGATGATGCTCAGAGACTCAGCTATTCGTATTGCTAGGACTTAGACATACATTGGTATGGAGAAGGAGATGATCGTTGGATTATGCTCCGATGCTTAGACATACGTTGGTATGGAGAAGGAGATGATCGTTGGATCATGCTCGAGGCTCAGACATACGTTGGTATGGAGAAGGAGATGATCGTTGGATCATGCTCGAGGCTCAGACATACGTTGGTATGGAGAAGGAGATGATCGTTGGATCATGCTCGAGGCTCAGACATACGTTGGTATGGAGAAGGAGATGATCGTTGGATCATGCTCGAGGCTCAGACATACGTTGGTATGGAGAAGGAGATGATCGTTGGATCATGCTCGAGGCTCAGACATACGTTGGTATGGAGAAGGAGATGATCGTTGGATCATGCTCGAGGCTCAGACATACGTTGGTATGGAGAAGGAGATGATCGTTGGATCATGCTCGAGGCTCAGACATACGTTGGTATGGAGAAAGAGATGATCGTTGGATCATGCTCGATGCTGAGACATACGTTGGTATGGAGAAGGAGATGATCGTTGGATCATGCTCGATACTTAGCCAGTCATATTACTCAGGTAAACTGAGATGGACATGAGTGGAAAGGGGTCGCTATAAGGGGTGGCGGAGGCGACTTAAAAATAGTCCATAAACTATTGACTCAGGCTATTGTTCAGAAGAAGAATAGTAGAGAAGTATAGTAGAATGAAGAGTATAAACCCTCAACACAGTTTGCTCTCAGACAATCACCACTCAGATCAGCTACATGCATATTATTTATCAGTTGAGATATGATGCATCAATTCCTGTATAAAATAAGGAATTGATGTCTACTGCATCTGCGTTGTTAGATATATAGATTCTTTGGAAACTAGGCTGGAATTATTTACTATCTATAGGTACATTTACTTACCTTCAAATATCATTAATAATTCCTATATTTATCAGCTATTCGCTAGACCTATTTTACTTATTAGTACAAGTTTGGCGACAAGATAAGCTCTCCGAGGCCTCCGTGAAGCGGCTCGCCGACGAAATTTGTATTAGCTGAATAAGGAGGCTGAGCTGACTTACTTTTCTACTAAACGTCAAGCTATTTAACTTCACAATTGGGGAAAATCTTGCAACTGAATTTTAGACCAGAGAAAGGTAGAGCTGTAATTTTGCATAATCAATAGTTTTTGGTGAAATTGCACGAATTGCTAAGTGACGTCATTCTAAATCCAATATGGCGGATATAAGATGGTAATTAATTGATAAGCCACCTCCATGTCATGGGTATCTAATGGAAGGTTTATCAAGCAGAACACGTGACGTCAGTTTTAATAAACTTAAAAGTGTTTGAATATAATTTTTTATTTCCATGTTATTATAACGTTTTTTGACTCATTAACAATTTAGGCCTAGGTACCAAACTTATTGAAGAACTTTCTGTATCAATACTGTCAAACAATTGCGATGATGTTCAAGATAATTTACAAACCCCTTTTCACAATCAATGTCATTAATTGTCAGTTTTATGTTCAAGCAAACGGTTAACCCCTTCGCGAGCATTGCCAAAATAATTGCCAAACCACTTTAAGATTCCTTTGTTGAGGGTGTAAATATCTATATATGTATGTATTTAGAAAAATAAAAAATAGTATATGTAGTATATCAGTTATCTGGTTTCCATAGTACAAGCTCTGCTTAGTTTGGGATCAGATGGCCGTGTGTAAAAGAATGTCCCGGGATATTTATTTATTTATTTTAGATCACATAAACTATTATAATCTGAGATTGTAATTGTATTATAATAATAATATGTTATTCAAACTGGGCATTGGCAATTACTTTGCCAAATAAGAAGTAACAAACGGGCATTAGCAGAGATATTGCTGTAACCCATAAAAAAGGGAGGGCGTAAGCAAATTGATTAGTATTGTTTTAAAAATGTTATTTAACAATCTTTTGAATAAAGAAAAGCGGAGGTGTAATTAGTTTTGCCTGCGAAAGAGTTAAAGGAAAAGGCCAATTTATTGTCTATCTTCGATTGGTTTCACTATTGTCTATTAATAGATTTAGTTTACAAATTGTTTTTTACATTTCTGAACCATATTTAATAACAATAGCTATAAATCAATGTTAAATAACTAACATAACTCCATCATACCTATTATACTAACATCTTTGGTATCAACAACTGTGGTGTCATTCCATCAAATTTAATTAAAAGGGCTTCTATTAGACGATAGAAAATAACCTTTATTACTATCCTATAAGAGATAAGTATTAACTGAAAAAATTACAATCAAATCGAATAATTTTTCGATTCGGATATATCCAAACATGATAAAGAAAAGTGTACTCAAAACGTAATAGCACGTAGGTTCTATATTGTATAAATAAAATCTTATACACCATCCTAAACTAGTTAGATGCGATACTGATTTTCAGACTGTTTACATTGAGCAAGGTAGACATGTGAGCAAACAGATTCGATTGGAAGTTAGATCAAATATTTACATAAAGCGTCTAGAGTCTAGGTGTCATGTGTATACTTGAATACAATATGCACTGCGAAACCTCAGGTTAAAATAAACAGAATTAATAATATGTACAAACTGTGACAAGCTGTTAGAAATTCAATTGGTGTTTAGAGTCGTAAATTCAAAAACCTACAAATAACTTGCGCTTTCCGTGATTGAAAACATTGTGAGGGAACGTGGAACATAGGTTTGAGGGTACTTTCTAGTACCCGCTTGGCTTTACTACCCGCATGTTGGAAATCTGACATCAACCAACTACTAATGTTTTCCGACAGCAGTTTCGACCTTATCATCACTTACTGCGCATACACTACTGAGCATAATCTAGTGTAACACAAGCCTTTACATAAAAAGAACATAAAAAAACAGTTTTTAATCAAAAATAAAGAGTAAATACAGGCTCTATTGGTCTAAAGGTAAGATAACCTGAACCCTGACGTCGTGGATCCAATTCCCACCCAGGATAAATATCCAAAAAATATCCTAGAACATTATTTTACACACGGCCATCTAGTCCCAAACTAAGCAGAGCTTGTACTGTGGAAACCAGGTAACTGATATACTACATATACTACTTTTTTTTCTAAATACATACTTATATATATATTTACACCCAGACACAGAACAAACACACATGTTCATGCACATAAATGTTAGTCCTGGGTGGGAATCGAACCAACTGGCCTGTCATTTTTGGGTAGGATAGTGTCTGTTTCTGTTTCTGACTGCAAATATCTATCCTAACTAATATTATAAATGTGAAAGTGACTTTGTTTGTTTCGCTTTCATGGCTAAACGACTGAACAGATCTGATTAAAATTTGGCACGCGCATAGCTTATGGTGTGGAAAAAGACATAGGGTACTTCTTAACCCCAGAACGCAGGTAAAACCAGGATAGTATGAGTATATGTTTAAAACCTGCCACAGTACTAGCTCTGCTAAGTTTAAAATGTCTCAGAAAATGTATTATTGATTTAATTATTATACCAAAAGAGTGTATTTTGTATCATTAGATATCAAAGATCTATATAGAATCCTAAAACGGAATATACCCAATATTTTATACCTTATCTGGTGGTACGTTAAAGTGACATATTATTTAAGATAATACTCCCAGATATGTCACAAAAGCAACGGTTCTCTTATTTTATTATGTGACCGAGACCCTAGATTGCTGTCAAAGTGCCTGTGATAAAATATAAGTATTCGCTTTTGTTTTTTTATAATCAAACTGTTTGCTCTATAATTACTTTGCATGCAATTTTAAGAGAACAAAAAGACTTCTGTAGTCTTTTTGTTGTTTTTGTAGAGTCATTATTTAATAAAATAAATTGATAGATACATATTAAAAGACACCGCTGCGTGAGTAACATGATAGTATGGAGTAGTAGGTGTAAGACAGGGAGACGTAATTTCCCCGAAACTCTTCACCTCTGCAATGGAGGATATCTTCAAGCTCCTGGACTGGAAGGGATATGGCATTATCATAAATGGCGAATACATCACTCACCTTCGATTTGCCGACGATATAATTTTAATGGTGGAGTCGCTGGAAGCTCTAGACACTATGCTCAAGGTTTCCCAACAGGTAGGCCTAGAAATTGATATGGACAAGACGAAAGTTATGTCCAACATTCATATCGCGCCAATGCCGGTAATTGTTGGGAACACTGTTCTCGAAGTTGTTGACGAGTATGTCTACCTAGGATAAATTGTCCAACTAGGTAGGTCCAACTTCGACAAGGAGGTCAATCGAAGAAACTATCTCGGCTGGGCTGCGTTCGGTAAGCTACGGCATATCTTCACCTCAAAAATCTCAGAGCCTGAAAACAAAAGTTTTAATCAGTGTGTGTTGCCAGTGATGACCTATGGAACAGAGACGTGTTCTCAAGGTCACTCATCGAGCTATGGAACGGGCTATGCTCGGCATTTCTCTACGCGACAGGGTCCGAAACGAGGACATTCGTAGAAAAACAAAGGCTGTAGACATAGCTCGTAGAGTCAGTCAGCTGAAGTGGCAATGGGCAGGCCACATCGCTCGAAGAACTGATAACCAATGAAGAAGAAAGGTACTCGAGTGGCGACTACGTACAGGAAAACGCCGAGTGGGACGACCTCCCACCAGGTGGACCGACGACCTGGTCAGAGTCGCTGGACGCCGCTGGATGCAGGCGGCTCGTTCGGCTCTAAGACCGTACGAGATGGAAATCCAAGGGGGAGGCCTTTGTTCAGCAGTGGACATCCCTGGGCTGATATGATGATGATATTGGAGTAGTAGAGTTCTTAGAGCAGAGTTCGTTCGGGGAAGTACTACCACCTTACCGATTTCTGCCGTGAAGCAGTTGTGCACTTGTATCACTGTGCGCTTGTATCACTTCGGTTAGAAAGGTAAGGGAGCCGGTGAAATAACAGGCACATGAGACTTAACAACTTCACGTCTCAGGGTCGACAACGTATTAGTGATGCTTCTAGTGTTGCAAATATCCATAGGCGGCGGTGACCACTTACCATCAGGTGGACCATCCGCTTGTTTGTCGGTCCAGGTAGTATAAAAAAATAAAAAAAAGTATCGACATATAAAATTATTTACCTCAGATAAAAAAGAAAAGCAAATAAGTCAAGTTTAATACTTTGCTAAATTTTATGCTGGTTCTGTTCGGTTAAAAGCTGTCCAAACTGGTAGTTACTTCTTTAGCTTTGATATTCATAGGTGCCTAAGTGCATAAATGGATATGATCATTATTTTTTTTATTACTTTAGACTGTGTGCACGTCATCACCATGAGGAAATTTAGCTTATATTCTATTACTAGCGAACTATTGAAAA